>JARYHS010008074.1:371883180-372022741 GCA_031002005.1 Vandiemenella viatica | reverse complement strand
GTCCTGGCAAAACTGCCTCTTCTACATAATGATCACTTCCCCCATTGTCATTAGTTTCAACACCCAATACATTATCCCCATCTTTATTGTCAACACTGCTATTCGCAAAATACTTGGCAACCCCATTTGCATCAGTGTTAACATTAGGACTACTGCTAAATTCAGTATTTTCCATCAAATAAAAAAACAAATCATAAGAACTCTAAGAACAAATAATTTTATTAAATGCGAAGAAATAGACTGCTACGAAACAACAATAACGGCTTCACAGTTACAATGCAAGGCAACAATGGTACAATGCCATTCAGTAATGCCGGTAATACATGATACTTAAGAAACCAGAACAAAACCAAATTTACTTACAACCAACAAATTTTAGCATTTGCTGTAATGCATATGAAAATGGACAACACATATTTCCACTGAAATAAAAGCAAACCATGCTCATACATACATGAAATTGCTAATTTACACACCTCATTAGTCAGAAATAACTTTCCCCCCTTATTTTGAATGAATTGCTTTTATATTCGTTTTAACCATGGGTATCCACAGATTTGTATATATATATATTAGAAATGCTATTGCAATTTACAACTTTGAGCTTGAATTCAAGGGTGTGGGAAGATTCTCTTTTTTTAGGTAAGGGTGTCAGGAATTGAAATAAGTTACCAATGTAAATGATGAATAATTTACCAAAAAGTTGAAAAGAATTTAAAGTTAAAATTTGTAGAGGGCAAAATTAGGTGGGTGCAGGAAATGGGGAAGATGGGTGTTTAGGGAAATTTCCACTGGAGCGTGTGCTCCATTGCAATTAAATTAAAAAAATTAACTATTGACATCTTTCCTTAAACTTTCAGAATATATAGCATTTTTTCTTTGCCAAATTAGTTCTCATTAAAATTTCAAATTATATAGTCAGTTTCTTTCAACAAACTTAGTATTTACAATTGAAACGGACTTTTCTGTTTTAAAGAAAATTTACTTAGTTCATTGTTCCAATTTAAGTTTTGCAGATTACTGATTAACTGTCCAAAATAAATTTTACTTCTTCTTTCTGTGTTAAATGTTGCACTGCAACCACAAAGAATAATTGGAATTTTTTATTTGCCCACTGCGTCGCCAATCCTGAAGCTATAGATCTACCACATGCCACTGCTGCATCAGAAGATTCTAGACGTTTAGGGTGATATATTACCTCATAATTATCACCATTATCCTGGAATATGGTCACCAATTGTGAACTGCTCACCATTATCCTTGCATTAATAAGTCCATTATAACTATTAATCTAATTAGCATGATTATTCTGCTGCTCTGATTTACCAATGCAACCTTTGGGTCTCCACCTAAATGGTGATTACGGCATGTTTTGGATGCTTTGGCCCACTCACCATCTCTCATACTCGCAAACCATCAGCTCACTAATATTAACTAATTATTACAGTTATTGAAACATATCCTCAAATTAAATCACCAAGTTGAATTACCAAAGAAAATACACAGTTATAATCAGACATGTTAGATTTAGTAATTTCTCTCCTCCAATTTTCATTACACATTTCCTTTTACATTTATTTGGTAGCTTGCGTATACTAACAGTACCAGTGAATGAAACATAACATTTGCCTCGTTCATCCAGTGAGCAACCTACCCCACACGAATCTGCTGCCTAACTGTCTTGGACCAAAGATACTATTCTAGCAAAGACTAAACTAAAGCTACCGTGATCACTACAATACACTACTATTTGTGTAAACCCTTGATATACATTTGTTTAGAAACATTTATACAATCATTCAAAGGCTTTATAATTGATGAACAATTAAAACAACAATAATAGCATAGTCATAATAATTAAATCAGTAGCGGATAAAAATGGAGGGGGGAGGATGGTAACAAATGTTACAGCGTATGTTACCGTGATTTGTAGTATTGTAGTTTCTGGTCCATGACATGTTTATGTATTCATCTGAATACAGATTATTGAGATGTTTCCAGGTAAAATAATTTCTCATAAAATAGTCCAATTGTATCCCACATTCCTGCTTAATAAGGTCGGCCTGACATAAACTCTCTTTCTATCTCCATCTGCAGCCTGATTGCCTAGAAATACTTTAAAAATCTTTATTTGAATAGCCCATAAGTTTCTCTAGCCTTCCATCATCTGTCCTCCATAATTTAGACTGCCCCATCAAATGTTTGGGTGCTAGAACCACTTTCCTTCTTTTATCAAGTGAATTGAAATAATCAGACCCCACAAACCATTTAAAGTATGTGGTATGCCTGAAACCTTCGTGATTTGTCTAAATTTTCAAATGCTTCATGGAATTTGCCTCTGTATGGTGACAAACATTGAATGAGAGAAGCCCCTGACACTGTTGGATCTCCTGTTTAATTCTTTTTCCTCTAGCTTTTTGATAGTCTCGTTTGTTAAAATTAGTAACCTTCATGAGAGCAACCCTCACTAGTTCCATTTTAATATCAAGACCCATTATTCTCTTTTCCAAAATCATGCATTCCCTTTCTAAACTGTGGATATTATCTCCAATTTTCCCCACTTCATGGCCCTTACTCTTTTGACATATCTTCACTGATGATACATTGCCATTCACTTCGTATACTTGCTGAGTAAACCTGTCCAAATCCCAGGTAATACCTCTAAAATTCTCATTGTACTCTCTATTTCCAAAATTTCCTTTCAAGTCTCACTTTGTAAATCTACTCCAATATTTTATCTTAAAATTCTGTGTCTAATTTTACTTTAGAATCCACTAAGCACCTCTTAAAATGAGCTAATAATGCATTTTGATTTTCCCTGCTTAACTCCAGTATTTCCTTTAATTTAGTTTAATAATTAGTTTGCTTTTGTTCAATTTTAATATCCAAATTTTCTTGACTTGTTTTAAACCACAAAATTCTAATTTTAATTGATTGAAATCATATTTTTGCTACTCAAATTTTCTTTAAGTTACTCTTTAAATTTGTAAAATTTATTGGCATTTAAGTCTTCCTGGTGTTGCTCTAATTTCTAAAATAGTTCTCCACATTTTTTGATGAAACTCTCCCTTTCATTTGTACTAAAATTAAAAATGACAGAAACAGAAATAAAATTGCACTTTACTCCCAATCAAACACAGTACCAAAGATCGCTGCACTTTTTTTATTCTTCTTTTAAAAAATGTATCTGTATATCGTTCTTCTTTACTGTTCTTTTGCCTTCACAATTTACATGTAAATATCCTACCTTTTCTAATTAGGTTGGTCAATGGGTAAGTGTCCCAACCAGCTTCTCTCACCCTTTTATGATAATAAAGTTGACCCAGTTGGCACTGGGTCAACTTATTTCATTTTTTCTTTGTCATCTCGGATAGAGGAACTTCTCCCAAGGTATTTAATCTTAATGGAACCCTTTACAGTATTCAGTGTCCTCTGTAAACACTACGCAGAAATCAACTACAATTATCCCGGCTTGTTCCCCATATGACAGTTTAAAGAGGTTTGGAACTTTAATAGTGACAACAGAACCAAATATTGTTGATTATACCACATATTAGTTACATATCTACTTTACCTTATAACAAATGGACTCTCCCTTCCAACATCACATTGTAAGTTAATAAGATTATTTGCCCAGGGTAAAACACTTGATTTATTTTTCCACATTTCAGATAAAACATCAGGGTCACCAACCAAAATTTTTCTGTAACCAACTTCATCACCTGTAGTTTACAGTCCATGGAAGAGAAGCATTCATTCTATTCTGACCGAGGTCATAAATTTCATGTCTGCCACGAACCAACAACATTCAACTGTTCTTTCACGACTTCATAGAACATGCTATAATTATCTTTGTACATACAAACATTTTCAAAGTTCACATACCATTGCTTCTGTATTGGTTCACTCCCCTTGTCAGAAAAATGTGACGAAAGAGACATTTTTCCCCGGAAAAAATTGCTAAATTTGTCAAAGGATATAACTACAATTACTGCTAATATAAATACATACAGCTTCATTTTACAAAGAACAGATTAAACCTAGCTGGTTGGTGTAACCCCCTTAAAATACGAGTGCGGTCTGGAAAATTCTAAGCCTAAATATATAAAACCAATTTGATATTTACCAAATCATTTTTATTTCTCAATATGGTCTCCCTGAACACTGATACACTCAGTCCAACGATGTTCCAAGTTCATTATACCATCCCTGAAGTGGCTTTTTGGAAGGCCTGCAAAACATTCATCTACAGCTGCAATCACCTCTTCATTTGAAGAAAAATGCTGACCAGCAAGAAAGTTTATGAGTTTTGGGAATAGACAGAAGTCGGAGGGAGCCAAATCTGGGGAATAAGGTGGATGGTCCAACACGTCATAGTGCAGATCTCTTAATTTTCCCATTGCCAAAAGACTCTTGGTGGCAGGTTCATTGCCCTGATGAAAGATGATTTTCTTCTTCCTCAAACTGGGCCTTTATTCACGAATGTTTTCATCCAGTGTGTCAAAAAGTTTGGAATGGTATTGTCCAGTTATTGTTTTGAGCTTTTCAAGGTAATCAATGAACAAAACACCTTTAGCATCCCAAAAAAACTGATGTCTCACCTTCCCTGTCAAAGGAACCAACTTGGCCTTCTTTGGACCTGAACAACCAGCTTCTGTCCACTGCTTTGACTGTAGTTTTGATTCTGCCATGTAGTGGTGAACCCATGTCTCATCCATAGTTATGAATCGATGCAAAAAAATCAGTTTTATTTTTGTTGAAATGCTCCAAATGCTGTTCAGAAAGTCTCATGCGGATGCGCTTTTGATCAACAGTGAGCAAATGCGGCACCCATCTTGCACAAAGCTCCTTTATATGCAATACTTCATGCAAAATGTATCCTACACGTTCTTTTAATATCCCTATGGTCTCAGCAATCTCACACACTTCTATTCGTTGATCATCCAAAACCATATCATGCACTTTCTGGATGATTTCTGGAGTTGTTGCACTTTTCGGACGTCCTTTGCGTTTATCATCTTTGAGACCACTACGGCAACGTTTGAACTCAGCAGCCCATTTCTTAACTGTCGAATATGAAGGAGAAGAGTCCCCATACACTTTTAAAAAATCTTTCGCGAATCTCGGATGACGTTAAACCTTCTTTTACAAAGAATTTTATGACTGCACGATAATCGATTTTTTCCATCTCTGATACAACTTCGCACCGCGCCTTCATCAAACAACTGTACAGACCAAACTACAACGTAGAATGACTTGGAATTTCTTGCAGGCGTGTCTGACACATGCACCAACCTCCATGGAAAAAATCACATGGGTAGTGCTGCCATCTTCTCAAACAGCCCTCGTATAAATATAACTAAAGCTACACATTTATATCGTGAATATATGGACATGAACAACCAAATAGAAAACATTAATGAAACGGTGGAGGTATTCAACAGTCTTCCACCAAGAGTAAATCTTCTTGCTCACTCATGAAAGTACTGTTGTAACTTTATACAGTCCCATAACATTTGACACACAATACAGAGAATACTGCTGCTTGGACCAAAATAAATTTGATGCTTGCTCGTTCTGCAGTAGCTATTGGCAACTGTTTGACAAAACCATCAGTACTGTTACACATGACACTGAATGTACATCAACACTTGCACTGCTGTAGGTAGATATCTGCACTCAAAGCTAGGTGTAGGATATTCACCTGGTATTTTAGTGTAAAGTTACTTATAAATCACCTTGGCAATTGTGCAAAGGTGTCTGCTCACTTGAGTGAAAGACAAGTAGATGGATGTTGGGCTTTATCTTTTGAATCAGATTTTAGAGTGATACAGATTGAAAAATTTCACTTTATCGAAACAGGGTGTTCCCTTACAGGGAAATTGGGTATAGCATGTCCTCATGTTCAGTGTTTCGTTCGGAGTAGAGTGAATGTTTCAGGAGCTCCCCGAACAACAACTTCGGCATTTATTTCTAATATGAAAGATGGTCTTTCTGTGCCGAATTGACTTTGCATCTCCCCATGAAACTATCCGTATTCCAACCATTTCTTTTTTTTTTTTTTCCATGCATACTTCCCTCTTCTTCAGGTCAACTTTCATATGTTTGGCGTGGCTTGTAAGCTCTGGTGTACGTCAGGAATCGTCCAAGCAAGTCAATCCCGACATGCTGGAAAGGCGTTGCTGCAGGCGGAATTGGTATAAGCCGTCCAGGTGGTTTCTGAAGAACTGTCTTCCTTCTCTGGCATTCTCGACAGTGCGAAACATAGTGACGAACACTTCTAAATAATCCTGGCCAGAAAAATCTCTTCCGGATTCTGTCATAAGTCTTAATAAACCCTAAATGACCCGCTGTAGGCGCGTCGTGGAAAGATTGAAGAATTTCGAAGTGCATGTGCTTGGGAATCACTGCAAGCCATCTCCTTCCAAAGGGGTCAAAGTTTTTCTTGTAAAGCACCTCATTTATCATCTTAAATTCTCCATTCACATCCTCTGAGCAATCTAAGGCAAGTTTAATTTGCAACAATTTGGCGTCCTTTTGTTCCTCAGAGAGATTGTGAAGAGTAGCGAGACAGTCATTACTCTCTCCATTCTCTTGCTGTTCCTCCACTGGATTCCTCAAGAGACAGTCGGCACCCCTTTCACTTTTGTAGACTATGTCGTATTCTTGAAAACGTAGTGCCCACCTGGCAAGTCCTCCTGATGGGTCCTTAAGGCCTGTTAACCAGCAAAGTGAATGGTGATCTGTTACAACTGTAAATGGTCGTCCAAAGAGATATGGTCGGAATTTGCAGACAGCCCATATGACATCAAGACATTCACGTTCCGTTGTTGAATAGTTTCTTTCGGCTTTGCTGAGTGTCCTGGAGGCATAAACTGTTACCTTCTCTTTCCCATCCTGAATCTGTACTAACACAGTGCCAATTCCATAACTACTAACGTCTGTATGCAGCTCAGTAGGCACTTTCTCATCACACAGGCCAAGCACAGGGTCAGTCGTCAGAGCCTTTTGCAAAATGTTGAAAGTATCTTGTTGAGATCTACCCCAGAGAAATTTAGCGCCACTTTTTAGCAATTATTGGAGCGTCCTGGCTTTCATTCAAAAGTCTTTTATAAAACGTCGATAGTAAGAACATAGGCCAAGAAAGCTCCTCACGTCTCTGGTATTCTTAGGAACAGGAAATCCCATTATAGACCTCACCTTGTCTGGATCTAGCCGCACACGCTCGCTTGACACAAGATGGCCAAGTATTTTTATTTCTTTAGCTCTGAAAAGACACTTTCGTGGGTTAAGTTGTAAACCACTTTGTTTCAGGCACAGCTCTCAGTCTTTTCATGTGTTCATCGAGGAACAGAGACACATCATCCACTTCAGGTGACTTAAAAGATTATCCATCATACGTTAGAATGTTGCTGGCGCATTACACAAACCAAATGGCATTACATTGAATTCAAACAGGCCATTGGGGGTAATAAATGCAGTTTTCTCTCGATCGCTTTTGTCTACCTCTATCTGCCAATATCCTGAGTATAGGTCCATAGTCGAGAAAAACTTAGCTTCCTTCAGACAGTCCAACGTATCGTCAATTCGCGGAAGAGGGTAAGCATCTTTTTTAGTCACCTTATTGAGTTGTCAGTAATCGACGCAGAACCACCAGTGGCCGTCCTTCTTTATTACGAGCACTACCAGCGTTGACCATGGGCTCTGAGACGGCCGAATGATGTCGTCCTTCAGCATCTTTTCTACTTCTTGCTGAATTATTCGGTACTCCACTGCTGAAACTCGATACAGTCTTTGGCTGATTGGTCGATGGTCGCCAGTATCAATTCAATGTTGTACCTTCAATGGGGTCGACTTGCTCTTCATCTGTGGACTGAAACATTCAGAGAATTCCTGAAGAACTGCGAATAGCTTCTCCTGTTGTTCCTTAGTCAGATCTGGCAAGAATCGCAACTGAATGTTTTGTCTCGTTGCTTCCTTTACAATCACACTTGTGGGTTCTTCGCGAAAGGTTTCGATGACACTCAGATGCCCTTCAATTAACGTCTCAGTGTATGCTATACACTGGCGCCTTGATAGAATATGTGGAACCTTGCAGTAGTTGACTACCCGCAGTTCACCAATTCCGTTCTCAAATGAGACAGCGGAGGCTGGGATGAACAAATCTTTCTTCAGTGGTAAATTCTTGTTACATTCCACTAGGAGGTTCATACAAGAACGTGGCGTATGACACATGACAGATACCTTCAAAGCACTGGTGGCAGGAATTACAACGTCATCCAGCACACAAACTTTCCAGGCATGGGAGGGACTGTTTTCCCCCTCATCAACTCTCGCATCGTCTAGCAAAATCTTCGAGCGACCACAGTCTATAATTGCTTGCAAGGCCTTCAGAAAGTCCCAACCAAGAATGACGTCATGACTGCATTCTTGTAACACAACGAACTCAACTGGCTGCTCGTGGCCATTTATAGAGACACGAATAGTGCACCTTCCTGTAGGCTGTACATGGTTCCCATTAGCCACCCTGAGCAAAACATTTTTGCTGTCGACGAACATAGTCTTGCACAACTGGTGCCGGTACTTCTCTGAAATAACCGAAAAAGATACCCCAGAGTCCACAAGAGCATGAGCTGGTTGGCCATCCATGAGGATTTCAACATAATTTGCCAACATTTTCATAATAATCGGCAGTGGAGGATTTTTCCCTAGAGCGGCCTCATCTCCAAGGAAGGTCGCACCTTTTAGTTTTCCAGGTTGCGGCGGCTAGGAGACTGGCTGGAACGTGTCGCGAGCGCCCTCTCAAGCGGCCAGTCTGTGGCGATGGTGATCTACGTCATCCAGAAGTTACGTCTTGATCTTTGTTGTTGTCCTGGGGTCTTTGGCCGCTGAAACGTGCTTCGAATCTCCTTTCGCGGGCATCATTAAATATCTAATGTCTCTCTCTGCAGTAGTGCACTACATGTCCCAGTCGCCCACAGTGAAAACATACCGGCTGGTTTTCCCATGTTCTCCAGACATCGGTTTTCCTGGGAACGTTTGCAGGATCCTCGCGTTGCGTCATTGTGGCATAAATTCTCTTTGGCCTCTGGCGGTTTAACAGTTTTTGTTGGGGCTGCACGGTAAGAGATGGACGCCAGCGTTTGTTCCACTTCCTTCCTTATTATTTCCTCAAGAGTCTCAGTTTTTGGCTCGATATACATTCCCATCGCCCTTTCAACATCCTCTCTCACTACTTCTCTAATACCTGTGTCCCCTTCCACTGTGGCCACTGATACGACGTTTGGTAATCTTTCAAACTTCTTTCCTCCAATTCTTTTCTGGTGCATCGTTTCAATGTATTGGCAACACTTAATAAAGTCGTCTGTTGTGGAAATTTCCTTCAGAAGCAGCGCTTGGCACATGTCCTCGGCGACACCTTTCATAAAGTGTGCTACTTTATCTTCTTCCTTCATTTTGGGGTCAACTATTTTACACAGCCGCAAAACACTTTGTATGTATGACTGTGTTGTTTCCCCATGGCGCTGCGCTCTACACTTTAGTTTTTCTTCGGCATCACGTCCCTACCGATGTGCATCTCCAAAGCACCCCTACAGTTCTTTCTGGAATGGTGCCCAGCTAGTCAGTTTCTCTTCGTTGTTTTCGTACCAGTTCCATCGAGGTAGAAAAATACATTTGCCAGGCACACTGCATCGTCCCAGTTGTTGAATTTAGCAATACGTCTGTAACCTTTCAGCCAGTTGCCCGGATCTTGGCCGTCGTTGCCTGAAAATACTGCTGCATGACGAATGTGCTGGCAGGCGGTCGGCGTCATCATCGTACTTACTTCTTCTTCTCCTTCTGACAGCTTCCACTCATTCGAATATGGCTCGTACTCTGGCTTCTCGCCTCGTAAGCGGCGGGTTTCTCGTGGTCTGATTGGGGCCATGGTGCTTTGTAGATTTTAGCGGTCATGTGGATCTATACGGCGTCTCCACTACAATAATGTCACGTAGTAAACCACAATCAGAGTCCTTTAGCGTAGTGGGTTCGTTGATGAACACACACACTTTAATGCAACGAAGCTTTATTAAACAGTTCGTACAGTACAGGAGCATGGAGCGAACTGACTCTGGCTAGAAAGGAGTATCGCTTATATAGTAATGAAGAAAAGTCTAGAACACTAACACTCGTTACAACAAGAACATTCCAGAACAGTTTACGCAAAGTTAAGAAATTAAAATTTTACAGGACTTGTTGGATTCGAACCCACAACCTTTAGTCCCACAGTCTCTTAACTTAACCACGACACTACAACAGTCTTTTCTTCTTAATGGCCTGATCCTCTTCATGTGTGACAATATAAACAAACTTTTCACTTTTCTTCCAGCGTGTTTTCACGGAAATGGAAAACAATTCTGTTATATTGATTTCCGCTACTAATTTATCCACATGTCACATTCGCCATGTAAGTTGTTAACCGTATTTGCTAGATTTACTTTTTCACCTTTCAGATAAAACATTCCCTCACCGGGGTCACCAACCAAAATTATTCTGTAATCGACTTCATCACCTGTAGGTTACAGTCTGTGGAAGAGATGCATTCATTCGATTCTGACTGAGGTCATAACTATCATGTCTACTACGAACGAACAACATTCAACTGTCCTTTCACAACTTCATAGAACAATCTATAATTATCTTACAAACATTTGCAAAGCTCATGTACCATTGCTTCTGTACTGCTACAACATGCATGCACATAGGCAAGAACAGAAGCATGACAATTTGATTTATTGCTGTCATGATGGTTTAGAAACAGGAACAATGAACTGGATAGAGAAGAACAAGCCAAAGGCTATATAGCATTACAGTATAATCAAGGTCTTCAAGATGCATGTGAGGAATCTACAGCAGTGTTGCCATTATTTAAGTACCATCCCTCATATTATAGTTTGTTGTTGTAATGCAATTGGTAAAAAATGTTAGGTAGCATCACTAATTATAAGCCTACTATTGCGACAATTGAGTACTTCCCAGTGTACAGCTGATAAAAATTCTTCTTGGATGTTCTGCTGGATCTGCCATGTACGACATTTCGACAGCTACCGGACTGTCTTCATCAGATTAAATGGGAGGTCGAAGTTGAAACTGGGACAACACATATGCTCACTTTTTGTATCTCCTGGCCTAGGCCAGGAGCGAGCTTTTGGAAAGTGATAGCTCTTTTCAGCCAAAGGTTCATAACATTTTATTTGGTTCATAACTTTATTCGACTCATTTTACATACAATTGGTTTATTTGGTTGCTGCGGAATAGATACTATGGATGTAATGTCCATAATTTTTATTTTTTAATGCCTATAGTGAATTAACTTTTGAGATGGCCTGCATCAGCAATTGTATGATTTTGGTGAGGGTTAACTGACCCTAAGTTCTGGCCCCGTTGTCTTGGAATTATTATTGTTGTCTGGAGCACATCACAAAACCATCCTCTTGACCTTGGTGGGTGCGCTTATATGCTTAGCAGCTCGATGTGGGTGGCGTCTGACCTTGGGCTTCCCCATCTATTGGTAGACAGTGTTTGGGCAAGCCTTTTAATGCAGCTTGGCTGGAGTCTTCATGGTGGGGATGAGTTTTACAATTCTGGCACATATAAATACACAGCAGCTAGAAGATGAGGCCAACTGCAGAAGCTGTTCTCCCACTGGTCATTGTGTTGTCTAGGCTTCATACGAGTCCTGCAACAAACTGCTGCATCTAAGCTTTCTTCCAGCATGCTTGTGTATCTTGCTACTGCTGCAGCTCTTGGATGATGGGTTTCCACGCTTCACTCACAAAGAGCCCTCCATCTTTATTGATGTTCAGTATAATCTCCAGTGATTCTGTAACTGTAGAATCCCAGAAATATATTGTTTGAGCCAAAACTTCAGTCTGGTTGAAGTATATTCTGTGGAAATTTTCCACAGTATGTTCAACTAATGCGGATTTGTCTAGCTGTAGGAAAGTGTAGATGTCGTTAGTGCTCGATGTAACATTCTACTATGGTTCTGATTGTTTGTCTGATGTATATTTTGCCACATTCATATGGGATCAAATAAACTCCCAGAATTTGAAGGCTGAGATCGTACTGTGTGAATCATATCTTGTATCTTTGCTGGTGGTCAAAAGATACTCCTTATGCCATATTGTACAATAACTCTTACTAGCTTCTCAGATGTATTCACAGCATAAGGTAGCAATGCAAGGGATGTTGATGGTTCTTCTTGATCAACTGTCAATCTCAGTGCACTGGGAAGAAATGTCTGTTTTATATACTCTTGTGAATATCCACTTTGTCTGAAAACGTGCCGAAGGTGCCTTAGTTCAACTTGCAAACTATCTCTATATGAGATGGCTCACGCCCAATGGACCAGCATGGTGTTAGGCCAAGTGGTGATAGCTGGTAGCTCCTAAACACTGGTCTGTATGTGTAGGTTTCCTTTAAATGCTAAGCGGCAGAGTTCCATCTGGCTTGTGCTTAATTAATATGTCTAGAAATGGGAGCATTCCATCCTTCTCAAGCTCCATAGTGAGTCATATGTTCTGATTAACTGAATTCAGCAGTTCCAGGAATTTTTTGAGTGCCGAGCAGACGTTTAGGCATATTACAAACATGTCATCCACGTAGCGATAGAAGCATGTAGGTTTTAACGGAACAGTCTCCAAGGCCCTTTCTTCACTGTCCTCCGTATATAAATTCACCTCCACTGGAGAAAATAGCGATCCTATGGCTACACAGTCAGATTGCTCATAATACTTTTCATTGAACATGAAGTACGTGCACATGCTGGAATAGGTCTACAATCTCATGATCAAAATGATGATGTATCAATTCTAGAGTCTCCTTCAAAGGCACTCGTGTGAGCAAAGAGATGACATCAAAGCTGACCATGAGGTCAGACTCTCTCAAAGTAAAACCTTGGATCATCCGTACAAATTTGGCAGAGTTCCTTAAGTGGGATGTGCAATGGACCACCAGGTGAATTTAGTTAACTTGTGAGATATTTTAACAGTTTGTATATGGGAGCACTGACAATACGACATAAGGGCACTTTGTCCATGTGGATTTTCAGGAAGCCATATAAACTAATTGTTTGCAAAATGAGTCAGATAAAGTTATAAAACACATAAAATGTAATGCACTTTTGGCTGAAAAGAGTTATCGCTCTCTAACAACTGGTCCTCAGCCAGAGCAATGAAAGAAACTAAAAAAATTGAGGCTACTTGTTGTCACAGTATCAACTACGACCTACCAATTCACCTGATGAAGATAGCGGAGGTAGCTGTCAAAATGTCTTGTATGGCACAACTTATTCAACAGAACACCCGAGAAAATTTTTTATCAGCCTTACTACTATTTCATTATAGTCTCGCCTAGTGTTGCAACCTGAAAATTTTTTTTTCAGATTTGTGAAAAAAAACATGAAAAAAAAAACTTAGCACCCTTGTTTTTTTTTCTAATTTTTTTTTTTTCAGAAAACAATATATTTGATAAGTTATAGTTTTATTTACGGAACTTACATTTTACATGTGTGTTTTAAATCTTGCTAAATCATATAATGTCTTACATAATGATTCATAAATGTATCTCCATAGGTAACAAATTTTTTATTCATCCTCTATGTCAGTACCACATTCACTAGTATCAGTACTACCAACACTAGTTCGATCGGAGTTGGATTTTTCTGTTTCTTCTTCTGTTTCTTCTTCTGTCTCCTCTAGATCCATAACTTAAGAAATAGTTACATTTTCTTTTACTGGTTGTATTGTATGCAAAAGCTTTCGAGATTGCAATTTTAAATTGTGAGCAAAGTACACACTGTGCATAAAGACTGCGCTGATAGTTCTGTATTAGGGTCTTTTAAGTTTGAATTTAAATCTAATTTCACACAAAATAGGAGCTTTATTTCTTTTCAATCGTTGGTTTATGCCAACGGTTGCAAGGAAATGATTCATAATTACTGACAATCTAATGACTCAGTATCATTACACGCTGCGAGTTTAACAACTATAAGGAAAGCACAATAAGTAATAAAAAGAGGCAAAAAACCATAGATAAATATAAAATTCCTAATTTTTTTGAAAAGATCCGTAGGTCTACAGATAAATTCGCATTGCTGGCAGCACTAGTTCAAATAGCAAGTATCAATCCAAACAATGGGGAACGGGGATTCCTTCTCGCGCAACCTAGCCTTTTTGGGAAGTCCCCGTTCATAAAAGAAAACTTCACTCAATGTTGTCAATATTTTTGTAATTTTTTTATTCCTACTGAACCAGAAAAGTATAGTAGATTTAAAAATTAAGATAAGTACTTAGTATAAACTCTAAAACAGTCATATTAAACGATAAATTCCTTAAAAATTTGAACTTTATTAGTTATGAAAAAAAACATGTCCCAGAAAAAAAAGTTTTTTTCAGTTTTTTTTCAGTTTTTTTCATGTTTTTTTTTTTTTTTTCAAGTAAGAAAAAAAACCGTTTTTTTACAACACTACTCTCACCTGATGGGGTCAAACCTGTAACACTATTATTTAGAAAACAATTTCAGTTTAGTTTTAATTAATATCATCAAAAAGTGTCAGATATAGAACAATTGCAATTTAGTTAAATAATTTTCCCATTTTCAATAAACAAGAAACATTCATTATATACTGTCACCCTATTGTATGGATCCATTACCTTCATGTATACTACCTGAATAGCTTTTTCATATAACTTGGTTTATCAGAAAAAAATTGAAAAAAGTGCTCAAGTCATCACTGAGCCATAAAAGCACTTTCCAATTTCTCATCCTTGTGAAACCCAAGAATAATTCCAAAAAGGGAACCAAACTATAAATGAAATATCAACACAATTGTTTTCACAATATGGCCATCATTTATTATACCACCAACCACAATTATGGAGGAGTGAGATCAAAGAATGAAAAGGTCATGCCGTTTTGAAATAACCATCCCGGCATTGCCTAGTGTGATTTCGAGAAATCATGAAAATCCAAAATCTTGGGACCATACGAGGATTTGAACCTGAATCCACCTGGATGTGAAGCCAGACCATTACCAATCACCTATCATGCTTGCTTGGTATGTTTTTACTAAACTGTCCCCTATCTCTCTGACAAAAATGTTTCTCTACGCTTAACTGCGTACCCAGTAATTTCCTTCTCCGATCTTTTCCCTACTATTTAACCATGGCCCAGTTGATCAAGAATTACAACTAATTGAGCTACCATCAATCAGTACTAATTAAAGGCTGAGGTTGGTCATCATGCAGCCATGTCTGTAATGCTGTTATCACATATCCAGCTTTTATTGTTGGATTAACAATGATCAGAGATAATTACTACATAGAAGAGGTTATGAAATTTATTTAATTATAGTTCTATTCAGTTAACCATTTGAGAAGAAATGAACTGCAAAAACATTGGAAGAAAAATATGATTGCATATAATTTAATGTATTAATTGTAGTTGCTTTTTGTTTCTTTGTATTTATTCGATGTAGATATTATGATTAGATTCTTTACCCACAGACATGTAAGAGAAATGCTTTAATTTACGAGCTGTGATATTAGCGGAAATTTAAATTGAGATTGAAATTTAGTCTAGGGCAGTATTGCAACTAACATTTGACGTTACACCAGAGAGCATGAGTAATTTAAGTTTTTAAAAAATAATTTTAAATTGTTTTCATGGGTGCCATGTTACTGAAAACAGTGCTTCATTTGAATGAAAGTAACGCTCTGGCCTTGCATTCAGGAGGATGCGGGTTCAAATCCCCATCCGGACATCAAGATTTGGGTTTTCCATGGTTTCCCTAAATCAGGCAAATGCCGGGATGCTTCCTTCAAAAAACCATGGCATATTCCTTCCCATTCCTTGTCTTAAGTCCCATCCTGCCTCTAATGACCTCGACATCGACAAGGCGTAAAGCCATAAGTAATAAAGAAAAGTGTGTAGCCTAAATCACAATTAAAATTAATGCTATGCACATTAACCTAAGTTGTTAAGATTAATTTTTAATTTCCTCTGTTTTTAATGATGCCATGTTACAAGAGGTTATTACTTCAGACATGTGTAGTTGGCTCCAACAGTGTCAGCCTTCCAAACGCTCCAGTATGGATCTGAATCATGAAAATGAAAACTGTAAGAAATCGTGAAGAATTTGGGTGAAGTTAATATAGTGGTGTACGATGTCAGTAACATGCAATATAGTGAATACATTAATTCACATGTGATTGGAACTTGAATTTTTTAGTGGCAGTATTA
Source organism: Vandiemenella viatica (assembly GCA_031002005.1). Lineage (NCBI taxonomy): Eukaryota > Metazoa > Arthropoda > Insecta > Orthoptera > Morabidae > Vandiemenella > Vandiemenella viatica. The sequence goes on along the minus strand of JARYHS010008074.1, from coordinate 372,006,457 downwards.
GTGGAGATTGTATTTAAGTTGAACTGCATACCGGGCTAGGATGACAACTGAAATCTTTTGCTACAGCATAAGGCATTAGGAATTGCATTGAGCATTATTTTCTAGCAATTTTAGTTAGTTAAAAAACTGCGAATAAATGACTTGCCAGAACAGTGCGTTCAATCCCTTATTTTTAAGGGCTTTGAGGTTAGCGGTTTAATATTAGGGAAACTATAAAAAGGAAGCTTTTGGTGATTTTGGTGAAACTGTAAGATTCCCACCCTCGTTTACAGCTTTTAATTACCTATTAACCCTCTAAAGCTTTTATTGTACTGCCAGGGTGTCTCTCACTATTTACTACTCGTGTGGTCACCGAAGGCCTTCCTTGTCAACAAGGTGTAAAGCCCTAGTTACAAATCAATTGCAGAGACGGCATGTCCTGACGAAGAAAGGAATGACTTTTGAAAACAAAGACAATAAGAGTTTGGGGAGGAACTGGTGGAAGCATATGAAACGGAGATTGGAAATATTGGAAATTTGAGCTGAAGTAGAACAGATTGTTTTTAAATAAATATGAAGTGTGTAACAGAATCAGTGCTGTCTATATATACTCGTATATGTCTCCATATATGAATGCACTGTACTCAATCAATAATAAATTAACAATTCATTTTTAAACATTCAGGAATGCTACAATACTTTCACAGAGTTTCTCCATACAGGTTCACCTCCAACACTTTTCAATGTCTGCCATGTTAAAAAATGGCCCCTTTGTTAGGCTTCTTACAATCTCTCCACTGCAACAATTCTACAAATAAAACCATTCACACAGATTGTTTATAACATTTACTGTACCTTACAATAACAATATTTCAATATCAATATGAGTTTACATTGTGAAACAAAAATATGGTTAATTGTTTCAGGTGGTTGCACCAGAAACCATACAAGAGCTGTATACAACTGTCTCTCAGTCACCCTCTAAGAAGTATTTTATGATCTTGGCATTGACTCTAATAGGAGTTATTTTTATATTAGGGTTATCATGTGGACGGCTTACGAGGAGAACATTAATGATGAAGAATAAGTAGTGTTTCATAATATCTGTAACAAATTTTATACTTTTATGCAAATATTATTATTTTTTTTTTAATTTAAGATGGGGATCAATGTCTGTATGTCCAAAAGACATTTAAATTTCTTTTGTTTATATCCCCTCTCCCTCTCTTCTTATTAAAAAATAAATAAAATAATTAAAGTGACATTTAAAGAACATATCACTAATGTGTTATTGAAATGTTAAAAAAGCTATCTGTAACATTTCCACTCAGGTGACAGTGTTGTACTAAATTCTTAATAACTCTGATATGCTAAAAATACCTGTTAGCCAAATTTCTGTAAAGTAAACTGCTGGGGTCAGTGTCTTGTGTTTTAGGTAAGCTGCATGTTTTTATGTTACTGAAACTTTCTTAGTCCTGATATTAATTCTTAGAGCTTTACATTAAAAAAAAGGAAATCATACAGTAAGTATATATATATATATATATATATAAACTGAGCTTGTAAATTATATGATCACATTTTTTTACATATATTATTATTGATGTGTTATTAGTCTTTCAAACATTTTTCACACATTTGAAAGATATTCAATTTTTGATTACATTTTTACCAGTGGTTCTAAAAATGCTATGTACAATTTTTTGTTGTAATCAGTCCCAAGGAATATAAACTATTTCCAGTAGTTCCTGTTTTCATTTTCCCATTGCATTGGAGGTTCTGAGATATGACTTAATGCTCAGTTTTCCAAAAACCTGTCAGCTCTGCACATTTCAAATAGAAAAGTTGTTTTTTTTTATCTCTTTCAAGTCATATAAAGATTTCTTTTAACTTTACATAATCCTTACATGATACACAGTTATTTGAATTAGTGCTATAATCCTTATAAGGACTTGGTTTGATTATATTAGCAGGTTATTTTTTAAAATCTGTTTCATTTAATATATCTCAGAATTGTATTTGCCTGTTCTTCCTCTGCTACTATCACTCTACAAACTGACTAATTTGGGAAAGTTGAAGATTGAGTAGTGGGTAATTTTTTTGTTCTTATTGTTTTGTATGAAAATTTCGTCTAAAGGAGATAAAAATCATGGTTTTCATGTGTAAGACCAGACATTTATATATCATGTGAGGGAGACCGTAAATATCTTGTGATTTAATGCAATATAATTTCAACTAACTGGAAGTTTTGTAAGTGTCTGAACTTGTATTAGGTATCTGTGTAACTTTGTTTCAATCTTTGTAGTTAATTATGTCTATGTTGCAAGTGTATATTACAAGGGTCGGTATACTGTTGAAAACTTATTGGGCAATATTTTTAAAAATATGACTGTTATTTTATGGTATTTCGCACTTTCAGGTATGGGTAAAAGTTGCTTGAAAGAATTTTGGAATAAAAGTTTCTTACTTTAAAACAGTTGTATATCTATGCATATGTGCTTTCATCTTTTATGTATAAGTCTGGCAGAAAAAAGTATATGCTATAGTTAAATACATTTCTTATAATTGCTGCATTTTCTGAAAAATCATTATAATGCATTTATACGATGCTAAAATGATTTAGATTAAACTGATAGGAAATTGTGTAAGATGTATTTTATGGTAATGATGAGAAATAAAATGAAAGATAGGGAATAACCCAACACTTACCATAGATTAAAGTAGGAGGGCAGTGATTAATGCGTATTATAATAATTCAGTAGTACATCATAATTGTGAAAGTAGACAAAACACATGGCGAGAGAATCAGATGTACACACACCAATCCCTGTTGCGCAGATTAAGGTAGGGGCTTTTGTGGTTGGTGTTGGGTTGGGTATGGAAGATCGAAAATGTGATCTCAACATGGGTTTTTCACTATGAAGTGATGAGTTGGTGTTTGTTTCTAGAGGCGTCATGTTCTTAGGCACACTTAGAGCCAGACAACTTTATATGTAATATGTGTATATCAATGTGTGATTGTCTTTTCTTATGTTCATTGTTGCCGTCCTGCCTTCATCTATGGTACATGTAAGGTGTATTTTTTTATACTTAAGCAAAATTTGTCAGGATATGTAATATAAATGTTGACAGCTACATTAATATCCTCCAATACACAATGAAACAAGTCTTCCTGTCACTGAATTGATTTATAGTTAATTATTATGAGTTATAATAATATGTACTATTTTGCTTTTGTGAATTGTAAGTATGCTATTTACAGCAACTGTTATGCACAGCAATGTACATATGTTATTGGCTGTATGCTACTTCTTTATGCTTTGAGCATTCTGCTTTGATTTTAACACTTTTTTTCTTCTTTTCATCGTTTGTTGTTTAACTGTTGAATATTTATTAGTAAGTCAATATTATTTGCAAAAAATTGTTCCAAACTGATTGTTAAAGAGTACTGTTGTAAATTGTGTGTGTATATATTTACAAACTTATCCTGTAAAAGAAATTTTAAAAAAATAGTATTTATCCACCCTCCTCCACCCCACTTCAACATTCTCCTATTTCATGGAATAATTCCTTCTGTATATAGTGTAGATCATAAATATTCCAGCTATTTTTAACAAGGAAGTCGTGGAAAGAAATTATATTTGTAGTCTTTTGTAAGAGCTTGAATCCATGCAACGACAATTGTGTATTCCAACGAGGTATTTGTTTTTGAGTCATGCAATACTATGTACTTGTTCCTACGTCAGCCTCAAATACTTTTTTTTAAGTAAATTTCTCTAATACAAAAGAAAAAACATTTTGGTTGCAATTTATTGCAGCTAATGTATGTACCTTCACTTTTCAAATTTGTTTTGTATTTGAGTTTTTATTAGTAGTTAAAACCTTGTGTTGTTATTCTACTTGACCAAATGAAAACATATTTATATATTTGGTTGTCAAAACAAGTGTTAATATGAGGTGCTATTCAATAAAGTTTTGTATGAAATTTATATTTATTATTGGTATTAATTAATATATTGCACACTTTCCTGTTCTTTATAACATTTTTCTACCAAAAAAAATATTATATGGGAATGTGTTTTTATAGCATTTTTGCATGGCGAATTTAAATCAGAAATTGCCTATCAGACACAGTTTTAAGGTATATTTTAATTTTCATATAATTTTTTTCTATCCAAAGGGATATTTTGAAAAACCAATTGGCAACACAACTTCTGCATTTCACGTCTTTTAATGCAAATGTTATTACCTTTATCTGTACTTCTGCTACATTTTGTAATGTTAAATGTTTCATGTTTAATGATAAAGATTAATAATTGAGCTTGTATTAAACTCTTTATAGATGCATCCAAAATTAGTTTAAGGGCAGTTCTGCTTCAGAATGCGGACTTAATTTCTTCCATCTCGGTTGTCAATGTTAGTACGACTACAGAGTCAAATGACATTTTGGAATATATGCTCACATCCATTAAATACAATAAACGCAATTGGGAGATTGTGGCGATCTCAGAATTATTGCCATAATATTGAGTATGCAACAAGTCTACATCTAATTAATACGGGTGTTTCATATGTGATTGAGATTGTTGTGACAAAAATTCTCGTTATAAGAAAAATGAATGGCTTCGTCGAAATAGGAAACTGGGAGAAAAAATTTTCAGTGTAAGAAACTGGTAGATAGGGAAGTTGAGCTTCTTCTTCCACTTCACATCAAATTAGTCCTAATGAAGCAATTTGTTAAGGCTATGGATAAAATTGGAAGAGGATTTATGTACCTCATAAACAAATTTCCTCACCTTACACCAGCAAAGGTAAAGGAAGTTGTGTTTGTTGGGCTCCAGATTAGACAAATTCAGATAGACCAAAATTTTGAAGGAAAAAAAAAAACAATGGTAGCAGAAAAAAAAACTAGCTTTAATGAATATGTTTCAAGAATATCAACAATAATTTTCTGGAAAAAACAAAGCGCTCAGAGCCAGTGGCGGATCCAGGATTTTGTTTTGTGGGGGGGCGGGCTAGGGTTTGCTTTGGGGGGGGGGGAGGCTTGACTCGGGGAAGGGGAAAGGAGGGTTCACCAACAGAAATCTCATTATTCCAGATTGCCGCCCTTATTAAAACTGTAGGTCCCCAAAATACATGTCGTTGGGGGTGACCTTGGTGATTGGGGGGGGGCTTCAGCACCCTAGCCCCCCCCCCCCCCCGCTGAATCTGCCACTGCTCAGAGCTATAAAGATTTGGTAAATGAGATGCTTGTAGAATGAAAAAAATTGTGATGCAGTATGTTGCTGAAGATACATTTTCTGCACTCTCATATGGATTACTCCCTGTAAAGCCACAGTGACGTGTCTGAAGAAATGTGAAAGGTTCAGGAAAGACATCATGACTTTAGAACAGCAGTATGAAGGGAAGTGGATGCCTGCGGTGCTGGCTGATTATTGCAGGAATATTATTCGGGAATTCAAAGATATTCACCATAAAAGGAAGAAATAAGACTATCAGTAGTAGGGAAATAAATATTTCTGGCTCATGTTTTTCATCTTTTTTTAACTGTGTGTACAGTGGTCAAAGTATTTAGTAGTTCATCTATTGATTAAAATACACAGACGGAAAAAAAAATCCCAACACCAAGAAAGACTTGTGTTAGATAAACGAAATTTGGTAGGCGTGTTTATACATCTGAAAGATGACATCGATTCAAATTTCGCGCTTCGCGCATAAGTGTGGCGCTAGTAGCGCTACTCAGAGCTTGCAAATCAGGTTTGCTTTAAATACGCGCTGTAAAGTTTGTGAACGTTATTTACAGCTGAGATTTGACATAGTGAGTTGATGTTAGCCAAGAATGCCTTTAAGAAGACGAAGAAGCCATTATCAACAGCTCACCGAGTTTGAACGAGGTCGTGTAATAGGGCTACGAGAAGGTGGATTTTCTTTTCGCGATATTGCAGAAAGACTTGGCCGGAATGTATCCACTGTGCATGATTGTTGGGTGCAGTGGTCAAGGGATGGTACTGCCTCAAGAAGACCGGGTTCCGGGAGGCCACGTGGCACTACTGAGAGGGAAGACCGCCGTATTCGGCGTACAGCTGTGGCGCATCGTACTGCGTCTGCGGCAGAAATTCGAGCTGCAGTTGGTACCACAGTGACACAACGAACTGTTAGAAATCGGTTACTTCAAGGACAGCTCCGAGCCAGGCGCCCTGTAGCGTGCATTCCACTGACTACAAGCCATCGCCGTTTGCGACTCCAGTGGTGTCAAGCCAGAGCTCATTGGAGGACGGAGTGGAGATCTGTTGTGTTTTCTGATGAAAGCAGGTTCTGCCTTGGTGCCAGTGATGGCCGAGTGTTGGTCAGAAGGAGGCCAGGGGAACGCCTGCAACCAAACTGTCTGCGCCCTAGACACACTGGACCTACACCTGGAGTCATGGTCTGGGGAGCAATTTCCTATGACAGCAGGAGCACTCTTGTGGTTATACCAAACACACTGACTGCAAATTTGTACGTCAGTCTGGTAATTCAACCTGTAGTGCTGCCATTCATGAACAGCATTCAAGGGGGAGTTTTTCAACAGGATAACGCTCGCCCTCATACCGCTGTTGTCTCGCAACGTGCTCTACAGAGTGTCGACATGTTACCTTGGCCTGCGAGATCACCAGATCTGTCTCCAATTGAACACGTATGGGATATCATTGGACGACAACTCCAGCATCATCCACAGCCAGCACTGACCGTCCCAGTATTGACAGCACAAGTACAGCAAGCATGGAACTCCATACCACAAAGTGACATTCGAAACCTGTATGACACAATGCATTCACGTTTGCAGGCTTGCATTCAAAATTCTGGAGGTTACACCGGCTATTAATTTAACAGTATTTCACATTTGAAATGCATTTTCTTGAGCTTAAATTAACCTGTGATCTTGAAAATTTAATCAATTAAACATGTTAACTTGACAAATGCATTGTCCAAATTTCATTACTCTACAATAATTTTTTCTTGGTGTTGGGATTTTTTTTTCCGTCTGTGTATGTTTTCAACAACTTTTAGAAAGACTAGAGTTTAATGTTTTCAGTAGATACAAAAAAGTTTAAAAAATTAAAATCCCCATTACTAAAAAAAACTGTGCCTGATAGAAGAAATTTGAAAGCAGATATGAGTTCAGTGCATTGATTTCCATAAGAATCACAACAAATATCTACAGATTTTTTTTATTATTTATTTTTTAGAACTGATAATTAAGGTAACGAGCAGGGCCGCATTTAAGCTTAGGCTTTAGCCTAGGGGCCCACACCACAATCCTGGATCCCCCGCCTGGGCCAGTAATAGAGCTTTAAAAAAGAAAACAAAAAAAAGAAAAGGTCACCCATAAATATTTTGTGCCAAATTTCAAAATTTAAGCATCCACAGCTGGAGGCAGCCAGGGCCCACACCACACATATAGCCTAGAGGCCCACAGAGCCTAAATGCAGCCCTGGTAACAATATATGAATGCTAGGTAACATTATGGGGTAAGATGCATTACATTGCTTCCTGAAAGATACTTTAAACAAATTTTTGTCATTTTGCATATACTGTAGTTATTTTTGTGATAGTAATCAGCTCTTATACAGTCTGCAAAGAATAAAATATGATAAATCATTCAATTTTCATCTATGATGAATAGATTGCTTTTTTAAAAAACTGAACTAGCATATAGATAAAGCATATGAGAGTTAAAATGACAACTCAAGTGCCTTGTCCATTTTTACTAGTTTTGAGCTACGTTATTGTAGATTAAAACGAAGAGTTGAAATTTTTCTTTTTCTTTGTGGCAATAATATGACAGGTGGCGGTAATCGGCCACTAAATTTGTGGAGTAAAATTTTGCTGTTTCAGTTATTACAATGGTTCCATTAATAGAAAATGGAAAAATCAGTTTCAGTGAAATAAGAAGTGTTAAGTATAATTTAATCCCACAAGCAGTTTGGGACATTAGGAAGGTAGGAATGGGTCAGTATGGGACAATAGAAGGGTAGGAATGGGTCATGTCTTCCTGGAGCAACACAAGTTTGACTATAGTTCATTTAAAATGTTCTAGTGGTACTAAGATCAAATCAGTGCTTATATCCAAAGAAATATATCAACAAAGACTTTCACAGAATACAGATGAACAGGGGTTGCAAGACTTTACTGTACCTTAATCTAAAGTCCAATAGGCTATAATGGTAATTCTTAAAGTTCAGTTTGAATAGGTCAAGCAAGCAGCCCTGGGCCAAAGTTCAAGCAGGCAATGCCTCAACGCTGGTTCTCCACTGCTACTTTGCTGCACAACTTCAACAAATTCCTACTTGCTGATGTATCCCTTGAACACACAATTAATGCCGTCTTGACCTACCAAGACCAAAATGCCACATCCTTGCTCCACCTTCAGTTTAGGGTTCTTGAAGGCTACAATACACCTTGTTGTTTAGTCACCAATGTTATTTTTTATTAACTCCTTTTTGTAAGTAATATGGATTGATATATCACCAGGAGTACAGAATCATTTTCTAAGTTCTCGTGGTGAATAATAATAACAATAGTCTTTCTTATTTTTCACTTGACATTTATTTCGCCTTATTTCATTTCTAAACAAAACCGAAGAATTACTCAGGTCCTTAGCTGACAGTAACTTTTATTTCAACACATCACCAAATGCGAACTAACCTTGTCTAGTAGCTTGCCAGAAAAACTTCTTCTGTTATTTTTTTCTGGTCTCTATAAAAACCGATTTTTTCCTAAGAGTAATTATTCTCTGAATAGTCTGTTATACTATAACCTCCTACCCTCCCATTTGATGAGAAAATATGCTAATAACCAAGAAGCAAATGTTTTTACACTTGCAATTATGCTGTAACTGAATACCATAAAGCTCTGTTATTGTACTATGCCTTTACAAGGTTCCATCTATGATTTGAAACTTGCAAGAGCATTATAGTGCTGTGCCATAAAGTTACCCAGTGCTTACATTAGTCAATTTAAGCTTTTTTTGTTACAGTTGTACAAGTGAAGTTACATTTTTGAGACTGGATGTATTCCTTTTTACAAACTTTGTAACAAGTATTATCCTTTTACAAAAAGTGTTTTCCTAAACTTCTTAAAACTGGTGTTATTAAGGAAATATGGGGAAAATAACCTGTCACTTCCTACAGATGAAGACAGGAGGGCCAAACGAACAGAAACACACTTACAATATTTCGGTTTAAACCATTATTCATGTACATCCTACATGATAAGTGATGGGTTATTTTCCCTCTCTTTCCTTGTTTTCGTTGCCTAACGCCACCAATAACTAAAAATGGTTTACAACAAGAAAAATATTATTACAATTCCAGTGGGCAATAGGCATCATTAGAAGACATTCATACAACTTTATAAAATAGGGTCTTCTTAATATATATATATATATACACACTGTAACAACGTATATGTCAGAGCGCTGACTTCCGCGGTCGTTGTCGATGTTATCTTGGTTGTCCAGGAGTAACCACATCAGTTTATTGAAATGTTTCAGCCATAATTTCTAAAGAAAGCCACAAAATGATAGTGGCTGAACATTATGTTTCGATTAATTGACGCAGTTACACCCGGACAGCAAAGGTAACAACGTATCTGCGGTTGGGCTCATGGAGGAAGGAATATATGGAGACGAAATAACGTCAAATCAGAGAAACCTGATAAAAAAAAAACCCTTGTCTCCTACTGCGCATGCGCGGTGGCCACTGGCGGTCATAGGAGTCCCAAAACATTGGGCTGTTTGCACTGTATGCTGCCTAGAATATTTCATTTTCTAATATTCTAAAGTTTTCTATAATGCCAAGTTGTGTTGCATATTGTTGCACAAACAGACAAGATAGGAAAAAACCTTGAATAGCGTTTCAAAAGTAATTCACATTGTAATTATTGTTCTTGAAGTATCTGACAGGTAACTGCAACATTAGGGCCATTCGCTATAAATTTATTCATTGCTCCCAATAGGATCATATCGTTCTCAAATTTTTGTTGGTGTAGTGTAGACAATTAGCATATGTTACTATTTTGCGTGAATATGGTATTCCGCAGGCTTTACTCAAGTTTCAGTTTACACTGAAAGTGTACGATGAAATTAATTGTACTGAAGGTATATGTTGAAATTAGTTGTGATAATTTATTGAATTTTGTGTGCTGAGGTGGACAGCACTATTATGGCCATGGTGATGCTATTTGATGATTGATTCTCATGTAAATTGATGAAACTAATCAAAAATCAAGAGTAAATTTTTTTTGATATCTCACTTAGTTCTCTAGATATCAACTAACAAATATTAGTTACAGGTATAGTTCCATGTGCCTTTGGTGGCATTTTTATTCTGGTCCAGGCGTCGTTTTAACCTAACCACAAGGATTAGTAAAAAAAAAATTGAACACCCAATCTGCAAGTGCAGCAAAATTATCTTTTGGTCCAGTCCACATCATAACCTAACAAACTCAATTTGGATACATTATATCTCGCGAACTAAGCGAGATATCGAAAAATTTTATTCTTTATTTTCGATTTTTATCGCCGTGATACATAAGAATTTATCATCAAATTTGACTTTGGGGAAATGTTTCTTCTGAATTTTAACCCATAACACTTAACTTTTGAGTCAGTATATTATCTCGAGAACTAAGCACTATATCAAAAAAAAATTATTCTTAATTTTTGATGTGTCTCGTCGAGTTACATAATAATCCTTCATCAAATTGCGGTGCCACGGTTGTTTTATGATTTCCTTGAGGTTTTTGTGCCATTTCCCGTGTTTCTCCGGCCCAGCAATATGGCGGCCTCCTCACCTCACTTCTCTCTACCCGGTTTCACTCCAGTGTGTGATGAAGGTCCCTTGCGTCGTCTCCATATATTCCTTCCTCCATGGTTGGGGTAGACAATAGAAATATATGGAGACGAAATACCGCTTATTCTAAACTCTCGGCTGATTCTGCGCATGCGCAGTGGCGGCAGTGGCCATATTACGTATCCATACAATTGCTACTTGGAGACATTATATCGCGAAAATTAAGCAACATATCGAAAAATTTTATTCTTTATTTTCGATTTTTTTCGTCGTGTTACATAAGAATCCATCATCAAATCTGACATTTTGCGAAATTTTTCTTCTGAATTTCAACTCACTTTTGAGACAGTATATCTCGAGAACTGGGCAAGATATCGAAATTTTTTATTCTTTATTTTTTATTTGTCACGTCATTTGAAATAAGATTCCATCATCGAATTTTACTTTGACCAATTTTTTCTTCTGCATTTCCAACAAAAACATCTCACATTTGAGACAGAATATCTCGAAAAATAAGCAGGATATCAAAAAAGTTTATTCTTCATTTTGTATTTGTCTCATCGAGTTACATAATAATCCATCATCAGATTGCGGCGTCACGTTTATCCCAGAGAGGTTTGTACATAATCCCCGTGTCTGTATGGATAGGTAATATGGCGGCTACGCCTCCCCACTCCTCTCCGCCCGGCGTCACTTCAATGCGTGGTGAAGGTCCCTTGCGCCGTCTCCATATATTTCTTTCCTCCATGAATAGATTCTGCTGTCTTTAACTGTGTGATCGTATTTCTTAACAGCCTCACCAGCTTAAAAAAAAAAAAAAAAAAAAAAAAAAAAAAAAAAAAAAAAAAAAAAAAAAAAAATAAAATAAAATAAAATTAGGGCCCTCAGGCCAGATGGGCGAACTTTTTTTTTTCTAGATCTACCAAAGAATCTTGTGAGGTTTGTTGGGGGCCCCCTGAGCTGAGTGTGGGCCCGCTGAACTGCGCTTGGGGGCCCCTGTGCACGGCACCGCCTAGCCCTCCGATAGTTACGCCCCTGAACATAGTCTATTATTAAACTAAGATTCCACCAGAAATTATTTTCCCTGAGATTAATGTGAAAAGTTGAAGCTCTCCCTGGTATCAGAGAATCAACTTGAATGCGAATGTTTATGTTACTTTGAACCAAAGTTGTAGATTATTATGCATATCACAGTGCAGCATTCACTCATTCATGTTCACAAGACAACCCAATTGAGTGAAGCTTAAAATCTCTAAAGTTAGTTAACTGTTTTGCAACATTATCCAAATTCCATCTAGAGTTTAGTGAGGTTTTATTGTATCTCCATGATGCTGGTTTGAAAATAAAACTAAGTCCAACACTTCGACGTGTGGACGGACTCAGATCTCGCACGCACTGTTCAAAATCTGTTCACCTACTGCTGCCACAGGCAGCAGCAGCGTCATGGTATATTTTTCGCTACTGGTGTAATCAACAGTTCAGATCCTCTCTCATTTTTTACAGTCTCGCGTCGGTTACATTCAGAACAATGGTGAACCCTGTGGTGAATCACTTTTCTATTGAGAATTACCAGGTACCAAAAATCTAATGCATCTTTATCAAAATTTTACATCTCGCAGATTAAATTATTGGCAACATTTTTGTCATGACATATTTTTCCAATTCTTATTAGTTTGGCAGTTATTAATTATTTAAGTAGGAGGGTAGTTAAATTACCTACTTTTTATTCCAAAAATATTTGAGCCCTCTCAAAGCTTTTCATTTCAAAAAATTACTCTTCCCTCTGGTATGTGGTAGTTAGTAGTTATTTTTAACCATAAGGATTCAATGGGAAGTGTGTGGGAGCATGGTTATCAGTCCAAGCCTTGTTTTAAGCATTTTATTACAATCATCAAGGACAATGCCAAAACTTATAGAGAATATAATACCAAATAACACAAGCTGCGATCTTGCAGACTAAGATATGAATAACCCCGTAATCACAAATATGATACAATATAATGCATAAAAACTTTGAGCTTACAGATTATAATTTGAATAACCCTGTAATCATAAACAATTCCACTTATATCAAATAATAGAAAATAACCAGACTGGCTCACGCTAATCTACCAGCATGTAACAAGTCTGCAGGTAGTACCAAACAATTTTACAGATGAGCCAGACCACTAACGAGGAAGCCGGCGACACACTTGTAGTTGGAGTTGACAGGCAATACTCCCTCCAATACCCCCATAGGACAAGATAATGGCATGCGTCAAATCGAAGTGACCATGAGCGTCGATCGCCGCCGTACTGCCGAGTCTACGGGACAACGCTCTCGACCAAGAGCATATCGGAGGAATTCCCCGCTCCAAGCGAACTAGGGCCAGTCGCGGTGGACACACCAATCCACCAGTTGTAGCACTCCTGGCCGCCCGGTCAAGCCACAAGACCTCGCTGCGTCACGACCACACAAGGAAGTACCAGACGCCACCAAACACAACCGCTGCGACCAAGCGACTCCACAGCGGGCCTACAGCATCACGGCCACTCAGGGAAGTACTCTGCCTCCGACTGACTGACTGACTCCAATATATATACGCTCTATCGGCCGATAGAGGGCAGCAAGGAGCCACAGCGCTCTCTAACGGAAAAGCGAGCACACGGGCTCACCGAGAATTAGCGACAGAAGACAGTCGCGAGCGGAAGAGAAGAATAACCCACAATACGAGCCGAGCACGGCTCACCCTCTTATTTTAGTTTTGCATACTGTTGTATTTATTTTTCTTTAGAAATTATTCTATTGAATGTGTTTTTGCATCTAAGTTTCACCATGAGAGGAGTGATTATTATACTTCAAAATTAAATATATTCTGTTTCCTTTCACCTTATTACATGCGACTTTCATTACTCTTGCTGAAATTTTATTCTCTTTCTTTAATTAAAAAAGCCCCTTTCAAATTCTTTCTCTAATAAAAAATCACTTTGAATCAACTTTCTTTCTATGGTGTAACTTCCAAAATTCGTAATTTCATTGTTCAAATTATTATTACTTTTTTCTGAATATATTTTATTGTTTTATATTTAATAGCCTTTCTTTCTAACTAAAACTTATATTTAACGTTATACAGAGAACATAAATTTTCAAACAATTATATCTTTTGTTAAAATTACTTTTTTGGCCTGAAATTTGGTGTGAAGATCTGTACAGGTGTTGAAAACACATTGCCTTTGTTAAACTTCTCATATTTATTAAAATATGTGTTCTATCTGCAATCCTTGCAATGACTTAGTTACGTCACGCAACTACCATATCGTACTTTGTGTTCTTAAAACTTTAGTAGATAAATTTTTTCCGACTACATGAACCTAATATCAAAATTATTGTCTTTATTTTTAGAACTTGTGTGAATGATTGTGTCATTTAGCATTACCCTTTTAGCTATCTTGCATCAACCGATACCGACCTGATTTAAGCTCCAGAACTACTTCGACACTAAACTTCACTCTCTACAATTTAATTAAAATGCAACAAACTGCACTCGCTATATTCCCCCAAGTGGCACAAGGCTTTCATAATGTTCCATTACAATCCTCTTATACAAAATGCTAATCTTGAGTCTGCGTACGTCGTCTAGAGCTACTATAGCTATTGGCTAGAGAATGGTCACGTGCCAGCCTTCACTCACCAATCAACAGCCAACATATTACATTGGTTCCATCATCTTTCTTTTCGTTTATTTACAACAAGACGCAGAAATTAATGTAAGGAGAAGGGGATTCAATATTTACGCTATTTTATCTGTATCAGTTATAAGGACTAGGTTAAATCATAACCTAAGAATTTTTTTGGCAGACGGTAAGAAACAATGAAGTTTATTAAAAACTTGGGGAAAAGGTAATGCGAAATGTATTAGTCACATAAATACCAGTTATCCGTTTTCGAAATTATAGTCTCCGTCATATAAAGTAAAATGCATATATTTCACTTTTCAGCCACCACTACCAAGCACAGATCATAGGTCTTTATGTGTGGAAGTAGCATGGAGTTTCCTATCGTGCACAACGTTGGCCGAATGTCGATAGCTGTGGGAATGTGGGAGATATGATGATTAAAGTTGGCAAATGCAGGGCGTTTTCATATTTCAACCAAAAATGTGTGTCTTGTTATACTTCTCTTTCCTGCCACAACTACATAGCATATACCAATGGTGTTTATGTGTGGTAGTGGAATCGTGTCTCCTGTCGTGCACTAGATGTCGGTAGTTATGGGAGTGTGGGAGATATGGGGGTTGAAAGTTGTCGACCTGCGGCAATTTCATATTTCTGCCAAAGACGCATGTGTCATGGTGTATCACTTTTCAGCGAAAACTATCAATCACAGATCACTGGCGTTTGTGTGTGGTGGTAACACAGAGTCACCTTTCGATCACAACATCGGCCGAATTTCAGTAACTGTGGTAGTGTGGGAGATATGGCGGATGAAAGTTGCCAATCAAGGATATTTTCGTATTTCGACGAAAGACATCTGCCTCCGCATATGTCACTTTTCTGCCACAACTACATAGCATAGAGCATTGGTGTTTGTGTGTGGTGGTAGAATCGTGTCTCCTGTCGTGCATTATGGTTGTTAGATGTCGGTAGTTATGGGGGTGTGGGAGATATGGGGGTAGAAAGTTGTCGACCTGTGGCAATTTCAAATTTCTGCCAAAGACGCATGTGTCATGGTATATCACTTTTCAGCGAAAACTATCAATCACAGATCACTGGCGTTTGTGTGTGGTAGTAACACAGAGTCACCTTTCGATCACAACATCGGCCGAATTTCAGTAACTGTGGTGGCGTGGGAGATATGGTGGTTGAATGTGGATGATCAAGGATAGTTTCATATTTCGACGAAAGACATGTGCCTCCGCATATGTCACTTTTCTGCCACAATTACATAGCATAGAGCATTGGTGTTTGTGTGTGGTAGTAGAATCGTATCTCTTGTTGTGCACTATGGTTGTTAGATGTCGGTAGCTATAGGGATGTTTGTGTGTGGTAGTATCACAGAGTCACCCATCGATAACAACGTTGGCCGAATTTCGGTAACTGTGGGAGTGTGGGAGATATGGTGGTTGAAACTGGTAGATCAAGGATATTTGCGTATTTCATCCAGAGACATGTGTGTCCGTAAATTTTACTTTGCTGCCTCAACTACATAGCGCAGATGACTGGCATTTGTGCGTGGTAATAGCATCGCGTCTCCCATCGTGCACTATGGTTGTTAGATGTCGGTAGCTGTCATTACAAATTCTTTACAAACACGAACGAAGTCTTGGGTACCAGCTAGTACTATGATAATCTTACCAGAGTAACGTATTCATATAACGAAAGATGATATTAAAAATGACTTATTCGTTTCTCCTTATAAGCTCTTCCGTAATAAATTCCTACTATACTATGTTCACTCTCAAGTGGCGCGCCAAGGTCATATTCCCCTCGCCCCCCGCCTCACCTCACCACCCCCTCCCGTTGCCTTCCCCTCTGAGCAGACCGCTGCCTACAGGCAGGCAGGAGGCATTGTCTTATGGCGCAGTATTGTCGTATTTATACGACCAGTACATCGTTAAAAAACGCTGTACGCGAAATGGCGTCAGATAGTTGTATTAGGCGACAGTCAAAAACAAAAATTTCTGACGTGTATAATTTTTTCAAGACGCAAAAAAAAACTCTGAAAAGAAAATTAATTTACTTTTTCGCAGCGCTGCCATTTCTACGGATTTATCCGTAGATCTACGGATTTTTACGAACATTTAGGATTTTCGGATTTTGTTAAAATATCTACGGATTTTTTATACTTTTATCATTTGTCGATATTTTCTTATATTGGTGTGCTTTTAAACTTTGAGCGTATAATGTTACTGCATTACAGAATTGTCAATAAGTGTGAATCGTTTCCTTGCAATCACTCGTGTGAACCAACGATTGAAATAAATCTCATATTTTGTTAGGTTACAGATTTTATAGATATTAAAAGACTGCAATACAATACTACCGACGCAATCTTTATACACGGTGACATGCTCGCTGTCACGGCTTACAAAGAAGTGGCTTCCGAGAAGGCTTATCCAATATCCGAGAATTAAAGGGGTCGCAGTTTTTAACATTTCCTATTACTAAATGTAATTTCAACAAAAAAAAGTTTGGTCACTAAAAAAAAAAAAAAGAGAGCACTGCTTTTTCGGGAACCGCAAAAAATTACAGAAGAGGCTTGTGGCGTATTTTTACGAAACGTGCAGCGTGTATGTAGCGAAGCGAAGCTGAATGTTCCAGATCATCCTTTTCTTCTCCAAAGAAAAACATTCACCGAAAATAACCGGTCATGGAGATGGATGACTTCCGGAAATATATCATTCGACGTTCTGTAATAGAATTTTATGATCGAGGCGAATATCCTACCATAAGGAAACTGACGATCAGCAAATCAGAGAATGGTTTTCTAACTTGCTTAAGAGCCTGGAAGAAGGGTGTGTCCTCGTAATGAATAATGCAAGTTATCACTCAAAACTCAGAAAAAATCCAGTTACTACCACTTTCATTTCAAAATTTATACGACGTGTCTAGAGACTTAACTTCCACTGGAAAACACATCTAAAACTTGCATTTAATTCACTAAATGTCTTGCGCAACTTTTAAAACTAAAAATAATTACTAGAAACAGTAAATTATATTCATTGATGTCATGTAAATAATTTTTATCTTTATTAACATATGAGACTGAAGTTGGTAAACACGCAGCTTCTACGACACATGACTCACTAATTTCGCTCATGACAAATAATTAAAATGCTCGATTTTACTAAAGAAAACATCACATGAAATGTAATATATTGTTCCACATACGTTGTGATGATGTTTGCGCATGCGCGGCAGCTGTTTCCCCTTCGCCTGTAGGGGCTGGGGCAGCGGAGTGGGGATAGAGCAAAGTGACCTTGGCCCGCCTTTCCTAAATGAAAACAGTATACCATTATAGATGATACCCTTAGTTTTTGATATATGTGTTAGCTATTAAATGATATTTACGATAACTTTTTTATTAGTTTTTAATAATCAAGGATATGGCTATTTACTATATAACCGATGTGACACTCACAATTCAACAACGATATTATTGCCGCAAAATAGCAGTGAACAGAGATATTAGAAATGCGGAGAGCAGGGCGGGAAAAAATTAATGCGAGTCAATTATATGTCACAAAGATACAATTACGTAGTGTGTTCGTTTAAATTTACATATTACTTTTTATTTATCTACGACAGTCAGATGCAAAAATTCATGTAAGGAGAAGGGTATTCTATGTTTACATTATATTACCTGTACCAGTTGTAAGTACTAAGTTAAAAAATAACTTAAGAATTTTTTTGGCAGAAGATAAGAAACAATTAAGTTTACACGAAATGTACGAATCGCGATATATATCATTCAAATAAATGACAGTTATCCATTTTTGATATTATACTTTCTGTCATTTAAAGTAAAAGAAGGTAAAGTAAATAAATCGGGATTACTGGAGATCGCAATTCCGCCCAGAACTGCCGTGGTAAAACGCAAGAATCCTCTAGAAATATTTTCCGAAGCACATTTAACTGTATTATGCCGGTCCAGGATATATTACAACCTAATTTCTGCTTGAAAATAATGGTAGTCTACAGGCTGTATTGCAACGGAATTACTGCTTGAAAATAATATGTCTTGCGATTGACAACAGCAGTATAATGACGTTAATACTGAATGTTGTGGCGGAATCGTGATCTCCACTAGACCCGATCGTTATTCATTTTTCCTTACAAGCTTTTCCTAAATAAATTCCTACTACCACCACAGGTGATGCCCGTCGCATATATGAGGGTAATAAATAGAAGCTATGATTTTCGAAAGCAATATTAGTGGAGTTTGTGGTTAAGTTGTCCAGAATCCCCACTGACATATTTTGTTAAATCATAATTCACTCTGAAATGAGTTTTACAAACCAATTAAACTGCTTTCATAAGCGTCATGTTACTGAAGGCATTAATTAATGCGAGTGAAAGTAGTAACATACGCATTGTGCTAAATTGTGCCTGGACCAGGAATAAAACTGATATTACACGGATAGCAAACGTTTACGGGATTCCTAATTTGTTTTTAATTTTATTGGTTCTATACTTCCGTCGTTATTAATTCAGTAGAAGTTACTACTGTATTGATATGTGAACAGCAAATCAAACACGTAGAACATTACCAAATCAAGGCCACTAACACTATGTAATAACAATTCCATATAATTAAGCAACTGAAAAAAAAATGGACTGCCAGAATATGGCGTTCAAACCGTCATTTTTGACGGACTCAAAACTAGTCCTCTTATATAAAACATTAATCTGGAGACTGCGCACGTCGTCTATAGCTATTGGCTAGAGAACGGTCACGTGCCAGCCTTCACTCGCCAATCAACAGCCATCATATTACATTCGTTCCTTCATGTTGCTTTTTGTTTATTTACGACAGCTAGATTCAGAAATTCATGCAAGGAGAAGGGTATTCAATATTTACGCTATTTTATCTGTATCAGTTATAAGAACTAGGTTAAACGATAAGCTAAGAATTTTTTTGGCAGATGATAAGAAACAATGAAGATTATTAAAAAATCAGAGAAAAATACATAATCGCGAAATATATCAGTCAAATAAATAACTGTTATCCGTTTTCGAAATTAAACTCTCCGTCATTTCAAGTAAAATGCACTTATTTTTAAATAAAATCCTAACCAAATACTCTTATAATCTAACCAGACTAACGTATTCATATAACGAAAGATATAATTAAAAATGATTCTTATTCGTTTTTTCCAGAATAAATTCCTACAACCATAGTAGATTATACCATTAGTATTTGACAAATGTTTTGACTATTAAATGAAATTTAAGTTTACCTTTTTATAAACTCTATTTGTAAACTGCAATTATTCTTGCAGCCAAACAGTGGCGAGCAGAGATATTAGAAATCATTTAGTATTTACACAGTTTAATAAATACGCAACCGCTATGAAATTAATTGCCATAATACAAGCATTATGTCTGTTTTTCGTAACATTTCATTCTTAAAAAAATGTGTAAAAACATTTTGGTTGAAAAAATGTGGAACTACGAGTATTTTCCAGTAACATGTCGCTTATGAAAGTAAACTTTAATTTCTCATGATCTCTGCTATAATGTAAGTGCGTTGCCAGATAAAACGTAATATTCTGTTTTGGAAGTAACTGCATAAACATACGAAGAGCAGCGACAAAAGAAATTAATGCGAGGTCAATCATACGTTACAAAGTTACAAGTGATATGTTCGTTTAAATTTACATGTTGATTTTTATTTATTTACAACTAGATGCAGAAATTAATGCAAGGAGAAGAGTATTCCATGTTTGCGTTGTATTATCTGAATCAGTTATAAAAATTAGGTTAAAACCTAACCTAGGAATATTTTTGGCACAAGATAAACAATGAAGTTTATTAAAAACTCAGAGAAAGTTTACATGAAATGTACGAATCGCGATTGTATCACTCAGATATTATACTTTTCGGCATTTTAAGTAAAATGCATTTATTTAATCAAATCATAGTCAAATACTCCGATTATCAATCCACAGTATGGTATTCATATCACGAATATATCATTAAAAATGATCGTTATTCGCTTTTCGATACAAACTTTTCAGAATAAATTCCCTACTACCACCATAAGTGATGCCCGTCGTTATTCATATGAGGGTAATATAAGCTATGATTTTCGAATGCAATATTATTGGAGGTTGTGGCTAACTTGATCAGAATCGCAACTGACACAATTTGTTATAGCATAATTCGCTCTGAAATCAGTTTTACAAGCCATTTAAACTGGTTTCAAAAGCATCATGTTACTAAAGGTATTAATTAATGCGGGTGAAAGTAGTTCCATACATATCGTACTGAATTGTGCCTAAAACTGATATTACATGGATAGCAAAAGTTTTCAGGTTCCTAATTAGTTTTTAATTTTATTGGTTCTATACTTCCGTAGTCAATAATTCGGTAGAAGTTAATACTGTATTGCTATGTGAACTGCAAATGAAATATATAGAACATAACAAAACCAAGGCCATTAGAATTATGTAATAACAATTCCGTATAATTAACCAACTGCAAAAAAATGAACTGCTAGAATATTACGTTCAAACCATCATTTTTGACGGGCTCGAAGCTAGTATATATATATACGATAATAGTGAGAAGGGAAACAGTATAAAGCAGTGAAAATAAGGAATGATGGGAAGTAACGTCAATACTTCTCGAAGGTGAGAGGTGTGATAGCCAATCTTTGTTGTTTATAGCAACACCTCTTATTAATCAAATTAAACTACATAAACAAACATAAGTTGGTATTACTGGAGATCGAGATACCGACAGGAATTGGCGTCATAATATTTGTTCTCTCATCAAATTAAACAGATCTGTTTGTCTACTGAAGATAAGTCTATATTCCTACTGAAGTGCAGATTGATGAAAAAGCAAAATTCTGATTTTTCGACAGCATGTGGAAACAAACTCACAATAAATTTTTGTAATGGAAAAGAAATATCACTGAAATTGTCTTTAGCGGAAATAATAAAAGATTTATTTATTAGGCTATTATGACTGTTAATTGTTGACTAATTTATTTTCTGATGATAAACAACTAATATAACGTATAAACATTGCAAAGTTTTTCAGAAGTTTATGATGTTTTTGAAACATTTTTGCTTCTGTTTAGAAAAATGCGTAAAAGTGCATACTAAACTATTAACCCGGGATATTTTGAGGTAAAAAGTCTATGTAGCAAAACTTAAAAGCAATTACTGTAATATTTTGCTCGGACTCTTCTGCCGTGTCTGACTGGAGCTTATGCCTGACATGCATGACGTCACGAACTGAAAGGCCAGCCCTTCTCTCTATGGTCTGGCGTGTTTCTATACTGAGCTCGGGCTGCTCGCAGTGGACCTGGCTTGTTAAGGTTGGGTTTGTCTTGTATCTTTTGGACGCCATCAGATATGGGATTCTCAGACTCACTGATGAGTAATATCAGAGCGCCGAGTTTAAGAAAACCTCGTGGGTGCTCATGCCCACTTGATGACATATATATATATTAACCGGCAAAGCGTGTGAACTAGTTTCGACGAGACTATCACTGGCGGATTGTTGATTTGGCAGGGAATAACATACTCTACTTTTATCCATAAAACATTTAAGGTTTCATTCAAATTAAATAAAAACCTTCAAAATCCTTGACAAACATGAACGAAGTCGCAGGCACCAAATAGTATTACATAATAGTGAAAATCAAATCTAAATCCATCCAGAAGATTTCAGGTAATAAGCGAACAGACAGGCAGAGTAGGAAAGAAAGATTTTGCATTTCCTAAATTCTATTCCAGGCCAAAAAAAAAGAAAAAAATACACACTAAATTTCATTAAAATGGGTACGGCGTTTTTAACGTGATTGAGTTACAAAGTTATAGATTTTCAACTTTATAACAGTAATAGAAAGATAACCAATAATTTGTGTCTTCCTATTAGAAATCAGGAGTTTATTATTGTATTTGATTTGTGTCTGCAACGATCGCTACGTGAATGAAATTGCAGGTACAGCTAGTAATTAATATATAGAGAAGATTGAAAAAAAAAATGTAGAAAATACTAGATTGAACAAAAATGAACGGATACCTATCATAATAATAAAAATATAAAAATGAAATCATTATATTAACAGTGTGTAGGATAATTTGAATTAGCTGTATATATGTAATAGCACCTACTTCATGTACACAGTTTTACTAAGAATTGTATGATCAACAAATTAACATTAATAAACCTTTTTAAGAAGCTACATTTTTAATTTATATAATATCAAACTTACTTTGTCAAACTACAGCTCTATTTATAAGTGTATCAGCAAAATCTTGTCGAACCACATCATCCGCTGCAGGGGCGCCACCTTTTAGAAAACCTCGTGGGTGCTCATGCTTATTTAATGATTCATTTTTTAAAAAAAGGGCAAAGAGAGTGTACTAGTTTGACGAGACTTTCATTGGCGGGTTGCTGATTTGGAAGGGAGTAACATAAGCTACTTTTTATCCCGCAAAAATTTAGGGTTCCAAACAAATTAAATAAAAATCTTCAAAATTCTTGACAGCCATGAATGAAGTCGCTGGCAACAACTATTCATTCGTAATAGTGAAAATCTCATCTAAATCCGTACAGTAGATTTCAAGTTATAAGCGAACAGACAAGCATAGTAGGAAAAAGGATTTTGCGTTTTCTATATTCTGTTCCAGATCAAAAATCCTCTAAACTTCATAAAATGAGTTCGGCTATTTTAACGTGATTGAGTAACAAAACTTACAGAAAGTTTATGATAGTAATAGATAAGTAATCAATAATTTGTGTATTCCTATTAAAAAAATCGGGATTTATTATTGCAATTGATTTGTGTTCTCAAGGATCGCTATCGTGAACGAAGTTGCGGGTATAGCTAGTAATTATAGAGGAAAAGAAAAAAAAATACTGACAAAAAAATACTGTATTGAACTGTAAACAACGGATGCCTATCATAATAATAAAAATGAAATCATTATATTAGCTGGAGATATGTATTAGTACCTACCTAATGTATCCAGCTGTAATAAGAATTGTATGATCAACACTAATAAACCTTTATAAGAAGCTACATTTATAATTTATATGACGATATCAATTTTTTTTTTAATACAGACGTATTTTGTTGAACTACAGCTATATTTATAAATGTATTAGCAATATCTTGTAGATATACTTCACCCGCTATTTCTCGGTTAAGTGCGCTATATTCACTCTTTGCTGAGTCGTATCACTCCTCAAATAAGTTTTTGTACTCTGTTCTGCTGAAAATGACCGTTATGCTGTGCTTGTCAATACTGGAATAGTTTACGTGATTTTAACAATTCGATGACTTGAAGTATCATACCTTAGGTAGATTCCCAATACCAAATCTTATGTGTGTATATTTGTACGTTCCAATCCCTATTTTTATTTCTTAAGTGGATACGCATATAGAAAACAGACACAATAACACGTACCAAATAACTGAAAAACTGAATGGTTTCAAGTGTAAATTTTGTTTAAGGAGGGTGATGGGTGAGAGTGGGCGGGTTTTTGTAAACCTAATGTAGGCAATCAATTCTCTTTGTTTTCAAGTATACGTGTGCAGTGTTCCATCAAAAATCTGATAAGAAATGTGAATTTCTATTAACAACTTAAGATGGGTGGGAGTAAAGGGGGAGGGGGGTTGGATTTTTGTAAGCCAAATATAGACAGTACTTCTCTGTTTGCTTTAAAGTATATGTGTGCAAATTTACTTCAGGATCGAATAGAAACTGTAGCTTTGTATGAAGAACATTGACAAAAATTAACGGGATGGAAAGAGTGAGAGGGGTTGGGTTTCTGAAGATGAAATTTAGACAGTATTTTTCGGTTGGTTTTAAAGTATACATATGTAAAGTTCCGTCGATAGTGGATAGAAACTGTGGGTATGTGTAAAGAACAAAAATTAAGGGGGTGGAATGGGGAGGAGTGGATGGGTTTTCGCAAATCAAATATATACAGTATTTTTCTGTTTGTTTTAATGTATGTGTGTGCAAAGGACAATTGAAATCAGTTGAAACCTGTGGGTATGTCTAAAGAACATTTACGGAAATAAGGGGGCGGAAAGGGGGAGGGTTAGGATTTGTGAAAACCAAATGTAAACACTAGTTTTCTATTGGTTTTAAAGAATAAGTGTGCAAAGTTCTATCAATATGGGACAAAAATTGTGGTTATGTGTAAAGAACAATGACAAAAATTAAGGGGGTAGAAAGGGGGAGAGGGGTTGGGTTTTCGCAAACCAAAAGTAGAAGGTATTTTTCTGTTTGTTTTAAAGTATCAGTGTGCAAAGGGCTACTTAAATCGGACTGTGGGTATGTATAAAGAACGTTTAAAAAAATTAAGGGTGTGGAAATGGGGAGAGGGGGTGGGTTTTTGCAAATCAAATGTGTACAGTATTTTTCTGTTTGTTTTAAAGTATGGGTGTGAAAAGTTCCGTCGTTGTCGCATAAAAATTTTGGGTGTGTATAAAAAACATTGGCAAAAATTATGGGGTTGAAAGGGGAAGAGATGTTGGGTTTCTTAAAACCAAATGTTGACAGTATTGTTCTGTTTATTTTAAAGTATACGTGTGCAAAGTTCCACCGAAATCGGATAAAAAATTTGGGTTCGTATAAATTTAAGGGTGTAAAGGAGGATAGGGGCTGATTTTCTGGGTTTTTTATGGGGGGGGGGGGGATCAGAAACCTTCAAACGCGTGCACACAATAACTCACCAAAGTTTCATCGTAATCGGATGAATGTTATAGGAACGCATAGAAGACGAACATACAAACATTCATTTTTAGGGTATATATAAAATGTACGTTTCTCACATTGTTCAGTCTGACATTTTTTGTTCGTGCAATATCTAAAAGCACGATGAAGAACCAAAGGAACCACATCAACGTCATCGTAGAACTGTTTCACGTAACTGCTGGTATCATTTTGATCAGTAAGAAATAGTTCCACGTTACTCAAATGTGTCACAGCATTTTTATATATATATCATTCAGCTGGTGAGGAAAATTCATACGGTTCACTTGATGAATCGTCTATATTTTTATGTATCCTCCTTATTTTTGAAATAATTAATGTTGATTTGTTGATCATCCAATATAAAAACTGGGTCAAGAGTCGATTTCTAAAGGTTTTGAAATTTTTCGTCAGTTCATTGGGACGATATAATGTGTTTGGCAGTATTATTATTATTATTATTTTGCTGTCGTCGGTCTTTCGACTGGTTTGATGCAATCCTCCATCCGTTCCTATCCTGTGCTAACTTATCTATAGGATGAAGAGGAATTTTCCGTTGAGTTGCATTTAGAGCTTCGAAACGATCGAGAATTTATATTAGGACTAGCTGGTACCCACGACTTCGTTCGTGATTGTAAAGAATTCATATTGACAGCTGTAGACATCTAACCACCCTAGTGCACGATGGGAGACTCGATACTATTACCACACACAAGTACCAGTCTTCTGCGCTATGTAGTTCCGGCAGCAAGGTAAAATTTACGGATACACACAAGTCTTTGGATGAAACACGAAAATATTCATGATCGACCAATTTCAAACATCATATCTTACACACTCCCACAGTTACCGAATTTCGGCCAACGTTGTGATCGATGGGAGACTCTGTGTTACTACCACACACAAACGCCAGTGATCTGCGATTGATAGTTTTCACTTAAAAGTGATACACCGTGACACATGCGTCTTTGGCAGAAATATGAAATTGCCGCAGGTCGACCATTTTCATCCCCCATATCTTCCACACCCCCATAGCTACCGACATCTAACAACCATAGTGCACTACATGAGATACGATTCTACTACCAAACACAAACACCAATGCTCTATGCTATGTAGTTGTGGCAGAAAAGTTACATATGCGGAGACAGTAGAAATACGAAAATATACTTGGTCGGCCACTAACAACCACCATATCTACCAGTGTACCACAGTTTCTGAAATTCGGCCGCTGTTGTGATCGAAAGGTGACTCTGTGCTACTACTACACACAAACGCCAGTTATCTGTGATCTGTAGTTTTCGCTAAAAAGTGATACCCCATGACACTTTTGTCTTTGGCAGAAGTATGAAATTGCCACAGGTCGACCACTTTCAACCCCCATTTCTCCCACACCCCCATAGCTACAGACATCTAACAACCATAGTGCACTACATGAGATACGATTCTACTACCAAACACAAACACCAATGCTCTATGCTATGTAGTTGTGTCAGAAAAGTGACATATGCGGAGACAGTCGAAATGCGAAAATATCCTTGGTCGGCCACTTACAACCACCATATCTACCACAGTACCACAATTTCTGAAATTCGGCCGCTGTTGTGATCGAAAGGTGACTCTGAGCTACTACTACACACAAACGCCAGTTATCTGTGATCTATAGTTTTCGCTGAAAAGTGATACACCATGACACTTTTGTCTTTGGCAGAAGTATGAAATTGCCACAGGTCGACCACTTTCTACCCCCATTTCTCCCACACCCCCATAGCTACCGACATCTAACAACCATAGTGCACGACAGGAAAGACGATTCTACTACCACACACAAACACCAAAGGTCTATGTTATGTAGTTGTGGCAGGAAAGAGAAGTATACGGAGATACGAATTTTTGGTCGAAATATGAAAACGCCCTGCACTGACCAACTTTAATCATTATATCTCCCACATCCCCACAGCTATCGGCATTCGGCCAACGTTGTGCACGACAGGAAACTCCATGCTACTTCCACCCACAAACATCAGTGATCTGTGCTAGGTAGTGGTGGCTGAAAAGTGAAATATAGGAAAAAACACGTCTATTTTTATATATATATATAAGATTCAAATGACTGAAGACTTTTTAAAAGACCATTTTGTTTTCGCGCCAGCATCGTCTTTCTGACTTTGTGTCGTTCATAAAACATAGCAGCACACTATAATTGTTTAAATTAGTTTCCAAGGTTAACACTCAAATTATTAAAGATTTTTAAAAAATACATAAAAAGGAGTAATAAAATGTCTAGGGGAATTGTCACCGGAGCGTTAGCTCCATTGCAACGAAAATGAATAATAAAAATTAAGATAAACGACAACACTATCTTTTTGATCAAACATGCCGCAAAGAAAGGTTTTAAGCATCGCCTGCTGCCTGTAGTGATTCATAACAAACCTGGTGTTTCGATGAACCACGTACGAAGACAACACATTAAAAATTCTTATCGCATATATTTCTTTTATAGTTTCTTTAACAACCAGGTTTAACGAGTGAGCGGTGCAATGCACAAGCATTGCCCTTATTCGATAACTTTAACCAACACTTAACAGCTCCAACATTAGAAGCACCGTCTGGATATAGACGCCTACACATCTTGATATTTATGTCGAATCTTCTTGGTACGCATATCATTGAAAATTTCAAACAAATTTTGTCGGATATGATTGATACCGTTTCACAGAGGCCGATAAAAGAAGAATGTGACTTGTTCATTGGTGGAAATGTTACTAGCTTTAACAACCATAACTGAATAATAGACCGCATTTTGTATGACTTTGATTATTTTATGCAGTACTCCGTCACTCAAAATTTTGAGTGTAGATTGTACACGCTTCGTCAGTGATATCGTGTGACAACCTCCCATATTTGTTGCGGTGGAGACACGTGCTTAACTTGGGAATATCTTGTGATCATAGCTTCAACAATCGAATGAAATTTAGATATTTGTCCTCGTAATCTCTTATGGCTAAACCTCAGGTCAGTAAAAGCGATTTGTTTCCATACCATATAGTTTACTTTCTTTTTTATAGAATGCAGTGTACATTGACGCCACGATCTAAGTTGGCTTTACAACAGGCTTGTCAAAGCTTTCATGATGAAAAACCATCTTAAGTGAATGCTTCAATGAACTCATCTGCTCTAGATGATGTTTCCGGCACAGAAAAGTCACTATACAGGATTTCTTTGCAGATTTGGAAAAACACATTTTCTAGATCTTCATCATTATAACAGCTATCCTCTGCCACTTCCTTTTAAAACTGAGTCTTTTCTTATGTTCAACTGAATTTGCGGAAATAACTTCTGGTTCGATTTGTTCAGCTGTACTAAACTGAGAAGCGCTACTAGTGGAGGGTTCTGCAGGTTCTGGCATATTACGATTTGTAAGGACGAATTTAACAATCGAAACTAATAATTTTCCGAACTAAACAAGATAACATAAAGCGCAGCGTGCTCTCTAAGCACGTGCTTTATTTACTAGCTCGACTAGGAATGTGTAACACATCTGAAACCGCCTGCGAGCCTCGGCGGCGCGACTGACGGGTGAGGCGTGACGGATAGCGGGTCGAATTGCTTGATTTTCTTGTGTGCGTGCTCATTACAAATCAAACATATACTTACTTACCGCACACTAGATAGTGTTATGTATAATCTAACTGAATGTTTATATTCTCCTTGGCCATAATGCGGAGTCGCGCACACTCACATCTTGACAGCAAGTGCGATATCGTCGAGACATCTTGCCTCACCACGTGGCGCGTGACGTAGGTAATACAGGTGTTGCTTGAAGTCGCTTACTAATTAGTTTCAATGTCCGTGTTCATGGGTGCTCGGCACCCACTGATTACCTCTCATGGGTGCCAGAGCCCCCGAGCACCCACAGAGTCGGCGCCCCTGATCCGCTGTTTCTCGGTTTATGTGCACTACCATGCGATCATTCATCTTTGCTGAGCCATAGTACTGCTCAAATAAGTTTTTCTTCTCTGTAATGCTGAAAATGATTATTCTGTTATGCATGTTGATACTGGAATAGTTGAAACGATTTTTAACAATTTGATGATTTCAGGAATCATATCTTGTGTAGATTCGCAATACCAAATTATATATATATAACCATTTTTCACATTGTTCAGTCTGATATTTTTTCTTCATGCAATTGCTAATAGCACGATGAGGAGCCAAACGATTTACATCATTTTAATCAGTAATAAATAGTTCCACCTTACTCAAATGTGCCATAGCATTTTTAGTAAATTGCTGGTCGCTGTCTAAAACTACAACTCAGTCAGCGCGCGAGGGAAATTAATGCGGTTCACTTAATGAATCGTCTATATGTCTAGTTATCCTCCTTATTTTTGAAGTTAATAATGTTAAAAACTGAATCAAGTGTCGATTTCCAAGGGTTTTGAAATTTTTCGCCAGTTCGTTGGGATGATACGACGTGTTTGACAGTATTATCTACAGATTTTTGCAGATGGAAAGAAATCTTATGTAAATTTACACTTAAAGCTTCGAAACAAACGAGAATTTCTGTCAGAAACGATAATAAAAAGAGATTCTGAAGATTGAAGACTTTTTAAAAACCATTTTGCTTTCGCGAAGGTATTATCTTCCTGACTTTTTTTGTCGTTCAAAAAAAAACATAGCAGCCCACTATAATTGTTTAGGATAGTTTTTAAGGAAGACATACGACAACACTATCTTGTTGGTCAAAAAGGCCTCCAAGAGAGGTTTATTGCTAGCTACCTGTAGAGATTCAAAACAAGCCTGTCGTTTCGATGAATCACGCACGAAACAAACACGCTAAAAATCCCTTATGTACCTATTTCTTCTACAGTCTGCATATGAATTTCCCTTGCTTCGATAGCTTTAATCCACAATTGAAGGTCAGTATGCGCTTCAACATCAGAAGCACCCAGGGCCGCCGTAAGCGGGCGTGCAAGGCGTGCACCGCACGCGGGCGGCACATCGAGGGGGGCGGCAAAACGAGTGATCGACTGTCGCCGCGACGAAATCTGCAGTGTATTATGTAGCGGGTGACCTTTTTTTTATTTCTAGCTCAACAGCTGCTTCCGGCGGCTGGCGACACTCGGGATAGCAACAATGGGGGCGGCAAATAATGTTCGAAGGGGCGGCAATCTCTCTGTTTTTTGACCCGGTTCGGAAAATTCCTAGATCCACCACTGGCTGTAGTTAGACAGGGGGCGGCATAATCTGTATTGCACGCGGGCGCTCAAACAGCTAGCGGCGGGCCTGGAAGCACCATCTGTATATAGACTTCTACACATCTTGATATTTATGTCGAATCTTCTTAGTTCTGTAATCATTCAAAATTCAAACAAATTTTGTTGATACCGTTTCATAGAAGCCGATAAAAGTTTCGTGTATAATTACACTTAGCGTCCACGCAACGAAAGAAGGGTGTGACTTATTCATTACTGGAAACACCGCTAGTTTTTTCAACCATAACTGAATAGCAGACCGCATTTTGCACTAATTTTATGCAGTATTTCATCACTCAAAATTGCACACACTTCGTTAGTGATATCGTATGACAACACGTGTTTAACTCGAAAATATCCTGTGCTCATAGCTTCAACATCGAATGCAATCTGAATATTCGTCCTCGTGGTCCCTTATGGCTAGGCCTCCAGTCACTAAAAACGATTTGTTTTTATATCGTGTAGTTTACTTTTTGATAGCATTCAGTGTACATTGACGCAGCGTTCTAAATTGGCTTTATGCAGTACACAACAGTGAACTTCAGGCTTTCATGCTTTTTAAAGCTTTATTTCATGATGAAAAACCACCTTGAGTGGGTGCCTAAATGAAATCATCTCCTCTTGATAATGTTTTCGGCGCAGAAACGCCACTAAAAATGGTTTCTTTACAGGTTTGGCAAACCCGTTTGCCATGAAATAATTGTTTGCCCTTTGAAAATTGTGCCTTTTCTTCTGTTCAACTAAATTTGCAGAAATAACAACTTCTGGTTGGATTTGCTGAGTTGTACTAAGCTGAGAAGAGCTACTAGTGGAGGATTCTTCAGGTTACGAATTCGAAGGACGAATTTATATATGTCAACTAATAATTTTCAGAAATAAACACGATAACATCAAGCGCAGCGTACTCTTAAGCACATGTTTTGTTTACTAGCTCCACTAAGAACGAGTGAGACACATGAGACAGCCTGCGAGCCGCGGCTGCGAAAGCGTTGGATGCGCAGGGGATGGATGCCGGGGTAAATTTGTGCGTTGTAGCGCGGGGTCGAGTTGCTCGATTTGCTTGTGTGCGGCTCTTTGCGAATCAAACCTACACTTACCACACAGTAGTATGACCTTACGCAGTGTTTATATTCTCCTTGGGCATGACGTGCACACTCACATCGTCAGCAAGTGCAACCCTGTCGAGATGTCTTGCCTCGCAAGGCGGCGCGTGACGTAAGTAATACAGGTGTTGCTCGAAGTCCATTATTGATTACTGTTGACGACTATGCTCATGAGTGCTCCGCACCCACTATTTACCTCTCATGGGTGCCCGAGCCCCCGAGCACCCACAGAGTCGGCGCCCCTGCTTATTAATGTAGACACGTAAATATTCACAACTATCTCGTATTAAATGCATCACAAATGTAAAGTTTCAAGAAAAGTTTTTTTTTTATTAATATATTTTTCTCGGGCTTCCAACCGTGTTAATATATCATATTTGCGGGACGTTTCGAAGGCGTCCATCTCTGCCTCCATTCTCAACCAAATGTCAGTGTATAACTGTTTGTTTACTCAGCCGCTGCTACGGAAACGGTGGAAAACAAAAACCAACACAACGCGATTACGTCATCCGCTCTTCTGCTCGTTACCGGCGCGAAACTGTTTCAGCATTTTAATCGCCGGGTTCCAGGCCGCACTGAGTTGATAACCAGTGTCCCTGTTGACTAATAAATCAGTTATTCTTATTTCTACAGCCTCTGTAATAACGCTGGCCCAAAAATCTTTGACCCGGGCTAAAATGGTTGTTTTTTCAAATTCAAAAGTGTGACCTTCTTGCACACTATGTTCGGCCACCGCAGATTTTTCTTCTTGCCCAAGACGAACATTTTTTTTTTTTTTTTTGTATCCCTTACAACTCGCATCCTCAATTATGTGCTTTATATATTCTAATCTCTGTCTTCCTCTGCTTTTCTTACTTTCGACTGTTCCTCCACTAACAAATTAACCAATCCTGCATATCTCAAAATATGACCTACCATCCTGCCTCTTCTTGCTGTAAGACTCTTCCACAAACTTCTTACCTAGCCCATCATTTCCAAAACTCGTTCATTTCGTACTTTATCTGTTCACTTAATTTTTGGCATCCTTCTATAGCACCACATTTACAATTTTCCTTCTGTCTGGTTTTCTTAAAGTCCAAGCTTCACTGCCTTAAAGTGCGATGATCCACACACTTAATTTTAAAAAGTTCTTTCTGATTCCTAGATCAATTTTTGAAACTTAAAGATTTCTCTTTTTCATGAAGGCTCTTTTTGATACTGCAATTCTGCTTTTAACATCATTCCTGCTTCGGCCATCAGAAGTAATTTTACTTCATAAGTAGCAAAATTCATTAAATGACCCTATTTTTATATTTAATCTACTACTATTGTAATCATCTCTGCTACATTTCATCACTTTTGGCTTGCTTTTGTTTATATTTAGGTCAAAATCTTCCTTAAGTATTTTATACATGATATTCAGTAACTTCCCAATATCCTCAAGCTGTTCTGCTAACAAGACAGTGTCATCAGAAATCGTAGCATACTGATTTTTTCTTCTTGAACATTTATGCCACATTCAAATCTTTATTTCACTTCCTTTATTGCTTCTTCTACATACAAATTGAATGTTAATGAGGATAGACTACAACCTTGTCTCACACCCTTTTTAACTGATGCAGGTCTCTCATGATTCTCTACTTTTATTATAGCTACTTGGTTCTTATAAAGATTGTAAAGTATCCTTCTATCTCGGTATTTTAGACCCGTCTTCTTTAAAATTTTGAACATCTCATCCCACCTAACATTGTCAAAAGCTTTTTCTAAATCAACAAACGCTATAAAAGTATCTTTGTTTTTCTTGATCTGCCCTTCAAGTATTAATCTTAACGCTAGAATTGCTTCTCTTGCACCGCGGTTTTTCCTAAACACAAATTGATCTTCACCTACAATACCTTCTCATACACTTTCCATTCTTCTGTATATTATTCTGGTCAATAATTTTGAAGCATGTGATGTTAGACTTATTGTGCGATAATTCTCACAACTGTCGGCTTGTGCTTTCTTTGGGAGTGTGAATATGACACTTTTATTAAAATCAGTGGGAATCTCTCCTGTTTCATAACTTCTTGATATAAGTTTGAATAATCTTTGTCTTCCTTTCTCTTTTAGGGATTTAAGAAGTTCTGCAGGAATCTAATCAATTCCAACTGCCTTATTTGATTTCAAATCATTCAACGCTCTATCAATCTCTATCCTCAAATCAGGATCACCTAAGTCATCAGTGATGACATCAACTTCTTTTTCTAATGCACTGTTGTTCAAATCATCTCCACCATACGGTTTCGCTATGTATTCCTTCCATCGGTTAGCTCTATCTTCTGAACTTAGAAGAGGTTTCCCATCAGCGGCTTTAATGTTTATACCTCTTTTCTTCATTTCTCCAAAATTGTTTGATCTTCCAATAGGCTACATCTACTTTATCTTCGACCATTTCCTTTTCTACTTCTTCACACTTTTCTTGCATCCATCTTTCTTTTGCTTCTTTGCATTTCCTGTTTATTTGATTTATAATTTGTCTGTTTTGCTCTTTTCCTGCTTCATCCTGGGCATTTTTGTGCGGTATTCTCTGATCCATCAACTTTAAAACTTCTTCTCTGATCCAAGGTTTTCGGGTGGCTTGTTCCCTAAAGCCTAATGTCTCGTTACCAGCTTTCATTATTTTGATCCATGCGTTCCATTCATCCTCAGTTGAGCCCTTTTCAGAGTTACTACTTAGACCCATGTCTACCATTTCTGTAAACTTTTCTCTCATGTTAGGTTGTTTCAGTTTATTCACTTCCAATCTGTTCTGCTTGGGTTGCTTCTTTATTCTCTTGAATTTCAGCCTGCATTTCATAGCTATCAGATTATGGCCAGAGTCTATGTCTGCTCCTGGGCATTCTTTACAATCAAGAACTTGATTCCTGACTGTCTGTTTGACCATTATATAATCTAGCTGATATCTGGCTGTATCCCCTGGACGTTTCCAGGTGTATATCCTTCTACCATGATTCTTAAATAGTTTGTTTGCCACAACTAGTTTATACCTTTCACAAAATTCTAGCAATCTCCTTCCTCGCTCATTTCTTTCTCCTAAACCAAAACTTCCTACAGTATTTTCCTCTTTTCCTTCTCCCACTACCGCATTCCAATCGCCCATGATAATTAAATTTTCCTCCCCCTTCACATATTGGATTAATTCTTCAATTTCAGCGTATATTTTCTCTATTTTTTCATTTTCTTCCTGTGACGTTGGCGTGTAAGCCTGTACTGATGTGGTTGGGGAGGATTTAGTTTCTACCCTCATCAAAATACCCGGTAATCCTGTTCACAATAGCTCACCCGTTTCCTACTGTCTCATTCATTACAAATCCTACACCAGTGACTCCATTGACAGCTTGTGTGTTAATTATCCTATATTCCCCAGACCAGAAATCCGTGTGTCCTTCTATTTATTATAAAAAGGCACAGGTTTCGAATTTGAAGAGATATTTTAGAGAACAATTCAGCAAATGGAAGGAAGGCTCAAGTACAGTTGAGTCAAGGTGGGAAGAGTTCAAGGAGATAATAAGAAAGGGGGAAGAAAAATTATTCCAAAGCAGAAAATAAAGAGAAGTAGAGAACCTATGTACTATAATAGGGAAGTGAGGAGGTTAAAGAGGTTGGTAAGAAAAGAACATAACAGAGTTAAGAGACAGCAGGGTAGTAGGGAATATTTAAAACAACTAAACAAGGACTTAATAACAGCAAAGAAAATGGCTAAAGATGGGTTTATGAAGAGTATTGTCAGTGCAGGAGGACCATAGACTGATGCATCTAGAAATTTCTATGGCTATATCAGGAAACTGAGGGGAAGGGAGGGTGTAGAGACACTTATAGATAAGGATGGAGAAGAAGTTACTGACGATTTGAAAAAGGCAGAGATTTTAAGTAACTGGTTCAGTGAAAGCATTAGGGACAATGAATCAGAAACAGGAGGGTCTAATTCGGAGAACGAGCTTAACAACACAATTAGAAATGATGATAGTAAAAAATTTGATATTCATCCTGAGGAAATCATGAAGGAAATAAGAAAGCTGAAAAAACATAAAGGGGCTGGTGAAGATAATATTACTACAGATATCTTAAAGATAGCCGGATGTGACATTGTACCTTATCTTGAAATATTATTTAAATTGAGTCTGAATACTTGCTGCTTACCACAGGACTGGAAAAGTGCAATAGTAGTACCGGTACATAAAGGAGGGGTGAGAAATAGAGTTGAGAATTACAGGCCAATCAGTTTGACATCAGTGGTATGTAAATTAATGGAAAGATTGATATGCAACCACATCAGAAAAATATGTGAGGAACGTAAGTGGTTTTCAAGCAGGCAACATGGGTTCAGGCAAAGATATTCATGTGAATCTCAGTTGGTGGGATATATGCTAGATATTTCAGAAGAAATGGACAAGGTAGGCCAAATTGATAGTGTAGCACTAGATCTGTCAAAGGCGTTTGACAGAGTAAGCCATAAAATGGTAGTAAATAAGGTAAAAACCATTGGAGTGGATGAGAAAGTGATTTGCTGGGTAGAAGAATTTTTAAAATGTAGAAAACAGAAAGTTAGGGTAGGAAATGTAGTATCAAAAGAAGTAGAAGTAAAAATGGGTGTGCCACAGGGTAGCATATTGGGACCATTGCTATTCATTATTCTAATGAAAAATTGTGTTGATTGTTTACTATCTGAAATTAGATTGTTTGCAGATGACATAATGCTGTATAAGAGAATCAAAACGATAGAGGATTGTAAACAGTTGCAGGGTGATCTGGACAGGATATCTAGTTGGGTTGGTAAACATGGGATGAAGATAAATGCAAAGAAGAGTCAGCTTATTAGATACACAAATAAAAAACAAAAGGTTAATTATGAATATAAGGTGGGGAAAGAATTGCTTGCTGAAGACTTGAAATGTAAATATCTTGGCATTACTTTTGATAACAAACTTAACTGTGCTGTACACATTGGACAGGTAGTAGGAAAAGTTTTCAAAGTTCTGCACTTGTTGGAGAGAGTGATGAGGGGATGTACGGGAGAAGTAAAGGAACTGGGTTACAAAACTTTGGTGAGACCATTGATCGAATATGGTAGTGTAGTATGGGACCCTCATTTTACGTATCAAATACAGGAGTTGGAGAGGGTGCAAAGAAGGGCTGCTAGATTTGTTTCTGGAAATTATCGCAGAATGCAATCAGTGACGGATATGATAAAGGAGCTGAAATGGGATTCATTGCAAGACAGGAGGAGGATGAGGAGGGTCATGGGAGTGTACAGGGCATATACTGGCGATGAGGCATGGAGATATATTGCAATAGGTATGAAAAGCAGTGCATGGAAGGGAAAAGATGACCATGACCACAAGCTAGCACTCGATGTCAGGCATAAGGGTGTGGGAAGGTTCTCTTTTTTAGGTAAGGGTGTCAGGTATTGGAATGAGTTACCAAGAGAAATGATGAATAATTTACCGAAAACTTTGAAAGAATTTAAAGATAAAATTTGTAGAGGGAAAATGTAGGTGGGTGCAGGATAGGGGGAATATGGGTGTGTAGGGAAATTGTCACCGGAGCCTGTGCTCCATTGCAGTTAAATTAAATTAAATCTCACTAATCACAACAACCTCTAATTTAAGTTGTTCCATCTCCATTTTTAAGTTTTCTAACCTACCTACCCTATTCAGACTTCTAACATTCCATGCTCTGACTTCCAGAATGAGTCTATCCATTCTAATGACTCCTCCCTGAGCAGTCCCCATCCAGTGATCCAATTAGGAGACTTTTTACCTCCGGAATATTTTACCCAAAAAGAAGCCATCACACTATATATAATTTGAGAGGATTACATAGCCCCGGGATACCCTTAGGGTCTTTAATGCAGTGGTTTCCCGTTGTCTTCTGCTTCCCCATGCCATTGATCATTTCTTATTCATCCACCTTTAGGAGCCCTTTCAACCCCAAGGGCAAGAGGGTGCCTTCAGCCACTCCCCACTCTTCCACCCTCCTTTCAGAGGCCGTTGGTAAGCAGTGGGCGGCTCCTTATACCGGGTGTCTTTCAGTCGCCAGAGCCTCTTCCTTGCAAACGGGGTGCACCACGTGAAGGAGAGGTTGAAATTTGGTTGGCAGAGGCTAATATAGACTCTCCTAAACCCTTATACGCCAAGAAAAGCCAATTCAAAAGTAAAGCTAACAGTTCTTAAAAATGACAATACAGGCAATAAGTATAAGTGGTGAATCTACGATTTTCGGAGCCGGGGCAAAAACTTGAAATTGCCGCCCCTTTAAACATTAATTTGACGCCCGCGGCAGAATGGAGCTGTTCTTCGGTTACGCCGCCCCTCTCATGGTTACCGATTGGGGAAGTAAAACTAAAAAAAAGGTCGCCTCCACAAGGATTTGCCATTTACCCCTCTTCAAGCATGAAGTTGCCGCCTGGGGCAAGCACCCCGGTTTGACCCCCCTAGATCCGGTACTGATAAGTACGGATGTCATTTTGCCACACCATTGAACCCCCATCTGATGCAAAGAAAAACACAGAATTATATCGTATTTCCTTCGCTTCGTTCGCCGATGTACGAATACTACGGACGGTGACAAAGGTCTTTTAATGGCGAAATTTCTGATCTCCACGGTCCTACTATTACATTCCCATCAGAATCATCTCCATCCAAAGAGTCAGGAGGAGTTCATCGAAGATGCATTTCCATTTTTAACGTGTCCAAAGATTATCCCCGCTCTGATTCCTGCCATGAAATAAATTACGAGCCCACTATTTTTTGTTTTTCATTGCACTTACTGTTATAATTAATCATAGAAAAAGAGAGCTACAGAAATTCCCAATCGAGAAACTTTCTACATTTCGCAAAGGACTGAATTACAATATGAATCTTGCTATGGACGCGGATGTTTGCTGCGTAGATGAGTTCGAACATTGAATTGACGCAGCACGGGACAATCTGAAGCAAACATGAGTCGATTCAAAAGTCGTAGTCAGTACTAGGCATAAGACAATTTATGTTTTCATCTAATGCTCGTAATGGTCCAAGAAAATCTTCAAGTACAGTACTAAATCTTTCATCATGTTCTCGAGATACAATCAGTTTAAACTGTGTATTCCTTGTTACTCTGTTCTGGCAGTGGTTGCACGTTTGTGTCCATTTATGAACGTCAGTTTTTATATTCAGTCAAATGAACTCGGCTATCATCTGTTTGACTAAGGATCTCATACCTGGGTGCGATAAGTTATGGATCTGGGTGAACATCAGCATACGAAAATACTGACGATAACGTGATTTTTTTTTTTTTAATGTCAATGAGTTGTAGTCTCCAATCACTAGCTTTAGTTCTTTATCCTGTAATTGTTTTTCTGCAATTTTGTCATAAACAATCAGAGAAATTTATCCTGGACAAGGTGTCAGTTAGGCTATTGTTTTTTTCCTCCGAAATGCTTAATTTGGCAGTAAATTGAGAAATATAATCAGTTAAACGACCTTCCAACAAAGCCTACTCATTCAAATTGAAGAAAGCTTCGTAAAAAAAAAAAACCTCTAGTCTTTTTACAAAATCTTCAAACATATGCCCCACCAAGCCTCCACTTCAGTGACTCACCGGGCAAACTGGCATTCAGTGACAAGGACAACATTAACAGCCTTCCACCAGGTGAGGACTTTGAATAACAACAAACTAGACCAAATCCCGGTTCAATACCCCCTTCATTTGAAGAAGTTCGCCAAATTATTCAGCGTCTTACAACCAACAAGGAAAACCCCATTGTGATTAAACTCTGAGAGTATGCAGGCAAAACAAGTCTGTGACTGAGATCAATCAGAATATATGGGAAAGAGAAAAGTTAACACCTGACTGGATTTCAGGACTTATACAGCCCCTTCACAAGCAGGAGGATTATAAAACAACTACCAAGTATCAAGGGATCTCTCTTGTCCCAGAAACATACTAGATCCTCTCCAAGACATTAAAAACTAGGGCAGAAGATCTACTGGATAATCAACTGACGGAACACCAGGGAGGCCTTAGGAAAAACCGTTCCTGTGCCGAGCATATCTTGAAACTTAAAACTGAACTGGCATACTTTAAGATGAAAGTGGCAATCACCTTTGTGGATTTTAGGAAGGCCTACAATTCCATCTATAAAAAAAAAAAAAAAAAAAAAAAAAAAAAAAAAAAAAAAACCCAATAAAATTATGCATTAAATGAGGCTGGACAATATGACCAACAGATTCATTCTTCAATCCTTGACGAACACCCATTCTAAGGTTAAATTCAAAGTCAAAATTTCGTAAATCTTTGAAATAAAACCGGATGGACTTGAAAGAATGTAGGCTTTCTCGGTGAGTCAGTTGCGTAAAATCTTCTAGAAGATTTTACGCAAGGAGATGGACATTCTTCACTGATTTCCAACTGCGTCCTTGGAAAAGTTGTGAGGGAATGGCCAAGTCCTTTACCAACATCAAAGAGGATAATGGAGAGAAGTCGCTAAAACAAGGTAAAAGTAGGTGAACTAAGAAATTTATATACCTGAGCAAGTGAATCGAACCTGACGTGTCAGAGAAAGTAGCGTCCTCCATAAGAGTTAACAACCTAGAACTGGCCTATCGACTGACCCAGAACACCTATAATACGAAATGCCTGTCGTACAATCTAAAGCTGAAACTCTGCACAATGTCATAGGAAAAAAAGCATTGTACGCTATGCAGTGTCTATCACTGAACAGAAGAGACCTGACTGAGAAAATGGAAATCAAACAGAGAAGGCTTCTCGGGAAGATCCTGGGCGCAATGCGTGAAAGTAGAGATATCCGGTGTCATAACTCAGAGCTTTCCCAGTGCGTAGAGATGCTCTTAGATTGTGCTGTAAAATTGAAAGTTTATAAGGTCATGTCGCTAGACTGGCTCTAAAAACGAGGGGGTACGGAATTATTTTTTTAAAGCTATATATTTTCAAACTTCTTACAAAACAACCTTATCCTCTTCAAAATACTCATCATAATACATTTGTCCCATCGGTGCTTCCACTGTTCGAAACATTTTCTGCAGTCATCTTTAGAAATGGCTGACATCTCCTCCCTCGTTTTTTCTTGACCTCTTCAATATTGTCAAATCGGTGTCATTTCATGCGTGGAAACAAGAAAAAGTCACACGGAGCCAGGTCAGGAAGAGGAATGTGCGTGAGGCAGCGGAACCATGCCATTTGTAGCCAATAATTGCTTAACAGAGAGATAGTCCAGTAACGGGGTCGTAAAACGGGGGTCTCACAAACATCACATCACGTAGAAGATTTTTTTTTTTCTTATCTTGAATATATTGATGAGAGTATGCAGAAACCAAGTTTTCGACCTCCAACACCCTCGGCACAATTTTCTGTGGCCAAAAAACATCAAAATTTGGGTACTTTTTCAGTTTTTCGTCTATAACTCCTTCCTGATAAGTCCTATCAAGAAATATTCTATTTTCAATTTGAAAGAGGACAAAATTTCCTACAACTTTCGTATCACAAACTTTTTTCTAAACTCAAAATTAAGCGAGCTACAGTTCTTCGAAAATCAGCCAAATTTCACACTTTTCCTAAAAGTTGGGTTTTTACCTAATTTGCAGCTCAAAATGACCTGAAACCTCCTGTATATATAACCGATATATATGTATTTCTGTATGACATAGTATATATATGTACTATACTTTGATTACTGATGGTCCATTCAATAATCATACATCATTGTTGGCCGGGAGATCCCTAAGGATTGTTCGGCCGCCAGGTTACAGTGTTATGGATAGGCCGCGCAGTGCGCTTCTTGTGGCTACCTAACCTGACCAAGTACTAGTACCGCATATAGGGAACCTACAGCTTAAGGTGGAATTAAAACCACAGAATCGTTCTGGCTTTCTCCATATTACACAGCAAGCTGTGGCAGAGGTAAAGCTCGGGTTAATGGCCGTTGAAAATTACTGCTGAGAACGGGATTTCGATCTTCAGTCAGATTCCTTAACCACTGAGCTACCATTTCGTTCTATTACCTGATGGTATTTGTACCAGTTTGAAAAACGGATTTGCAAAACTGAAAACATAATGTTATGGCACAAAGTTTATTTATGCAGTCAAAATTAAGTCATAATAAGTCAAAAATTAGTCATAAATCCATTTCTTTTCCGTTTTAATGGATTGAAACAATGTGTTCCATTTGAATTTGTTCCGTACAACAATGGAAACAAATTTTCGCTATATGAAGCATTTAAATCTCTTCAAGACACAACACCCAACACAAAAATTTTTGCTATGCACGGATGATTCCTCCTGCATAAGGTTATGTGGCATAGTAGTAAATACCTTGGCTGCTTCTGTGGAAAATATGAAGCCTATTTGACAACGAACTATAGATCAACATCACAGTTATATTTGACGGATACCGAAGTTATGCTGCGCAGAGAGGAATAAAGTCATCTGAAATGATTTGTAGTTTGAAAACATCAGATACTTCAGCAGGCATCATTTTCAGTGAGGAAACAAGTGCTACAGTGACGCAGCAAATGAGAGCAGCAGGATCTTTGTAATGTTGATACTAATGCAAAAACTGAAAAAGGAGGCATCCAAGATCAACAGGCAAAACAAGATGCTGCTGGATTGATCGTTGACGAAGCAATTTCCCAAGCAGCAAAATTCGACAGTGTGATGATTCTAAGTGAGTATATTGGCTTTCTAATTTTGCTAATGGGCTTTGGTACAACGAGTTTGAACCCACACACATCCTCTTCATCTATGCATTTGCTGGATGTGATACAATATCAGCATATTTCGGCTATGGGAAAGAAAACTTCTACTGCATGATTCAATACCAACCATACCTGAAAGTAACATGCATGCTAACTTCTCAGAACTCTAGCCTCCAGAGAACATTTGGAGAACACGCAGGGGAACAGATCATCTTGGAACGGTACGGAAAAACTGCTTGTGGAACATTAGAAGGCTCAGATATGAAATGATTAAGAAATCTGCCCAAAAAATGCATTCAGACTAGCACGGTTGCCACCAAAATCAGATGCGGCAACGTTTCACTCAATATGCACGTACCACCAAGTAAAGGTTGGTTGGGTCGAGAAACGTACCCATTGCCGTGAGGATGAAGGAAAGTCTCGTCCAGTCTTATTACAGTTACAATAATAAATGCGTTCAGGAGAACGTCGGTTCGAATTCCCGTCCAAGCATCCAGATTTGGGTTTTCTATGGTTTCCTCAAATCACTCCAGCCGAATGCCGGGATGCTTCCTTCAAAAGGCCATGGCCGAAATCCTTCACGTTCCTTGTCCCCAGTCCCATCATGCCACTAATGAATTCGACGTCGAAGAGGCGTAAAGTCATAAAAAAACAATAATAAAAGACGATGCACTTGAGTTTACTTCGAAGGTTGTATCATATTCCTTCCAGAAACCATGTTCTCCTCCATGCAGCTATCGCTAATCAGGACTGCATTGTTCAGCTGCTTGCAAAAATTGCTCTCGCCTGCCTCGTGAAAGCGTTCCTGGAATGTAGTAGATGAAGGAGAGGAAGATTTCTTCGACCTCGAGGAAGCTGTTCCTGATGCAATGGATGAAAGAGACACAATTCATTTATAAGCCGGGACAATCCAAACGGAAAAGACATTTATTTATGACCATTTTTTTAACTTATTTCGAAATTATTATGACTTTATAACTTTGCGTCATAACATTATGCATTGTTGTTCGCTCTATTATCTTCAGTAATAGAGCGATCTGGTAGCTCAAGGCGTCTGACTGGAGATCGAAATCCCGGTCTCAGCAATGATTTTCAAAGGCCATTAACCCGACCTTTTACCTCTGCCACAGCTTGCTGTGTAATATGGAGTAAGCCAGAACGATTCTGTGGTTTGGATTCCACCTTAAGCTGTAGGTTCCCTATATGCGGTACTAGTACTTGGTCAGGTTAGATAGCCACAAGAAGCGCACTGCGCGGCCTATCCATAACACTGTAACCTGGCGGCCGAACAATCCTTCGGGATCTCCCGGCCAACAATGCTATATGATTATTGAATGGACCATCAGTAATCAAGTATAGTACATATATATACTATGTCATACAGAAATACATATATATCGGTTATATATACAGGGGTTTCAGGTCATTTTGAGCTGCAAAGTAGGTAAAAACCCAACTTTTAGGAAAAGTGTGAAATTTGGCTGATTTTCATAGAACTGTAGCTCGCTTAATTTTGAGTTTAGAAAAAAGTTTGTAATACGAAAGTTGTAGGAAATTTTGTCCTCTTTCAAATCGAAAATAGAATATTTCTTGATAGGACTTATCAGGAAGGAGTTATAGACGAAAAACTGAAAAAAGTACCCAAATTTTGATGTTTTTTGGCCACAGAAAATTGTGCCGAGGGTGTTGGAGGTCGAAAACTTGGTTTCTGCATACTCTGACCAATATATACGAGATAAGAAAAAAAATCTTCTACGTGATGTGATGCAAGTGAGAACTACCCCGTTACTGGACTAAGAGCTACGTGTGCAGGTGCATTGTCGTGGTGGAAGAACCAGTCTCCTGATTGCCACAAATCGGGTCTTTTATTATTATTATTACTCCGCGATTCACTAAATGTGTGTGGCGGAGGGTGCATTGCACCTATCGAAAAGGGTGATGGTTTGTAAGGGATATGTGGAATATGGCAGGAGGTGCCCATGGGCTATTGTGAGGAACCATCCCAGCATTCGCCTGGAGTGATCCGGGAAAAACCATGGAAAACCCAGATCAGGATGGTCGCAGTGCTTTATCGAAAGCTACTTTTTTGAGGAACACTATTGCGTAATGTTCTTAAAACTTCAAAATGAAAGGTTTGATTGACGGTCTGATGTGGGGGAACAAACTCTGAATGAACTAAGTCCTTGGCATCAAAAAAGCAAATGCGCATTGTTTTGACTGTTTGATTTGAGTTGATGACTTTTTTTTTTTTTTTTTTTTTGAACGGCGTTACAGTGACATCTTCCATTGGCCTAACTGTTGCTTTGTTTCTGGGTCGTAACTATAGCTCCATGAATCATCACCAGTAATGACCTTTGACAGAAAATCTTCATCAATTTCAAGCCGTTGTTTCAAAGCACGACATGTTTTAACTCAACATTCTTTTCGTCTTTCAGTCAGAGCCCGGGGAACAAACTTGGCAGCAACCCTTTTCATTCCCAAATCTTCGTTTACAATTCGCTGAA
This sequence comes from Vandiemenella viatica, assembly GCA_031002005.1. NCBI lineage: Eukaryota > Metazoa > Arthropoda > Insecta > Orthoptera > Morabidae > Vandiemenella > Vandiemenella viatica. Next base: position 371,961,640 of record JARYHS010008074.1, on the reverse strand, counting down.
CGACCTCCAAGATAACCCACTAATCTCTGACAATTGATCAATTGTTTGTCTACGGTCTGAGAGCACAAGGTCTCGATCTATTTAAACATTTTCGTCGATTCGGGCAGTTGAAGGACGTCCAATACGAGGTTCGTTATCAATAGACTTGTCGCCATTTTTTAAACCGAGCGAACCACTCGTACACTTGAGTTTTTCCCATCAGCGTCATCTTTGTAAGCTGTTTTCAACATTAAAACAGTTTCAGCAGCATTTTTACTGAGTAGAAAACAAATTTCACAGGTGCACGTTGTTCACTTAAACTTACTCCCAGGGGTCTCGGTCTTCTTTAGCGCCTTGATATGTGATTTGCGACCCCGGGGTTCCCGAGCTCGGCGTGGAAACTGCACCAAGTAATTGGTGAGGAAGGTTCCGCAAGTTCGCGCCTTGGGCGCCTGCAGTGTGGAGGATTGACAGTTCGCAGCGTTGCCACTCCTAGGACACTGCACCAAGTAATTAGTGAGGAAGTCTGTTTCTGCCGCGCTGCTGGTGTCTGGCAGACGGTACCGGAAGTCCCCCCCCTAGGTAAACTGGGCGATGACAAACAGGGATCTGATGCACACTGCCACCGGGAATGCACGCTGTGCCGATGCCTCGATTACTCCGACTATATGCCGGACGGGGTTCAGGTAGATTAATGTGTGCCCTGCAGAATGGTTTCACTCAAAAAGGTACCGGTAAGCCGGCGTCTGCCGCTAGAAGCTAGGGTTGCATTCCGGTTCTGGATTGTGGCTGCTACTGTGGTGGGCGTCGGTGATCAGGTGAAGTGGTTTCGCCTGCCGCCGGTGTGGACCAAACAAACGGACCATAGATCCTGGTCTATGGAAGACCGGGGTCATTGTGGGGTGGAGTGGTGAAACCCTCCCTCCGATAGCACTCACTGCCAATGCCCGGGCAGTAAGACGGGAGGATCACGGCAGTAGGACCCGTGGTGCAGGGAGGTAAAGCAACCCTGATGGGAGGAGACGGACGGTACCGGTAAGCTGGCGTGATCTGGCAACAGCCGGGGTCCTCTCCAGATTGGCCCTCTCTGGAACCGGTGATCAGTGATCAAGGAATCTTGGGCTTCCTTTACCGCCAGTATGAGCTATTGGCTGCCAAAATAGGTTCTCTTTTATGTGGGAACTGGTAGTGCACTGGTCCGAACATCTGACCAAGATGGGGCAGCGACACCATTGGAGCGCCCCGGCGTGGTCGTGCACTACGACGGTGCTCTATGAAGCTTGGACGGTGTGTGGGAACCTGTGCCCTTCACAGACGCAGTATTGCTGATGATTGGTGTGCGGGGGAACACACGCTAGGAGCTTGCCCCGTAGCGCGTGGCCCTGTGGCCTGCCGGCGGCTTCGTGCTGCTGGTCGGCTGCTGGGAGGCGCACAAAGGACAATCCCGCGTTGTTGCTCGGTTGCTGCGGCTTCCGTCTTTGCCCCTGCGGGGGCGGGTGGGGCCGGGCCCACGTGGGAATAGCATTTCACCCACCCGGAATTTGAGAGTTCATAGGCGAAAGAATTGAGAGAAAGAAAGAAATAGAGAGCAGAGCAGCTAAGCATGTTAGTTTCATTCTTCAAAATGCGTATAATAATAGCCTGTGTGGGCCACAGCACCATTAGCGACGCGCTAAATCCCTTTGATGTTTCAATAGAGGACCGCCACCCCAGATGTCGCCTACTGAGCAAACAATCTTGTGAGTCAACGCAAGAAAATAGTGTACGTCCAAAGCAGTCGTGTGCGAAAGCTGCATTAGTGTATTTCGAAGGCGTTTCGGCTGATTCTAAAAAAAAAAAAAAAACCAATAAAAAAATCAAATAGATAAATTCGTAGTGAAGCTGAACAGGAGAAACGAATTGAGTCTAGATAATGCTAGAAGACAGCAGAAAGTGGAGGATAAATTTACATTGCTCTTAGACGAATGATCCACTGGAACCTTAAAAGATGGCCTTGTTCAGTCAGCTGTCAGTCAAAATCGTGGAAGTAAGTAAAAGTAAAATTCTTATTCTTGTTCTTCACTCTATACATAAATACGTGCGCATGTAATGAATATTCACGTGTAGGCTATGTACTAGAGATGTAACGGAAGCGACATTAGGCCTATGGAAGCGGAACAGAAGCCTAAGTTGTATGAAAATATGATTTAGTCATTTTAGTGTCTAGTTACTTCTATTTAATAAAAATGACAAGTGGAATAATGTTTATTTTAATAATCAAATCAAACAGTAACTGATTTTGAAGTAGTAGTTTTCTAATTACTATAATTAATATTCGAAAGCTTAAAGTGGCAATTTATTTTTTAAAAACAAACGCTTAGCAGCCTTTTCTCATTTTTAATTTAAACCTTTCGCTGAACAATTTTTCGCTTGACACTGCTAGGCGGGGCTGACAAAAACCTGGGGACTAATGGAAACAACATAGAATATTTGTGATCGTTCATTTGCCATCACTTAAGAGGATCTACTTTTAATGGCAGTCCTTTTTGCTTTTACTACTTGACTAGAGTGATATTGGTAATTTTTTTTCATGTAACTTAAGATCTACATTTAATTTTTCAGACGTTTTAAATTCTTCTGGATGGATGGATTTCAAATTGCTTTTTAAAGCAATGGTGGTACGTTCTTTCAGAGAACATTATTTTTTACCTAATGTACATTTTGCCACAGATTCAGTTTTTTACACAAATATCTAAATAGGACTTGGTTTTGGTTTCATTTTGAGACACGCTACTATCATATAATAAAAATATACCTAAGGGGCCCACAGACGACCAACTTGATTGCCAACTTTGTAGTGAACTTAATTGGCAACCAAGTTGTACATATAAACATCACGTCCGCGGTCCGAGTACGTGTCATCAGGTTTATTTGCTAGATGTTTTCTCTTGCCACTCTCTATTATTTTGAATGGCGGATTTAAACATTTCGGCTATAATAGAGCGTAGTTTGTGAAAAATGAGTGACTGAGCATTGCAGTTTTTGGTTTTAAGAGCGTTGTGTGAAGATGAGGTGATCCTGCTGCTCTCAGAGGAATGGTATCAAAACTGCTCAGATTTCTCCGTTAAATTTTTAGTGAGGGAGATACACGTCACTAAACCTGACTGGCCAATAAAACATATTATGAAATATGGACAAATTGGGAAAGTTTATTTAAAAGGACACCAACATGAGGTTTTTATTGCTGTGAACGAATGGTTTTTTTTTCTGTACAGTTTCCACATTTAAATATAGAAGTTGGATAAAAACTGTTGGGTTTATTTTTTAAATGAATTTACAAGGTTTTTTTTACCAATTATTTAGTAAAAATATCTTTGCCTGAATTAATTCTTGAAATTGTAATAATGCGCATGGATTAATAAACAAACGTAGCAGTACTTTCGTTTTTCCTGATTTACGATTTTTTTTTTTTCAAGTTATCCATTTTTCGCTAATATATTTGTCTCTTGACCTAACACTAGAATCCGATGGCGTCCGGGCAAATGGAAAGGAGGATGGTTACTGCATCACGACAATGCTCCCTCCTACACATCGATTGTTGTGCAGACACGGCTTGCAGAAAAGAACATTCCAGTGCTCCATCAGCCTCCCTACTCACCGGATTTAGCGCCATCGGATTTCTGGCTCTTTCCCAAGATGAAAATGGGCCTCAAAGGTATGGAATGACAACTATCCCGGGGCGGCGACTGTCGATCACTCGGTTTGCCGCCCCCCCTCGACCTACCGCCCGCGTGCGGTGCACGCCTTGCACGCCCGCTTACGGCGGCCCTGCGTAGAAGACATCTAAACCAAAGCGACAGCTGAACTTTGGAAGATACCAAAACAGGATTTTTCATCGTTGTTTCCAGCAATGGCAGGAGTGGGGGAGTAAGTGTGTGTGTTCGGAAGCAGCCTTCTTTAAATGAGATTAGTTAAATGTGTACTTATCTCTTGTTAATAAAGAGTTGCAATGAAATTCCGGGAAGTTTTTGACTGCCCCTCGTATGAATTCATTTTTTCCCCTAGAAACTACTTCGAGTAGTTCTCCTGTACCATTTATTTTTAAAAAACTGGGCGAAAGACAATCCATGGCCTCAACTTAATAAGCCTTATTTGTTTTGGTCACTAACATTTTCGCCAAGCACAAGTGAGAACTCTCAAAACTCAGGGGTCAACGCTACGATGGGGATTCTAACGTTTCTGGAAAAATAATGGGATTACAGTCACGAATACGCAAAGAAGAGCCTCGAGCATTATTTGTGCACTGTAATGCTCATAACCTCAATCTTGTAGTACAAGATGGAATTGAGAGAATTATAATAGCGAGAAAATTTATTGGAACAGTAAAAGATTTGATAAACGTCGTGCGAGACTCGCCGAAACGGCTTGGACAGTTTAAGAAACTACAAATTGGAATACAAAAAGAAACTAATGATGATTTGCCTTCTCTTGCAGCCTATTGTCCGACAAGGTATTTATAAAAACTTATAAGTTTAAATCAATTTTTTTGGTTTTGTATGTATACACATATTTATTCTTCAATTTTTGTACGAACATTCTGTAACCAGAGAAGTAGACAACGCTGTCGCTGCTAGGGCTGTTGATAAAATATCGATATATCGATATTTTTTTAAAAAAAAATATCGATATTTATGAGTGATATTTTTGGACGATATATCGATATTGAAATCTGGATATCGGAGTCCGATATTTTTTTTAAAATAAGTTGTTATTTTCCGTTTTCCTCGTAGAATATTCCAAGTTATTATTGGAGGGAAAACGATTACCCGTGTTGCACATGCAATTTTCATAGATAGAATTTTAAGAAACAATGAATGATCCGAGCACATGGAGAAGCAGGGCCGCCGTAAGCGGGCGTGCAAGGCAGCATATTATGTAGCGGGCGACCTTTTTTTTTGTAGCTCAACAGCTGATTCGGGCGGTCGGCGGCGACACTCGGGATGGCAACAATGGGGGCGGTAATCTCACAGTTTTTTGACCTGTTTCGGAAATTTCCTCGATCCACCACTGGCTGTAGTTGGACAGGGGGCGGCATAATCGCTATTGCACGCGGGCGCTCAAACAGCTAGCGGCGGGCCTGTGGAGAAGTAAAAAAACGAAGGTAAAATAACTCATTCAATATTCATTAGAATTCTTGTCTGGACATTTTGAAAAGTTTTTAAAATTTGTCCTCAATCAATGCAAAAGTATTAGCATTAAGAAACTAATCGTAATGTACCAGGTATGGGTAGGGTTACCAGATAGCCAGAAAATCCGGGTATGTCCCGGAATTTTGTGTCTGATCTCGTGTCCAGGAATTATGCGTTACTGTCCCGGAATTTCCGTATACTAGTTTTTTTCTCAAACTCAGTTCACCACGGTGGCCATGAGGCCAAGCCAAGTATCCCATGCTCGCAGCGGGAGGATGGAATGTCCCTTAAATTAGAGGAATTGAAACTGACAGGAAAATACTCTTTGAATTTTCTGGGACTTTGAAAATTCTAGATGCAGTTAACATTAACTCCCTTTATACAGAGTTCACATGTCTGTAACGTGTTTTTCAGGTCCTTCCAAATGACTTTCCAAACGATAATATCTGGGCCAATTTATTTTAGAACAAACGTTTTTAATGATTTTGAATATTAAAAAAAAAAAGTTGGTTTTGTTTTTTCAATTCCAACAAGCGATGACTTTCACGAGACAAGTTTTAGCCCGTTGAATAATTTATGAAATAAGAGCGAAACAAAACGTTCATGGATTCGATCAATGCTGAACTGCAAACTCAATCAATTTTGAAGACTCTTGCTGGGAAATTTCATCAGTTTTGCAAAGCAGTGACGGAGAAATATTTATGAAAATGGCAAAATCTAGTAATAAATATCTTAAAAGTAGTTGATTAAGATCTATTTTGATTGATGTTGATTTAGCAAAAGATAGATGCTAATTTTTTTTATTTATTGATAAAACCTGATGTTGATTTTCTGCCTAATTTTAATTAATGAGCCTAACAGAAGTGTATTTTTTGTATAATATTATTGAGATTTTGATTGATAATACCCGACGTTGATTTTGTATCAAAGTAAAAGATTCCTAACGAGGTGGTCAATTTTTGTTTTAAGTTTAGTATTTTTCCTTTTGATTCATAATACCTGATGTTGACTTTCTACCATAGTTTAATTAATAAACTTAAAAGAGGTGCTATATATACGTTAGATAGCATATTTGCCTAAAATAGAATATTTTATTAATTTGAATTTTTGTTCACTCTTTAAACATACCTCTAAAATACTTTTTAGACCCAGAAATGTCCCGGAAATTATAAGGCTGTATCTAGCACTCCACAATTGAATATTTCGCGCGAATTGGATACGCTTCTTTTTCCATACCAACAGAAGATTGGAGCACCAAAATTAGGTCACAACCAGTTTTGTAATATCACTTACGAATTTATTAAGATAAAAAATTGAAAAAAAGAATCTACCACTTTTGGATTGCCTTTACAAAGCGCTATGCTAAAAACTTCTTATTATAGATTGGTGCCTTTAAAAAACAATTTGTTAACGCCAAAGGAACTGCCTTGACAGTAGCTGTTCTAGGATTTCAAACATTGTTGCCAGCCAGACCACGAGAATCGCCTCCTTGATTGTTGGCCAAACGCATTGATGTAGCCACTTTAACTGTTTGCCAAACGCATTGTTGGACACGATTTTGCCGTCCCCCCCCCCCCCCCACAAGTTATCGCCCAGAGCAAGTACCCCGGTTTTCCCCCACCCCTCGCCCTAAATCCTGCATTCCACCTAGAATCGCAGCTTAAAAAAATTGTACTATGGTAAGCGTTACCCATTTGCAAAGCAATATCAAAGAAGGGGAAATTTGCAATTAATGTAGGGAGTTCTCCATTCATAGTAGAAGAAACAACGGGAAAAACATGAGTTCATGCTCTTGAAAAGTATGTCCAATGAAGTTTCTGACATGAGTTTTGGTGCAAAATCTTACTTCATTCACCACCTTAGTTTGGAACTTTTTTGGATCTGAAACTCTTTTAAATGACTATGACATTCTCTCATCATAATTCTATGCAACATCCAGTTGTCCTAGAAAATGGTAATTTGGTACACATACTTGGTTTCATCCCCACAGTATAAGAATAGTTCCTGTGTTTTTTTTCAATGCCAATCTAAAAGCTGAAAATTTGTAGGTTAATTGCTTCCTTCTTGATGAGGCTATATGCCTTAAATTTCAGTTTTGCACAAAGATCAGGAGCATAAAAAACACAATTAATTTTACTTTATTACTACATTTAATTTGGAAGTTATTGGTAGTCCTACACCGATGGTAACAATGCAGACACGGCGAAGCTCGCACAGAACGAATCGGACTCGACTCCGTTGTTTTACACGAGCGTGCGTGGTCGAGGAAAGCATTTTGACATGAAAATTGGATGGAAGCAGGAATATTGATAAATTCTGACACACAATCATTGCTAAGGTGCAAACATTTGGTCAAAAAAGTAAGAAGACTCAGAATAAGCTATCAACCTACAAAAAGAGATTAAATTCCACATAAAACAATACTTGTAAAAAAAGTGACTTGATGATTATGCAAACTCTGATAATAGAACATCAACCTAAATAAATGCCTCTACAATGTTGCATTATTGAACTTTTAAACTCACAAAAGCCAAGATTTCCCTCGATGCTCTTTCTGATTCACAAGTCTTGAGTAAATCATAAACATTATGCCTTTCCTTTTAGTAAAGTAATAGTATAATGGCTAAATCACAATTTAAAAAAAAAATAAAAAAAATAAAAAAAATAAAAAGATTTATCCGTAACGTCATGAAAAACCATTTTTTTTCAGAAAATCAAAACTTGATTCAGAAAAATATCTCACAACTCTTCATCATTAAATAGCCACAAGACTTCACCCTTTTGTAAAATGATTTGTTTTTGAAACATTGTTTTTATATAATAGGGTCGATATATCGATACTTTTTCATCGATATATCGAAGCCGATATTAATATTTTTTTAAATATCGATATATCAAAAATCCGATATTTTTTAAAATATCAACAGCCCTAGTCGCTGCTAGGGCTTCTGGATTTTACTCAGACATGGAATCATTTGCGTGTGTTTTATATTTAACAATGATGACAGAAATTTTTGATCGCGTCGAAATTTTGAATGCAGATCTACAGAAATCTAATCAATCTGTTATTGAATCGTATGCGAAGATAGAAGCAATCACTCATGTTTTGTACTCTGTGCTCGAGAGTCAAAATTCGAAGAAATTTTGCGGGCAAGTGTGCAGTCGGGTACTAACTTTGAAACCAGCGAACCTCAAATCCCACATCAACGCAAAATTTCGATCAAGGTAAGAGTGAAAATCTTCGATTCGAAACACCTCAAGATTTTCTCCGCAAATCTTATTTTTATGACCAGTTAAAGAGTCGATTCAATAACGTTTCCACCCACTTCTTCAAATCGTTAGAACGATTCGCTTTGGGACAGTCCACAAATGTAGCAAAAATTATAAATTTCTACAATCATGATTTTGACCAAGAAAGATTGCTGAATGATAGAGACATGTTTTTGCAACTTTTGAAAAGGCAAGATGAGGAGGCAAAAAATTTAAGAGTGGTTGTAGATTTTAGACAGAGGTACAAATGGACTAGAGGACTCATACCAGAGTTTGTACGCTTCGTTCGACTACTCATCACAATTCTTGGGTCGTCCTGTTCAAATGAACGAAGTTTTTCGGTATTACGCCGACTCAAGAGTTACATAAGATCGACAATGTTGCAAGATCTATTAAATAACATAGCTATTTTACATGTATGTAGCAACCTTACTGAAGAACTTGATTTGGAAAAATTATTGAATCGTTTAATTTCCAAAGAAGCAAAGCGCATTACATTTTTTTTTTTTGAAGGAAGCATCCCGGCATTCGCCTGGAGTGACTTGGGGAAACCATGGAAAACCCAAATCTGAATACCCGGACGGGGATTCGAACCTGCGTCCTCTCGAATGCGAGAAGCGCATTACAATTTTTGCATTGCGCAGTTGATACTGATTAATAGTAAATTTTAAAAAATAACAATGTTTCGTACATATCTAAAATATAATTAATAAATATATTAATGAATAAATTATATGATGAATTTTTAAATTCATTTTCTAGTTTTTCTCCTATAAATTTCCCTTAAGAATTTGATTCCATAGTTATCACTATTATTATTTTAGGTAAGATTTTTCAGGGAACTACCCCCCCCCCTCTTTTCGTGCCTAACTACCCACCCGGGCCTAACACGAAACGCCGGCCCTGTGGTTCGTGGTGGGCGCTGCATCCGCGTCGCTCCCCGTGGGACCCTTAATGGGTGGCGAAACGCGCCTTTCTCACCGTCCCCGCTGTAATGGCGGGTAGTTCGGAAAGGCTTGTTCCTGCGGTGGTGGTTTTTGCGGGGTGGTAGATGGTTGGGGGGTATCCGTGAGGGATTTGAAGGGTGAGAACCCAGTTGTTCCCGTTGACCGTACCCAATAAACCCGGTATCTGTTTGTGTGTGTGTGTGTTCACTTAAACTCTCGATCATGAAAAACGAAAAATAACCAAAACAGCGCTAGCAAAAACAATTACTGCAGATTGACAGAACAAGCCAGGTCGACAGCACAGGCGGCACTGGACTGCCAATAAGTCGCACTATAAACGCCTAGTGGTAGAAACGCGTACTACACAAGCTCCGTCCACGGCAATGCTATTCCAGTTATTTTTGGGTACACCATCGTACACTGAGAGAACGTCTGCTCCAATTATGTCTTTTAATCTGAGCACTGAAATTTTGACTCATTCCAAACTTCTCAGTCGAAGTTTTGATACCAGAAGTTAGTATTTCTTTATTGTTAGCAGCATACAGGCTATATGAATTATCTTCCTTGCCATGATTCGTTACTGACCAAATTGAAACATCTACTCCACTGTCTACAGAGAACTGCACTCCGGTTTCTTTATTTCTCATGAATAAAGGGGATCTGCAGCACCACCAGAGATTGCAATCCAGCAATGCAGGATCCCGCATCATTTGGCAGTAAAGCGAATCGGCAATCCGAAAAATGGGTCGAAAACATATTTCAATATGCCCCCCCCCCCATTCGTCACTTTCCGGCTGGACTCAGTCTCTACCGGTTTTACTGCCTCATTTGCCTGCACCCTTCAATCTGGAATTTGACTCGCGGTGACAAATGTATGTTTTGTCATATTTCGTGATTTGCAAGTAAATAGATTCACTTCCATGTTTTTATAAGAACTCCCATTTGTTCTTGTTGTATAGACTACTATAATTTGAGTTATGTCGTCTTTTGCTAAATTAGCTTCCAAACAATCACACACAAAATGATACAACTGGAATTGTTTCTAAGAAGGAAGTAAAAATCTTATATCTTTAAATGAGCAATTCTTATATATATATATATATATATATATATATATATATATATATATATATATATATAATAGCAGAGCTCCCGGCGTTGCCCGGTATGATCTAGATTGATTTACACACACAGTGAATATTGAAGCTCATAAAAGAGGTAAGTTTTTTGGGGATTCTACGATAACCGTGGAGCTGCAATTTGATGATGGAATCCTATGTAACTCGATGAGTCAAATTGAAAGTAAAGAATATATATATATATATATATATATATTTGATATCTCGCTTAGTTCTCGAGATATCGTATTTCAAAATTGCCGTGGTTAGGTTGAAATGCAGCCTGGACCAGAATAAAAATTTCACCTTAGCCAAATTTAATAATAAATTCGTATATAACGTGGTGAGATAAATCGAAAATAAAGTATAAATGTTTTTGATATCTCGCTTAGTTCTCGAGATATTGCATCATCAAACCACTGTATCTACAAGGTGGAAAAGCACTATAGGTGTTTTATTTTCTTCCGAGTGGTTGTTGTTTGGTTGAAATACAGCCTGGACCAGAAGAAACGTCACCAAAAGTACAAGGAACTACGTATTTAAACGGCTAACCCCCTGTGTAGTAGGAAAGAGATGGGGTTGGGGTTGATTTATTTCTGCAATATTTTTAGCCATGATATCAGTAACATGTGTAACCAGAACAATTCGTGCAGCAATAGAAACAATATTTTTTTTCAGGAACTGTAGTAAAGACAGAATCGCTCATCAATAAATTACAAAAAAAAGTAACACTATGTCAACACTAAAGGTTTTAAACAGTTCAATTTCATGTTCAAAGCCATCAGTTGTGCATTACTTACTATTAACAGCGAGACTTTAATTCGCATCCAGAGACAGTAATTACAAAAGCAACAAATTTCTCGGAAGCTTCTTCACTAAACGTTTTAAACAGCTCAATTTCATGTTCAAAACCGTCAGATATGCATTACTTAACACACCCATTAAAATTTCACAACGTCAGAGATTGTAGCAGTGCGGCATCAGCAGGGCCCGCTCTAGTGGTTTTGCCGTCCCGGACAAATAGACAAATTGCCGCCCCTTAAGATTAGGTAGAATCATATATTAAAAAAAAAAATTTAATCGAAAAAATATTTAATTTTAATAAAATCATATATTCATAAATAAACTTATTGAATTTTGATCTAGCGGCACAAAATAGAGAAATTAATTATGAAAAATCTGTACATAGCCACAAATTAACCATATTTTTACGTTTTTAAATGCTATTATAGATGGATATTATCACACAAACAATCTAATTGCCATTATTTTGAAAATAAAACGAGATTACATCAAATACGCTAAAATCACAAAAAAAAAACTTTTTTCTTACTTTCAGGTTGCGAATTTTTTATTACATCTTAAAATTTACTTCATCAGCAATTTCATACTCAATTGCCAAAATGGCTAAATCATTAAATTATCAATTTCTTGGTTTTCGTAAATGCTTAGCAAGGCGTCGTATACATCTCCCAAATGAAAATTTAAAGGTTTTAATGCCTCTATCCTACTCTCCCATCTAGTGTCACTCCATGTTTTCAAAGTTGAACCCTGAACATGCTTTAAAAGTATTGCCCGTCGAAAAGTAGATGCCAAAAAGAATAAATATATTTTTTGGACCATGTTGAAGAAATTAACGGCTTCCAAGGATGCTTTTGCCATTAATAACAAGATTGAGAGAATGGCTACTACACGGAACATTGAATGTTCGCGAATTATATTGTTTAATTATAAATTGCACTCCTGGACCCGTTGTCAGTCCCTGTCCTCTGATATCCTGCAAATTTAAACACAAGTCATTAAGTTCTCCAACTATAATGTCAGACATTTGTTTTCCTGTGAATCTTTCGACTTAAAAGCTTTCATTAATTTTAATTTCAACATCAGGATTAAATTTATTGGTTGAAACATATTATCTGATTACAACAGTAATTTGCTGTATCTTACTAAAGTCAGGAGTACAGTTTAAAATTATAGAAAAATATTTGAATTTTTTTATTTCATTAATAACATGGGACTTTACACTTTGATGCAGCATATCTACTATCCCGGTCTGTATGTTTTTCCCAAGATATTGAGCTCTAGTCTCTACTTTTTAGAGCATCCCACGGACGTGCTCTTCCATAATGGGATCGTATTCAGACAGTAACTCAACTATTTTTAAGAAATTACTGGTATTATGCTCAAACAACTTGTCGCTTGTACCTTGAAAACCCAGTCATTTTTTACCAACTTTTGGTAATTGCAACGATTCTTAGAAGCACCTCATTCCAATGATTTATTTCGGCATTAATAACTCTTTGAGTGGCAGCATCTACAGTTTTACAACAATTCAATCTTTTTTGCCTGAATATGATTTTTCGAAATTTCATGCTCTTTTAAAGTTTCGTCGAGGTGCTTCCAATTTTTAAAACCCTCCTTTGAGAGAGAACTAACTAAACAACTGAAAATTTTGCAACAGAAGCAGTAAACGCAGTAGCTAATCTCGCAATATTTGCTCTGCAATGCTGAAAATTCGTGCATAATATTTTGCCCTAAAACGTCGATCTGTGTCATTGGAAGGAAATTTGTAATTATGCAATAGTTTAGGTGGACCTTGCCTTACTAAAAAGCTTCTTACGGCGTCTCATAAAATTCTTGGCCACAAAGTTTTAGAACGCCTTCTGTGAGTCTCACGTTGGTGTTAGTTCCAGTTGGTTTACAAACTTCGTTCATTTGTTCGCTATTATTCTCTGACGATTACTATATTTCTTTTGTATCCTGACCTGATATTGGATTCTAAGATTTGTTTTGGTAAACCCTGAATACAGTATATTTTTTTAACGCGCCAGATTGATTCTGCCTTTACGCTTCCTTTCCCAACCTTCTTTTTTTTGTACTGGTAACCAGATAGTTTTCTTTGACCGTCAGGCATTTTGGAAGAGGCATAGCACGTAACTCAAACAATGTACACTATAAAATAATATAAAAAGTAAATATTTATCCTTGCTCTAAATAAGCTAAAACCATAACTAAGATAAATTATTCTCAGTCGATATAAAAAAATATTTATGCACAACACAAAATATTTTCCATACCGTGTGAACATAAAGAAAGTCTAGTGTTACTACACAGTCAAAGCTTATTCGCGGATGATACTATCCGTAAATTTGTAATCGTAGGCTTCCGCGGCCAGAGTCAGTTGATTCTTAAGAAACATGACGCGGCGCCACCCGGATAACCAAGGATCTACTATCCGTAAATTTGCTGCAAATACAGAAACCGTGTATACAGAATGGCAATTTCTATAGACTTCAACGGAATAGGTTCCAAGTTCACAAACAAAAAAATGATGTTGTGGAGTGATTGTCGCGCAATGCACTTATTAAACGAACTGACAAAGTTATTCACATTCACTAAAATAGTTAATGAATTTCTTTTTGTTGAGACGATTTACAAATGCAGCAATTAGAGTATATGTAAACCGCATTCGTATATATAATAAACATCATGGATTATTATGTATTAGCAGTTAGCATTCGAAATTAAATAAACTAATGGTATGTTAAGTAACTAATCGGTAATCAGCAGCTGGTAATATTATTTATTTATTAATGATTGAAACTACTGTCCCATTACCCACTAAACTACAGTATTTTCACAAGCGATCAAAGTTAGCGTATGTAAGTTAACCCAACCAAAACACTTACAATGCCTGTATCTAATTTGTACAACAAATCTGTGAGGCTCGGATTACGAGAAGAAATTATTATGCAAATTATTCCACTTCGATTTCCAATAACTAAGATCCATATTGATTTGGTTCATCAATTCAATAAAATAAATACTCAGCATCTCCCGTCAAGCACTATCGATTCCATGTATTAGAGCCTAGCTACAATTGTGAAAAACACTCCTTTTCACTGCGTCTAGTAACTTGTGCGCAGTATAGACCTAACGTCGGAATCAGTGCAGGTAGCCGAGGGCAGGTGTAACAGCCCCCACCTACTGGGCTTCTGTTGTGTGCTTTTGTCGTTGTGCGGCTATGTCGAGTATCCAACTAAATAACAGTTTAATCATAGATGTACTTACCTTTAGAAATTATGAAATCCTGAAGTAAATTTTATGAACTTCCACTTATCACTAATAACGTAAATCGTAATAGTAAGACTAATGCTGTTGTGTAAATGAAACCACTTTTGTAATTAGCAATAATAAGCAAATTGAGACAACAACGCGTTCTACTCGCGTGCTAAGGCCCAATTCACACAGAAGAGACGTGGCGCGGACTTCGGGCTGAGACATGGCGCGGACGCGGCGCATTTTGAAGTTGCTCCTATGGCGGAATTCACACAGAGGCGGCGAGGCAACGACGCGCCCCTTTGTGGTCCGCGCCCCGTCTCTTCGAAGTCTCTAGGGGCGCACCTAAATAGCTAAGGACTATAAGTTTTAACGAACGAAAAAATCGGTATGTGGATTTTTTTTATTAATTGGGTATTTAACCCATTAATATTATTAATATTTTTCTCACACTTACAGCCGAAATGGCGACCCTAAATTTTAGGCCCCGGGAAATTTCCCGGTTTGCCCCCCCCCCCCTCCTAGAGCGGGCCCTGGCCTCAGATAGTAACATCAAGAAACAAAGAAGATATCGAAAGATTTTTTTCATTGTATTATTAAAATTAATTTAAATATTTTCCACTTTACGTAGTTTCCTCTTCGCATTCGATATAACTATGTGTGGGGTTTAAAGACTAAAAACCAAAATTTAATAAAGTAAACGTTTCAAGCGATAACATAGCTATTATTTTTTTTTTTACGATGTATGACGTAAGCATCGTATTTCTTTTATTTTTTGCTTCGGGCTGTACGTTAAGATTTTCATTTACACCTGCGTTATGTTACGTTGGAGCATAAGACATTCCAAGCACTTCAATTGAGATTCTAAGCTTTAAAACGGTGAAAACACCATCGAAATATGCTCTGTAGTTTCCGAGTTTTTATATTTCAAATATATCCTGTTTTCGTTTTATAGATATAAGAAGATATACATTTGGGATCTCGGAAACGGCTCTAACGATTTGGATGATATTTCATATTCAGATAACATTTTGTTTTTAAGTTTACCTCAATAGAAGTCTTCCATGAAAAAGCACGTTTAAAAAAAAAAAAACAAAAAAAACAAGTTAGCAATTCTTGAATTTGGTATCTCGGAAACAGAGCTAACGCCCTCTAATAGACGTTTCAGGTACCAGTAAGCTGGGCTGATGTTAGTTCTCTTTGGTTATAGCAAGGAACTCTTATAACTTTAAACGAATAATTTTTGCACACTAGCTGATCCGTGCGAATAGTATCGTGGTCAGTACCGAGTGGTAATATAATAATGTGGAAATAAGTAAATGCAAGTATTTATTTATGAAAAGTATTTTATTTTGAAGAGTAGTAATAAATATCGTTATCATTAAATACTACGTTTAATTGTAAAACATAAAAAGTATATATTTAAAAAATATTGGCTTTGTCTGGTATCTTTTTTTCAGTCTTGTTTGCTTTACAAAACTTCTTTGAAAACAATATTACAGTTATAATGTGATCATCGTTGACTTTTTGACCGTGTGTGTCTTTAACATAAAAATAAATATTAATGAATATACAAACTCGTGAAAAACCCATGTACGGGTGTCCCTACGAAAAAACAGGTTATGATAAATACAGTCCTGCCTTTTGAAGCGCCTGACCTTGTTCTTTATTAATGTTCATAACGAAGGTTACTTCTTTTGGGAATTGTTTTCTAATTATCTGGAAAAGCACGGTTGATCAGAAGATGTGAGGTTACTGCGAGGTATGAGCATAGTTTTATTTGAGTGAATGAATTTAGCACTCCTTCAGTGCTAAATTCATTGTAAGTAAATCATCACAAATCTTGCACCATTAATTAATCTCTGATGAGAATTAAGATTTTTCTTTAACATAATACCGGTAATAGCATTTTTCTTTAAAAGCACTTAATGAGGTGGTAAACCAGACGATCTCGGAAATGGCTCCAGGCATTTGGATGAAATTTCAAATGTAGATAACGTTTTGCTTTTCAAGTTTGTAACACGATTTGTATCTGGTTTCTCGGAAACGGCTCTAACCTGATCTCGTAGAAGTTTCAGGTACCAGTAAGCCTACTGATGTTATATAAGCTTCTCTTTTGTTAGAACAAGGAACTGTGCACCTCAAAATGTCTAGGGAGCCTTCAACAAAAACGTTTTACTTTAATCAAACTTTACTCAAAATCTTGCATATAGAACAGAAATCGAAATATGCCGAGCGAAGATCGGTCATACCGGTACTAATATATAAAGAAGGTTAAATTATTTCAGAAAGGAAAAATCTATGGAATAAATGGTTTGCAGAATGATTTGCAAAAATGTTTTTACTGTAAATTGTTTCTGTGCTTAATCAGATTTGAAATATTAGTTTTTAAAAAGTGGCTTTCAACTTTCTAACTCTGCGAATATTATAATAGTCTCAAATTTTTCTTGAGAAGATTGCTCATTTTGAATATCTCGCGAAGCAATGACAAAGATTTTCGTTGAATTTTGATGAGTGGTCGTCCCAAAAAAATCACCAGTATTTGAACGTTTATGTTCTACTATTACTATTACTCCGCGATTCGCTAAAAGTGTGTGGCGGAGGGTGCAACGCATCTATCCGGGAAGGTAATAGTTTGGAAGGGATATACGGGATATGGCGGGAGGCGCCCATGGGCTATTGTGAGGAACCATCCCAGCATTCGCATTAGTGTTGCCCAAAATCGGTCTTGGTCTTGGTCTTGCATTTTTGCAAGACCAAGACCAAGACCAAGACCAGGTGTATTGATGCAAGACCAAGACCAAGACTGGCCAAGTCTCGTCTTGTTCTTGCATTTGGGCAACACTAGTGTTGCCCAAAATCGGTCTTGGTCTTGCAGTCTTAGTCTTGCATTTTTGCAAGACCAAGACCAAGACCAAGACCAAGACCAGGTGTATTGATGCAAGACCAAGACCAAGACTGGCCAAGTCTCGTCTTGTTCTTGCATTTGGGCAACACTAATTCGCATGGAGCGATCTGGGAAAACCATGGAAAACCCAGATCAGGATGGCCGGAGTACTTTATCGAAAGCTATTCCTGTCGGATTTTATGTTTAGTCGCCCGGTAAATCCTTTCTATTCCACTCCCTAATCGCTTGTGGAAAAAATGAGTACAGAAAAGAATCGGTTCTGGCCCTGATTTCTCTTATATTATTTTCGCGGTCATTCCGGGATATGAATGTTGCTGGTAGCAATATTTGTTTACTGCCATTCCGAAATACGTCAGTCGAGAATTTTTCAATTAGCTTCTGTCGAGAGCAACGCCTTCGGTGCTCCAGGTCTTCCCAACCTAACTCCTTCAACATCGCACTTAGGCTTTCCCTCCAACTATATATACCTGTCACAAATCGGGCGGCTCTTCTTTGGACCATCTCTAATGCCTCCATTAATCCCTTTTAATGGGGACCCCATACAGAGCAACAATATTCTAAGTGAGGCCGCACTAGCGACTTGTATGCGATCGATTTAACGTCCGGAGTGCATTGTTTTAAATTACGACCTAGAAATCGAAGCATACGATTTGCTTTCCCAATTACATTCTCGATATGCTGATTCCATGACAAATTATTACGAATTGTTACCCCTAGGTATTTAGCGGAATCTACCGTTCTAAGGACAGTGCCATTAATAGTATATTCAAAGCTAAATGGTGTCACGATTTTACTTACATGCATTACTTGACACTTTTTAGCATTTAACTCCAACTGCCAATCTTTACACCACGCAATTATTTTCATAATATCGTCTTGTAACAAAGCGCAGTCGTCCTGGGTTGTGATTTCACGATAAATAATAGCATCATCGGCAAATAATCTTTTCATCCCCCTTATTATGTCGCACAATCATTAATGTATATGAGAAATAACAGAGGTCCTATCACGCTTCCCTGAGGAACCCCGGACCTCACCTCAGTAAAGGCTCGGTCACACGGGGCGATATTTGTCGCTGCTACTAATCGCAGCGATCATTCGCGGCGATTAATAGCAGCTATTAGCCGGTCACACGGAGCGATTGGTTTGAGCGATTAGGTAGTAGCTAGAGAAGTAATGTATCAACCTCATTCGTTGGTTATCATATCGTACAAACCGCGTCGTATAGTTCTGAGACGATTGATTCTTTCGGCTAATGCTGAGTTGAGTAAACATTTGTTAAATTAAATTTTAAAAAGAAAAGAAAAGAAAAAGAAGACGAATAGAAAAAGCTGAGGCTTCTGCGTTTCTTCTGATAGAACTAGGATCCACAAGCCTACAGAAATATTCAACGATTGACTGAAGGAAATTTTGACAAAATACTTGAAGTAGTTGCTCCGCAACTTATGAAAAAGATACACTGACAAGAGGTGCGATTCTATGTAAGACCAAACTGGAAATTAACTAATGTTACATGGCAAGAGGTGATAGACTGAAGTCTGTGGAGTATTTATTCATAGCTAAATTATTTTCTGTATGCATCCTTAATGTTCTTAATTTTTTCTGAGATTTTCGCCAGATGGAATGATCAGTCTAGTGTCATTCAATTAATTAAAAAACCTACTCAAAGGATTTTATTCGCGCATTATTGTTAATTTATTTATTGTTATAGGTGTGCAATACTCCTTCCGATAATCATAAAAGAACATAAAAATCAACCATTTGGTCACATTTCCTTCCCCGTTTTCCATAATGACAACCAAAAAAAAATTAAAAAATGGAATTAAATTTAAAAAAACGGTGAACGTCAGACAACAATGAAATGAGTAGCGATTGGGCTGTCAGACGAGGCGACAACAACGCTGTGTAGCGCCCGCTGGGTCACGTGACCGGTGTCGCGAAAACTGCGCCCAGTGAAATTTACGGCCAGTGAAATTTGGTGTCGCGAAAACTGCGCCCAGTGAAATCTGCGGCCAGAACTCTCAACAATGCTGTAGCGGTGTGTTTATTATAGAATAGGATCAAACTGGTTGTATTGTTAAAAGCCGCCCCGCCAGCGCTCTGAGCGGACTGCTACGTTTGTAGCCTATGTTTCTAAACAGCAGGTTGACACTACAGATGTTTTATAGTTTATAACTGTTATTAAAACACAAGTTTTATTCTTGCTTAAAAGACATAGAAAAGAATTGTAATAACGAGCCAGATACTTACAGAATCGTAGTAGATTTCATGCAAAATCTCCCTTTGCCTCATATTACTAGTGCAGGAAAAAATATTCTACCCCCCTGGTGAGATTTCGCCGGACCCCCCCCCCCCCCCTACCCTATTTCACCTCACGTAATTAATGGATGTCCCGTCAGCAGTTGTGGGTTAACGTCATCCACATCAAATTTCTCCACAGATGACACGATAATGGAGTGACATCGCTCCATTTGGACGGATGGAGCGATCGTGTATGGCCGCTTCTAGACGATTTCGGCCACTCCAATCTAGTTTTTTTTTTTTTTTTTTTAACTGCTTTACGTCTCTCAACAGCGAGGTCTTTAGAGACGGGAAAGGATGGGGGGCAAGGACGGGGGCAAGTAATGGGAAGGAATTCGGCCATGGCCTTTTGAAGGAAGCATCCCGGCATTTGCCTGGAGTGATTTGGGAAACCATGGAAAACCCAAATCTGGATGCCCGGACGGGGATTCGAATCACCGTCCTCCCGAATGCGAGGCGAGAACGCTAACCGTTACGCCGCCACGCTCGGTCCGATCTAGTTAGTTAGTACCGCACTGGATTTTCCGAACAATGTTGCATATCAGCAAAAAAATTCAGCTTTCAGTAACGAGTGCGAAAAAAAAGTATAAGAAAGAATACTTAACCTGTGTAACATTTGCGTGCCTATTAAAAAAAAAAATAGAAACTAGCTTGGCTGTTTCGGGCGTGTAATGTAAAATGATTTGTTCACGTAAAAACTTCCAGACCACGATTTAGTGAGACCAGGTCAGGTCGTCTAAAGGGGCGTTTAGAGTGATTAGGACGGCGCGGCATGACACAAAAGAACAGGTATTGGCCGCAGATTTCGCAGATTTTAGGTTGGCCGCAAATTTCACTGGTCGCAGTTTTCACATATCCTATTATATAGCGGGCGACCTTTTTTTTTTTTTTTTTAGCTCAACAGCTGCTTCGGGGGATATGTGAAAACTGCGACCAGTGAAATTTGCGGCCAACCTAAAATCTGCGAAATCTGCGGCCAATACCTCTTCTCTTTGTGTCATGCCGCACCGTCCTAATCACTCTAAACGCCCCTTTAGACGACCCGACCTGGTCTCACTAAATCGTGGCCTGAAAGTTATTACGTGAACAAATCATTTTACATTACACGCCCGAAACAGCCAAGTTAATTTCATTTTTTTTTTTTTAATAGACACGCGAATGTTTCACAGGTTAAGTATTCTTTCTTAGACTTTTTTCGCACTCGTTACTGAAAGCTGAATTTTTTGCTGATCTGCAACACTGTTCGGAAAATCCAGTGCGGTACTAACTAGATCGGAGTGACCTAGGTCGTCTAGAGGCGGCCATACACGATCGCTCCATCCGTCCAAATGGAGCGATGTCACTCCATTATCGTGTCGTCTGTGGGGAAATTTGATGTGGATGACGTTAACCCATAACTGCTGATGGTAGAATATTTTTTCCTACACTAGTTTCTTATCTGCTTAACGTCTCTCTAACAGCGAGGTCTTTAGAGACGGTAAAGGATGGGGGGGGGGGGCAAGGAATGGGAAGGAATTCGGCCATGGCCTTTTGAAGGAAGCATCCCGGAATTTGCCTGCAGTGATTTGGGAAACCATGGAAAACCCAAATCTGGATGCCCGGACAGGGATTCGAACCACCGTCCTCCCGAATGCGAAGCATCCTGCACTAGTAATGTGAGGCAAAGGGAGATTTTGCATGAAATCTACTACGATTCTGTAAGTATCTGCCTCGTTATTACAATTCTTTTCTACGTCTTTTAAGCAAGAATAAAACTTGTATTTTAATAACAGTTATAAACGATAAAACATCTGTACTGTCAACCTGCTGTTTAGAAACATTGGCTAGAAACGCAGCAATCCGCTTAGAGCGCCGGCGGGGCGGCTTTTAACAATACAACCAGTTTGATCCTATTCTATAATAAACATGCCGCTACAGCATTGTTGAGAATTCTAGCCGCAGATTTCACTGGCCGCAAATTTCACTGGCCGCAGTTTTCGCGACACCATATAATACGCTGCAAATTTCGTTGCGGCGACGATGGAGTGGCGACTATCGCGGGGCGGCGACTGTCGATCACTCGTTTTGCCGCCCCCCTTGATGTGCCGCCCGCGTGCGGTGCACGCCCGCTTACGGCGGGCCTGCATATGTATATGATACGTAATTATTTCTAAGTAGTTCCGCGGTTGACGGGGGAACTATGGGGGAAGCTGGCCGCTCGCTCGCCGGGAGCCGTTTCTTCGTTATATTATGATTGACTGCTCAGAATATCTCAGATATAATATATACAACCTTTCTTTTTCTTATGGCTTCGTCGACCTCGAGGTCATTAGAGGCGGGATGGGACTGGGGAACAAGGAACGGGAAGGAAGTCGGCCATGGCCTTTTGAAGGAAGCATCCCGGCATTCGCCTGGAATCATTTGGGGAAACCATGGAAAACCCAAATCTGGATGCCCCGACTGTGAGCGCTAGAAATAAATACAACAAGAATTGTCTATGACTCCTGAACCATAACGTGGTTACGTTTACGACGAATGAAAGACCTACCTAACCCTGCCTTCTATGTAGTACGTTTTACAACCAAAAAACTTTCTCCACATGTTAAATTTATAGTTTGCAGTTATGGTGATACAGATTGATAGGATGTTTAAAATATAATTTCTCCTCTGAAAATCGCAAATACGTTCTTCTGTTTTATACTGTAACCATTCTTAAGGCTTTACGCTTCGTTGCCGTCGAGTTAATTAAAGATGGAGGACAATTCGGGACAAGAACAGAAACCAATGTAGACATTCCTTCTTGCAGTAGTCATCCTGGCGTTCGCCTGGAAACATTTTGAGAAAACATTTAAAACCGAAAACTCATAACCGGACGGGTATTTGAATTTTATGTCCTAGTTCTTCTTACCATGACTGCTACCATAATATTTCCTACTAGGAAAGAAGGTCTTGTGAAAAAAAAATTGTTAGTCATACTGATGGTGACATTCGAAAATCTTAGTTGCTGCAGAGTTTTTTAAATTCTTATGTCTGTATCCTGAAGGAAATGGATTATTGTTTTTCTTCCTCAAATAAAATGGGTTTGTACAAGGGAAAGGATATTTTTTTCATAACACTACAAATGAGTGTATATAAAAATTGGTAATCAAATTCATGATTCCTCAGCAATATATGGTTCTGATTCATCAACAGTCTTTCCTCTTCTGAACTGTTCCCAACACTAACTACAGGTTGAATCATAACTAGCGTTATAGAAGGAGGAGGAGGAAAATCGTTGCCTAAGATACCTAATAATTTCCTTGTTCTGCGGAACTATGCGCTTGTTATTTGTGTTAGCAACCGTGACCACAGACACGTTTACAAATCCCTTTACTAGACAACCGAAAATTATGTTCATTTTTGCTCTGGCAGTGTAATGTCAAGCGCTCCGGTTGTAGAGGTAACCGATTCGAATACGGTCTTGTGAATTGTGGTTTTAATTAAATGTGGGTGTTTGTCTTGTTTTAGCTTCACTGTAGAGAACCACATTTAGATAAAAATGAACTGGAGCGGATAAATGGTCACAGAGGCCGAAAGCCATACATGTTGATCGTTGCACATCAATTTTCCGTAACGTGACTTCAATTTTTTTATTTTAAATTCTCCATCTCTAATTTTTTTAATGCAAATAATATCATTAGAATATTTTTTTAAGATGTTCTGAAACCAATCTGATGTGTAAATTCGAGTAATTTTCAGAACTTTTTTAATAATCAATACACATGAATTCAATGTTATACTGCACTTTCATTGTTTCTCGAAATAAAACCATGTAGGCTAACTTTAAAAATATTTATTAAAAAGTCATCTCTGTCATTTCCGAAAAATACCTGTCGTTATATCCACAGCGGGGATTCTATCATTACCGTGGCGCCGCAATATTATGATTCATTCTTATAGAACTCGAAAAAACAAATCTAAAATAAAGAATAAAAGTTTTTGATATCTCACTTGGTTCTCGAGATATCGTATCTCAAAATTGACGTAGTTAGGTTGAAATACGGCCTGGACCAGAAGAAAAATTTCGCTATAGCCAAATTTGATGATTAATTCTTACGTAACTCGGTGAGACAAATGTAAAATAAAGAATAAAGTTTTTTGATATCTCGCTTAGTTCTCGAGATATTGTATCTCAAAAGTGATGAGGTTAGGGTGAGATCCGGCCTGGACCAAAAAAAAATTTTCTACCAAAACCACCATATCTACATGGTGGAAATGCACTATAGGTGGTTTTATTTTCCTCCTAGTGATTGTTGTTAGGTTGAAATACGGCCTGGCCCAGAAGAAAAACCATCAAAAGCAGAAGGAACTATACCTATGGCTGATTTTTAACATGCTATATCTCGAAAACCAAGCGAGATATCAAAAAATTTTATTCTTTATTTTCGATTTATTTCGTCGAGTTCTGCAAGAATTCATCATCAGATTTTGGCGCCACGGTAATGATAGAACTGCCTCCACAGCTAGGCAGATAAGTTGCAAAACTGTAGCTTTTAAGTTAACCTAAAAAATCATTAATGTTCTTCTTAACTTCCGTTAAATTTAGACCGTTACATTGGTTGTTGATGTTATTTCGTTTGTTTACCTAGGCATACACACACACATTTGTGCGCCAGCAATTCCGTGGCGATCCATATAGACTATTAAATGTGTGTGTTAATTGTCTAACGACGAGCTACATCACAAGCCAATAACAATTGTTACAGATTTTTACGTGGCACACACAGATATCTCGCTTAACAATTGACTCGCAGCGGATAAGACTTCCCGAGTATCTAACAAGTAAGATGAGCAGAGAAAATTTGTAGCTGATTTCATTGCGACATATCAGCAACATACTGCATTTGGCAGGTGAAACCAAAAGAGTACACGAACAAAATATTTTAAAAAAATAGGATATAGTGCATTGATAGAGGTTAGTGGGACATCTATATCTATAAAACGAAACCCGGATATATTTGAAGTATAAAAACTCGGAAACTACAGAGCAGATTTCGATGGGGTTTTCACAGTTTTAAAGATTAGAATCTCAATTGAAGTGTTTGGTATGTCTTATGCTCCAACGTAACATAACGCCAGAGCGGTAAATGAAAATCTGAACGTACAGCCTGAAACAAAAAAACAAAAAAAGAAATACGATGCTTACGCATACATCGTAAAAAAAATAATAGCCATGTTATCGCATGTAACGTTTACTTTCTTAAATTTTGGTTTTTAGTCTTTAAACCCCATACATAGCTATATCGAATGCGAAGAGGAAACTACGTAAAATGTAAAATATTTAAATTAATTTTAATAATACAATGAAAAAATCTTTCGATATCTTCTTTGTTTCTTGATGTTACCATCTGAGGCCGCATTGTTACAATCTCTGATGATGTGAAATTTTAATGGCTGTGTTTAGTAATGCATATTTGATGGGTTTGAACATGAACGTGAGCTGTTTAAAACCTTTAGTGAAGAACCTTCAGAGAGATTTATTCCTTTTTGAAATTACGGTCTCTGGCATCACAGCTACAATCTCTGATGTTTGGATGCGAATTAAATTTTCGCTGTTAATAGTAAGTAATACACAACTGATTGCTTTGAACATGAAATTTAACTGTTTAAAACATTTAGTGTTGACATTTAGTGTTTATTTATTTAATTTTTATCGTGGCGCCAAAATATGATGATGAATTCTTATAGAACTTGGCGAAAAAAATCTAAAATAAAGAATAACATTTTTTGATATCTCACTTGGTTTTCGAGATTTTTTATGTCAAAAATCATTTATAGTTCCTTGTGATTTTGGTAACGTTTCTTCTGGTCCAGGCTGTATTTCAACCAAACAACAACCACTAGGAAGAAAATAAAACACCTATAGTGCATTTCCACCTTGCATATATAGTGGTTTGGTGATGCAATATCTCGAAAACTAAGCGAGATATCAAAAACATTTATACTTTATTTTAGATTTGTCTCACCAAGTTACATACGAATTTATTATTAAATTTGGCTAAGGCGAAATTTTTATTCTGGTCCAGGCTGCATTTCAACCTAACCACGTCAATTTTGAAATACGATATCTCGAGAACTAAGCGAGATATCAACAACAACAAAAAAAAAAAAAAAAAAAAAAAAAAAAAAAAAAAATTACTTTTAATTTGACTCATCGAGTTACATAGGATTCCATCATCAAATTGCGGCTCCACGGTTACCGTAGACTCCCCAAAAACTTACCTCTTTTATGAGCTTCAATATTTACTGTGTGTGCAAATGAATCTAGATCATACCGGGCAACGCCGGGAGCTCTGCCAATATAATATAAAAGTTGACAGTGCATTAATAAAAAAGAAAATCCACTCTTTGCAGAGTGTCTTTCGAAAGAAATATATATATAAAAAAATGAAAATTCAACAAGAAGTGTAATAGGCGAAGACTAAATCTACAAAACTAACTTACTACTTTTTATGAGAGATCAACACGAACCAATGGACAGTATCAGCTATATAGGAAGCCCAAATTATGAAGAGGAAGGTGAAGGATATTGAGGAATAGTAAGATGTATCTGTGCATTTATGTAATACTGCAGAAATCGAAGAAAGTGCTTTTCAAATAGTACAAGTAGCAGTATATGATCGTGTTTATAATCTTCCTGCAACCACTTTTGTCATACTGTCCGTTTCTTCTTCTTCTTTTTTTTTTTTTTTTTGCTCTGATACAAGCTGCTGCAATAATAAATACTTTTTTGTGTATAACGTAAAAATCTGTTTCATTTCAATATTGTCACTTCGCTTGTAACATAACCTCACTACACTTGGCTCGCGATGTTTTGGAATTCTCAGTTTGCCGCGAGCCAGGACATCATGTCGGATAAATCCGTAGACCACTACCATAAACACAACAATTTGCGCGGCCGGCGAGCCAGCTGAACGACAAATGTGTGAAACTGATGTTCCTGTGTATGGGCTTCCACAAGTACAGGCTCGTCGCGAGAATATCCGCGCGCAAATCTTCAGCGAACTTACTCGCGCACAAATGTGTGTGTGTATGGGCAGCTTTTGAATTTCGCGCTACTGCACGCTGGTACTTTCGGTAAGTCTAACAGAAAACGAATTATGTAATCCGAAGTGCTAATCCGAATGTGATGCATATATACGTGTTATGCTAGGCTAGGCGTGGGTGTGAGCAGTTGTGGAATGTGGAGGGTTTGTATTTTATGTCTAAAAATCGGCGCTCAATACACGTTTTAAATTTGATCAGTGATTTTGATATTTTTATAGCTTTTTTTACTAAAAGGAATATAATACCACTTTTTAGTTAGTGTTGGTTTGAAAAATAAATTAACTTTATACTAGATGACCCATGCGAAAATTTCTCGAATAAAATACGATGAATACTGAAGTTGAATGCTTGTAATATAATAAAAAGTAGACCCGCACTTTTGTAGCAAATATTTATTTGTTTAGTGTGTTAGGTACGCAACAAAATACTTAAATCATATTACGAAACAGTTACAAAATTTAAAACACTCTGTACGTATGACAAACTGTTACTGATCTTAACAGAATACAACCAACATGAACAAAATGCACACAGTATATCAACAGCTCTGTGATATGTGTTGCTGTGCGAATAAAATGTTACATGTAATTGTATAGCAAAACAAAAATGTTTCTGTAATAGAAAAAAATATCCGAAAAGCTACTTATTGTATAAAAAACAGTTTATTGACATCTCTGTGATGTCTGCTGCTGCAGTCTAGGGACTTTGCTCTGAACTGTCTCATACGCGCGAACACTTTAAGCATCAAATTCCGAAACATTCTTTCTTAATATATAATTTTCCTTAATCTTTAAAACGATATGACATTTATCGATTTCGGTTAGGTATCGAAGGAGATACATGGCTCGCAATGAAAATGATAATAATAAAAATACGCTGTAGAAATAAAATTGATAGACTACTTTAACCCTTTAAGGGTAGAATTCCATAAAATTTCTTTTATAAAATATGGTGTGACAAAAGCAGACACCTTGATCTTTAAAATGATACCTCATTTATCGATTTCGGTTTGGAATCAAGCGAGGTAGGAAAATAAGTTTTAGAAATGATGATATTTTTGGCCCTTAAGGGTTGAATTTGGGATAATCTTATATATATATATATATATTTAAAAATAGACGTGTGTTTTTATATATTTCACTTTTCAGCCACCACTACCAAGCACAGTTGGTCTTTGTGTGTGGAAGTAGCATGGAGTTTCCTGTCGTGCACAACGTTGGCCGAATGTCGATAGCTTTGGAGATGTGGGAGATATGGTGGTTGAAAGTGGCCGATCAAGGATATTTTCGTATTTCGACCAAAGACATGTGTCACCGCATATGTCACTTTTCTGCCACAACTACATAGCACAGACCATTGGTGTTTCTGTGTGGCAGTAGAATCGTCTCCTGTCGTGTGATTGTTAGATGTCGATAGCTATGGGAGTGTTGGAGATATGGGGGTTGAAAGTGGTCGACCTGCGGCAATTTCATATTTCTACCAAAGACGCATGTGTCATGCTGTATCACTTTTCAGCGAAAACTATCTATCGCATATCACTGGCGTTTGTGTGTGGTAGTAATACAGAGTCTCCTTTCGATCACAAGATCGGCCGAATTTCAGTAACTGTGGTAGTGTGGGAGATATGGTGGTTGAAGGTGGCCGATCAAAGATATTTTCGTATTTCGACGAAAAACATGTGTCTACTCATATGTCACTTTTCTGCCACAACTACATAGCATAGAGCATTGGTGTTTGTGTGTGGTAGTATAATCGTGTCTCCTGTCGTGCACTATGGTTGTTAGAGGTCGGTAGCTATGGGGGTGTGGGAGATATGGGGGTTGAAAGTAGTCGACCTGCGACAATTTCATATTTCTGCTAAAGACGCAAGTGTCATGGTATATCACTTTTCAGTGAAAACTATCTATCGCAAATCACTGGCGTTTGTGTGTGGTAGTAACACAGAGTAACCATTCGATCACAACATCGGCCGAATTTCAGTAACTGTGGTAGTGTGGGAGATATGGTGGTTGAAAGTGGCCGATCAAGGATATTTTTGTATTTCATCCAAAGACATATGTGTCCGTAAATTTTACTTTCCTGCCTGAACTACATAGCTCAGATGACTGGCATTTGTGTGTGGTAATAGCATCGCGTCTCCCATCGTGCACTATGGTTGTTAGATGTCGGTAGCTGTCAATACAAATTCTTTACAAACACGAACGAAGTCGTGGGTACCAGCTAGTTCTTTCATAAAATATGATGTGACCAAGGCGGATACTTTAATATTTAAAACGATAAATCATTAATCAATTTCGGTTAAGTATCAAGGGATATAAATAGTTCGTGACTGTAAAATGCGTTGTAGAAATATTAATACGTTGCCCTTATGGTCAAATTTTTGAATTTTTCCATTTAAGGGTTGAATTTAAAAAAAAAAAAATTCTTAATATATGATATCACCAAAGCTGAGACATTACTATTCATAATCCTTCTTCATGTATTGATTTCGGTTGGATATCCCGGGAAATAAATGGCTAGAGACACAAATAAATGCATTTTAGAAATATTGACATTTTTGCCCTTTAAGGGTCAAATTACGAAAAATTCCTTTCTTAAAATATAATGTGACCACGGCGGAGACCTTATTCTTTAATATGATACCTCATTTATTTTTACCCATTAGATCCATGGGAGATAAATAACTCGTGACACAAAAATGCGTTGTAGAACCATTGATACTTTTTCCCTTTATGGGTTGAATTCCAACAAAACTTTATTAATATATGATATCACCAAAGTCGAGACATTAATATTCATAATCCTACTTTATTTATTGATTTTGGTTAGATATCCAGGGAGATAAATGGCTCAAGACACAAAAAACGCATCTTAGAAATATTGATATTTTTGCCCTTTAAGGGTCGAACTACGAAAAATTCCTTTCTAAAAATATAATGTTACCACAGCGGAGACCTTAATCTCTAAAATCATACCTAATTTATCTATATCGGTTAGATATTAAGGGAGATAAATGGTTTGTGACACAAAAATGCGTTGCAGAACCATTGATACTTTAAGTGTTAAATTCCACCCAAAAAAAATTTCTTAATATACAATGTTACCAAAGTTAAGACATTAATATTCATAATCATACTTCATTTATTGATTTCGGTTAGATATCCAGGGAGATAACACAAAAAACTCATTTTAGAAATATTGTTATTTTTGTCCTTAATGCACCAAATTACGAAAAATTCCTGTTTAAAAATGTAATGTTACCCGGCGGAGACCTTAATCTCTAAAATGATACCTCATTTATCTATATCGGTTAGATATGAAGGAAGATAAATGGCTCGTGACACAAAAATGCGTTGCAGAAATATTTATACTTTTGCCCTTTAAAGGTCGAATCACGGAAAATTCCTGTCTTAATAGAAGATGTCACCAAAGCGGAGATCCTAATCTTTAAAATGATACTTCATTAAACGATTATAGATGGGTATCAATGGAGATAAATCTACATCTACATATATACTCTGCATTTCACAAAATTGTGGGTGGCAGAGGGTGCTCAGCACCAAAGCTAATCTCTTTGCTGTGCATTCCAATCCCTAATGGTACGAGGGAAAAAAGAATTCATATAAGAATCAGTCCGGCACCTTATTTCTCTAATTTTATCTTTCCTGTCCTTCCGACTCAAATAGGTTGGTGGAATAAGTATTTCACTACACTCAAAAGTGAAAGTGGGAGTACGCATGTTTTCCAATAAGTTTAAACGAAACGTGTGTCATCTATCTACCAGAGACTCCCAACCTAATCTACTAATCAGTTCTGTGACGCTTTCATAAGGACTGTAGCAAGCGGTCACGAATCGAGCGGCTCTTCTCTGTACTTTCTCTATATTTTCGATCAATCCCTTACGAAACGGTTCCCAAATGGCACAATAATAATCCAAATGTGGACGCACAAGAGATTTGTACGCTATCTCCTTTGTTTGTTCATAACAAAATTTGAAGATTCGACCTATGAATCGCAGCCTAGAATTTGCTCTACCTACTAACGAATTAATGTGTATGACCCATTTCATGTTCCTTTGTACTGTTACTCCCAAATATTTCATAGAATCGACCATATCAATAACTGAACTGTTTACCTCGTATTTCTGAACAATCGGATTCTTTTTGTTAGTTATGCTCATTGTCTTGCACTTTTTACAATTTAGAGTAAGTTGCCACTCAGCGCACCAAGCCAAAATAACATCCAGATCGCGCTGAATTTCTAAGCAATCGGCCAAATTTCTTACTTCCCTATAAATAACCGCATCATCAGCAAACAATCTAAAAAGGCTTTTCACTTTGTCTCCAAGATCGTTTATAAAAATTAAGAAAAGAAGTGGTCCTATTACACTTCCTTGAGGTACACCCGATGTAACATCTAGATTAGAAGAACTTTCTCCTTCAACGACAACATACTGCGACCGACCAGTTAGAAAATCCTTTATCCATTCACAAAGCTGATCCGATATACCGTACGCTCGAATGACTGGTAACACAAAAAACAGCATTTTAGAAATATTGACATTTTTGCCCTTTAAGGGCTGAATTCCGAAAAATTCTTTTCTTAAAATATGATGTGACAAAAGTGGAGACCATAAGCTTTAAAACGATACCTCATTCATTGATTTCGGTTAAGTATGAAGGGAGATAATGGCTTGTTACAAAAAATACCTTATAGAAATAATATATATGATTCGTCACATGATTAAATCATGGAAACTGAAGATCTAGAAACTGTTAGTGAAATCAGAAACGCTAACAATATCAACGAGGAGATTAAAAATCCTTGGCCATATTTATGCAATTATACTGTATTTAAATAAAGATTGGGAGAATAATTGTTTTATGAAATCACACTGTGTTTGCCTAAACACCCTACAATCAAGATTATGTTTCTAGCCTTAATAATCTTAAACAACATATGAAAAGGCTGCATAGATCTAAATATTTACAGTTTGAAGAAAAAGTAGAAGCAGGGTCAACTCGTGGGGTAATAAAAAAACAATTCAAAGCCTACAAGTGCTGTGGATTCTGGTGCAAATAGCAGCAAAAGTATTTTTTTTTTTTTAATTTCCATATCCTAGTAAAAGATTATGTCAACAAAGCACCCACTGCTCACCCACCACGCTCGGTATGATTAATCGAGATGACTATGAGTGCCAGATGATTCCTTTAAAAGACCACAGCCGAATTACTCCCCATCCCTTGACCCCTGTCACTTTCCCTATCTAATGATTTTGACCTCCTCGAACCTTAGGGAAAATATAACAAGGGACTGAGCATCCTGGGCAAAGTGGAACTAGCTCTTGCTAACGAGGCTGGCAGTTGAATAACATAAATCCAGAGAGCGATCGGCAAGAAGTATTTTTTTCGTCTCGTCGATGCCAATGTCATTTGAGGCAAGAGGGTAGTGGGGACCGGGATCGGGAAAGAATTCGGTTACGACATTTTGAATTAACTTTTTTATCATTCAGCTGGAGCGATTTTCGGAAACCATGGAAAACTGAAATTGGATGTCCGGCGGGGTTTGAATCCACGTACTCGCGAATGCCAGGTTGGAGCTTTACCTCTCACTCATGAAGCTTCGTCGCAAAACTTTAAAGAAGTATCTGTGCTCGGTGAAAATAACGGGAGATAGATTTCCTATTTGCATTCTTTAAGCTTCAAAATCTGAAATAACTAATTCACATTGAAGACGAAATTACTGTCTTAATTATCGTTATCACTGTTAAAATAGTTGCTACTTCGTTCTACCACGAAAAGCTTTCCTTCTAAAAATACTATGGAGAAAAAGGCAAGGAATTATTTATTTGAAGTAATGAAGAATCTAGATATAATTATATTTCGTGACCTAAGTCAACATTTGCGTATTTCGTAAATCTCCTTCCTTCCTGCGCTTTAAGTTTGTATTAGTCACACTCAATTCATTAATGATGCTGTGCCAGAAAGTGTGATTTTGTCGATTCAAGCTCTGTTATCGGTTGTAAAATTTTGTCCGTGTTTATTTTAGCGAATCTTTTCATCATTCGTCATATAACTGCATTTGCTAGTGAAGTGTAGATGTTTATTAAGAATGCTGCGACGGCTATCAATCTTTTGAGAAAAGCGGTGTCATTCCTTGAATATCAGTCAATTTCGTTAACTCAATATTTATTATGAGGAAAAAGGGGATAGTCGTATTCATTATAACTGTAGAACTACGAACTTCGCCCCTATACGTCAGCGAGTCTCTTGCGAGTGGAGTAATTTTTTTTAGTCTTGGTATTCGTGTATAGAACGAAGCATAATCAAAACGCGACGGGTCTCGCGAATTTTGTCCCCGATTGTACTTAACAGGCTGCTACGAAAAGAGGCATTTGATGACTGTAACTTGAATTATTAAACACGCATGGCGTTAGTGTGTGAGTGTGTATGGTGGGTCATGCAGTGGCAGGCTTTAAGGCCACGCCAAAACACACATGATTATGCTGTTTGAAGCAGAGAACGAAAGACCGCCGCTGATCTAAAGGTGACGATGGGGCGATTCGCATACTAATGCAGCGTGAATCAG
Organism: Vandiemenella viatica; assembly: GCA_031002005.1. Lineage (NCBI taxonomy): Eukaryota > Metazoa > Arthropoda > Insecta > Orthoptera > Morabidae > Vandiemenella > Vandiemenella viatica. Next base: position 371,928,237 of record JARYHS010008074.1, on the reverse strand, counting down.
CTGGTGACAAGCCTGGAATCAGCCGCCTGCGTGCTTTCCTCCTACTCCTCTCGCCTCGCACTGCGTTAGCACCGGTTTGTTGGCACGCAGGAGCTACTCTCGCGAGGAGACACCCAGGGCCGGCTGCTTACTGCACCATTTCTTGACTTGTCTGTTAAGTGAACATTTTTACGTTTTTGAGAAAACGTTTTGAACAGTCTTCGTCTTCTCAATAGCGAACTGAAGGTTGGTAAGTATAAATTATTACTATTCTGCTGTCATTTAATATTAGTTACTTCACTTTTAATTCACATTTTAATTCACTTAATTACTTCACATTTTAAAAATATAAAACAATAAAAACTTACTGAATTAGCGTGGAATCCGAAATTTCAGAAAGTGATACATAAAATTAGGTTTTAAATTAAAAATTATTTTGAAAAATCTTAAATGGTAATCTAACAAGTGGAAAATAACTGACATCAAAGAATCTTCCGAAGCAATAAATCGATTTAAATGGGAATGGTCTGTGGTTCTCAATTTTTCTAGCCTAATTTCATTTCACAACTTCAATCAATGTTCAGTAAAATTGCTGCTAACTAACCCTTCGGCAGGAACCAACCATATGAAGAATGAGCCCAATTAAAATAACTCGAAACAACCCATTAGGGAATCGTGGCAAAGTTTTTGTGATCAAGTTGGATATCATCGGACAGTACTAGTCGAATATATTTGAAAAACTGAAGGAAAACTTGCAAATTTAAACCTTTTTTCAAAGGAGCAGTAACAAGATTCAAAAGATAACTAGCTCTTTCGTATTTCAATAAATGAGAGGAATCCTTCATCACTGCATCGGTGAAACAGTTATCGCGTTTCCGTCTTATTATTATTACCAATTTCTCGACTGCTTTGATGCAAATCTTCATCGCTTCCGCTAACCTCTTCGTCTCAACATATCCTTTACGACCTACGTCCTCGATTATCTGTTTCATATATTCTAATCTTCATCTCCAGTTCGTTCTTTCAACTATTCCTTCTACTAAAAAAACTAACCAATGGCGCATATCTTAAAATGTGACTCACTATACTGTCTCTTCTTTCTCTAAATCTCTTTTGTAATATTCTTTCCATGACGATCATTTCCAAAACACATTAATCTCATACTTTATCTGTCCACTTAATTTTCAGCATCGTTCTATAGCAACACATTTCAGATTTATCAACCTTCTGGCTTTCCTAATGTCCAGGCCTCTACTCTTCCACGAAGTGCTGTGCTCAATATCTTTAGTTTAAAACACTTCTTCAGGAGACCTCAGTCAACATTTCTGCTGTTGATATCATTCTTGCTTGAGTCATCAGTTGTAATTTTACTTACCAAATAACAGAATGCACTTACTTCTCCTAACACATATTATTTTTATATTTAAGCTACTGTTATTGGTTTCATTTCACAAATTTTAGTTTGGCTTGTATTTCCTCATTCGGTAGTTTCTCAATATCCCCACTTTTGTATGCTGTAAGAACAATGTCATCAGTTAAGAGCATTTATATCTTCTTGAACACTTACGCTGATAATTCATTCCACTGTAAGAGTGTAGGTTCTCTCGGCGCTGAATATGAATTAAATCTTCTCGGGTAACTAAGTCCATGGATAAAACACGACGTTCCGACGGCCATAGTCTCTGTCGCTATCGTCAAGTCACAGACACTATGACCGCAGAAACGTCGTGTTTTATGCATGGCTAGTTACCCGAGAGGATTTTATTCACATCAATCCATTCAATTTTTATTAAAAAATGTCAGCATTAATCTACAAATAGTGGAGAAACGTTAGGACAAAGATGTAACAGATTACAAAATCATTCTACAGTCTATAATTCCCCAGGGCCGGCGTTAGGGGAGGGTAAGCGGGTCAAATGTACCCGGGCCCACAGGCTGACGGGGGCCCCCAATCACCGGCTGCAAGGCCACCAGCATCGGAACCAAGAAATCCGCCATTGTCGCCCTATCAGTTTGTTGAGCTTTTTTAAAAAAAAAAAAAAAAAAAAAAAAAAAAAAAAAAAAAAAAAAAAGTCGCCCATTTTACCCCGGGCCTGAAATTCCTAGCCCCGCAACGTGCATAGCTGACAAATTCGGAATTAATATCGATATCAGTGTATAGTTTATTAATGGTGTCTTGTGGCGGAGTGGTGAAGGCTTGTGACTAGACATCGAAAGGTCCATGGTTCGAATCCCGTTCTTGGTAAGACACTTCTAGCACAGCGTGCTATGTAATCTGAAGTACGCCAGAACACTTCTAGGGTTCGAATTCCACGTTCAACCGCGGGTTCCCTTAACTCGGCTACGATAGGAGCAGTTTGAACAGACAGTGAAATCCCTGTCAAATGTTCATTACGACCATACGGATCTTTACATTTTTAATGGTAGTTAACTTCACGAACATCTGTCGACTTTTTTTTACATTCATCAGTTCTACTAGAGGGTTTGCGATATTTTTCAGCTGTAGCCTTTCATGACAAAAATGTTGTGACTAAATTGAGTAATCTTTCATTTGACCCTGTGCTTGATTTCGGAATGTAGAAGCTCACAGAAGAATACAGGCAACGTTTGTGTGAAGGTGACTTTTGAGGGAGAGGCTGCAATACCTGCCGCAGCTCCCCACGTGGTCGGCAACGTGACCCAAGACGTGTTTAGATTCACGATTGAGTCAAGGCCGTCGTCTTACACCGCGGAACTTGGCCATGTGTCAGTCACTTATGTAATCCAATTCCATACAGGAAACGGTAAATATGTACATCAATAATTCGATGGAGTGATCAAGTTTCTGAGATACTGTTATCGGTTTTGATTACTTTCGGTGTTGACGATCCTTACAGTAATTGTTAACAGTGAAGAATATCTGCAAAATGCTCTTTGCATGACGGATAAAATAATGAAAGAATATCTTGCAGGAATGAAGGGCATCAAGCAAGAATAAAGATGGGAAATGACATACACAAGTATTAAATGGAGGAATATCACAACAAATTACAAAAGCTCCAAAGATTTAATTATTATAACTGACCAGGCTAAGAGTGCATTCAAAAGAAAGAAAACTATGTTTACATACAAGAATATCTATTCGAGGCTATGGAAAAAATTACTATAGATTTGTGTTTGGCATTGCACTACACGGAAGTGAATTATGGACAATAAGAGAGAGAAAATGAAAAGACTGCTAGCTATTCGGTGCTGGAGTTACAGAAGAACGCTTACGATTTCCTGGAAGGAGAAAAATTACAAATGAAGATGATATCTTAAGAGCTGAAGAATCCATAAGTCTCTCAAAACTATTAAATGCAAAAAAGAGACCAGCTAATCGGGCTCGTAATTCGAAATAATGGAATTACGAAGAGGGAGACTGAAGGGAAAATACAGTGGAAAAATAAAAAAGGAGATATTTATTAGGCTATATCAATCCAACTTCGATTAGTACAGTGAACTGAGGAGTAACGCAGACAAGAGTGAAGAGCTGCTGCGGGTTGCTAGCTGAGATAGTGTCGCCCTATTTCGTGATTCAGTTCATACGATTCTCATGTTACCAGCATACGACATTTTTTTAATAAGTTCTCAGCTTACCAAATCAGAAAACAATTTATAATTTCAAAAATTATCTTTGCTTTTAAACATAATCCCTCTTATGTGAACAAACGTTTTCCCGGCGTGTGATTGAAACGTAATCTTCACGGTAATCTCTCTTAAGCCTGGCATACACACTCATGCTTGTCGATCGTTTTGCTTGCACAGTCTCAAGTTGTAATGCAAGACGGAGTGTGTGTGTGTGGGGACAAGTCAATCGACTTAATTGTTGTGTTCCGTCAATTGTTTGGCTTGAAGGCATGAAGAGTGCTCTTGATTTTCCGTGCGTGTTCCTACTTGCCGTCCAGCAAAATGGTGTGCGTACTTCCGTCTTGCATTACGTCTTCTTAGTAGAGTATGACTGATATTAGACTACTGTCGCATGAATTTCTAACTGAATTTATTGATTTATACAGACAAAATCAATGTCTGTGGAAAATCGAAAGTAAAGATTATTTAAACAAACAGAAAAAATGCTGCATATGATATTCTTATCAATAAATTGAAAGAAGTTGATGAGCACGCAAATAAAGAAACTGTGAATTCATTAAGAACTTGTTTTCGGAAGGAACAGAAGAAATATAATGAATCGCGTAGATCGAAAAGCCAAATTTGTGGTATTTAGACAAGTGCCTTTTTCCAGTACAATCCCGCAGTGTTTTCTATCCCGCAGGACATTTGCGGGACTGGAGTAACTCTCGTGGGATCCAACATAAGTTTTTAAAGAGTTATAAAATTAAATAATAAACTTCTGTTAAATTACTTAATAAATAAACATTAATGTTAAAAAAATTAATAGTTAAAAATATTTTAGCTAGCAAACTTATATTAATTTTAAAAAATTTAGCCTCTCATAAGTATACTCTATAATTATAACTATTAATTAATCTAAGAAGCGTTACATTTTTTGTTTTAAATCTAATTCTAACAGTCAAGTAAATAATCAAATATGCTAAGTACATTGAATATAGTAGCATTAGATCTCATAGTTACTCACATCAGTTTGCAAAATAACCTATCTAAAGGAGCGTCTACACGAGCATCGTTTTTACGGCAATGTGTTGCCGGCAAGTATTACATCTGAGTGGCCGCAATGTTGCGGCAATATGGACGTGTGGGCGGGCAATGCAGCCGAGTTTCCAGGAAATACGTCCCCATTGTTGTCGGTATTTCTGTGTGATGTCGAGTGTGGCTAGGGTTGCCACGAGTACTTTATAATAAGGTATTGTACGTTATTTCAGGTAATTGTACTCTATACTTTGTGAAAACAATAAAGTACGCGAAAATACTTTACTTCGCATGATTTTATTTCTCTGGGATTTAAAAAAGGTTGTTCGTAAGCGTTTTGCATAAAATCGTACGTTATCTATTAGTGCACAATCGATAGGTCCCCAGCGCCACTTGAAACGCTAATTTTTTATAATTTTTGAACGCAATCTAACCGCAAATGTCAACATTATCAATGTCATTTTCGTGTCAAAACTTTTTGTTTGTTTTGTGCAAAGCGGTTTGAGAGCAATTAGTATACGATTTATCAGTTTTATAGATTTATGTTATAGTAAATTATGGACAAGGACAACTTCAGTAAACAAAGTACTCCACCTACAAAACATAATTTTGATAGTGAAACGGATCAAATAAATAGAGAATATGTTGCGCTGAAATTTTTTTTATTATTTATTTGCAAAGCCTTAGAGTATCTAAATAAATGGTTTGAATTTAATGACACAAACTGCTTATTTACGCTTGGCATTATAAATTTAAAGAGCAATGCTGAATTTGATAATATTGTTAACATAATATAAAATTGCAAAACCTTAATATAGATATGGATTATGGAGAAATGTCTTCATTAAACAAACTTTATGATCTGATATATAGTTCTAAATGTAGGCGGGATTATCTACTGCACAAAAATAGCAGCAAGTATTTAATAAGACAGAAGATAATTTTGCAAACTTGTATAAAGGAATTTCATTTTTATTGTCTGTTCCCGCAACGTCAGCATTCAAAGAGAGAGTTTTTTCTGTGATGAATTGCAAATGGCGAGAAGAAAGAAACACAGCGTCTCTGAATCCGATAAAAAGCGAATTACATATTTACTTTAATTAACATAGACTGTAAAGATGCTGTGCAATTGTTTAGCAGTAATAATAATTTGATAAAACTTGCGAAAAGCAATAAAAATATGATTTTAAACATAATAATAAAAAAATTGTACTTTATTTTCCCACTATGTACTTTTTTTTTCTTACCTTTAATAACCAATGTATTTTATTTTCAATAAAAAAAAGGTGGCAACCCTAAGTGTGGCCCGCATGTTAACGGTGATACCGCTCGCCGACCGAACATTCACGGCAACTTCTGATGCGCATATAGGCACCTAGCACGTTTTTTTTTTTTTTTTGGCCAGTTTTTTGATAAAATCCGTGTCGAAATGAATATCTTGTCAACCGAAAAGACCTTAAATTTTATGAATGAAATATACTTACACCCAGAGTTGTGACAAGTTGAAGCATCCATTTACAAAGACTGAGAAAAGAAGAAAGACAGTTGGAGCTACATTGCCACAAAGTTTGATATTTCCAATGATGAAGAATACAAAAAATTTAAAAGTTTGAGAACAGACGCCAATAACGAGTTAAAGAAAACAAAAATCAAAAGTGGTAGCGCAGGTGGTAAGCAAGTGCTTTCAACATGGTTTGCATTCAATGCAATGTCATCTCGTGATGTTCCCGGTGAAGGGATGGACAGTCAAGATAGCTAGAACAATGCCAACCGAATGACTGAGGTGTCAGTTGATCAAGATTCAATTGAGAATGTATAAAACAACAAATTTATTGCTATTGTATCTCTTCTATCAAATTTTTATTGGTTTCGAATAAGTAAGTTACGGTGATTAGCGAATATTCTTTCACACTGCTAGAATACTACTGAAGTTTCATTATATTTTAAAAAAAATCATTTGCATGTTAAATTGTTTACATATATGTTTAGCACAGCTCACTTCAGTTGTTATATACGTGTAACCACGTAAAATCAGTAAAAGCCTTTTACTTCCTTCAAATGTACAATTGAAATAAATGACAAAAATATAGGCACATCGGATACCAAATTACGGTAAAATGCTTCTCATTCAGAAGGGATAATGAGTCTGCCTGTCTCTTTGCTCATACCTGTATAAAAGCGTGAAATTATAGACAGTTAAATAAAAGACTGAGTCATATAGTAGGCAGATTAAGCTTTTTTTTTATTTTCAGACTGATTCGCTTTTCTTTCTTCTTTCATTTTGCAAGATAACATAGGCAGCAGCCACAATTACTTCGTCCTCTGCCATGATGCTGATTGCTGAGCACACAATGCGTGTAAACGGGAAATGTTGAGCAATAATATGGAGCATCAAATGCTCGGCAATAGTGGAGCAACACATTGCTGGGCCATATATTGAGCATCTATTGCCGTATATGTTGCCGGGCAATAAATGCCAGAATGTTGCCAGAAAAAGATGCTCGTGTACATGCCCCTTAATAAGCAGTCAAAAAATCACATTGGTTGTTACTTGTGTGTAAGAAACCTAAATAATAATAATAAATCACACTCAGTCTCAAAAAATAAGAAACATTATCTGAGCACCCAATCTGTTCTACTTTTGGAAGAAATAGAAAGAATAGTGTTGATTGTTTCGTCTCACAATTTACTTCTTAAACAACTACATACATAACCAGCGGCCGCGAAAGGTCTTCACTTCCAAGCTCCATGCGACATAAATAAAATAATTGAACATTAAGTTGTTTTAGGACTCTCATAGAAGCAGATAATCTATATATACAAAAAATTAATGTTTGTCCTCTATGCGTTCCTTAACCATTTATCCGATTGTGATGAAACATTGGTGTGTTGTTATGTGTGCGCCTGCTATGGTTTCTGGCAAAAAAAAATAAAAAAATCATCCTCGCTCCCCCTTTACACCCCTTAATTTTTGCAAATGGTCTTTTTTTATCTGATTTCGATAGAAATTTGAATACATATACTTCAAAACAAACAGAAAAATACTCTCTATATTTGGTTAGCCATAGCCCAACCACTGTCCCCCTTTACCTCCTCCTCTTTTAATTTCCAATTATATTTATAGAAACCCAAAGTTTTTATTAGATTTCGATGGAACTTTGCACAAGTATACTTTAAGACAAGGAGAAAAATACTGCCAACATTTGGTTTGCAAAATTCCAACCCCTCTACCCTATCCACCCCCTTAATTTTTATTAATTTGTCTTATACACAACAATCGACATCAAGTGAGTGCGCAGACTTCCGCGGTCTTTGTCGATGTTATCTTGGTTGTCCGGGTTGAACAGTGCCAAGTTCACCCGGACAACCAAGATAACAACAATCGACATCGTTTGACCGATCACCATTAAAGTTAATACATATATGTATTTTTTCATGGAGGTTTCTGACCAAATAAAAAAATCAAAAAACCACACCCTCTCCACCTTTACACCGCTTAATTTTTTTTTACAAACCCACAGTTTTTATCCGATTTCGATGAAACTTTGCATTTTGGAGATACAAGCACTTGCAAATTTGTCTAAGGAGGTGGAGTGGGGTAGCGGGTGCAGTTTTGTAAACTAGATGTAAACATCATTTTTCACTTATTTTAAATTATATGTGCGCAAAATTCCTTCGATATCGAATAAAAACTTTAGATTTGTGTGTGGCCATCAAACTTTAAAATAATTTTTAAGATTCAAGTTAAAACTTCTTGGTTAGAAATTGTCCGATAGGAATCGGTCTAACGTTGTTTGACAGACAATTTAATGTACTCTAAGATATATCTGTCTACTTTGGTCAAATTCCCCACCGTTTTCGAAACATTTGCAAAAAAACTGAATGGCTTCAAGTATAAATTTTGATTAAGTAGGGTGATTGGGGAAAATGAGTGAGTTATTGTAAACCAGATGTGGGAAGTATTTTCTTCTTTGTTTCAATGTATATATGCGCAAAGTTCTATCCAAATCGAATAAAAACTGTGAGTTTGTGTAAGAGAGGAGGGAGTAATGGGGAAGAGGAGTTGAAATTTGGCAACCAAATGTAGACAGTATTTTTCTGTTTGTTTTAAAAGATACGTGTGCAAAGTTTCGTCAATATCGGTTGAATACTGTGGGTATGTATAAAGAATATTGGCAAATAAGGGGGGGAGGTAAAGGAGGAGAGGTATTGGGTACTTGCAAACTAAATGTAGACCGTTTTTTCTGTTTGTTTTAAAGTATGCACGTGCCTCGTTCCATCGATATCGGATGAAAACTATGGGTAATGTATAAGAATCATTGGAGAAAATTAGGGGGTTGGTTTTTATACAGTATTTTTCTCCTTGTTTTAAATTATACATATGTAAAGTTCCATCGAAATCGCATAAAAACTGTGGTTTTCTTTAAAGATCACTGGAAATTAAGAGGGGAAAGGGTAGAGGGGGATGGGGTTGGGCTTTGGTATACAAAATGTAAACAGTATTTTTCTGTTGGAAAAAATATACGTCTACAAACTTCCTTCAAAATTGGATAGAAACTGTAGCTTTGTATAAAGAAGATTGACAATTATTAAGGAGGTAGAAAACGGGAGAGGGATTGGGTTTTCGTAAAACTAATGTATACAGTATTTTTCTCTTTGTTTTAAAGTATACATGTGCAAAGTGCCATCGGAATCGAATAAAAAGGAGGGTTTTTATAAAATTAAGGGGCCTATAGGGGGAGAGGGTCTGGCTTTTGAATTTTTTATTTGGTAGGAAACTTCCATGATAAAATACTTATGTTTGTAACTTTCATGGTGACAGTCAAACGGTATAGATGGTAACTTTGTTTGAAAAACATTGAAGAAAATTGAGGGGATGGAAATGGGGAGAGGGATTGGGTATTGTAAATCAAATGTTAACAGTATTTTTCTCCCTGCTTTAAATTATACGTAAGCAAACTTCCATCGAAATCGGATAAAAACTGTGGGTTTCTATCAAGATCATTGGAAATTAAGAGGGGAGGGGGTATAAGGGAAGAGGGGTGGGTTTGGCAAACAAAATGTAGAGAGTATTTTACTGTTTGCTTTAAAGCATGCGTGTGTAAAGTTTCTTCAAAATCGGGTAAAAACTATATCTTTGTATAAAGAACATTGGCAAAATTAAGGGGATGTAAAGGGGAAGAAAGGTTGCATTTTTGGAAACCATATTTAGGCAGTATTTTCTGTTTGTTTTAAGGTATACCTGTGCAAATTTCCATCGAAATCGGATAAAATCTGTGGGTTTGTTTAAATTAAGGGGTGTAGAGGGGAATAGGGTATAACACCCCTCAAACCTAAAGTTAAATGTAATGGTATTTTATGAAGCACTTATAGTAAGCTAGAGTTTGGTTGAATATGAACAGGTATGTTTGTTTTACAATTTCCTGTAAATCTGTGTATATAGACTTTGTTTTATGAAAAGAAATTATTTAAAGGCCATTTAATATGTTTAAGAACAGAATTGTGCAAGAGAATTGTTTAAATGTTCGTAATTCCAAGTTACGATGTCTCAAGGACAATTTGCTACAGTTTAAAATGATTTCTGTGAATAATTTTGGATTTAAGCATCTTTAATTTCCATTTCTGACCAATTTGTATTGATTGTATATGATTATGAATTAATTCTGATTGTTTTTAATATGTTTCAATTGTTTAAGTATTGTTAATGTTCGAGAAATCTCTGTCGGAATCATCCAAGTCAGAGAAACAGTTTGGTTGGTTTTTCGGCAAAGTTTTTCACCAACTCAGTTTGCGACGGCCGGGAACTGTATTGTTTGTGGAAGAAGTGTGATATGCTATCTCTGAATTATATGAACGCATGTAACCAGTATCTTTGACAACGTGTTTAAGAAAATAAACCAGTTTAAATTGAAACATATCGTGGACTACTTAATTAAACCACGAACAATCTATCATGGCGACCGTTCAAAGCACAAGAAATCATTATACATCTGTGAGATGTTAATTTTCTAAAAGAATCTGTGTGGATCGGCAATACGCCAATCAAATCTTCGGAGAATTACGACGATTGAAAACGTCGTTCGACGCCTGGAATCGACGGCGGTTTCACGGCGACAGGAAGATCGACGTCTTGCGGCCACAGGATACGAGCTTTCTTGGAAATTGGGTTACTGGAAGATCGACGTTTTCCGGCAGTAGTGTGGTTTGTGTGTGAAAGTGATTAGAATCAGTGAAAAAAGTGGTGTTTAGTGGTGTAAAAGTGCTACGAGGAGAAATATAAGGTGACGAAAAGTATTTAAGTGATACAAAAGTGACGACGAACAGTAAGTACTGAATATTCAAACATTTGTTTTTGCATGTTCGTTTGTGGCAGGTTAGTAAAGTTTCAACTCTCCTCAAGTTTGTTTTCATATTGATTATGCTAATAATTGAAAATAGATGATAGTCAGAATCTACAAACATTTCTAGAATCTTTTGTAGCCAATTTTAACCCAAAATTCGACAGCAAATTTTCTGAGATTAATTCTCAATTCACTGAATTTAGAAATGAGATAAAGAGTGATAATGACAGAAAATTTTCTGATATTATGTCTCAATTTTCTGAATTAGCTGACTGTTTTGATAAGAAAATCAGTAAGCAATACCAGGGTTTTAGTTCCCAATTCAAAGATGATATTAACAATTTAGATTCTAAGATGGGGAAAGTAATAGTGGACTGTCAGGAGAAATTTGAAAAGGTTACAGAAATTTGTGAACAGAATAAGACTGAGTTTGTCGATATGATTTATAAAGAGGTGAAGGAAATCACCGAAAATTGTGATATGATGAAGAAGGAGTAAGTGAGTTTGTTCAAAGCCAGTGATAGTAAAGTTACTCAAAGGGTCAATGAGTTGAGACAAGAGGTGGGACAAAATGTTAATACATTGGTGCAACATCAAAAACAGCTTACCCATGCATTAGAAGCAACCCAATGTAATGTAAATCAATTAGAGAAAAGGGTTACTGGGTTACAGGTTCAGTTGAGTCAGGGGGTTCCCTTAGCAGGCAATCCAATTGTCAGTACTGGTGTTAAGGAAGAGTTTGAATTCTATGATGATAGTGGAAGACTTCACCCTATAGAATTTATAGATAATTTTGAAAGATCTGACTATTTTAATGTGTTACCTGATAGTAAGAAAATTGCACTTGTGTGTAAACATCTAAAGTCTTATTCTAGGACATGAGGTGATAGGCAAGCTAGGGAAGTGATTGACTATAAATTGTTCAAAGAAAATTTTCTGAAACATTTTCGGTCAACCAGTTCGCAGATTCAGGAAAAGAGAGAGTTGATGACTGGTAGGCCCTACAAACCAGGTAGAGAAACTCAGCATGATTATTTTCATAAATTTTAGATCCGGTGTAAGTACTTAGACCATCCTTATGGGGAAGAAGAATTCATTGATTTGATAGGAGCTAGGCTACCTCAGCAAACCAGAAATTTAATAGCTACTTTGGATGTAATCAATGTGGATAGGGTTTCTGAATTATTGAGGCGTTTGGATGCTCAGGAGTCATTTTCTGATCGGTAATACAATCATGTACCGTAGAAGGGAAAGCAGAAGTCTTTCAAGGTGGGATCATAGATCAAGTTATGGAAGATCCAGGGGAAGAGGTCATGATAATTATGCAAGGAGAAATGATAATGGGAAGGTGAGGGAACAGAACCCTCAACCTGAAAAGGAAAATAGCATGGGGAGCAGTCAAACTATGAACCTCCACTGTGTGGGACCCAACAGTGGTGGGAAGGAGTTTGGGTCCAGTTACTGTTTCCCATGAGATATATGCTAAATTTAAAAATACTGGTGGGTCAAAAGTTACTGAAGATTTGGTTTCTGGTAAGGCAAGGGAGAATTAGGCTCTAATAATAATAAAGTCACCCAATAGATGGAAATAATTCCTCAAGATGAACAAGTAGTAGATTTAACTGTAAAAGAAGTAGTTTCTGATGGTAATGGGGACTGAAACATGACGATTTCTTACAAAATAAAACTCAAACCTATTGAGGAAACTATTTTATTATTGACTAGATGGTACCCACGACTTCATTTGTGAATGTTAAGAATTTTTATTGACAGCTACCGACATCTAACCACCATAGTGCACGATGGGAGACTCGAGGTCAATACCACACACCATCACCAGTGGTCTGCGCTATTTAGTTGTGGAAACAAAGTGAAATATACGGACACTCATGTCTTTGGTCGAAATACGAAAATATCCTTGATCGGCCATTTACAAACACCATATCTCACCCCCAGATACCGAAATTCGGCCAACGTTGTGATCGACGGATGACTCTGTGCTACTACCAGACATAAACACCAGTGATCTGCGCTAGATATATTTGGCTGAAAAGTGATACACCGGGACACAAACGTCTTTGGTAGGAATATGAAAGTGCTTCCGGTCGACCACTTTCAACCACCACATTTCCCACACCTCCATAGCTACCGACATCTAACCACCATAATGCACGATAGGAGACACGATACTACTACCACACACAAACATCAATGGTCTATCCTATGTATTTGTGGCAGGAAAGAGAAGTATAAGGAGACACAAGTCTGTGGTCGAAATATGTAATTGCCCTGCATCGAATACTTTAACCATCATTTCTCCCACACCACCACAGCTATCGGCATTCGGCCAACGTTGTGCACTATAGGAAACTCCAAGCTACTTCCACACACAAACACCAGTGATCTGTGCTATGTAGTAGTGGTTGAAGAGTTAAATACAAGAAAACACACCTCTATTTATATATATATATATATATAAGATTAAAAAAGAAATCCAGCCACTTAATCCAAGGACTACTATGAAGTAAATTAAGATCGTAACTCGATTACAGTTTTTTTTTGTAAACATTAATCTTGTCAGATTCTTAGAAAAATTTTCAGTAACTTTATTTGTCAACATCTCACGGTGTACGTTCACGAAATTTCGATTCACATTCATCAGGCATCATCCAGTCACTCTTTCCTCTCCCATAGTGGTCCTGAACCAGTTCTTCATTCGTCAAAACGTTCTGAAGGCAACTTGATTTTTCTAGGGAGGGGGCCGCAGCAGCTCTCCCTGTACCTCGCTGGATACGCCCATGCTTCGGGCACTAAATCGGTTGTTGTTCAGATTGCCTTCAATACGCAGAAGGCGAGATCGCATGTCATATCCAATGGCACCCCAAACCATCACACTGGTCGTTTAACTTATGTGAGATCCCATTCACCAGTCATTGCTCTGACAAAGTAAAACGAGATTGTAAATAAATGTATAAATTAATATATTAGTACTAGACGACCCGTGCGAAAATTTCGCGAATAAAATGCGATGAATAGTGAGGTTGAATATAATGTCACCAAGTTCAGTCATTACTCTTCATACTCCTACTTCGTTTATCGATTTTGGTTAGAAATCCAGGGAGATAAATGGCTCGAAACACAAAAAACGTATTTTAGAAATATTGACATTTTTGAGCTTTATGGGTCGAATTACGAAAAATTCCTTTCTTAGAATATAATGTTACCACGGCGGAAACCTTAGTCTTTAATACGATATGTCATTTATCTATATCAAGGGAAATATAAGGCTCCTGACACAAAAATACGTTGTAGAACAATTTATACTTTTTCCCTTTAATAGTTGAATTCCAAACACTTCTTTCTAAAAACATGATGTCAGAAAAGCTGAGACATTATTCCTCACAATCGTACTTGATTTATCGATTTTGGATAGATATCAAATGAGATAAGTGGCTCGAGACACAAAAAAACGCATTTTAGAAAAATTGACTTTTATGGGTCGAATTACGAAAAATTCCTTTCTTAAAATATAATGTTACCACGGCGGAGCCCTTATTCTTTAATATGATACCTCATTTATCTATATCGGTTAGATATCAAGGGAGATAAATCGCTCGTGACATAAAAATTGGTTATAGAAAAATTTATACTTTTTTCCTTTAAGGGTTGAATTACAAAAACATTCTTTCTTAAAATATGATTTCACAAAGCTGATACATTACTCCTTATATTCCTATTTCATTTATCGATTTTGATTAGATATCCAGGGAGATAAATGGCTCGAGATACAAAAAACGCATTTTAGAAAAATTGACATTTTTGCCTTTTAAGGGTCGAATTACGAAAAATTCATTGCTTAAAATATAATGTTACCACGGCGCAGACCTTATTCTTTAATATGATACCTCATTTATCTGTATCGGTTAGATGTTAAGGGAGATATATCGCTCGTGACACAAAAATGCGTTATAGAAAAATTTACACCTTTTCCCATTGAGGGTACAATTACAAAAACATTCTTTCTTAAAATATGATGTCACAGAGCTGAGACAATACTCTTCATAATCCTACCTCATTTATTCTTTTTGGTTGGATATCCTGGGAGATAAATGGCTCAAGATACAAAAAACCCATTTTAGAAAAATTGACATTTTTGCCCTTTAAGGGTCGAATTACGAAAAATTCCTTTCTTAAAATATAATGTTACCACGGCGGAGACCTTAATATTTAAAATGATACCTCATTTATCTATATCAGTTAGATATTAAGGGAGACAAATGGCTCGTGACACAAAAACGAATTGCAAAGATATTGATACTTTTGCCCTTTAAGGGTTGAATTCCAAAAAATTTCTGTCTTAATATATAACGTCACTAAAGCGGATATCTTAATCTTTAAAATGATACTTCATTAAACGATCTCAGATAGGTATCCAGGGAGATATTTGACTCATAACACAGAAAACAGCATTTTAGAAATATTGACATTTTCGCCCTTTAAGGGCCGAATTCCGAAAACTTCATTTCTTAAAATATGATGTGACCAAAGGGAAGACCATAAGCTTTAACATGACACCTCATTCATTGATTTCGGTGAAGTATGAAGGAAGATACAGGCTTGTGACAAAAAAAAATACCTTAGAGAAATAATATATATGATAACAGGCTTTCATAGCGTAGCAGTATGTGTAGATATTGGGGTAAACTTAAGCATTTTTACTGTAATATATTTCTATATAGTTGGCAGTACTGTACTCACTAGCCGAGGAGAAGGTAAGAAGAATATGGCGGCGTAAGACAGCTCGAGTTGTTGTGTAGGCAGGGCTATAATAAATTCTGTATATGCTGATATATGCAAAGGTGTTAAATAAATTGTGGAAATAGAAAGTACTGGTTGATTTAATTTCATATTGATACCTATCATGCTAGATAGAATGTGTAATTCAAAACAGTTTATTATTATTAAAGTATAATACGCCGGTAGGTAGTGCAACCGTGTGTTACAACACTTTGGGGGCCGTGTGTTTGTCATAAGCGAACTATCTGCCTTCAGCTAGTTAATGTTTATTAGTGAGGAGGACCCCGTACTTAGGAGCCATTCAACAATGCAGTCTGCCCTACTGTGTTCACCACCGTAGTGTCTAACACATGCAGCCATCACTGTAGGACAACTTGAAGCCAGACTGTCCGAAAACACCAAATATTGCCTCTCAGAACGCCAATCACGGCTTGCACAAGACCCAACGCCATCTGAAACATTGGTGGTTTCTGGTCAATGGAAGCCGACGCAATGCTATACGTGCTATCAGTCCAGCCATCAGAAGAGCGTCGAACCTTCGACAGCTTCAGTGCTCCAGCGTCGAGCCAGCAATGTGGAGGAAGCTGTTCTGTGGGTAACGGGCATGCGGGCAAATGACGGCCATTTTGCGATGTGGTCACATTGTACCCGTTCATCACTGTGTAGGACCCCATTCTATCCACCAGTTCCTCACACTAACCTCTGAAGTAGCAGGGTGCCCCGTACGAGCATTTTTTTTTTTTTTAACAGTTTAACGTCCCTTTTTAACAACGTGGTCTTTAGAGACGGGAAAGGATGGGGGCAAGGAATGGGAAGGAATTCGGCCATGGCCTTTTGAAGGAAGCATCCCGGCATTCACCTGGAGTGATTTGGGGAAACCATGGAAAACCCAAATCTGGATGCCCGGACGGGGATTCGAACCGCCGTCCTCCCGAATGCGAGGCCAGAACGCTATCCGTTACACCACCACGCTCGGTCCGTACGAGCAGCAATGTCAAGGTACGACAAACCCGTTTCCCTGAAGACCAATCAATCTGCCACGTTCGAACTAACCTTTTTTTATGGCTTTACGCCTCGTAGATGTGGAGGTAATTAGAGACGGGAATAAGGAACGGGAATGAATTCGGCCATGGCCTTTTTGAGGGAACCGTCGCGGCATTCGCCTGGAGTGATTTGGGGAAACCATGGAAAACCCAATCTGGATGGCCGAATGCGAGGCTAGAACATTACCGCACGCCACCACGCTGATATTGCGCCCTTTGACGTTGACGAGACGCAATGGTTCTACTGTACACGTTTACAACTGAGCTTGGCGTAACACTGACTTGTCCCGTAACACATAGAGGGTGCTGAGACCAACGTGCATTTCTCTGCGATCTTAATCGTATATTATTGTTATACTGTGTTACACATCCTCCGATTTTGGAGTGATTAAGACCATTCCTCCTAGGTGTTGCTCTTCTTTTTTTTTTTAACAAAGACGAGCAGTAAGTAGTGATCCGTTTTTTGCTGTAGGCTAAAGGTGTACTAAAATCCGAAATCCATGACGACTTTCAGTATAGGAGAGGAACAGTTTTTTGCCGGAAAGAAGTATTCGGACGAATAAGTTCAAAGGTGGTCTTAATTCTGTCGCCCGAGAAATAGGAGTGGGAGGCCCGTTTCATATCGTGAGTCTGGTGCATGTTTCTGCTGAACAGACAAGTGACTGTTGTAATATTTGGACACAGGTTCTGTGTTACAAAAAATATTATATACACTGTTCAAAGACTCAGTTATACATTAAATATGCTTACTTGGGGGGGGGGGGGGGGGGGGGAGCGAAGCCACTAGTTTTCGGTACACGTTTCGGAGATGCCATAGACTTGGGGCAGCTAACAAACCCCAGGCGGATAGAATATCCATAGAACTTAAGGAAGACTGTTGGTTTGAACTGTGACGCGCGAATGTAAATATATCGCACATATTATTTCTTGTCACAAGCCGTTATGTCCCTTCATACCAAATTATTTAATTTACCATATTAAATAAAGCCAAAATAATTTTAGTACACAAACTTCATGAAAAACACGTAAGAAAATATTCTGTTCGTGGTTCAAAAAATTATTTTGCCTGAATAAAATTTTTGCTTGCAAAGTTATTGTAGTAGTAAGATGAAGGCATTCGAATTATGATTCGTTGGTAGGCCGCAGATTTAACTCCCTCCTATTTCTACCTGTTTCTCGACTGTCAGCGTTTTTTGTCGAATCATGAAGTGATCGGAGCTGCGGAGAGTTTTCTCTTACATCTTATGATTAACAACGGATTATAGGTGTTGAAATAATGGAATAGGGATGGTAATCCAACAAATCAAAATCACGCAATCCCGTGAGTTTCTGCAAGATCCAGTGCTGTTTGACAGTCTGGAGGATCCCGCAATAATTTACGCGGATCTGTAATCGGTGAAATGGCGCGAAAACGTGTGTCAATCTGCGATGTTGTCGCCTCGATTTCGCTTTTCAGTCCGGTCCGAGCTCTTGACCGTACCCTTGCAGATGACATTTGACTCGCGTCAATAAATGTGTGTTTTCACCTGAATATGTCTTCCCCGGTCGGTACTGGGTAGCATTTCAAAATTAAAAGCGTCATGGAAATTATCAATTTTGAAATGACTAGTACTCAAAAAACGGGCAACGAAGGACAAGGTAAATGAGGTTTGACAGCTGAAGCTTGAAACGAACAAGTATATTTGTCACTATTTCTCTCTCTCTCCGCTCAACGCGGTAAAGGGATGCTAACGAGACTCCAAACCGAGAATGGTGGTGTAACAGTTAGCGTTCTCGCCTCGCATTCGGGAAGACGCCGGTTTGAATCCCCGTCCGGGCATCCAGATTTGGGTTTTCCATTGTTTCCCAAATCACTCCAGGCAAATGCCGGGATGCTTCCTTCAAAAGGCCATGGCCGAATTCCTTCCCATTACTTGCCCCCCCCATCCTTTCCCGTTTCTAAAGACCTCGCTGTTAAGAGATGTTAAGCAGTTAAAAAAAAAAAGAGAGACTCCAAGTGCACCCTGCTAATGTGTTCAGAATAATATTGCTTAGTGTTAAATACACTACTGCGGAGAATTTAAAACAATTTCAAGATCGATAAAGGTAAATTTCGAAAACGTCAAAATCATATATTAAGAAATCAGAACTATAAAAAACGGAAAGCAGATTGAACTAAAGCATATCCACTTGGAAGTACGAAAACTTGTTGACTCTTCCGATTGAGCAAGAAAACCAAGTGCGGGCCACGATCTTGGAGGGGAATGGAGTCACTTCATTCGAATGACGTGGATTATCGTCCAGATGAACACAGTGATACCACAGTTGGTCAGCCTGATCTTTTCTATTAGTGTAAACCTACTATAAAACAAGTGTTGTAGCAGTTATGAATTGGTTAGTAGTTTCTCTTGTGCCTAAATAAACTGTTTAGCAGTTACCCACCCATAGCTGTGGCCAGAGAAATTGGCGGGTGAGTGCGAGCGCGCTGTTGCTGCACTTGGCAACATTCTCGCGTAGCGCTGTCTCTCTAACGTTTCAAAATGGCAACGCTGAGTGTCCTGTGTTGTCTAGTACGAGCGTCAACGCACAAACTATTACTAGAAGCCAGCAGGTGAATTCAATTGTTAAGTGCACGATTTGGTAACAGCGCGTTTGAAGACGCCCGGTAATACTTCTGGCCACAGTTGTAGCAGTAGTTTCTCTTGTTTAACTAGCAAAAAAGTTAGACATAATATTTGTTGTTCACAGTCTATTTGGCTAATGAAATACATATTCACGTTAAAACTTGCGGAAATGGCTCCGACTATTACTTCCTCACGCACCTGATTCTTTAGTAAATAGATGCAGGTTCGTTTGGTTGCTAGCCTAGAGAGGACCTACAGTTTAACGTTCAATACGAAACATGGAACGTCCTGTCGTAGCTAATATAACCAAATGCACCTAAAAAAAAAACCTGGCCCTACCAGGATTTGAACCCAGGACCGGACTCCGAACTTCTTAAAGGGAACCCCTTGACCACTGAGCTACCATCCTAACATAACCTATATGCGCTCACATACCGATTACGATGAAACTTGGGTCAGTAGTTGAGTGCGCCTCTGCGAAATAAAATAAAAAACCACCCCTTTGATAGATTGTTCGTGGTTTAATTAATAAGATAATAAAGTAGTCCACGATACGTTTCAATTTAAACTGGTTTATTTTCTTAAACACGTCGTCAAAGATACTGGTTACATGCATTCATACAATCCAGAGATAGCATACAACACTTCTTCCACAGACAATACAGTTCCCGGCCGTCGCAAACTTGAGTTGGTGAAAAACTTTGCCGACAAAACAACTAAACTGTTTCTCTGACTTGGATGATCGCTTTATATAAACTCTACCGGAATTTCTAGAACACTTCAAAAGATTCCGACAGAGATTTCTCGAACATTAACAATACTTAAACAATTGAAACATATCGAAAAAATCAGAATTAATGTAGTAATGTAATCAGAATTGTTATTCAGATCTGCTTCCCCCTTTTTCTACTTCCCATCCTGGATACGCCCTTGGCCTGAGGCACTGTCCCTCCTACAGGCAGCTTCACATGTCATATTTCAGCAGGACAGTGCCCGTCCACATGTGGCGAGTAATGCGCATCTTCTTCGAAGTACTTTGGATACTACAGCTTCCCTAGCCTGATATGTCGTCCATCGAACATGTTTGGGGTATGGTCGGTCAACAGCTTCTTTTTTCTGGTCCTCCTGCAACCACTTTCGATATTCTGTGGGCGCACCTACAAACCGAGTGACAATGTGTTCCCCAGCAGTTAGGCGCGTTTTGTGATTTTCGGATGGGTAAAATCTTATGAGATCGCATCACCAACATGCTAATGTAATCAGTTTATCAGAAGCCGTCTGGTGGCTCTGTGGTTAAGGTGTCTGACTGGGGAACGAAAGAACCCTAGTTAGAATCCCTATCTCGGTGGGGATTTTCATAGGCCTTTAACCCGACCTTCACCTATTGCCGCGTAATGTGAAGTACGCCATAACGCCTCCGTGGTTCGGATTCCACGTAAAACTGTAAGGTCCCCTGTACATGGTAGCACTACCGGGTTTAGGTTAAGATGGCTAAGGCAGGGGCAGGATGCGCGGCCAATAGAAACCGTGTCACCAGGTTTTTACAACCACACGGAACTATTATTATTTAGTATATTTTTAGCTATAAATATGACGTGTTGCGCGTATGATACTCATAGTTTTAAGTTTTCACTTCTGTCTGCAGTCCCCAATGACTACCAATTATTTTTTTTATTGACATGTGTCTAACCTTAGACTTTTGACAATTTTCCTCACTTTACACACACACACCCAAATATATATAATATGCGTGTAGAGCTCAAATAACAATTAAAGAAACGGACTAAGGTTTCTCTAAATCTGTGTACAAACGAGGCAGCAGTTTACAGTTTATTGAATATTAGCTGAATGGGACCAACATCGCCGAGTAGAGCTCTAAAAGTAACGAGAAATTCTGTACCCGTATGTATTCGTTAGTAAAATAATCAATACCCGTTACTTTCGAATCGTTACTCGTTACTTTCGGTACAATCGAACAATAGCATGAAGCATTGTTTCGAGTCGCGCTGCGTACGAGATAATTTCGTTACTATCGTATCGTTTCGTTACTCGTTACTTTCGGTACAATCGAACACTAGCATGAAGCATCGCATCGCATACGGGTCGACTTCGTTCGTACTTGGAAAAGTTTAAGTGAATTGTTTATTTAACAAAATAAGTCTAGGTAAGTTGTTTATTTGGATAAAACTTTAAGTCAAGTAGTTAGCACATGTATCTTACTGAAAACCTGTGAATGTACACTTGATTTATTGTAATGAATATTATGTACGAAAGGATAATCTGATTTCAAAACAAACCCCTGTTTGCATACAAAAAAAAAAAGACCTGACCTTTCATTTGACCATGACACACTCCTGGAAATTGAAATAAGAACACCGTGAATTCATTGTCCCAGGAATGGGAAACTTTATATACACATTCCTGGGGTCAGATACAACACATGATCACACAGACAGAACCATTGGCACATAGACACAGGCAACAGAGCATGCACAATGTCGGCACTAGTACCGTGTATATCCTCCTTTCGCAGCAATGCAGGCTGCAATTCTCCCATGGAGACGACTGTAGAGGTGCTGGATGTAGTCCTGTGGAACGGCATGCCAAGCCATTTCCACCTGGCGCCTCAGCTGGACCAGCGTTCGTGCTGGACGTGCAGACTGCGTGAGACGACGTTTCATCCAGTCCCAAACATGCTCAATGGGGGACAGATCCGGAGATCTCGCTGGCCAGGGTAGTTGACTTACACCTTCTAGAGCACGTTGGGTGGCACGGGATACATGTGGACGTGCATTGTCCTGTTGGAACAGCATGTTCCCTTGCCGGTCTAGGAATGGTAGAACGATGGGTTCGATGGCGGTTTGAATGTACCGTGCACTGTTCAGTGTCCCCTCGACGATCACCAGAGGTGTACGGCCAATGTAGGAGATCGCTCCCCACACCATGATGCCGGGTGTTGTCCCTGTGTGCCTCGGTCGTATGCAGTCCTGATTGCGGCGCCAAACACGCATACGACCATCATTGGCACCAAGGCAGAAGCGACTCTCATCACTGAAGACGACACGTCTCCATTCGTCCCTCCATACACGCCTGTCGCGACACCACTGGAGGCGGGCTGCACGATGTTGGGGCGTGAGCGGAAGACGACCTAACGGTGCGCGGGACCGTAGCCCAGCTTCATGGAGACGGTTGCGAATGGTGCTCTCTGATACCCCAGGAGCAACAGTATCCCTAATTTGCCGGGAAGTGGCGGTGCGGTCCCCTACGGCACTGCGTAGGATGCGACGGTCTTGGCGTGCGTCCGTGCGTCGCTGCTGCCCGGACCCAGGTCGCCGGGCACGTGCACCTTCCGCCGACCACTGGTGACAACATCGATGTACTGTGGAGACCTCGCGCCCCACATGTTGAGTAATTCGGCGGTACGTCCACCCGGCCTCCCGCATGCCCACTATACGCCCTCACTCAAAGTCCGTCAACTGCACATACGGATCACGTACACGCTGTCGCGGCATGCTACCAGTGTTAAAGACTGAGATGGAGCTCCGTATGCCACGGCAAACTGGCTGACACTGACTGCGGCGTGCCCAACCGCTGCGCAGCTAGCGCCCTTCGACGGCCAACACTGCTGTTCCTGGTGTGTCCGCTGTGCCGTGCGTTTGATCATTGCTTGTACAGCCCTCTCGTAGTGTCCGGAGTAAGTATGGTGGGTCTTACACACCGGCGTCAATGTGTTCTTATTTCAATTTCCAGGAGTGTATCTAGTGACAATAACTAATGACGGTTATTTTTTAAAGTAGCCTGCTCAAAACCATGCATAGAAGCCGGATGTGATAATGGGACATGTATTTAACAAATATTATAATCTCATCAAACTATTTCGTTTTTAAATAGGACGTTTCACCACTGTCTTCCTTTAAGGTTTTTCTTTATTTTTGTAAATTCTTCATCTTTTTGTGATAGCTTTCTTAAAATAAATGTGGACATACCATCAAATTGCGCCTGCAGGCAGAATGCTATTGACTCCCACGTTAATTATTTTATATTAAAAATATCAATATTCAAAACTTTTAAAGCAATAACAAAGGCACAGGACAAACATGCGATTAGATTAATTGTTGTTGCGTCGCGGTTACAACAAACATTCAACATCAAAGCTAGAACCGCATTGATGATTGATCACATGAATCCTGCGGTAATAATACAATAACTAACACCAGGCAAAAGGAATAAAGTCATTGTACCTGGTTCTTTGTTTATGGAATGCTGTAAATGCAAAAAAGTCCTGCTAGATTTGTTTCTGGAAATTATCGCAGAACGCAATCAGTAACAGATATGATAAATGAACTGAAATGCGATTCATTGGAAGACAGGAGGGGGAGTGAAGAGGGCCATGGGAGTGTATAAGGCGTATATTGATGATGAGGCATGTTAATAAACTCCTGGAAATTGAAATAAGAACACATTGACGCCGGTGTGTAAGACCCACCATACTTGCTCCGGACACTACGAGAGGGCTGTACAAGCAATGATCAAACGCAAGGCACAGCGGACACACCAGGAACAGCAGTGTTGGCCGTCGAAGGGCGCTAGCTGCGCAGCGGTTGGGCACGCCGCAGTCAGTGTCAGCCAATTTGCCGTGGCATACGGAGCTCCATCTCAGTCTTTAACACTGGTAGCATGCCGCGACAGCGTGTACCTGTTCCGTATGTGCAGTTGACGGACTTTGAGTGAGGGCGTATAGTGCGCATGCGGGAGGCCGGGTGGACGTACCGCCGAATTACTCAACATGTGGGACGCGAGGTCTCCACAGTACATCGATGTTGTCGCCAGTGGTCGGCGGAAGGTGCACGTGCCCGTCGAAAAGGGTCCGGAAAGCAGCGACGCCCGGACTTACGCCAAGACCGTCGCATCCTACGCAGTGCCGTAGGGGACCGCACCGCCACTTCCCGGCAAATTAGGAACACTGTTGCTCCTGGGGTATCAGAGAGCACCATTCGCAACCGTCTCAATGAAGATGGGCTACGGTCCCGCGCACCGTTAGGTCGTCTTCCGCTCACGCCCCAACATCGTGCAGCCCGCCTCCAGTGGTGTAAATTACTCTATAAAATAAAATAGAAGGTTTCAAATCTTAAAATCAATAAATTTCACAAATGTTTGAAATCAATATACCTCATTAATGAACTATCAATGAAAAAACAGTAACTATCTCCAATTATCTGTACAAATTTTCTATTTACAAATTATCCACTGTAAACTTCAATGTTCAACAAAATAAAAACTACACATTAGAGTTTACGTTGTCAAAATTATTTACCTGTGGGAGCTGGAACGTGTTCGTATCTATACAACAAATGCGAGTAACGAAATGAATTTGTGAGTAACGATTCGGTACTTCGAGTCAGGCGACGAACCGTTACTCAGTAACGAATACATAGTTACTTTTACAGCTCTATCGCCGAGTTTTTGATGTTTTATTAATGCATCACATGTGGATTTCCAAACTACTGTAACTTTCATTTCTGGCTACGCCCTGCTGTTCATTGTGTCAAATGAAATTGTTTTTGTATCAAATATTATAGCTATTATATTTATAATACACTTTTTGTATACGACATTTCTTTTCTTGCCTTTCTTTGCTAGTACATATAGGTTTTTGGGGCTGGAGACATGTGAGCAGGCTTACACATTTTAATTCAATAACTTTTTATATGAAACTTCAAAAGATGAATGAGTTTATTTGAACGAAATTACATAATTTTCTGAAACAGGTTCAGCGCAATACACACATTTAAATATATAGGCTTATTGTAATTACATCAGACACGACTTTCTCAAAACTGAATCTGATGAAGGACTTCTCGTGGAACTCCACGCTTCGGAAACGTCTATTGTGAACGCAGCTTGTTAACATTATAAATTTGTAGATTATTTATTTTAGCAGAAAAATTGTTCGTTAAGTAAGGAAAAATTTTGAAAGGGACCCGAGTGTTGTCGAGTGTGGCCGGCATGTTGACGGTGAGATCGCTCTCCGACCGAACATTCGCCGCAACTTCTCCTGTTGCCGGCCACGGTAGCTGTGCGTTTCTCAATCAGAAGCTTTACGTGTTTTGCACATTTAAACTAAATACTTCTTTAACAGCAGAAGAAAGAGAGGATTTAAAAAGTGTTTTCGAAATAAACTCTCAATAATGAATCGATAAATCAACTTTAATGTTAAATTATAAAAATAAACAATGTTTTTTATGTAACAGAATGGTATCTATATAAATAAAAATGAAACTTTGTTCGTTGGTAAACACATCACTTCACAACAGCTGAACCGATTTAGCTATTTTTAATTTTTTCTGTCTAAATGTTCATAATAGTCCAAATAAGGTTATTAGATAAGAAAAATTGGAAAAGTTGCCCATAAAATTGAAAAATTCGGAAAAACCTGATAGAACGTTTTTCTTTGGACCGATTTCACAATTTCTGGAATTTTTTTTTTTAAATTGTCTGTAATAGTCTGTAAAAGGTTTTTAGAGAAAGAAAAATGGAAACAATTCTCGGAAAATTCGTGAAAAATTGAACTTTTTCTATGAAATAATTTTATATTTTTTTAAAAAAAATGTTCGTAATAATCCGAACAAGGATTTTAGAAAAAGAAAAAACTGTAAAGTCACCCGGAAAATTGGAAAATTACGGAAAAACTGAAAGTGATTTTTTTCTGTGGATCAACTTGCCACGTTTTTTTAAATTTTCGTAATATTCCGAATAAGGTTTTTAGGGAAATAAAAATTAGAAAAATTGCCGGGGAAATTATGGAGAAATTTTTACTTTATCCATGATATATGGACTTTGTGAAAGTCAAACTTGAAGTGCATTTTCTATTGGATTTTTGTAAGAACTCAAGACCATAACTCATGATTCGAACGAAAGATATGCACGCGCCACCGGCTAGGCCTCGTCAACTCGGAGGCTCCTACCCACCATATTGCCCAGTGTCGATTCAGTTACTCGCGCATTTGATGTTTACCGACGGCCCATTGTTCACAGCTAGCGGGCGGGTATCCATAAATTACGTAATTACGTGAGGTGTTATTCCTGATTTTCGGCCCCCCCCCCCCTCTCTGGTGAGATCTGGTGCGTGAGACCCTCCTCCCTAAGAAATCGCCCTCGCAACTTTTTGAGGCCTTTTTTTTTTTTAATTCTCGCCCTTCCAAAGCCGGTTACACCCCACACTTTTCGACGAAATACCCACCTAAAATTGACTTTCGCCTGTTTTGTAGATTTTTTTTTGCACTACAGTCCAACAACAAAAATTTCCAAAACCTCACGTGAGATTTCCGATTTCCGTCGACCCTCTCCCTCCCCCTTGGTGAGATTTCGCCGGACCCCCGCCCCCCTGTTTCACCTCACGTAATTTATGTACGCTTCCCTAGACGGCGCGGCCAGCAATTGTACGGGCTGTGGGAAGCCAGCTTAACGGTGCTATGCAGGGGCTGGTAAAGTTGCTATGCAGTCCAAGAACTCGCCCCGCCAGCCGAAACAAGATTATGCCAGCCAATGGTGAAATCCAAAATAGCGCGAAAAACTGTACGACCGGATAATTCAACTGTAGAGAGGCACCGTCTTGAATTTCATGTATGAGGGCGTCCATTAATGACGTGAGGTGTTTTTCCGGAATTCCGGACACCCCCCCCCCTCCCCCTCTGGTGAGACTTGGTGAGAACTGGCCGGACCCTCCCCCCCTAAAATGACGCGAGATTGAAGCCCCTTCCCCTGCTAATCGAACTCGCAGCTTTTTGAGACCCTTTCTTTTTTCGGGCTCTCCCGCTTCCGAGGGCGGTTATTAAAATTTTTGTAAATTAAAGAAGTTTGAAAAAATTACATCTGCCAAAACGAATATCTATTTTTAAATATCTACTTTTTAAATGTTTTAAAATTGAACATGTGGTATTTAATGAAAAGAATTTTTACAATAAGACTGATATTTACTACTACTCTTCATAATAAAATACCTTTCATTAGTAAATATATTTGTATTTGCTTATTTGCACATTATTATGTTACCATTCAGTGACTGATCACGATATTGTGCGAAATATTCGTACGGGTCAGCTAGTATACAAGAACTGTTCGTTTAAAGATATAAGAGTTGCTTGTTATAACCAAAGAGAAAATAGTTATCAGTAGACTTTTTGGTACCTGAAACGCCTACGAGATGGCGTTAGAGCCGTTTGCGAGATACCAAATACAAAAACTGTTCGTGTTTTGTAAAATCTCGTTTTTGCAGGGAAGACACCTATTTATGTAAACTTAAAAATCAAAACGTTTTTTAATATGAAATTTCATCCATATATACAAGAATTGCTCGTTTAAAGATATAAGATACTTCGAAATGGAGGATGCTTGGATCTGCACCTGAGAAAATGTATCTTTCATTCATTTGAATCTAATAATGCATTAACTACTTAATGTTTTCTTGAAAATATACTGGTACACTTAAAATATAGTTTAATATTAAGAGAAAAATAATTGTTTGAAAATGGGACTCAAAAAAGTGAATCGTTTGGGTGGCTCAAACAACCATCTCAAAGTTAAACTTGAAAGAAACAATTTCCAGCGAAATTCGAGGACGGGGACTGAATCAAACTACAGGAAACTAACTATGCCTTAAATATTTTTTTATAAATTAACGGTGTTTTGTTTTGTAATATTAAGCAATATGTTGAGTAATTTTGTAATTTTATCACAAAAAAATATACCGAAAGTGGCGGGTGAACGGCGCTCTGACCTCGCATTCCGTAGGACGTGGTTTCGAATCCAGATTTGGGTTTTCCATGGTTTCCCCAAATCACTCCAGTCAAGTACCGGGATGGTTCCTTGAAAAGGCCGTGACATAATCCCTTTCAGATCCTTATTCCCAGTCCTTTCCCGCCTCTAATGAACTCGATGTCGACGATGTGCAAAAAATAAAAAATAACTATTATAAACTTAATACAATATGTTTGAGAGAAAAGCGAAGTGTTTGTTTGTAAATTTGTATGATTATTCCATGAATGTGATGTGTTTTGAGGAATGAAAATGTTTTAAATGAAATGAATGACTATTGCAGATGTATTAAAAGCAGTACAGTTTGTGAAATATTAGCTAAAAGACTGCAGTTAAGAATTGTAAGTGAGCCGTAATGTTTTGATTGAGATTTTGATGTTTAAAAGTATTTGATTTGGTATATTTGCTGTTGAATGCTTGTATATATTTTCTATTTTCATTTACAAATGTTTCATAATGGCTTAAAGTAATTTTGTGTAAGTTTTATTTGTTTTTGAACTATTAGTATTTATTCTGTAAATATTGGAACTTGGAAACGATCCATCGGTTCCTTTATAGTTCTCTGGAAGATTCTACGATGCATTTATATGCTCCAGTCACCTGGACTATGTAATCACAATAGGTAATTAATTTTGAATTTTCTTTTAATAAATGAATAAATAATATAATTAATTTCATGGCAGATTAATTTCTACTCCAATTTCTTGCCACAGTTTCATTTGAAGATTGGTGGTATCAGGATAATTTTTCACCTCATAAAGGGATCCTTTCTTCAACAAGAACACTCAGTTTCTTAATACACATCGAGCAAAGCGTGTGTCCGCGCTACCAAATATAAAACTCTAGAGTCTCGTCGCCCTTGCCCAGGTTCGCGCGATTCAGTGGACGGAATCACATAACGACCCCTGTGTTTGGATTGGAGCGATCCGTTCGCGGGTATACCGGCGTATTCAAGCGATCATTTTTCGCGCGAATACGCGCTCTCTGGCCGGCCAGACTACCGTTCTCTACAAGTTCATTTACAAAATTAAGGAAAAAGTAATCTTACTACACTACTTCTGGAGCGCCTGATGTCACATCTATGTTAATAGAGAAATTTATTGAAAACCACGTACCGGTCCACAAATCTGTTGCTATCCTCCGCATGAACCTTCATTAAGAGGCGGCTGTGTGATAGAGTGTTGAAAGCTTTCTGGGAATTCAAAAAATAAGTACATAAATTATGCCTTCCTGTGTACATGATAACTTTCAACATGATCAATTCTTCGGAATTCCGTGTCTGTGTGGTGTAATTAATTTTGTTCTACTAAGAATTTAGTAAGTTTCAAGCATATAACATCTTCCAAAACCATGCTGCAGATATACGGTACAGAGATTAGTATGGACTTAATGCGGGTCTCTTCGAATTGTAATACCTGATATTTTTCCAAGCGGAAGATGTAAGTTAGAAATGGTACGATTTCAGTCGCATACTTTAAGAATACTCCGTTTGTTTACAATTCCTGCGAATCCGTTGGCTTCAATGCCGTATACAATGATTCCTTGTGATTTTAATGTCAGTTGGAAAAACCAGTTTGCACCACAAGAAAAAGGTAATACTGCAAGTTGACAAATGGAGGTATCACATTGCGGCAAACTCTTATCATCTGTCTTGTAGCTGCAGTTGCAGATACGATAATACGGTATTACGGTGCTCATATAAAAAAAAAACTTACTCTCAGAAGCCCGAAGTTTTTTTCATACAACTAGAGAGAATTATAAACGGCTCTTTATTTTCTTAAAATTTCCTTAAGCACAAGGAATTATTATACTCTTATACATGTGACATCTTCTAGCTTATCGAAGCTCCTTACTTTTCGTTTTAAACGTACCATACACATATTCCACATGTGTGCACCAATTTTATATTATGACTAGCTGGTACCCACTACTACATTCGTATTTGTAAAAGACTTTGATTGATAGCTATCGACATGCAACCAGCGTAGCGCACGATGGGAAATTCGAGGCTAATACCACACACAAACACAAGTGATTTGCGCAGGGTATTTATGGAGTGAAATATAGGTACACACATGTCTTTGGTCGAAATATGAAAATGCCTTAAATCGACCACTTTAAACCACTAGATCTCTCACACCCCTACGGCTACCATCTAACCACAATAGCGCACGATGGGAGACTCGCGGCCACTACCACACACAAACACCAGCAATATGTGCCATGTAGTTGTGTTTACAAAGTGAAATATAAGGACACACGTCTTTGTTCGAAATAACGAAATACCACCGTATCTTTACCATTTCCGTTGCACTCGTTGCACTTCACGATTCAATATTTTTTGTTTTGTTTTTACATTTTCAGTTCAAATGCTGAAACTATTATCTTTTTCATCCATGTTAATAATTTCTCCTCATTTTCATTCTTGTCGGTTGAAGGGACTATAGTGAAAGGACACCACAGAAGGCCGATCTTTATTCGACATTTTCCTAACATTCTCTTAGCAGAATGTTGTAGTTAAGAGTTCAATACCAGTTGTGTAACGTATTAGCATAGAAACAATGCTTTTAAATAATGCTTCGCCTTCATTATACTCTACTTTTATAATCATCGTCTAAATTTTTATAAAATTATGTTGCCTTTCATTTAAGAACAGATTTCTCCAAAGTCAAAGATGTTGTCATATTTAAGATCATGATAATATTTCCCCAATATTCTGTACGTGTATCCTTATTTTTTCTTGACTAGTTGTTCTTATGTTCAGCTCAGCAGCGGAACTGATTCTCTATTACCAATTCTTCACACTCTCATGGATAATATTCTCTATACATATGATGACAAAGTGACGGAAGTATTCAGACGTACCTATATGATAGTAGGGGGGGGAAGGCCGATTCAAGGAAGAAACCGGGAAAACCCGTGACGTCACGAAGTGGTGGGGGGGACCTCCCTCCCCTCCCCTCCGGCGGACTTTTTGAATCAGCCAATGGCAGCCAAGGTCGTATGACGTCACACGTTAGTTCCTCAACCGGCCGCACAGATGGCGGCAGCGCATACGTTAGTTCACCGATCCGCCGCACAGATGGCAGCAGCCCCCGTTAGTTCTTTGGCTCACTGGTAGGTGGCGCGGCATGTATCATTTTGGTCTCCGACAAATATTTGTCACTGCTCTCCATTAGCCGTTCCCTGTTCTGGAATGCGGACGTCAGACAAGTTGTATCGCGGCGACAAAACTATGGATTCGTCTATCACTTTATTTCCTAGTGGTCATCGTGTGTTGCGTATACCAATTCCACCTTTACCGAGTAACTTAAATATATTTAAAGTCTTAGTTTAAATGGCCCCATTGGTTTAAGTAGACAATGGACGATTAGTTCATCCATTAATCGGGAAATCGAGTATGATGGTCACGAATCCACTTCCTCTCAGATGTATACTGTTTGAAACAGAAGTGGGTGTTGACGTCACTGCCGGAGTATAAAGGCCATCACACCAGCCAGCTAGCCCTCAGTTCCCGGTCGGCGATCGTCAAGTCCAGTTCACTATGGCTAGTGAGGTTCTCCTGTTTTCAACATGCTACAAGTTAAACAGCAGTGACACCAAGCGTATCACTGTTGGTTTGTCACCTAAACTGGAATTTAATCCAGTAGTTGTACTCGAAAAAGTTGGGTACAATAAAGTCACTCTCACACATGATGAGTGGGATGTACTGAGACAGATGGTCTATACAATTGGTGGCTTTTTCAACAACACTGAGCATCTGCAAACGAGTGTCTCGCTCGGCAACCACACCATCTCTTCCCGAACGGTGGCTGGAGCGAAAACTATATGGTTTTACAACAATGCTGTGCCTGCCTATGGTGTGTTTCTCGGCGAATCAACATGGGACAACATGGTCGAGGCCCTGCCAGCAGTGACCGGCGCCATCAACACCATGAAGCCCTGGAGTTATCAAGTTACCAAGTACTACAACGAGTTTGTGAATACGTTATCAGTGAAAGTGATTCGTGGCTTCCCCCGTTGTTCTGTGAATGGTCTGATAGATTTGCATTTTGATAGTGTACATGTCAATGAAGCGTCATACAGCCCCTGTTCAACACTAGTCTATGAACGTTTAAAGTTAGAAATTAAAGCATATAAAAAACTGTTAGTGTATGACTATGTTAAACGCAAAGTTGAACAAGATTTATAAGGAACTGATGCATTTAGCAGAGGTGGTGATGACGTATGCGGTAATAATTAGTGTCCCTCAGTCCGCTGCGATGTATCGTCCAGTAATGTTCTTCGCGTCTGTGTACCAGCTTAACGCCGGAGATTCCAAGCGGCTGACTTTCGGTTTGTCACCGCAACGTGATTTCGAGCCTGTTGTGGTACTTGAGAGGGTGGGCTACAACAAAATCACCCTTTCATCCGAAGAATGGGACGTCCTCGCCATGGAGTCGGACGCAGTCTCCAAAATGCTCACCGGCAGCGGCCAGACCAGCATCCCGCTCGGTGAGCATGTTGTATCCTGCCTGACGGTGTCGGGGGTGAAAATGTTATGTTTTCACAACAGCACTGATCCTACCAGCGGCATTTTCCTCGCCAAGTCTACATGGCAGAACCTCATCGACGTGCAGCCTGCAGTGACCGCATCCTTGTCCGCCAGGAAAAAGTGGAGCTACAACGCATCAGTTTACTACAAGGTATTTGTGAATGAGTTGGCGGATAAAGTGATGAGTGACTATTACAAATGTACGGCTTCGGTGACAAAGTTAATCGATGTACACATCGGCGGCGTTCACCCTAGTCATGTGTCTTACAGTTCTACAATTGACTATATGCAACTAAAAAATGAAATCATTGCATACAAAAATTTAATTGTACTTGATGATGTCAAAAAAATTGTAACCAGAGAATTTCAATGTGATTAAATAAAATCATTTTACCAGATTTTTCTTTTATCATTTCACCTATCCTAATTAAATAATAAGATTATACATTTTTTTTTAAAATCTTTTTTATTTCGCCCACCAATTGGCGATTAAAAATACATTTTCAATTGCACACATATTATTACAAAATATATGTAAGTTACAAAGTTTTCTCAAATTATTTTTCTTGAGTTCTCGCAGTGGTGGACATCCTAAATCTTCTATATTGTAGCGTACTTTCTTCCTGATGATTTTCTGTAACCATCGAGCCTTCTCCAGTCCTTTAACGTAAATGATTGAATCATCCTCATTGGTTATTGCATGTAGTATAGAGCACATCTTGCTGAAGGAAACGCCATCAGAATCCCAAGGTATTCCATGGTAATTATGTGTTAGCCATCTAACTGATGGTTCATTACCTCCACGCGATGGTGATGATACAGAAATACAATGTGTAGAGATAATTTTGTCAGACCGTGTTACACACACAGCAACTTCTTTGAAAATAAACCCACCATCCTTCTTCGTGAAGCCCTTTGCGTCCAGGAAGATGGTCGGCATGGTAATGGTTGACAAGACTCTCTGCTACTTGATTTTATGTCAGCTTGCGCACGACACTTGTTAGAGGTACGTATTCTACAACACGATCGTGCAAGATCAGGCAGTATGCAGCGGTGTAAGCAGGAAAATTCTCACTGCTATCAAACTCGACACGAATGTCTACAGGCCCCGTTTTAACAGACTCGTTTTGGTGTGTGAACAGTCAATTACGGCGATAGGGGCAGTTTCTATAAATTCTTCACGTTTTAGTAGCGGTAAAGGATGGCCTCGTTCGTAGTAAGACTGTTGGAATCTTGCATACATATCATACAACAACGTGGTTCGGTTTTTCTTAAAGTCCAAATTCATGTTCTCATATGGATACGCTACATCATTTAGGAACACCTTGACATTGGTAAGATTGCAGTTGTCAAAGATGTTTGCACTTAATTCCGCATTCCGTTTCCTGTTTGTCTGAAATCCCAGAACCACGAACCTAGGTTTCTCCAATTGTGTTGATGTTTTCAAAGATCCAAATTTGAGTCTTGCTGATTGGAAGCAACGGGTACTCCAACAGATCCCAGCTTCTGAAATTAATGCGAAGTGGTTTCCCACTGTCTACAATCTTAAGCAGCGCTAGCTTTTCTCTTTCACCTATTTGCAAATGAGGCATCACCCATGCCAGTTTGCTGATGGTGAATTTACTTTCCTGAGGATTTGGATTGGCTTGTACATATGAATTTGTATCGTCCCTAGCTCGAATCAATATTAGTTCTTGTTTTACATTTGCAAGTATCTTTTTAAAGTCTTCGCAAAAACCCAAGAGCATACTCAACGGTATACATACATCAAAAGTAGCCATTTCCAGGAGGGCGTTGCTCCCATCCTGCATTGATCAACACACCCATTTGTGGGGGGCTTGCAGCAATAAGCGTTTTCAATGTGCTTGTGATACCAACATTCTATTTCGGTCAATTTCAGTTCCATAAGTTCATATCGAATTTCCTCAAACAGAAAAGCGAATGCATTGGATGTGGTAATTGAATTTGTAGAGCTCCTGAACCATCTGACTTGATAAATCTTCCTTCCATATGCAAGTAGCTTCGCATGGTAGTGATATATGTATCTTGGTTTGAATCGGTATTCGGATTTCATCATTGTATTAAATGTGGCTGGCGTATGCGGCTGGTGACTCAAATATTGTTTGCGCCGTCACCGACTCGTCAAACTCCACACTGGAAGTTATGTCTTAGCACATCATCCATGACTTTTTAAACTGTATAGCCTAACGAACTGTAGGAAGAGGACGTTCTCAGGTGTTAATCGTTTTCACTGTTGGTTCACGACTGACAGTATTGCGTGGGTGACGCTTCTTGTTATAACGAGCGCCCATTCTTTTTTTATATGTAGTCTGAGAGTGATTGTCTCTCCTCTAAAATCCACTAAATTACCGTCTTGATCGACAGCTCTAACGTTGATATTACTGAGAGTTTTACTGTGATGGGTAGATATATGACATTAGCGGGTACTTCCACAATCTTGTACCCTGGCTGGACTGTTGGAAAAAACTCGTGTAGTGTATGTCCCAGCTTATCGTTGACGTAATTTCCTGTACATATGCTGCATTCAATTCTATGGCGTTAATTTTGAAGATCTGCACAGTGTAGTCTGATGTATGAAATCCAGGCTTTAACACACGTTTCGAAAATCCGAGGAGAGATCCAATTGAGTTTGGTTTAGAGAAGTCAATTTCCACAGGTGTTTCTATATCGCACTTGAGCGAATTGTTGTTTGCTCTAATTACTAGCTTGTCGTTTTTAGTGTGTCGAACCAAATAATTAGCCAAATCGTCAATATCGTAAGATCCTGTGGGTATGACTATCACTTTATTCTTCGAGTAATGAAATTTACAATTTGATTGGTCTATATTTGGAATCGAATTGTAAGTCTGAAAGTCAACCAAACCGACTGTGTAATCACCTTGCTCAAATCTATTGGTGGGAAGTAATCACAGCCCAAGACTGAACTGGTGTCTGACAAGCAGAGTGTTACAGACATGTGTTATCTTGTCCAAGGTTCGTTCAAGACTGATGTCATACATTTTCATACAGGAATTTTAAACACAAATGTCCACATGTGTGCCAAACTTCTGGTGTTGCTGCACATTGTATTGTATTCTGTTCCTGCAAAGTATCGTTGTAACTCCAATGGAGGAGGTAAGTCACCGAAACTGTCAAAGTATTTAACTACACCATCTTTGTACTTGATGTAAGCAACCCAATGTGTTCCAGCACTTATAGCACTATCCAAGTTCACAATTCCACATTCACGTTCACGAATTTTTTGGGTAATGTGTCACGCATGAAAACACCACGAAAATTGGGTATGCGCAAACGCTTTACATGCTTACGTATGTCATCGTCCGTCAGCGGCTGAACAGACTTTTTTTTTTAATCCAGACCCATCTTTCCGGTATGGCTTCAAATATAGACCTTTACCCCTCATTGCAAGTGTCTCCATCGTTTTGTTGTGTCGTTTCTCCTCAGTCAACTGCTTATTCGCCTCTTTCGCTGCTTTAACAGCTTTGACGACATTAGCCACCCCGCCTGCTAAAGCACCAGCAGCTGACAAGCCAGCAAATAAAGGTATTAATGGCAGAATACCACCCTTCTTTTTTTTCTTCGGTTTCTTTTTCTTAACACCTCCGCCAAACTTTAACTTGGCACGCATGGCCCTATTAACCAAGAATGCCGCTGCACGTTCACCAAATTTTGCATCTTTAGCCTTCATTCTATCTGCAGCCCTCTCAACGAGTATCCGATCTGCTTCAGCTCTATCTGCCCCCTGTGCATAAGCAATATCGTGTTCCCTGCAGGCTGCATCTAGTGGGTTGATACCCTTCTGCCCAAGTGCCAACCGTTTTTCCAGTTTAGTACCGGGACCACAAAACTGGTATGTAGGTATATGCGCCTCAAAAGGCATCTTGTCGATGAGCTTGTTTAAAAAGCCACGACCCTTCTTCTTCTTCCTCGTAGGAGGCATTGTTACCAACTAACATACTTTAGTTGATCGCGCGCCTATATATAGCCGGAGCAACCACCTAACCTTGTCAATATGAAGTTTGTCAAACAGCGAGACACATTGCCCGTGAGTAATGTTGATTCTGTCGGCAACAATACTAGACGGAAGAAGAACGGACCTCTGTTCCCTGAGACAGTGAGAGCAATAGTGTGTGGTCCATCAAATTGTGGGAAAACCAATCTTGTGCTGTCCCTGCTGGAACACCCCAATGGTCTTAGATTTGAAAATGTATACGTGTTTTCAAAGTCGTTGTACCAACCAAAGTATCAATTACTAGGGAAAATATTAGAACCCATTAAAGAAATTCAGTATTTGACATTTAGTGATAATCAAAGTGTACCTCCTCCAAGTGAAGCTCTACCTAATTCTGTGTTTGTGTTTGATGATGTTTCGTGTGAGAAGCAGAATAATATACGAGATTACTTTTGCATGGGCAGGCACAGATCAGTCGATTCTTTTTACTTGTGTCAGACATATAGCCGTATACCGAAACAGTTGGTTAGAGACAATGCTAACTTGATCGTAATCTTTAAACAGGACGATATGAATCTCAAACACATTTACAATGACCACGTCAACACCGACATGACGTTCAAGGAGTTTAAGAACCTATGTGGGTACTGCTGGAATGATTGTAAACATGGATTTTTGGTTATTGACAAAGACTGCGACATGTACCATGGAAGATATCGCAACGGATTTGATTCATTTTTAAATAAATAGCTGCGCACACTGTCTTCTGACATCATTACAGCCATGGACAAGTTTGGGAGAACTTCAACGACACAGAATAAGAGGGTGTTTGTGTACCCACCACAGAACATACTTCTTACGAATGATGGTAATTTGGATTGCCAGGGTAAAGTACTCAAACGTGTAGCCAAGCCCGTCAGAGACGATGATGTTGCAAATAAAGGATACGTTCAAGCCATGCACCGGGATGCCATTGATAAATCCTTGCGTATGGTTGTCGATATGGAGAAGAAACTTTCATACTCAGATGAAAAATTTCGCATAAACCAGGATTTATTTTCCTTACTGAATGAATTAAAATCAGCAAGTGCATCCATCGTGGTACCTATTAACCCCACAGGTGAAGTGATCGATGAGGCGTATGTATTAGAAGGAGGGTACAATTATTATGAAATTCCGACTGATGGAACAATCGTTTCCATGACTGTACCAAAAGGCATACTCGTTAAACATAACTCACGTGAATATAATAAAGATGTTCCACTCAATGTAAAACAACACGATAAACTTAGTTTCCATGTTAAAACGTCCGACTCCCATGTATTAGCCGAACTGAGAAAGCCGCACCCTGTCAATCTCAATGTGAATGTATTTTTCAAATATAAAATAGTACAGTAAACACACACAAGCTTCATTCGGTGTGTAAACATGGACCCAACAACAACAACCAAACGTGGTATCATAAAGGCCCGCAATGCAATTCGACGCAAGTTACTCGAGCTGAAGACGGGCCAAATTGACTCTGAGAGATTCTTCAAGGATTCATTAAGACCTGTGACAGATACTATGGAAAGAGTTTTCTTACCTCAGCGACATATACAGCAGCAGCAGTCTCCTCTCTTGATC
Source organism: Vandiemenella viatica (assembly GCA_031002005.1). Taxonomy (NCBI): domain Eukaryota; kingdom Metazoa; phylum Arthropoda; class Insecta; order Orthoptera; family Morabidae; genus Vandiemenella; species Vandiemenella viatica. The sequence continues at coordinate 371,889,901 of JARYHS010008074.1, read as the reverse complement.
AAAGATATCTTGAAGTCACTTGGTCGAAGTGATCGAGATTATGATTCTGTGTATGGTGTTCGATGGAAGAATGATTCACTAATGATTGGAAACTCACCTGTTACTATTGATGAAAATGTGATTGTAATCGATGGTGATGAACATGAAAGAACTAGAGGATTAATGGAGTTGTTGTTTTTGAAAAACCCAAAACAGTATACTGCCAAGGACTTGAAAAGCTACTTTGAAATATTAAACAACACGAGTGCCCACAGAGTAAAATTTAGCCCATCTGGTAATATTCTGAAACCAGCTACCAATATTAAGTATAAAACCATAATCTCTAAAATTGTCAGTCAGTCTGGTTCTGGTCTTCTTCCCATGAAGGAATATGTGTATTGGGACGATCCGAATGAACTCGTTGAAAGATTGAAGTTACTTACCGCATCGACATCAGCAGGACATACGGCACACTCCAACGAAATTTTATCAGTGGTTGAAGAACTTCGTGAAAGAAACATTATATTGTAACATGGATCAAGTTGTGGCAGAACTCCATCGACCAGCAAGAAGAAATTTCCCAAGACGTCATGTAGTAATCAAAGGACTCGATGATCTGTGGCAAGCTGATATTGTAGAAATGATCCCATACTCTCGTAAAAACAGTGGCTACAAGTATATACTGATGGTGATTGATACTTATTCAAAGTATGCATGGGCAGTACCCCTCAAGAACAAGACAGCTAGTGTGGTTGCTGATGCTATGAAAAAATACTAAGTGGTGGTCGTGTACCTAAAAACTTACAGACTGACAACGGAAAAGAGTTTTACAATTCCAAGTTCAAGAATCTCATGACTAGCTATGGTATTAATCACTACTCAACATATACACATCTTAAAGCATCAATAGTTGAACGATTAAACAGAACTATTAAGAATGCAATGTGGCAAGAATTCAGCAGGCGTGGCTCACATCGGTGGATTGAACTTCTTCCTCAGTTAATGTCAAATTATAACAACAAGTGGCATAGCACCATTAAAATGAAACCTTGTGATGTAAAGGACAACTCTTTACTTTCTACAGTGTACTTCCGTGTGAAGACTACCACACCAGCAAAATTCAAAGTTGGTGACCATGTTAGGATTAGTAGGTTTAAAGAAAAGTTTGACAAAGGCTACCTGCCAAACTGGTCAACTGAAGTGTTTACCATCAGAAAAGTTAAATTATCAAATCCTGTAACTTATTTACTTAAAGATTATCAGGGTAAAGATATTGCAGGAGCATTTTACCAGCAAGAATTACAATTAACAAAACATCCAAGTACATTTCTTGTTGAACGAGTAATAAGGAAAAGGAAGAATATGGCATTAGTGAAGTGGTTAGGTTTTGATAAATCACATAACACATGGATAAATGTAAAAGATTTATTTAAATTATGATTCTTCAATAAAAACATCAGTACAACATATATTTGTTGTTTTTTTTCTCTCTCCTCATCCATAGTTAAGAGACTATTTTTTACAATTTTCTTTGACAATATAGAGTCTATTTACAATATAGATCATTTTTTACAGTGTATGACTAATACTAAATACAGTGCACTGACAAAACCCCAGAGAAAACATGACATTATTTACATTAGAAAACTTCATCAATTGATATTTACAACTCATGATCAGGCATTACACAACTTCATCAATTGATATTTACAACTCATGATCAGGCATTAGACAACTTTTTTTCAATTGCTATTTACACATCATGTTTGTCACATTAGACAACTTTTTTTCAATTGCTATTTACACATCATGTTTGTCACATAGACAACTTTTTCAATTGCTATTTACATATGAACAAAACTACTATTTACATCCCACCCTCCAGTGCACTGTAATAATATATATACACGGGATAAACGCTATATTTAATCTTCATTCACACATATATTTACAAAATAGTTACTCTCATTCACTCTCTGGTACAGACTTGTGCCCCCAAGGTAGGGTTCCAATACCGTCGGGGTAAATATAGCGTTTATCATCGAATCTAGACAGGCCCAGCTTGGATACTTCAACAGTAGTAATTCTATGGAGGTTTGATTGAAATCGATGTTGGGTGTGAAACTTAGATGGAGCGCCATGTAAACATTCTATATAATCTTGAATTGTAAGTTTTTTGGTGACAGTGCGCCCCAGACCCTTGGCCCGTCTTGAGGTCTGATCGGTCTCTAGCCGGAACGCATACATTTTCGACCTAAGACCCGCGAATTCCACAATCAGGGAACCATTCGCCTCATCCTTCATAACCCCAACTACCTTTTCGTTATAGGAGTCTATACCGAAACGATTGCTGGGATTATATCCAGATGTGTCGAATTCCTCCCTGTTGCGTTTCATCACTTCATATGGATCACAGCCGTTCACCAAATAGATGAAACTGTCTGTGTCCATATAAAGTAACTTGGGGCGTATAAACTGCGGAATGGCGAATTCATAGTGAAATCGATACATCCGCAGTTTAGACAGATCGAGAATGCACATCCCGACGTAGAGCGGCTTGTTGAAAAGTATCCGCACTTTCGCCATCTCCAGAGCCACAAAGTCTTTCTCGAAAATAGTCATACGCCTAAAGTGTGGTGAAGCCACATGCTTCCGGGCACCGCGGCGGCCCGGCCAACCTGTACACAATTTCACGTCGCGGTGTTTTCTAAGGTTCTCCATGGTTTTGCCGAAAATTGAATTGTTCATAAGTTTGAAAAAGTCTCTCTCAAATTCTGATTTGGCTGACTGACGAGAACGCGTGTTGAGAGAGATGTATTCTTTCAACCACGGTGACTGGTTGAAAGAAATTACCCGGTGTACCGTGCCCAACTTCATCCCCAAGCCTATACATTGCTGGAGGACTCGGTAATGGAGAACATACCGAACCTTATCCTCCAGCGTTGTCATCAGCTTGGTGAAAGAAGATCCGGGGCGGCTTTGTGCTCTGGACATGGCGGTAGGTCTGCTAGATTGTCGTGTATATCCTGGGGAATCGTCAAGTCTACCTCTAAAACGAAACCCCTAGGTGAGTCGGCTGCTACGCTCATGAAGTCTATGCTAGCAATCTGCTCGGCCGATAACCATCGAAACCCTCCAGAGGGTAGATACTCCGACATGGCCCAGCCGTACAAATTGTTTACATCAAAATACATGATGAAATTTTCAGGTGCGTCGTGGTTGTACTCCGCCATGTACCGGTTATTTGCCTTGGCGTACCTATGGACGCACTGACAAATACCACCACGAATTCCACGTTCGAAAAAGAGAAGCATGTCGATATCTGTCAGAAGATCCAGCTCGACACGCGTTCTCTTTAACATGGCCTGCCACGAAAGGCCTGGAGCTGTGAAATAGTGGGCGGGGTCCAGGGTGTACTTGTCCAAACATACAGCCCTAAATTTTTCAAACAGATCCGCAAGTAGCCGTACATCTGTCCCCATGTACAGACTTGCGTATTCTTCTAAATTCTTGATCTGGAAAACCCGCCACACTTGTGTCGCGTGTTCGTAGTCATCATCCGAAATATCAGACTCTGACAACGAACTGTAAAATTTAGACTTGGGGGGAGCGTGGCCTCTTTGAGTTTATCCCACGAATCCATGTATTCGTAAGGGAAAACTCCTTTTCGCTTAACCAGTTGGAACTGCTCGGGGTCCGTGAAATGCTTACTGGTAATGTGCATGTCACGCTCCGCAAGAGTCCCAACCAGCTTATCTAACGAGGACTGCATGAAACGGTACGAGTCCAGGAACCGCAAAGTGATTGATTTACCTTTAATCTTTTTAGAAAATGAAATATAACGTTCAGTGTTGATGGGTAGGACATCCATCCCATCTTCATCGAGGTGTGCTAAGGCCCCTAACAATGAAGTTGCGCATCATACCCAGACAAATTATGGAAAAAGACGGGTATGTGCCTTTGATTCTTGTACTGTAAATTACAGTTATGTGTGCAGCCCCTCTGAAAGCACCTGTGATGTGGCAATGATCGCGGACCTTAACGGCCCCCGGTTCAAAGCCGTCACCAAAGATGTGGCATACCGTGGCACTGGTAAATTTTTGCCTCATCATCAGCCGACATTACAAGAGGTGTGACCGCCTTGTAAATTTCATCAACGTCATGGGCCAGGTTCACGAGTTGTTCCACCAGCCACGTCTCAGGATTTTCCCCTGAGAATGAGTCGAATCGGTTCAGCTGATGGTCGTATGCGCAAACGACCTGGTATGCCGCAGCAAAAGGGATGTGTTCCTGGACTGATGTGGAGTGAGAGGCGTTGGGGTCGGGTCTGCACGTATCAAAGGGTTTCAACAAACATTCAAAGTCCGCGTAAACGACGAATGGCACACGCTGTTTGTGTACAAAATCCTTAAACTTTAAGGTTTTGTTTTCGTCGCCGGGTAGGTCAACTCTTACAGCGCCAACCCTTGCGCAATCGACCTCATGGCGTTCCAAGAGATCTTTGCGCTTAAAATGCTGCAGGCATCTATCACAATGTGTGCCTCATGTTGATGGTTCGATATTGAAGAACTAACTAACCGCGACAAGTTCTTGATCCAGCAGTAGTGAAACTTATCTTCACCCTCTGTAATCAACAACATGTTGATATGGAACCGCGTTTGACTGCAGCATGGTGGAGGGGGCCTACAACTCTATGTTTTTTACAGTCTGGTTCCAAGCAGTAGACATTGAACGAATAATTAGGGTTTTGCCTCTCAAATTTAGAAATGTCTGACAATTTTACAGGGAAGTCTATGCCTGCAAAATCTAAATCGTACTTGGAACGGACTTTAGTATACCTGCTAACTAATTCCGCGTGAAACTTCACCTGTTCGTGAAAAGCCAGGATCGTCCAAAGAAAACAACGATCATCTTTGTTTTTAACATTGATAATTGCCTTCTTTGCTTGGATATCGGATGGCAGTGCTATAAATGAAGAGCCCCGAAAAGCGGTTCGAATTTAGCTACATGGATGTCGAGGGACTTAATTTGATCGAGGCATTTGCCACTATCCCGGTCTTGGAATTCACTAAATCTCTTCATGATATCTTGAAACACATAGACTTCATACCACTCTTCCAGGGAAGCGCTTAATGTGAGTTCGCGCATCTTGGGCATAAAACAAATACGGCTGACGTTAGTGACATTGTTCTTCTGAATTTGGAAAAGGCAATCCAACCCACCTGGCATTTTATAGCCGGTGTTGAAGGATTGCGAATAATCGCGGAAATTTGATCATTAAAAAATTTTGAAACATGCTCTAATAAAATTACCAGGATCTTTAAAATTTTCAGTATTTACAACAGTGATGTGAAGTAACCTATTCCCGTAAGCACTTGCCCTGATAGTTGGCTTTAAGCGCGTAGCATCCGGCTTACCTGTTTTTTCCCCACCCTCATTAACGCCGGACCCGGTCGCTTGAGTGTTGGGCAGCCACTGGGAGGATGGTTCGTCTGTCGCCCAGAGAGCTTCAATCGGCGACAGAGTAGCAAGCAGCTCATCCTCCAATGGGTTCTGCCCACGCGCTGGTGCTTGGCTGTGGCACATCCGACGCTTCCAGGTCCGGCGGCGACATATATACATCTGCAACAAAAAAAATAATCAGATTTTTCATGGTTAAAAGTCTAAGAGATAAAATAATAAAAAAAGTAGAAGAAATACCTTACCTGCCATTTTAATCCTTTTAGATGGTCCATCATCATTATCTGTTGCCAAATTCCTTTTTTTGAGAGGTCCCGAGGAACCATGTTGACCTATAAAAAAATAAATTTTAGTTAGACAAGGAAAAGAAAGAAAAACTGAATAAAAATAAATCTAAACACTACCAACAAAGACGTCCTCAGGCTGGTTGGGAATCATCAATGTTCAGAACAATCTGTGGGGAAAAAAATCATCTTTTACTGTCACAGCCAAAAAGGTTTTAAAGTAATTCAGTTAAGAAAATATTTTTTTTAACTTACCCCTTGAAAAATCATTGCCAGAAACATCACTAGCATTCACAGGCTCTACAACAAAAACAAAAAAAATTTAGTTGGTTACAGAAAAAAATCAAACATTATATATATATAGTACTTACCCCCTTGCAAAATCATTGCCAGAAACATCACTAGCATTCACGGGCTCTGCAACAGAACAAATTAATTTTTTTTAGTATCAACACACGCACGAGAAATTAAAAAAAATTAATTACAGTCAAATACATACCTCCAGAAAAAGTGTATAGCAACACCAGCTCCGGAGTTGAGACAACTCGTGGTTCTACAATAGAAAATAAATTATAGTATGCAACAAGAAAACATCTACAGCAAAAATATTCCAGTTTAGATGCAAAAACTTACCATTATCTAAATCATCGCTAAATAGCGGTGAGATCTGTTGTAGATCTGAAACAGGGAAAAAGAAAAATTAGTCTTAATAATAATAATTTAAACTAATACTACTAACAATAAGGAAATTAGCTTACTGTTGCGAGGTACTCTTCTACATCAGCAGCAGATAGAACTGGGAGCTCTGTAAAGAAAATTCATCTTTAGTATCACTGATACACACACAAACACACACATATAATAATAATAATTATTATTATTATAACTTATTACCTTCATAAGACTGAGACATTGTGTTGAACACTGTGAGAAACACACACTGCGAGGTTACAAACGGTCACTGCTAGAAGCGCATACTGCAAGGTTCGCAACGGTAC
>JARYHS010008074.1:371786601-371882180 GCA_031002005.1 Vandiemenella viatica | reverse complement strand
GTAATCAACAACATGTTGATATGGAAACCGCGTTTTGACTGCAGCATGGTGGAGGGGGCCTACAACTCTATGTTTTTTACAGTCTGGTTCCAAGCAGTAGACATTGAACGAATAATTAGGGTTTTGCCTCTCAAATTTAGAAATGTCTGACAATTTTACAGGGAAGTCTATGCCTGCAAAATCTAAATCGTACTTGGAACGGACTTTAGTATACCTGCTAACTAATTCCGCGTGAAACTTCACCTGTTCGTGAAAAGCCAGGATTCGTCCAAAGAAAACAACGATCATCTTTGTTTTTAACATTGATAATTGCCTTCTTTGCTTGGATATCGGATGGCAGTGCTATAAATGAAGAGCCCCGAAAAAGCGGTTCGAATTTAGCTACATGGATGTCGAGGGACTTAATTTGATCGAGGCATTTGCCACTATCCCGGTCTTGGAATTCACTAAATCTCTTCATGATATCTTGAAACACATAGACTTCATACCACTCTTCCAGGGAAGCGCTTAATGTGAGTTCGCGCATCTTGGGCATAAAACAAATACGGCTGACGTTAGTGACATTGTTCTTCTGAATTTGGAAAAGGCAATCCAACCCCACCTGGCATTTTATAGCCGGTGTTGAAGGATTGCGAATAATCGCGGAAATTTGATCATTAAAATTTTGAAACATGCTCTAATAAAATTACCAGGATCTTTAAAATTTTCAGTATTTACAAACAGTGATGTGAAGTAACCTATTCCCGTAAGCACTTGCCCTGATAGTTGGCTTTAAGCGCGTAGCATCCGGCTTACCTGTTTTTTTCCCCACCCTCATTAACGCCGGACCCGGTCGCTTGAGTGTTGGGCAGCCACTGGGAGGATGGTTCGTCTGTCGCCCCAGAGAGCTTCAATCGGCGACAGAGTAGCAAGCAGCTCATCCTCCAATGGTTCTGCCCACGCGCTGGTGCTTGGCTGTGGCACGTCCGACGCTTCCAGGTCCGGCGGCGACATATATACATCTGCAACAAAAAAAAAATCAGATTTTTCATGGTTAAAAGTCTAAGAGATAAAATAATAAAAAAAAGTAGAAGAAATACCTTACCTGCCATTTTAATCCTTTTAGATGGTCCATCATCATTATCTGTTGCCAAATTCCTTTTTTTGAAAGGTCCCGAGGAACCATGTTGACCTATAAAAAAATAAATTTTAGTTAGACAAGGAAAAGAAAGAAAAACTGAATAAAAATAAATCTAAACACTTACCAACAAAGACGTCCTCAGGCTGGTTGGGATCATCATGTTCAGGACAATCTGTGGGAAAAAAATCATCTTTTACTGCACAGCCAAAAAAGGTTTAAAGTAATTCAGTTAAGAAAATATTTTTTTTAACTTACCCCTTGAAAAATCATTGCCAGAAACATCACTAGCATTCACAGGCTCTACAACAAAAAAAAAAAAATTTAGTTGGTTACAGAAAAAAATCAAACATTATATATATATAGTACTTACCCCTTGCAAAATCATTGCCAGAAACATCACTAGCATTCACGGGCTCTGCAACAGAACAAATTAATTTTTTTAGTATCAACACACGCACGAGAAATTAAAAAAATTAATTACAGTCAAATACATACCTCCAGAAAAAGTGTATAGCAACACCAGCTCCGGAGTTGAGACAACTCGTGGTTCTACAATAGAAAATAAATTATAGTATGCAACAAGAAAACATCTACAGCAAAAATATTCCAGTTTAGATGCAAAAACTTACCATTATCTAAATCATCGCTAAACAGCGGTGAGATCTGTTGTAGATCTGAAACAGGGAAAAAGAAAAATTAGTCTTAATAATAATAATTTAAACTAATACTACTAACAATAAGGAAATTAGCTTACTGTTTGCGAGGTACTCTTCTACATCAGCAGCAGATAGAACTGGGAGCTCTGTAAAAGAAAATTCATCTTTAGTATCACTGATACACACACAAACACACACATATAATAATAATAATTATTATTATTATAACTTATTACCTTCATAAGACTGAGACATTGTGTTGAACACTGTGAGAAACACACACTGCGAGGTTAACAACGGTCACTGCTAGAAGCGCATACTGCAAGGTTCGCAACGGTACAGAGCAAGAGCTAGACACGGGCGCTCCTTTTATAGCGGGGGTCCCCAAACGTTTTACCCCGTCGACCCCTTGATACCATATTTGCCTTCTTATCGACCCCCTCAAGTATTTAATAAAAACAATAAATCATTTTTGGCATTTCTGATGCTAAGCAATAAGGAGGCCTGCGTAACAACTCAACGAAATAATATATAAAATCCACCCAGTAAAATTAACAGAAAAACGAGATACTTTCCACTATCATTATAATCTCAAAAAATAGGAACAAAACTATGGATAGATAGAATAAATTTCAAATAATGACCTACCAAAAAGAACAGATGGTTGTTGCACTGTTTTAACTTGTCACATAGTGATGAATCCACCTTCCTAAGGCACTCTTCAACTATCAGTACTGTTACTATCACCTCTTGACAACCACCTTACCTCAGTTACTTCACATGACTTCACAAACAGACGAGAATTGAGAGGATGAGGTTTACTTTAATTTATTGACCTGATTGTTATTAGAACATTCCTATGTTTTCCTGTACAGGTTAATTGATTCTCTTTACTATTAATGGACCCCCTTTCGACCCCCCTGTATTAATCGACCCCAGTAAATCTCTTATCGACCCCAAGGGGTCGGTATTGACCACGTTGGGGACCCCTGTTTTATAGCGTCGCATGGAGCATTTCACTCCGCGCTTACACAAGAGATACCGCTTGCACAACTGGTAGCCGACGCGAAGAGTACACATTTCGCAACGCTTAATGGATAAGCAAACAGTCGAGTGGGAATTTCTGTAGGTGTGTTGAAACAGTGTACACATTTCACAAAGCGCGCATTCCAGAACAGAAATAGCCATTGCCTCAGGGCTTGGGTGGGCGGTGTGGAATGTCTGCGCCCAAACAAATTAAGCCCTTGGGAGATGCTGCCATCTGTGCGGCCGATCGGTGAACTAACGTATGCGCTGCCGCCATCTGTGCGGGCGGTAGAGGAACTAACGTGTGACGTCATACGACCTTGGCCGCCATTGGCTGATTCAAAAAGCCCGCCGGAGGGGAGGGGATGGAGGTCCCCCCACCACTTCGTGACGTCACGGGTTTTCCCGGTTTCTTCCTTGAATCGGCCTTCCCCCCCTACTTATGATATAAAATAATTGTTTAAAAAACATAAAAACCGCCTTCAAATAAGGACACTAAAAATTTTAAAATAACTTTATTCCTTGCTTAGAAGAAAGTAAATCTAAATGGACAATATGTTACATTACTGTTATTGAAATTTTTACATTAATTAGTTATTTTTGGAGTCGGTGCCAGCTGTCAGATCGCGCAGATCGGATTACTGAACTTTATTTCGTGTTCGCGGTAAACCGAGAGTATGAACAAAAATTACAAATATTTTACAGCATGTCGTGAGGAAAATAGTTTTATTGCGGGAGACAGCTTAGGGAAACAAATTAACAATATTTTATTTGTAGTTCGGCCTCGTTGGTCATCCAGGCGCTGCAGTGTCAGTTGGTAGGCTGCATCATGCAGTAAACGCTTTGTAGTTAGTATAATATCAGTTTATCATCTGTATGTTTCAGTTTTGTTAAAACATGTCTCTAGAATTAACTGTAAGTATTAACATGATTTTTTTATGTATTATTGATTTGTTTTTCTTGCTTTGGCTGGCACCGACTCCAAAAATAACTAATTAATGTAAAAATTTCAATAACAGTAATGTAACATATTGTTCATTTAGATTTACTTTCTTCTAAGCAAGGAATAAAGTTATTTTAAAATTTTTAGTGTCCTTTTTTGAAGGCGGTTTTTATGTTTTTTAAACAATTATTTTATTTTTAAATTTTTAGTGGTATTATAGTTTATTTTGTATTTTAAATATGCCGCAGCAGTTCTCATTTTGCGAACTTCCCTGTAGCTCAGTGGTTAAAGCGAATGCTTCAAAAAAAAAAAAAAAAAATAAAAAAAATCTGTCTTTATGCACCCTAACAACTTTCAGAATGGGGTGAATTGGATGCTGTGTTAAGTAGTGTCAGTTTACATTTTGGTCCAGGCTGTGTTACAATCTAATCATAACATCTCTTAAAGCTACTGCTCGATAATCGAAACATGTAACATCTGGACATTAATATATACCACATACACAAATCTGTCTCTGGAATATATCTGTTTGTTCCGGCATCAGACAGAAAATATAGATATTTAATTGCATTTCACAACGTAAAAGCTCGGCTTCCAGATTGAACTCTGAAGTACATGTAGAGACATTAGGACACATTTATTTTATAAATATTCTGTCATGACTAAAAATAGCTGAATTGATTTTCACGGGATTTAAAATTGTGGATTTTGTAAAGAACATTGGAAATTATAAACGATGGGGATAAAGGGGAAAAATGATTTGGCTTTTGTATACCAAAAGTAGAATGTCTTTTCTGATTGATTTAAAGTATACGTTTGTAATTTCTATTGATATCATATAAAAATTGTAGGTATGTATCCAAAAAAAATTAAGGGATTAGGAGGTGAAGAGTAGTTTGGTTTTTGTAAAGCTAGTGTGGACAGTAATTTTCTCTTTGTTTTAAAGTATACAAATGCAAAGTTCCATCGAAACCAGATAAAAACTGTAGCTTTGTGTAAAGAACATTTGCAAAAATTAAATGGGGTAAGGGAGTGAGTGGTTGAGTTTTGTAATCAAAATGTTTCTCTTTGTTTTTAAGTATACATGTGCAGTGTTCCATCGAAATCTGATAAAAAGGGTAGGTATCTATAAATAATATTGAAAATTAGGAGGGTGGAAGGTAGAAGGAAGAAGGGAAGAGGGGTTGAGCTTCTGCAACCTAATTCAAACACAATAGTTATGTATTTTTTAAAGTATACGTGCCCAAATTTTTTTCAGGATCATATAGAAACTGTGCTTTATGTAGATTAAAGGGGTGGAAAGGGGGAGAGATGTTTGGTTTCTCTAAACTAAATGCAGACAGTATTTTTCTATTTGTTTTAAAGTATACATGTTCATATTTCCTTCAAAATCAGATAGAAACGATAGCTTTATATTAAGAACATTGACAGTAATTAAAGGGGTAGGATGGGGGATAGGGTTTGTGTTTTTGGAAAGTAATGTGAGTAGTATGTTTCTTTTTCTATTTGTTTTAAAGTATATACATGCGAAGTACCGATATCGGATTAAAAGGTGGGTTTGTACAAAAATTAAGGGATGTAAAAGTGGAGCTAGAGTAGTTTCTTTTATTTTTTTCAGAAATCTTCACCATAAAAAATACATATATGTGCCAACCTTCATAAAGATTGGTCAAATGGTGTTAACTGTAGCTTTTAAAAAAAAAAAAAAAAAAAAAAAAAAAAAAAAAAAAAAAAAAAAAAAAAAACAAACAACAAACGAGGAAAGGGGTTTAGTTTTTGCAAATCAAAGTTTATTTTTCTGTTTTTTTTTTTTATAGTAAAAGTTTGCTAAGTTCTATCTAAACTGGATAAAAACTGTGAGTTTGTATAAAAATTAAACTGAGAGAGGGGGTGGTTTTTTGATTTTTTGGTCAAAAAACTTATTCGTGAAAAAATACATATAAGCGCCAACTTTCATGGTAATCGGTCAAACGGTGGCGACTGCAGCTTTTTGTAAAGAACATTGACAAACATTAAGGGGTGGATAAGGTGAGAGGGTTTCAGTTTTTTCAAACCAAATATTGACAGTATTTTTCTCTTTATTTTTTACTAAACTTGTCCAATGTTCCACCGAAATCGGATAAAAAAATATGGGTTTGTATAAAAATTAAGGGTTGCATAGGGAGAGAGGGGTGTTTTTTTTATTTTTTGGGGTCAGAAACCTTTTCCATGAGAAATTATATGTGTATGCCAACTTTAATGGAGATAAGTCAAATGGTGTCGACTGTAGTTTTGTATAAAGAACATTGGCAAAATTTAACGGGTGGATAGGGGAAGAGAGGTTCAGTTTTTTCAAACCAAAAGTTGACAGTATTTTTCTGTTTATTTTTGAATATACATATCCAAAGTTCCATCAAAATAGGATGAAAAGTGTGGGTTTGTATAAAAATTAAGGGGTTAAAAGGGTAGAAGGGGTGGTTTCGCAATGAAATTCATATGGGACCATTTTGGAGGTATACTCTATCCAATATAAAAATTTCATTTAAATCGGTTCAAAATTGGCAAAGATATCGTTGAACATACATCAAAAAAAAAAAAATTCAGACGAATTGGGAACCTCCTCCTTTTTTGAAGTCGGTTAATAAATAAATAGTCGGCCGCATCGTTTGCTCCTGGAAGGTACTGGACCATATATTCATGCCTGCGTAGGTAATCATATAATCAGTAGGTAGTACTGCCATTTGATCACTCAGTGTTGACACTTCCATAATTCACGACATTAGGCAATGATAGTATCGCAAGAGTAATGAAGGACTCATTTTAAAGGTTGTTAATTTAATAATGGTTTCAATATGTCTCTTTACAATACGAAGAAAAATAATCATTCATCTTGAAATTCCAAAATTGAACATCGATAGCACTTAAAAGAATTTTAGTGCTTAGTGATCTATAAAAGTAATAAAACACTATAAAAATAGAATCGGAAACATCTTTTATACTCAATTTATATATCTGCAAAATGAAACACGCAGAAACTTCTACCAAAATCAACAGCAGAATAGTATTGTTACATTTTCAAGTGTCACCTTTCAGATGGTGTACTTTATTGATATCATAAATCAATTTTCTGAAGTAATTCTAGAATTGAATGAAGACAATCATTTGAATAAAAAAATAATTTAATACCAAAAAATAACCAATTAATGACTGACACCATTGACAAGGGCTAGTGATCACACATTTTATGTAGGTTGGTCCTTAGGAAACATATCTTGATCCCTGTAGCAACTGACAATTTATTCAGAGCAGCGACTAATTATGAAAGACAATTTACAGGTAAATAAACGTCCGGGTTTTTAATATAAACACAACTTTTATTTCATACTCCGAATAAGGAACGACTATCTGACTCCACTACTCCATTTGGTATAAGTAGTATCGCTTTAAAAAATAGGCAGGCGTGATTCATTGATTGCCGTTTCCATCAACAGCTCCATTTCAGAAGAGCATTTGTGTTGGCTGGTGTCCATGTAGGAAAAGGTTTTTTTTGGCGGAAATGTAGTGTCACTAAGTACACATGTCTTTAACAATTCGATAGTTTTTTATCTATGGGGTCTATAATACCTGCCATTTTCTGGAATGCGGCGTGATTCCCAACTGTTGGGCTGCGTTGATAGGTGACTCATGTTACACCTCAAAGGTATAAGAAGCTGAACGTAAAATTCGCCATCTGTCTGAAAACTGTCTAAGCTGCGTCCTGTGGTTAAAATGTTAATTTGGTTCTGAAATTTGTAGATTTCATGCTCAAATTGAGGACTGTTGCAATATTCGCCGAGATTAATATGGAAAACTGTTTGATACATTAGATGACCCGAAGTTTGAACCAAGGTTCTTTGTAACTTTCAATATTTAAAATGGTGGTTCTTTAAGCTCATGACAAAACTAGTTGGTACTGATACTGAATTTGTTTTAGGAATTGTTCAGAATTAAAAATAATTCTTCTATTTACAGCAGATTGTGACAAATATTGAAGAGTTGCAACTAAGCCTTGGTTTGGTTTTATGTTAGCATCGCCGTTATCGTTATTATTCTTAGTGATCTCAACCGTTGTTGAACTAAAAAGAAAAACTAAAAACAACCTACAACTGTAGTTGTAATGTATCCTAATTAGGTACGTGTTCGACCAACTCTGTGGATACTATAATAAAGAGAGGTGCTTGTATTAAAAACTGCATTATCATCAAAGATTCGGCATTTACGAGCCAATCTGACGGGAAGATATCTTTTTAGACAACAATCTGGTGCCCTAATCAGTGCAAATATCCAACATCATAGTCTAAGATAACGAATTCGGCGATATGTCATACATATCTCATGAGTCATGACTGTAATGACTTCAGTGTCATACACAGTGAAAGAACTTCTGAGTTCTCTCAGTACACAAGTGGCATACCACATACTCTTTTCAGCCTTATCGCCCAGACACTGTTATAATCACATGCAATGCTTAAACATGTCCAAGCTAAGCTCGGCCAGCTCTAATTACTTAGAAAGACCAGCGATTTTAACATAATCCCAATATCGCAGCGAAACGTATTAGCTGGAACAATAGCCCGCCCACTGAGAGAGGTAGATGAGAGGTAACGCTCTGATCCCGAAGGAGACAGGTTCGAATCACCGTCCAACCATCAAGTTTTAGATTTTCCATGGTTTCTCTAAATCACTCCACACGAATGCTGGGATAGTTCCATCAAAAGGCCATGTGCGTATTCCTTCCTATTCCTTGCCCCCAGTCCTTTTTTTGCTTCTAATGACCTCTTCGTCGACAAGGCGTAAACCAATTAAAATCGAGTCACCTGAGGAGGTCGACCTTAATCCGTCTAGAGCTTTGTAAAAACGTGTATAGAAAATTAAAAGCCCTAATGTAGGGCCCAGTAGTTAACCCGGACACAGTCTCCTAAACCTACGCGGCTCGAAAGGAGAATAGCCAGTCACGAATTCGACAGCCAAAAGAATCATTTTTAATTACCTCACAGGCAGCGCAATATAATTCTTTTATTGCCTCTCCGAAGGTGCACTTAACCTCTGTTTATGTTAGTAAAATATCCTGTGCCTAATTTCAATTGTCTGTTTTTCCTGAGTCATGTAATTTTTGCGGTCTCAGGCTTATTTGTACTGCATGCCTTGTTCTTTCTCAGTATTTAAGGGTACAGTAGAATAATAAGGGTTACTAACATTAATATTCTTATCAATCTGAAATTTATGATCACTTGAAGTTGGTTTACCTTTAATGTAAGTCGCTTGCTGTAAGCGAGGGATTAAAGGTAATGTTAAAAGGTGTATCCTTAGGTTGCTAATGTGCCGACTGCTTCCATGACATGACAGTGCTTATTCACTTGAAAACGAATAAAACAGTTCAATACATGACCTTGTTCCCTAAGATAGCACTGCTGCTGGCGAATCGTTTACCACTTATAATGTGACGCTGTAGCCACATTCTAAGGTGCATTTTTATTACATAAATGATTATGTTAGATTAATTTTCATAAATCTTGGGCGACCACCTAGATAGTTTTTTAGTAATTTCCTAAAGTACGCTATATTCCATGTGAGGACTGTAATGCCAATGGTGAACATTCAGTGTATCTTGTTGCGACGAATTTTAAATAAATATTGAGCTGTGTAGGCTTGAAGCTAATCGTGGCCTCCCCGAGTCACGGCGACAGGATGTCGGGGTTAAAGGGTTTTGCCCAAGAACTTCCTGTCACCTTGAGGTCGACAGTCAACAAGAGGCCCCTGACCTGGTGTGAGAAACCCGCCACCCGAATATGCTCTCACCCCACGAAGGCGGGCGAATATTTCCAACCTCTGTGATATACACGCGGGGCGAATAAGGTGACATCAGGTTGCCAAACTGAGACCCAATCAGAGCGCTGCCTATAGCCAAAATCCTGGGAATTTTCTGTTAAATGTGATCTTCGAGAATACAAGGGTGGAGCCGAGGTTTTCCTTTGAGATGGAAGAGCGTCGAGCTTCAATCTGTTGCGGACTCCGAAAGTTGGCTTTTGTCGCTAACTGCTGCTGGTGTCGGAAATCTGACGCTGCCGGCTTGCTGGAGCCGCTTCCGCATGGCAACAGTCAGTAAAGCGATGGTGGGCATTGCCAGAACGAACGTGCCTGTAGCTAAGACAGAGATCCCGTACCGTGGGCTGTCTTCGATGACTGCAGACATCAGACGCAAAACTTAAATGGTAAAATATTACGACCAAGCCATCTGATTGTGCATTCCGTGAAACTGAATCCTTAAGCGACTTTGAAAGGATAGATCCATGTTCTAACTTTGTAACTGAAAACCCCCTGCGCTAGCGGCGTAATTTGCCAGAACTAGTTGTTTTCAAATGATATATTGTTCATTCGTGGCGCCCTGAATGTAAAGTCACAGTATTATGATGGCTATGCCTGAGGTCATCATAACTTGTACTGTTCATTGTTTCCAAGAGTCATTCTTTCTCGCATATTATTTCTGAGATGGATTTAAAAGTAAATTAGCATTGTTTGCTTGCTCATGACGGCTAATTGTACCTCTAAGCGTTGCTTTTTGATTTTGCCTACTTGTGTTAATATTAACGGTAAATTCGCTCAGATTTGTAATCGCCAATGATAGATACTAAATAAATGTCATATTGTGACTGTTTTCCTGTATCCCAAATAACATCGAGATTCTTGCAAAATCTATATTATCACTCCTCGCAAAATCAAAATTAAAACCCTCCTTTATTAATGTTAATAATTAATTTCTAAATATTTACCTTCCATATTCACGACCATCAAGGCCCCTCTTCTATACATTATAGCTCTAAAAGAAACATTGACCGAACTTACAATTCTGTTGTCTTCAAAATTTGTTTGAAATAGTTTCTGAAAGAACATTGTTTTTTCAACAATAAAGGAAGTAAATGCTTTTCTTTTCTATTGCACTACAAAACATAGATAATTACTTAAAGCAATAGATACGAGAATGTACTCTCAGGTTTATTAACTGTGTTGACTGTGATCATTGGTTCCATGGTGAGGTGATGACCGGTGATTGGTGGCTTTCAACCGCGACCCTTAACCAACCTTGGCTCATTATAAACAACGATTCTATTGTAACAACAATTCTATTGTAAGCTACTCTTGCGTCTCCAGAATGTCATGAAATATCATCCTCCTCGGAGACTCGCCTTCAAAGTATGGCATTTCCACAAAAGCAGCTATATGTCGTTCTGATGAGTGATAAGATGTTGTTACTAATTCCCTGCATCTTTTTTAACTCTGACTAAAATGTGGCTAATGGCATCTGAACCATCCAAGGAGACTATTCATCCGTCTTTCCTCCCCAATATACATAGTATAATCCTCTTACGCCACCAGCTTTTGTAATATGTTAGGTTTGACAATATTACAATTTTTAATACAGACAATCTTAAATGGGGTGAAAAGAAGGATTCAGTGTATTTTTGCAAGAACATAGCGTGCTGTGTTCGCAGGGCATTGGGTCTTTTTGCATGCAGTCCGCCCTCGGAAAAGGCTATCCGCGCTTAGGAAGGTAGCATACACGTGAAGGCCGTGCCTCAAGGAAAGAGCCTGCGGGCAAGAACTCAGAGTTTTGATCATACTGTGATGTAAACCCAAATTCAGATCATATGACATCATTTGCATTATAATTTGATAAAACAATTGCTGCTGTGTCGTTATTTTGAAATAATTTATCAAAACGTGCTAGTGGTTTATAGTGATCTTGCGGGTGTTGCTTGAAAAGGTTGTGGACTGAGACTATTCGATGAGGTTACTGAACAAAAAAATCCAGAACTGCTGCCTGCAGAATAGTACAGGCCGGAAGTAGGTAACCGTTGCTCACTATAAGGAATTCTTAAACAACCCATTTCGGCTTGAAATAGGATATCATTATTTTTTTTCCTATTATCATTTGATTTGTCGGAAGGCCACGTAATTTCATGGCAACGGTTTTGTCAACAACGTCAAAGCGATCTTCGTGCAGACGATTTTTTTAATGTTCTTTGACATGAACACATCACTTCGAAAAGATTCATTTCCTGATGGTTTAATGTTGCTGAATTTTTTTACTATAGATTCTTTTTTTGCATTTGGCTTATTCTCCTTTAATATTTCTGCCAGCTTGGCTTCTCGTTTGTTTCTGTTGTGGTATTCCTGGCACTTCACTTCCCATAAACAGGGCTCACTTTCATACATTTTTATAAACACGGAACATCACGAAACTGATGATAGGTATTAGATACTTAATCTGAAAATTATAATGAATTTACGGAATTAAATACAGATAAATTACAACACCTGTTAGTTACTAAATCTGAACTCTGGTCTGCATTCGTGAGGACTCATGGTTCAAATCCCCCGTCTGGCTATACAGATTTCGGTTTTCCATGGTTTCCCGAAATTACTCCAGGAGAATACCGGGATGATTCCTTCAAAAGGCCGTGGTCGAATTCATTCCCGTTCCCGTCTCCTGCTCTCCGTCCATTCCTGTGTCTAAGTGCAGTCTTCACCCTCTACAGCAGCGATGGCGAACCTTTATTGATCTACGTGCCATTTTTCTGAAGAAATGTTGAATGAAGCCATGACGTGCCATCAAATAATAATGAATTATTAATTAATGGGAAAAGAAATAAAACTAAATACTGATTTGCAACCAGAAATATACATTTTTTACACTAAGCAACAATCAATAATTTTGTGTTTATTTAAGTAGATGAAACTAGTTCAAGTTCTGTCCTTGCGATTTAGATGCCAAATAACGTATATTAGTTTCATACGTTGTTATTTTTAGCAGCATGCAAGCTGAAGTCGAGTCATCTAACAAACAGTTTTGAAGCGAGTCTTTAATATTATTCTCGTTTGATTTTTTGACAAAGAGATGCGCGATTTGTTTCTTATTACCGTTTTACAGATAATGTCTACATATCACTGTTCCAGAACATAAAGTACACACCGCTTTATCATCTTTATTAATCACGTAATATTTCTCAGTATACCAAGGTCGAAATTCCCTATTGAGTTCAAATGGTTGTGGAATATTGATTAAAGTATGCAGACAAAGGCCTGAAAGAAGCGAGTTTAAAAATAATTTAATATTGAGGAAAATCTTTACGTCACCAAATGTCTATTTAATTGTAATAAGACTATTGTCGCAGGCCCCAAACAGCTGCGGCGGCGCGGCTAAACCGATATTTATGAGGGTCGCGGTCTATGGCGGGTGGGTGAAAGATGCCGCGTGGGGTAGGGGGAGCTGCTCCCGCAACCGGGCTGCACTACTTAAAAGTCAAGCGCTCGGCCAGCTATTTGAATGGCTAAGTCACAGTTAAAAGGTAACATACATATCTTTTAAACCACTGCTCCGATTTAAATGAAATAAACGCCATTATAATACTGAGAAAAAATACTGATTATTTGAATGGTCACACCCCTAGTACAAATTAAGAACGTAATATTTATTATAAAATAATGAACCGAGGTCTCCAGAATAAAAAGAAAAAGTGAATATTATACTGCATTTCGAGCGTAATCACCTGAATTAGCGTGTAATTGACCATGTAATTGAGGTTTTGTACCCTGCCCGCGTAGGGCGGTTTGAGAAAATAAATAATGGTCCCATTTAACGATTTATGATCCGGGGGTCACACCTGCGTCCATGAAAAGGGGTCGACCCTCATTAGTATACAATTCACGACCCGTAACTTAGGTTAAGAAGTGGCGCGTGGCCTCATTAGCATATTATTCCCATTAGTATACAATTTATGACCCCCATTTAGAAGATTTATGACCAGTAACTTGGGTTAAGAAGTGCCGCGTAGCCTCATTAGCATATTATTGCCATTACGATTTATGATGGGCTCACTCTGGCCTTGTCACACTACTAACAGCGCTCTCATTAATAATATTTTGTTTTAATAATACATATTTCCTAATCAAAATTTGAGAAAAACAGAAGTATTGATACACGGCCCTGTCACAATAATGTGACCACGTCCTACTTTCGACATTAGAGCAAAATAACTAATCGCAGAATATACGTTTCTGCATTAGCAACTTATAATGACTGTTTGAGGGTAGAGGAAAACATGGCAAAAGTAAAGGGGTGGAGGAATTTAATATCCAAAGTATATAAGATAATAGACTAATAATAAAGCACTTAAAATATAGAAGATAGTAATAAAAAATAAAAAAGGGGTAATTAAATGGCCAGGGAAGTTGCCACCGGAGCATGCTCTCCATCGAATTTAAATTCAGTTCAACATTGCAGTTATCTGGATAATTCAGAAACGGAGTGATTTATGCAATGTACAAAATCCATTATTATTGGCTGCGAAGCCAAGGGTGCAGCATTTCGAATTGACTCATTTTGTGATTTGTTCTCGTACCAACGTGGTAAAAGTGCATGGCAAAATGACAATGTCCAAAATCGGCGACTTGGCAAGTATGATGCACCAAGGGACACAGACGACACAGGTGAACGACAGCTGCGGAGCTGGTTTCGGGCAAATAGATGTGTAAACATCGAACAATTGACCTACCGGATAAATCAAGGGGCTACCAAATGTGACAGCCCACCCCTAGTTGCCGCATATGAAACTCCAAAGGAGACGGCTGGTTAATGCACCTATGTTGACGGCTTCTCATCGGCGAAGAAGGCTCGAATTTGTATGCCAGTACCACAGAGGTCCATTGAGTAGCGACAGGGGTCTTTTACCACTGAATCACGTTTTATGCTGCATCGGACGGTTGGACGTTCACGTAGGGCTTAAACATCAGAATACAAACATCCTGCAACAATTGCAATAGGCCCAAAACTGCGCAAGATACTGGAATCGGTATAGCTCTACATCATTAAAAAAAAAAGTCTACAAATAACACGAAATGACACGAAAGTCAATTTTAGGAGGGTATTTCGTCGAAAAGTGGGGGTGTAACCGACTTGGAAGGGTGAAACCTAAAAAAAAAAGGTCTCAAAAGGGGGTGGGGGGTCGGACCAGGTCTCACAAAGTCTCACCACAGGGGGGGGGGGGGTCCGGAAATCCGGAAAAACACCTCACGTAATTTAAGGATGTCCCCTTATGAGCACCTCCCAGATCCTCACAATGTGCTTGTCTTTTTCGTAGCGGTACACGCTTCAAAGGGTGGTTAATACGGTTATTGACATGACAGGTGGTCACATTAATGTTGCTAAACTGTATATAATCTTTTAATGAAGAAATTTAAAAAATCTGTAATTTTTAATATGTAATATCATTTAAGAACTTTTTGAATAAGTTGTCTACGACCCAAAAATCGGGAAAACTATGATTTACATGATTGATTGCATGAACGGAAGTCAACATGTTATTTTTATTCCGTAAAGAGGACAGTGATTATTTTTTTCTCAAGAAAATGGGGCGGTAAGCCTAGAAAGTTAGGCGTGTCAGACAATAAAATTTTCATGGGGCTCAGATTGAGGAGAACTTGGTGGGGGAGTATTCATACTAGTTAGCAATGACTACTACTGTTCGCTGGTATTCGAAGATCATACTAATCTGTTACTACGGGTAGTTTCTAGATGGCATACCGTACAGAAACAAAGAGTGATGATGAGATCCTAGGTGAGAAATTCAGAATTCAGAGATGGGCGTATAGTAACCAGTACCTGGGTGAACGATCTTCACTCGGCATCTTTCGATTTCTGTTCAGTATCGAAGATTTCGAGTAAAGTTTGATTAATGTAAAAGGCTTGAAGGCTTCCTAGGCATTTTGAGGTGCACAGTTAACCAAAGAGAAGCTTAACTAACATCAGTAGGCTTACTGGTACCTGAACCTTTTACGTAATGAGGTTAGAGCCGTTTTCGAAAAACCAAATATAAAAATTGTTCCTTTAAAAAAAAAAAAAATAATAAAATTCGTGTTAAAAACTTGAAAAGCAAAACGTTATCTACATATGAAATTTCGTCCAAATCGCTAGATCCATTTGTGAGACCGCCTCATAAATTGCTTTCGAAGAAAAATGCTATTATTATGTTAAATAGAAATCTTAATGCCAGTCAAGGATTAATAATGGTGCGAGATTTGTGGTAATTCAGGGGATTCTACGATAACCTTTGATGATGGATTCTCATGTAACTAGACGAGAAAAATTGAAAGTAAACAATAAATTTTTTTATATATCTCGCTTAGTTCTCGTATCTCAAAATTGAAGTGGTTGGTTGAAATGCGACCTGGACCAGAAGATAAATTTCGCCATAGCCAAGTTTGATGACGAATTCGTATGAAACTCGTCGAGACAAATTGTAAATAAAGAATTTATTTTTCTGGTTTCTCAAGTGAATAGGTTATGATTAGATCCTACCTGGACCAGAAAAAAAATCCACCAAAACCACTATGTCTATACGGTGGAAATGTACATCCAATGTTTTATTTTGTTCCTAGTGGTTGTTGTTAGGTTGAAATACGGCCTGGAGTAGAAGAAACGTCGCCAAAAGCACAAGGAACTATACCTATAACTGATTTTTGACATGCTATATCTCGAAAACCAAGCGAGATGTCAAGAACATTTATTCTTTATTTTTGATACGTTTTGTCGAGTTCTATAAGATTTCATCATCAGATTATGACGTCACGGTAATGATAGAACATCATCAGTGCTAAATTCATTCACTCCGATAAAATTATGCTCATACCTTGCGTGGTAGTATTTAATGACAAACTAACAACCACTTTTTACGGTCAAAAAGTAAACGATGATTACTTTATAACTGGTACCTCTAATATTATTTTCAAAGAAGTTTCTGTAAAGTATCACCTCTGACAAAATCAATGATAAATTTTTAATTACCTTCCTTTTTAAATGTTTTACAATTAAACTTGCAGTGCTAATATTTACACGGGTCAGCCAGTATACAAGAACTGTTCGTTTAAATATTCTTTGAAATCAAAGAAACTATTTGTAGGCTTTCTGGTACCTGAATTGTCTACGAGATGGCGCTAGTGCCGTTTTCGAGATACCGTGTGAAAAAATCGTTCGTATTTTGTAAACTCGCTTTTTGTAGGGGAGACAACTATTTGGGTAAGCTTAAATATCAGAACGTTATCTAAATATCAAATTTCATCCAAATCGTCATAGCCGTTTCCGAGATCCGAAATATATATCGATATCCCCTTAAATAAAAAGCTAATCTGGAGTCTGGGTACGTCGTCTATAGCTACTATAACTATTGGCTAGAGAATGGTCACGTGCAAGCCGTCACTCGCTAATCAACAGCCATCATGTTACATTCATTTCTTCATGTTGCATTTTGGTTATTTACTACGGCTAGATGCAGAAACTCATGTTAAGAGAATGCTATTCGATGTTTATGTTATATTACCTGTGTCAGTTATAAAAACTATCTTAAACCATAACCTAAGAATTTTTTTAGCAGACGATAAGAAACAATGAAGTTTATTAAAAACTCGGAGAGACGTACGTAATCGCGAAATGTATCGGTCAAATACATAACAGTTATCCATTTTCGAAATTATAGTCTCCGTCATTTAATGTAAAGTAAAATACATTTAAAAAAAATTAACCCTAACCAAATACTCTGGTAATATATCACGAAAGTTATAATTAAAAATGATTCTTATTTGCTTTTACTTACAAGCTTTTTAAGAATAAATTCCTACCACCATCATAGATGATACCCTTTGTATTTGATAAACGTGTTAGCTATTAAATGAGATTTAAGTTTACCTTTTTATCTAATCTAATAAATTTATAAATGACAATTCAACAATGATATTCTTGCAATCAAATAGTTGCGAGCAAAGATATTAAAAATTATTTACAGAGTTTAATAAATACGCAATCGCTATGAAATGAACTGCCATAATACAGATATTATGTCTGATATTAGTAACATTTTATTCTTAAAAAAACGTGTAAAAAATTTTGACTGAAAAAATGTGGAACTACTAATACTTTTCAGTAACATGTCGCTAATTAAAGTAAACTTTAATTTCTCAAGGTCTCTTTTATAACGTAACTGCTTTGCCAGATAAAACGTAATATTCTCTTTTGGAAGTAACTGCATAAATATAGGAAGAGCATGGATAAAAGAAATTAATGGGAGGCAATCATACGTTACAAAGTTACAATTGGTATGTTCGTTTAAATTTACATGTAGCTTTTTGATTGTTTACGACAACTAGATACAGAGATTCGAGCAAGGAGAAAAGTATTCCATGTTTGCGTTATATTATCTGTACCAATTATAAAAATTAGGTTAAAACGTAACCTAGGAATTTTTTTGGCAGAAATAAACAATGAAGTTTACTGAAAACTCGAAGAAAGTTTACGCGAATGTACGAATCGCGGAGTATATCATTCAAATAAATGACATCCTTTTTTGATATTATACTTTCCGTCATTTAAGGTAAATTAAAGTAAAGTTAATAAATCGGGATTACTGGAGATCACGATTCCGTAAGGAATTGCCGTGGTAAAACGGAAGACTCCACTAGAAATACTTTCCGAAGTACATTTAACTGTATTATGCCGGCCCAGTCTGTATTACAAACTAATTTCTGCTTGAAAATATTGGTACAGGCTGTATTACACCGGAATTACTGTTTGAAAATAATATATCTTGCGAGTGAGTACAGCAGTATTATGACGTCATTACTGAATGTTATTTTGGCGGAATCGCGATTTCCAGTATACCCGATCGTTATTCACTTTTCCTTACAACATTCTCCTGAATAAATTCATACTACCACCATAGGTGATGCCCATGATTATTCATATGAGGGTAATAGAAGCTATGATTTTCGAAAGCAATATTAGTGGACGTTGTGGCTAAGCTGACCAGAATCGCTACTGGCACATGTTGTTACAGCATAATTCGCCCTGAAATCAGTTTTACAAACCATTTAAACTGGTTTCATAAGAGCCATGTTACTAAAGGTATTAATTAATGCGGGTGAAAGTAGTTCCAAATGTATCGTGCTGAATTGTGCCTGGACCAGGAATAAAACCGATATTACGTGGATAGCAAAAGTTTTTTGGATTCCCAATTTGTTTTTAATTTTATTGGTTCTATACTTCCGTCGTCATTAATTCAGTAGAAGTTACTACTGTATTACTATGTGAACTACAAATGAAATATGTAGAACATTACAGAATCAAATAGCATTATGTAATAACAATTCCGTATAATTAACCAACTGCAAAAAAATAAACTGCCAGAATATTGCGTTCGAACCGTCATTTTTGACGGGCTCTAAGCTAGTATATATATACAGGGTGGTCAGAAATTCACTCATCGGCGGGTAAGGGCAGTGTTCGGGACGTTGCACTAACGAAATAAATACAAAAAAAATCTAGTAAAAGTCGTACCGTTTTTTGAATTATTCGCAGCTAAAGTTGGCCAATAAGAGCTCTGCACGGGCGAATTCAAACAGCCTTCCACAGGCGCTATTGCCAAGCGTACTCGAGGTATGCGACCGCCAAAGAAAACAAAAAGAAAAACTCTCTTCGGAAGTGGGGATCGAACCCGCAACCTTCAGATTGAGAGTTAGCCGTCTTACTGACTACGCTGCCAAAGCACTAGAATTCCCTTGTTTTTAGAAGCCACTAGGGCGGACTGTTTGTTTGTAATCGGAATTGATCGGTAATCCGCGACATTTTTCGGGAAGTTGGTGGTGGGGCTAGAGGATTCTTTTTTATAAGAATTGTTTTTTAATTAGTTGATCTGCTTGCTAGATTAATCTTTAATTTTTGTACAAAAATCGTTAGGTAGCCTACTGGCACAAAAAAAAAAAAAAAAAAAAAAAAAAAAAAAAAAAAAAAAAAATATCTACAAACTTAATTTATTTGTTGCAAAGAAGCTTCTTTTATTCCATGTAATCGTATTTCACTAGATTTCTATCACAACATTTTTATTGATTAACGTGAATATCCTTGCTACTATTTTGCAACAATAAACTTTTGGAAAAAAGAACATTAAACCCATTCTATCGTTTGTAACGTAACTTTCTCTGCTGCAAAAAGTCTGTTTTTATTCAAACAAGTTGTACATTTTGGTAACGTGTATCAACTCGCTAACGCGCGGCAAGACGCAAAAGGTAAAGTTGTTACTCATTGAAAGCCCTTTTGTCACTGATACAAAACAAAATTACTGTGCAGTAGTTTCATTCCAACTTGACGTTATCAGTCGCAACATTGAAAGCCAACAGGGATTTACTTACAATAAGCGTCAACCGGCAACAGTAACCGTAGTAAAAATTTATTCCAATAAACAACAATAACAAAAAAATACGGGTCCTTACATTTTACAGCAACTGCTCAAAATGTCCTCCCTCAACTGCAATACTGGCACGACAACGCTGAGTTACTGAATTTACGAGTCTTCCAAAATTGTAACTTTCTGTAATTTCATCATCCAAAAGTTCTTCCTCTGTTTCTACTTCAGTCTCATAAACAATGGCCTTGACAGCTCCCCAGAGATAAAAATCCAATGGGTTGTTGTCTGGTGACCGAGCTGGCCAGTGAATTGGGCCTCCTCGACCAATGCACCTGTTAGGATACAAAGCATCTAAGTGTTGACGTACCGGTACTGCAAAATGCGGCGGCGCGCCGTCATGTTGAAACCACATGTCATTACGAATTACCAAAGGAACGTCTTCTAAGTACAACAGAAGGACGTTTTCATGAAATGCTAAAAAAGAAGCGCCATTTAAACGTTGAGGAAGTAGAACAGGGCCTAGTATAAACCGCGCAAAATACCCGCTCAAATGTTAACACTAAATGTGTGTTGGTATGACTTGACAAAAATTGCATGCGGATTTTCGACATCCCAAATGTGGCTGTTTCGGCTATTAAAACACTTCTCCCTGGTATAGCACGCCTCATCCGTCCACAGCACCTTCCTTTCAAAGTTTGGATAATCGTTACATTGCTGCAGGTACCACTGTGAAAATTGAACTCGAAGTGGAAAATCGTCTTCCACCAAATCTTGAACCTTTTGAAGTGAAAGGGATGTAACCCTTCGTCGTGAAGGACGTCCAAAACAGTGACATGTGAGGCCGGGTAATTAAAAAACAACAATAATGACCCTATTGAAAGGCTGCATTTAAACGGAGAATTTGAGGGATCACTTAGACTGGACGTATCTGAAATGCGTTGGCAATGACCCTAGAGCTTGTCCTCGGATTATCAGCAATCATTTTCAGGACATTGTCTTCAAATCCTACACTCCGCCTGAACCGATTTCGTCCGGCGTCGGGCCTGTGGACAACAATACTTCCCGTCTCCCTTAACCTTCTGTCAACCAACACAAAAGTGTTGGCCGATGGAATCACACAGTTAGGAAATAGAGTAGTGTAAATCTTAACTGCTTCGGCCCTGTTTTGTCCAGCAGCGCCATACGCCAAATGCATATCGGCGTACTCTTCAAACGAAAATTGATGACGTTGCATGATGACAGTGTCTTTATCAGTAAGTTGCGTTCGACTGCGAGACTTCTTCTGGCATGGTCCTTTAGCCCCACCACCGAATTCCCGCCCTAGTGGCTTCTAAAAACAAAGAAATTCTAGTGCCTTGGCAGTGTAATCGGTAAGACGGCAAACTCTCAAACTGAAGATTGCGGGTTCGATCCCCCTTCCGAAGAGAATTTTTCTTTTCGTTTTCTGTGGCGGTCGCATGCCTCGAGTACGCTTGGCAACAGCGCCTGTGGAAGGCTGTTTGAATTCGCCCGCGCAGCGCTCTTATTAGCCAACTTTAGCTGCGAATAACTCAAAAACGGTACGACTTTTACTAGATTTTTTTCGTATTTATTTCGTTAATGCAACTTCCCGAACACTGCCCTTACCCGCCAATGAGTGAATTTCTGACCACCCTGTATATGCCAGAATTGCTCGCAGTGGCGTAGCTAGGTCAACAAGGGCCCCGATGCAAAAAATTTAATTTGGTTCCTCAGGCCAGATGGGCGACCTTTTTTTTTGCTTTGTGTTGCTGTTGCTCCCTGTGTCAGGGGTCCCCTTAGACGACGGTAGAGCTAAGAAAAGGTCGCCAGTTTGCTGTGAAGGCCCGTGGGCCCTCTGAACTGCGCTTGGGGGCTCCATGAGCGTACGGGCCCCGGTGCACTGCACCGCCTAGCCCCATAGTAGCTACGCCCCTGATTGCTCGTTTAAAGATATAAGATTATTTCTACCAGGTGTTGGCTGGAAAGGAAACGGGATTAATAGTACAAGAGATCAGAGATTTACAAATACGCTAGTGGTGGAAGGAGGGGTCAGACAAATGGGCGTACAGAACGCGAGGAGACAGAATATGCTTCCTCATAAAACCTAATAACAACTGTGATGGTTCCCAAACTACCAAACAAAGCAGTGATCGTGAAGCAGTTCTGTCACCAACATATTGGTCAAAATTAATCGATGTCATAGTTACATTTATAAAAGGCATGTACGAGTATTTCAGAATTGAA
This sequence comes from Vandiemenella viatica, assembly GCA_031002005.1. Lineage (NCBI taxonomy): Eukaryota > Metazoa > Arthropoda > Insecta > Orthoptera > Morabidae > Vandiemenella > Vandiemenella viatica. The sequence goes on along the minus strand of JARYHS010008074.1, from coordinate 371,859,944 downwards.
GAGATTCTGCAGAGAAAAGTTCAGTATGTAGAAGGAGATTAGAAAGTAGATGGGATGCATTAAAGAAGAAAATAATAAGAGTGGGGGAAGAAAGAGAAAATAACAGACCCGACATACTGTAATAGAGAGGTTAGAACGCTACAGAAGTTGGTAAGAAGGTGATACGCGTTATGAGACAAGAAGGTAACATAAAAACCCCAAGGAATTAACACAGCAAACGAGGGCAGCTGTAGTACAGACTGTTATATGAAGTACATTATCAGTGCAGGAGGACAACTCAGCAATGCTTCTAGAAATTTCTATGGCTAAATTAGAAAACTGAGGACAAGGGAAAGTATACAGACAACTGTGGTTAAGTAAGGAGAAGAAACAACTGAAAATTAGAAAGAAGCAGATATATTGGGCAACTGATTTAAAGATGCGATTAGCGATTATGATTCATGAAAAGGGGGGAGGGAGAAAATCAACGAGTAGATTTTCCAGATAAATTGAAATGAGCAGATTAAAATATTGGAAATTTATTCTGAGGATACTTCGAAGGAATTAAGAAGCTGAAAAAGTGTGCTGGACCAAGTAGTAAAGTCGTGAACTTCATCAAACTTGCGACTTTTTCCGTTTGATGTCAGGAAATGGGTTCAGAGCAAATGACACTCCTGTTACATGAAGAAATGTGGTTAACATGAGAAAAGATGTTAACGCGAATATTTGAATTTACAGACGAGGTACATGCATTTTTGACTGGAAGGACATAAGTCGGCGGATTTATCTGCAGATGGTCAATAATTTGTCATATCTCTTCGACGTTTTCGTATACTGGAATGAGATTTCATGAAAATCAAGGTAGGATCGACAATATTCTCATTATTGATGATATCAAAAGTTTAGAGAATAAGGTGAATTTGAGTCTGCAGAGGATTGCAAACCGGCCATGTGAGATGCTACAGACTGCATGGCTATTTGAGGGTGGTAATAAAGTGGTTATGGACTTAATCATAAATGTTATTTGTATAAGGGTTTCTTTTTTCTTTTTTTTTTTTTGTCACAATCCATTATCTCCCTTCACACTTAACCGAAATCAATGAATGAGGTGTCATTTTAAAGCTTATGGTCTCCAATTTGGTCACATGATATTTTAAGAAATAAATTTTTCAGTATTCGACCTTTAAATAGCAAAAATGTCAATATTTCTAAAATACAGTTTTTTGTGTTACGAGTCATTTATCTCCCTGGATACCTATCTGAAGTCGTTTAGTGAAGTATCATTTTAAAAAATTACGATCTCCACTTTGGTGACATCATATATTAAGACAAGAATTTTTTCGGAATTTGACCCTTAAGGGGCAAAACAATCAATATTTCTGCAACACGTTTTTATGTCACGAGCCATTTATCTCCCTTCATATCTAACCGATATAGATAAATGAGGTATCATTTTAAAGATTAATGTCTCCACTGTGGTAACATTATATTTTAAGAAAGGAATTTTTCATAATTCCACCCTTAAAGGGCAAAATTACCATTAATTCCATAACATATTTTCTTGTCACGAGCTATCTATCTCCATTGATGTCTAACCGAAATCGACAAATGAGGTTTTATTTTATAAACTAAGGTCCCCGCCTTGGTCAAATCATATTTTAAAAAAGGAATTCGGAATTCTACCCTTAAAGGACAAAAGTATTAATATTTCTGCAACTCATTTTTGTGTCACGAACCATTTTTCTCCCTTGATATCTAACCAAAATCGAAAAAAATGAAGTAGTATTATGAAGAGTAATGTCTCAGTTTTGGTGACATCATATATCGAGAAAGAATTTTTTTGGAATTCAACCCTTAAAGGGAAAAGGTATCGATGGTTCTACAACGCATATTTGTGTCACGAGCCATTTGTCTCCATTAATATCTAACTGAAAAAGATAAATGAGGTATCATTCTAAAGCTTAAGGTCTCCGTTGCGGTCACATCATATTATAAGAATGGAATTTTCTGAATTGAACCTTTAAATGGCAAAAATATCAACATTTCTAAAATGCGTTTTTTTGTGTCTCGAGTCATTTATCTCCCTTGGTAATTAAACAAAAATTGATGACCCGTGAGAAAATTTCGCCAATATAGTGATTAGTAAGGTTTGTGGTTTGTATAAGATGAAAGAAAAACTGCAATTGTTTATTTGTTTGGTGTAATACTTACAACATATTACGAAACAATTAGGAAAAACTTTTGAACTCGTAAATCATATGTAAAACTGTCACTGACCTTTGCAGATTATAACTAGCCCACACAAAATACACTAAGAATATCCATATCTCTGCGATATGTGTAGCTATGATCTTAGGCTGTGAAAATAGAAATCGTAAAAAAAAAATACAGAAAAAATATCCGATAAGCTAGTTGTTGTACAAAAAACACGCATTCTATTGAAACCTCTGAGTGGTGGACCAGCGAACTTATTTTTTCGCCTTGCCACTCCCGAAGGGAACATGTACTTCGTGGGTAAGACTCTTTACTCATGTGAGCAGTAGTACTTATAAATGAAACTCACAGTAGGGATATTCACATATGTACAATTTATTACATCAGTTATGTACAATAATGACATGCCTAACTCCCTTTACTCTTTCCTGGATTATAACTCCCATTGCTTGATTCTATTAGATGCCTTCCACATTGCTTATACTTCAATGGTTTTCTCCCACCTGTTATAATGGCTGCTATAGTCGTCGATGGCTTCTCCTGCAGTCTGTGGTTCGCTTCGCTACCATTGCTTCCAATTCCGACCTGCTCCACCAGGTCCGATCGACCAGTTCCACTCGACCAGTTCGACCCGTCCGACCTCTCTCATCATCATCATCATCATCATCATCCGTCAGCTGTCTGAGCAAAGCTCATAATGTCTTTCGTGAGCCAGGTATTCCTATGTCACGTGTCTGAAATGCTTTTTTTACTTGGTTTTCTGTTAATGTCATGAGGATGTACTGGAGTCTAATTTGTAGACCATCTTGGAATGAGGACAGTGATTAGCTGGGTGAGCAGCGTCACCACCGTCGTCATCTGGTCGACCTCTCTCTGCTCGTGTCTCCCAGTTTTGACCAACTCCCCCCTCCATAGAATCCATAGTGGGGAGTAACTCTAGCCAATAGAGATAATTCCTTCCCTACCATTTTCCTCCAAGACGTCTTGCTACAGCTCAATTCTGCTGACTATCTGCCCTGCTTTGTTTCAATGCTGCCTGTGGGCTTGCATTCCAGACCCTCTAACTGTTTTGACTCTCTGTTGTAACTGCCCTGGATTCAACTTTGCCCTTATGCAATCAACTCTTGCCCAACTTTAGTAATTACAGCCCAAAATTCCTTGACCGTTCACTAAATCTGTGAAATGAAGTGCTGCTATTTATCGATACGTGCTCAATCCTTGTTGACACCAGTGAAGCAGTTTATTAATACCTCTGCGCTATGTGCTGCTGCTATCTAACAGCTTAGCTCTGAAGAGTCTCATACGCGCGACTTTCAAAGTTATTACTTTTGTCGTTCAAGGGTTAAATTCCGAAAAAATTTTGTTCTTAATCTATTATGTTGTCTAAGTAGAGTCCTTAGTTTTTAAAAATTTACCTCATTTACTTATTTCGGTAAAGTGTGAGAGGAAATAAGCGGATCGTAACAAAAAAAAACGTTATGGAAATAATGATACTTTTGCCCTGTAAGGCGCGAATTGCGAAAAATTCATTTTTTTAAATATAATGTGACTAAAGTGAAGATATTAAGCTCTAAAATTAACACCTAATTTCTCGAGTTCAATTAGATAGCAAGGGAAATAAATGGCGCCTGACACAAAAATACGCAATGTAAATAAGGAACTTTTGCTCTTTAAAGGTGAAATTCCGAAAAAATGCTTTCTTAAAATATGATGTGACCACATTGGAGACTTCAATCTTTAAAGTGATACCTCATTTATCTATTTTTGTGAGATTATAAGTGAGATAAATGACTCGTGAGACAAAAACACCTTGTAGATCCATTAATACTTGTTCCCTTTAAGGGAATCATTCCAAAAAATTTCTTTCTTAATACATAATGTGACAAAAGTGGAAACATTAGTCTTCACAATGCTACTTCATTTATCGATTTTGTTTAGGTATCCGTGGAGATAAATGACTCGAGACACAAAAATGTAATTCAGAAATACTGATATTTTTGCCCTTTAAGGGTTAAATTCCAAAAAAAATTGCTTTTTTTTTTTGTAATAGTTTAACGTCCCTTTTTAACAACGTGGTCTTTAGAGACGGGAAAGGATAGGGGCAAGGAATGGGAAGGAATTCGGCCATGGCCTTTTGAAGGAAGCATCCCGGCATTCACCTGGAGTGATTTGGGGAAACCATGGAAAACCCAAATCTGGATGCCCGGACGGGGATTCGAACCGCCGTCCTCCCGAATGCGAGGCCAGAACGCTATCCGTTACACCAAAAAAAAAAAAAAAAAAAAAAAAAAAAAAAAAAAAAAAAAAATTGCTTCTTAAAAATATGATGTGACCACAGCGGAGACCGTAATCTTTAAAATGATACTTCATTTATGTATTTCGGTTAGATACTAATGGAAATAAATGGCTCAAGACACAAAATTGAATCATTTGCACTATTGATATAATTTCCCTTTAAGGGTTGAATTCTAAAAAAATATCTTTCTTAATATATGATGTCACCAAAGCAAAGACATTACTCCTCATAATTCATTTATCAATTTCGATTAGTTATCCAGGGAGATTTTATAAATACTGACATTTTTACCCTTTAAGGGCGGAATTCCGAAAAATTTCTTTCTTAAAATATAATGTGACAACCGCGGAGACTTAAATCTTTAATATGATACCTCATTTATCTATATTTGTTATAGATGAAGGGACATAAATGGCTTGTGACATGAAAACGCGTTGCAGAAATATTGATACTTTTGCCGGATCCTTGTATCAGCTGTGTTCTCGTAGCTACTCTTCACTGTCCGAGGGATATCCACAGCCTACCTTCGCTAATGAGCCATCTACCTCGAGCGGGAACGCCATTCGACCTACCCGACTCCTCATCTTTCTCGAATGGATTCGGCATATATGACTGATGATTGATAAACGTGGTATCGTTTTAAAGACTGAGGTTTTCTTAAGGTATTCGGTTTCGTTAAATCATATTTGAAAATGGAATTTTTCAAAATTTGACCCTTAAAGGGCAAAAGTATTAATATTTCTACAACGCATTTTTCTATAATGAGCCATTTATCTCCCTTGATACCTAACCGAAATCGATAAATTTGGTATTATTTTAAAGATTAAAACATCCCGTTTTGTCACGTCATATTTTATGAAAGAACTTTCTCCAAATTCAACCCTTAAGAGGTAAAAATATTATCATTTCTAAAACTAACGGAAATTAATAAATGAGGTATCATTTTAAAGATCAAGGTGTCCGCTTTGGTCACACCATATTTCATAAAAAGAATTTTTAGGAATTCGACCCTTAAACGGCAAAAGTATCAATATTATTTCTACAACGTGTTTTTTTTATTTTTTTATTTTTTTTATAATTATCCATTTACCTCTTTCGATACCTAACCGAAATCGGTAAATGACATATCGTTTTAAAGATTAAGGTCGGCAATTAGGTAAAATAAATTAAGAAAGAATTTTTGGGAATTTGATGCTTAAACTGTTTTTATATAATAAGTAGCTTTTCGGATATTTTTTTCTGTTGTGGAAACATTTTTGTTTTGCTATACAATTCCAATGTAAACATTTTCCTCGCGCAGCAACACATATCATATAGCTGTTGATATGCTGTGTGCATTTTGTTCAGGTTGGTTGTATTCTGTTAAGGTCAGTGACAGTTTGTCGTACGTACAGTGTGTTTTAAATTTTGTAATATGTTGTAAGTATTTTGATGCGTACCTATTACACTAAACAAATAATTATTTGCCACAAAAGTGCGGCTCCACTATTCACTATATTATAAGGATTCAACCTCCGTATTCATTGTATTTTATCCACGAAATTTTCGCACGGGTCGTCTAGTTAAAGAGTATTTAGAAATTTAGAGATTCAAAAAGTATTTTGGAGAAAATGTTCAAGATTTCAAATGGGTTTGTGATCCTTTCATTGCGATTTCAAAAGATCTTCGAATTAATAAACAAGAGGAACTCGCAGATTTAAAAGCAGACAGGACATGAACATTAAACTTCCTGAAGTTCCTTCAGATACATTTTGGTTGACAATAAGGAATAAATAAATACCCGATATCTTCTGGTGGTAGTTAATAAGTTATTGCAATTTTCGTCTACATATTTTCGTGAACTAGGCTCCTTGACGTTAAAACATCAAAAAGGGAAAGACTCATATCCGTCGATGAATGAATTATCTTGCATTGTCAACGATTTTTCTACGGATCAATCAACTGGGTGCAGTTAAGAAGGCACAAGTATTCGGTTGATGGTTTGATTCCAATTATTTACTTTAATATCAATATAAAAGTGGCTGATTTTTAATTTTATGCAACTCGCTTTTCTAGCGTGTTGTTTTTTTGTGTGTTACCGGGCTGTATACCCCGGAAAAAATGTTCATTTACATTTGGTGTGCCGCGAACAGAAAAAAGTTGCCCACCACTGGCTTAAATGGCAGGTCATTTGTTTTGACTTCTTATCTTTATTCTCAAATACTTATATTTCGCAGTAACATGATTCAGGTATAAGTATGTGAGTGTAACTTGTGTTTCTTGGCCAATAAAATATTTTCATTCTTCCATAGCAAACTCCAGCTGAATGTTTATAATCAAAGATGCAATAAATATTTTCTGGCCGTAAACAAAGTGTACAACATGTATACGTCCAAATCCGTATTGGTTTTCAGGTGGTTACGGCAGACGGAATGGGAGTACACCGAAGCAGAACCTATCGCCACAGAGTGAGCTCAGCTGCTGTGCTGCGTGGCCGTGTCGTGAATCTTCGGCTCGCTAAGACAGCTCTCCTCGGCTGTCTTCTTCGAGGTGAGACTCACCTACCTCAACTGTCGGCTACGCTTGTATAGTGGCTGTTCTGGAGGGGATAATCAGACAGGAGCTCCAACTAAAACTTCCCTAACCTAAGTGCGCGGATCTGTTTTAGGGGCTGAGAACCTTTCAGGCATTCTTAAGATAACGTTGTTGTGGTATAACTCTAAATGACACTGAAGTGCAAATAGTCAGGGAATAGGAAGATTCATATATTCAAATGGTGGTAGCACCTCAGAAGAAACGTTTAAATGTGTCTTACAATGTCGGGAATTTCGTTTGGAATCCTAAGTCGCGAAATGTTTCCTTATCTGACAATGGCCCCACAACATGAATTAACGCGGAATGATAGTCGGCGCTACACGCTTGGAACATTCTATATAAAAAAAAATTCACAAATTCAACATTCCTCAATCTACAGTGTCACGAATGAGCCTTGAATATGAAGTTTCCGGCGCTACCTCCTTCCGTGGAAAATACAGCGATATCTGCGTCAAGTTGTGAGTGTTAACAGAAAGGCAATACTGCATCAAATAAAGGCAGCACTCAATGTGTCATTGATGGGATATGGCAGCAGAAGATCTACACCAACAAAACGTCATCGGCTGCAGTGGCTCTACTGGGCTCGTGAAAAAATCGGTTGGACCCTCGATGACTTGAAAAATATTGCGTGGTTGAATGAGTCACGGTTCCAGTTGGTAGGTAAATAGATAGATAGATATGTTCACTTTGATTCCATGTGAGAATAATCTCGGGGATGTGGAACAGTAGATACACTTATTAGTAATGTCAATATTACTATATAACTGACAATCCTATTATATAAAACGCTAACGTGGCGTCTGCGTGCGTCGTCTATAACTCCTACAGCTATTGGCTAAAGAACGGCCAATCATCAACCACCATAATACATTCGTACCACCATCTTGCTTTTCGTTCATTTACAGCTAGACGCAGAAATTCATTTAAGGAGAAGGAGATTCAATATTTACGCTATTTTATCTGTATCAGTTAGACACAGAAATGGAGAAGGAGATTCAATATTTACGCTATATTATCTGCGTCAGTTATAAGGACTATGTTAAACCATAACCTAAGAATTTTCTTCGCAGACGGTAAGAAGCAATGAAGTTTATTAAATACTAGGAGAAAAGTACGTAATGCGAAATGTATTAGTCAAATAAATAACAGTTATCCGTTTTCGAAATTACAGTCCCCGTCATCTAAAGTCAAATGCATTTATTTTAAAATCCTAACCAAATATTCGGATAATCTAATCAGATTAACGTATTCATATAACGAAAGATATCATTAAAGATGACTTATTCGTTTCTCCTTATAAGCTTTTACATAGTAAATTCCTACTACCATTATATATGATACCCTTAGTTTTTTGATACATGTGTTAGCTATTAAATGAGATTTAAGATAACCTTTTTATCAGATAAATTTATAAATGGCAATTCTACAACGATATTCTTGCACCAAAATAGTTGCGAGCAGAGATATTAGAGATTATTTAGACAGTTTTATAAATACGCAACCGCAAGGTCTCTGTTATTGGTAAATTCCAAATCTCATTCCGGTCTATGTTCTGATTAAAGATTATTTATTACGGTTTATTTCCGTTTTGCATATTTTACTGAACACTTTCGTTAGTGGTATTTGTTCACGTTTATCCGTTTTTGATATTATACTTTCCGTCATTTAATGTAAAATAAAGTGAAGTAAATAAATCATTGGAGATCACGATTCCGCCAGCAATTGCCGTGGTAAAACGCAAGACTCCTCTAGAAATTCTTTCCGAAAAACATTTAACTGTATTATGACGGTCCAGGTTGTAATACAACCTAATTCCTATTTGAAAATAATGGTACAGGTTGTATTACAACGGAATTACTGCTTGAAAATAATATGTCTTGCGACTGACTACAGCAGTTTTACTACACCATTACTGAATGTTGTTTTGCCGGAATCGCGATCTCCAGGAGACCTGATCGTTATTCATTTTTCCTTACAAGCTTTTCCTGAATAAATTCCTACTACCACCATAGGTGATACCCATCATTATTCATATGAGGGTAATAGAAGCTGTGATTTTCGAACGCAATATTAGTGGAGGTTGTGGTTAAGTTGACCAGAATCGCAACTGACATTTTGTTACAGCATAATTCACTTTGAAATCAGTTTTACAAACCAATTAAACTGCTTTCATAAGCGCCATATAACTAAAGGTATTAATTAATGCGGGTGGAAGTAGTTCCATATTTAACGTGCTGAATTGTGCCTGACCAGGAAGAAAACTGATATTACATGGATAGCAAAAGTTTTTGGGATTCCTAATTTGATTTAATTTCATTGGTTCATTATGTCCGGCGTCACTAATTCAGTAGAATGGCTATGTGAACTGCAAATGAAATATGTAGAACATTGCAAAATCAAGGCCATTAGCATTATATAATATCAATACTGTATAATTAACCAACTGGAAAAAAAAATGAACTGCCAGAATATTGCGTTCAAACCGTCATTTTTGACGGGCTGGAAGCTAGTCCTATTATATAAAACGCTAACGTGGCGTCTGCGTGCGTCTTCTATAGCTGCTACACGTTTTGGCTACAGCACGGTCACGTGACAGCCGTCACTCGCCAATCAACAGCCACCATATTGTATTCCTTCCTTCATGTTGCATTTTGTTTATTTACTACAGTTAGATGCAGAAACTCGTGTAAGGATAATTGTGTTCGATGTTTATGTTATATTATTTGTATCAGTTATACACCAAAATCCATGTAAGGAGAAGGGATTAAATATTTACGCTATTTTATCTGTGTCAGTTATAAGCCCTATGTTAAATCATAACCTAAGATTTTTTCGGCAGACGGTAAGAAACAGTGAAGTGTATTTAAAACTCGGAGAAACGTAATGCTGTATTGGTCAAATAAATAACAGTTATCCGTTTTCGAAATTATAGTCTACGTGATCTTAAGTAAAATGCATTTATTTACGCAAAATCCTAACCAAATACTCTGATAATCTAACCAGAGTAACGTATTCATATAACAAAAGATATCATTAAAAATGACAAATTCGTTTCTCCTTATAAGCTTTTCCTGAATAAATTCTTACTACCATTATATATGATACCATTAGTTTTTGATACATGTGTTAACTACTAAATGAGATTTAATATAAACTTTTGATTAGATTTAAACAGTCAAGGATATGACAATTTACAGTATAAGCGATATGACACTCGGAATACAACAACGATATTATTGCCGCAAAATAGCAGAGATATTAGAAATACGGAGAGCAGGGAAAAAAATTAATGCAAGGCAATTATGTGTCACAAAGTAACAATTAGTGCGTTCGTTTAAATTTACATATTGCTTTTTATTTATCCACGACAACCAGATGCAAAAATTCATGTAAGGAGAAGGATATCGTATGTGTACGTTATATTACCTGTATCAATAATGAGTACTAGGTTAAAACACAACCTACGATTTTTTTTATTATTTTTTTTTTTTTTTTTTTTTTTTTTTTTTTTTTTTTTTTTTGGCCGGAGATAAGAAACGATGAAGTTTATTAAAAACTCAGAGGAAGTTTACACGAAATGTACGAATCACGAAATATATCATTCAGATAAATGGCAGTTATCCGTTTTTGATATTATACTTCCCGTCATTTAAAGTAAAATAATGTAAATAAATGGGTATTACTGGAGATCGCGATTCTGCCTGGAATTGCTGTGGTAAAATGGAAGAATCCTGTAGAAATATTTTCCGTAGTACATTTAACTGTATTATGCCCGTCCAGGATGTATTACAACCTAATTTCTGCTTGAAAATAATGGTAGTCTACAGGCTGTATTACAACGGAATCACTGCTTAAAAACAATATGTCTTGCGATTGACTACAGCATTTGAGAGTAGTAGAAGTTATGATTTTCGAAAGCAATATTAATGGAGGACACATTTGATTACAGCGTAATTCACTCTGAAATGAGTTTTACAAACCAATTAAACTGCTTTCATATGCGCCAAGTTACTGAAGGTATTAATAAATGCGGGTGAACGTAGTTCGTACCTATCGTGCTGAAGTGTGCCTGGACTAGGAATAAAACTGATATTACATGGATAACAAAAGTTTCTGGATTCCTAATTTATTTTTCATTTTATTGGTTCTATACATCCACCCGCATTAATTCAGTAGAAGTTACTACTGTAGTGCTGTGTAGAACATTATCAAATCAAGGCCACTAGCATTATCTAATAACAATCCCTTATAATTAACCAACTGCAAAATAATAATAATAATAATAATAAAATGAACTGCCAGAATTTGGCGTTCAAACCGTCATTTTTGACGGGCTAGAAGCTAGTATTATTATATATTGACAACAAGTTAACTACAACCCATTAGTATAACCAATATCTCCTGTAATCTACAAATACAATCCCGAGTTAATTAATACTTATTATGTGGAACAGTGTATACACTTGTTACCAGCATCTAAACAAGCAGTTATTTTCTTACCAACCAGTTACCATGATAAGTTTCACTGTAATTTGCGACTACATATTATATCATGTTAGTTGCTATTTATGTGAAACAGTACACACACCTATTAACAATATCAATTATATTACCAACAACTCATAAACAGTCAATTACTTAAAAACCTGTTAGTATCATAATTTTCAGTGCATGCTATCCTATGTTAGTTACTATATATGAGTGAAATTTTGTAAACAGTGTAATTACTTAATTTGTCAAAAGTTTCAACAGAAAGAAACACCATATATCATTTTAGTAATTGTGGACAACTTGTCACCTTCCCCTTCCATACACCATATATACTATTTTATCAGTCATTCCTAGTTACCAAATATCAAGAAGAAAATTCTTTCACAGAGTAAAATGGGTTCTGAAGCAGAAACTCTTTCAGTTTGGACTTAAAGTAGTTGGGTTTCTGAATATAACATTTAATTTCTGTTGGTAAGACATTGAATAAGGAAGCTCCAGTAAATGTTAACCCTTTCTGTACAATTGACAGTGATTTGTAATCCTTGTGAATATTATATTTATTCCTAGTATTATGGCTATGTATGTCAGCATTAAGATTGAAGTGTTCAGGATTTTCCACTACAAATTATAATACGGAGTATACATACTGTGCTGGCATTAAGAGCTGAACTTAGGGTACGAGTGTAGCGCAGATCCCACGAGGCCATAGAAGGCATTGTGATAACTTGTGGTTGTTCCATCCTGGTTTGGGCTGTGTTTACACGGCATGAATTTTGACCTCTGATCAAACTGAACAGACCATTGACGGGAAGAGGTTATATTCATCTGCTTGGAGACCATTTGCACCCAATCATGGCTTTCATACGGCCTGTCACCGGGCCAAAATCGTTCACAAGTAGCTGACAAACATTGCGGACGATCCCAGCGAATGATTTGGCCACATAGATCGCCAGATATAAATCCAACCGGATATATATGGGACATGATCGAAAGAACCGTTCGAGCACAAAGTCCTGCACCGCAAATACCTTCGCAGTCAGTTATTGACGGCTGTGGAGTTCAATGTAACAACGGGTTGTTACACTTCGCCGGATGAAAGGTGACCTCATACGTTATTAAGAGGGATCCCATAACTTTTGGCACAGCATTGTAAAAGCATTAGCCTACATAGACTCGGATTACATCCACGAATCGAATTACGCATCAAATTGTAGGTTCAGCTGCGCAAAGGCGAAAATAGGTGCGTAGGGAAATTGCCACTCTGGCATGTGCTCCGTCGCGAGGAAATTATATTATACTAGTTGCTATTGATTGGTGTTTGTATTCTTGACCTGTGTACCTCAATAATTTTGTTATTGCTATGTGACATTTTGTTAGCATGCAAGGATTTTTTAACTGAGTGTTGATGAGGAGGTTATTTTGATAGCGCATTGCATAAAGTTCGAGCTGGCTGGAAGCAGGCAAGGTATTTGCTGATTGATTTCATATTTCATAGTCCTACCAGCAGACAGTTTATTATTTCCTGTACTGTGTATGGTTGGTCGCTGTCGTATTTTATTTCCTCCGTAGCTTGAATATCAGAAGTAAGTTCAATACTCGTGATAGGGCTGTAACTCGCCGATTCTGTCAAGACCCGTGTTCTCGACAGAAAGATCTTCTGAAGTTCTGAATGCGCGCCGTTGTTTCTTGCCGTTTAGCTGTTGATGGAGTCGGTTTCATGTTTTTCTTATTATTATTATTTTGACCTCTGTGTGGATTTCCTTTTGGATGTGATAGGAAGCTATACCGATCAGTAGATATAATTTATATACTGGTTTGTTGCTGGTTTTTGGGAGGTTTTTAGGGCAAGTCGATATCAGGGACATTAGCGCCATCATCTGCTAGGGTAAGCTTCAGGCATCTTTTTACAATGGCTACCTCTTTCACATTTTTTAGTAGAATATTCTGACACGCACAGTACAATGATTGAGGATCTCAGTGTTTGAGATTTTTTAACCTACTTTTTATTTGTCACTATTCTGATCGTTCTGGGGTTGAATCAGTGTTATGTCCCCTGAAGAAAGCCGTTAGGTTTCGATAAATTGACGCGGCTCTGCCCAGGCAACGAAGATAACATCGACAACGACCGCGCAAGACTGTCTACAAGTCTATATTCGTTTATGAGCTGTTTTTAAGTTGAGCTGTAAAAGTAACGTTAAATTCTGTACCCGTAGGTATTCGTTACTAAACCAACCAATACCCGTTACTTTCGGTACAATCGAACACTAGCGTGAAGCATCGGGACGACTTCTTTCGTACTTGGTAAAGTTTAAGTAAATTGTTAGTAAAATAAGTTTACATAAGTTGTTTGTTTGGATAAACCTTAAAGTAATTAGCACATGCATCTTCGGAAAACGTCTAGATGTACACTTGATTTGCTGTAATGAATTTTATATTCGAAATAATAATTTATTTTCAAAACAAACACCTCTTTGTACACACAAAAAAGACCTGACCTTTCACCTGACTGTGGCATATCTAGTGACAATAACTAATGGCTGTATTTTTTAAAGTAGCCTACTCAAAACCCTGAATACAAGCCAGAAATGATAATGGGACACGTATTTAACAAATATTATAATCTCATCAAAGTATTTCGCTTTAAATAGGAGGATTCACCACTGTCTTCTTTTACTGTTTTCATTCATTTTTATAAATTCTTCATCCTTTTGTGATAGATTTTTTAAAATAAATGTGGACATACAATCATATCGGGCCTGCAGGCAGAGTGCTTCTAACTCCCGCTTTATTTCATTTTAAAAATATCAATATTTAAAACTTTCAAATCGATAATAAAGGTACAGGACAAACAGGCGATTAGATTCGTAATTGTTGTTGTGTCGCGGTTACAATAAACATTCAATATCAAAGCCAGTACCGCATTGATCACATGGATCATGTGGTAATAATACAATAACTAACCCCAGACAAAAGGAATACAGTTATTGTACCTTATTGTTTGTTTCTGGAATTCTGGAACTATAAAAAGGGCTGTTAGATCTGTTTTTGGAAATTATCGCAGAATGCAATCAGTAACAGATATGATAAAAGAGCTGGAATGGGATTCACTGCAAGACACGATGAGGGTGAAGAGGGTCATGGGATTGTACAAGGCGTATATTGATGATGAGGCATGGAAAGATATTGGTGTAAGAATTAAAAGTAATGCTTGGAAGGGAAAAGATGAACATGACCACAAGTAGGCACTCGATTTCAGGCACAAGGGTGTAGGAAGATTCTCTTTTTTAGGTAAGGGATTGGAATAAGTTACCAAGAGAAATTATGAATAATTTACCAAAAACATTGAAATAATTTAAAGTTAAAATTTGTAAAGGGCAAATGTAGGTTGATGCAGGAAAGGGGGGAAGATGAGTGTGTAGGGAAATTGCCACCGGAGCGCGCGGTCCATTGCAATTTAATTAAATATTATTAGAACATCACAAATGCAGAGATTTATTTCACAAACTATTAGAAAACTCTTTTATATTGTAAATTACACTATGAAATAAAATAGAAGGTATCAAAATCTTAAAATAAACATATTTCATTAATGTTTGAAATCAATAAACCTCAATGAAAAAGTAGTAACAAATTTTTTATTTACAAATTATGCTCTGTAAATTTTAATGTTAAACAGAATAAAAAAACTACAAAATTAGTCTTTACGTTGTCAAAAGTATTTAGCTGCGTGAGCCGTAACGTGTTCGTATCTATACGACAAATGCTAGTAACGAAACATGCGAGTCAGTGGCGTAGCTAGCGTAGGTGACACCCGGGGCGGATATCGATGGTGTCACCCCTCGAAAATTTAAATTCAAAATTAAGTAAAATATAATATCTTGTAAGTGTAAAATATAATATTAATAAAATATAATTAAAAAACATTTATTGTTATTAAAAATTATAGTTAATAAAATTGTAATATTAACTTCATTTTAAAAAACACAATAAACTAAAAACAATCTTCTCTTTTTAGCTTTAACAGCTGCAAACTCGTAAATCACATCTTCAAAATTATCAATTTTAGTTACTTCATGTTCAATAGTCAATATGGCAAGATTTTAGCCACGTGTTGCTCACCGGTGATCGAAAGTGGTTTTTAGAGAGGCCTCTGAAGATCGGGCCTCAGTCCGACACTCGGCCGTCATTGGATTGGTTTATGTTTTGACGGTGCGGATCAGTATCGGCCTGCTAGATGTGGAGAAGCGCATCGAGAGAGTTCGGAATTTACCTTCCCTTACGACTAAATGTTGTTTTCATGTTATTATTTGCCTTAAAAAAGGTAATTTTTTTCATCCATATTCATCAGATGTTCGTAAAATGTAGGAAGAGTCCTAGCATCTTCGCATTAAAAAATCAGAGCTTTGCCAGAGTTGAAGACCAATTTTACGACCCACAAAAATTGCAGCCGAAATCCGCATTTGTAACCGAACCTCCCACACCCGAATCGCACGCCGTAACCAGACGCACGACTAATCTAGAAGTCTGTATTAAAATATGTATTCAAACACATAAAAGTGGATTCGTGTCTTTTGATAACAAAAATATATGGTATAGAAAAAGAATGTTTATTTTATCATGTTTGAAAACTTATTTTTCATCACACCTATATTCGGACTGGTGACTCAAATGATTACTGCGTGCGATTTGAAAACTGTACGTCCGGGTTCAAATCCCGGTCTCGACTGTAATTTTTGAGGGCCTTAAAATTGACTTTTACCAATGGCAAAGCTTTTATCTTTTAATGCGAAGGACGCTCGGTGGTTTGAATTACACTTTAATCTGTAGGTCTTCTTTTCAAGTTAGGTGACTACGATATAGGTGCACTGCGAGTTTCCAAAGAAGAAACTCTGTGACTAGAACATTGAGATAACATGAAATTATTTTATTTACTATACAAAATCTTTACTACTTATATTTAAATTAAAATATCGTTCTTCACTAACAAAAAGTATTGAGTGAATCGAAAAGAACCTCAGACAAAACAAACACGTCAAGTGCGAGTGATTGACATTTCATTGAGATTGCGTTGATACTGTTAATACTGCGCTGGGGTACTATTTTTGTACATAAAATATCAACCAGTTAGGTGATTACGTGAGTCAGATAAAAAAGTATTTTAATGTACATTCGTACAAAAACTGTGCAGAATAAAGTACAGTACTCTATAATAATGTAGGGTGTCAAACCTACCTGTCATCCCCAACACGATTCCCTGAAACAATCACTTGTAAACGTTAAAGGAGACTAAAAGACCGGGTAGGAACACGGGCGAGATATGGAAAAGTTTGGACACGAGGGGGCGAGCCGTCACTCGGCCGGCTGTCGTTGCGGTTACCGTACAGGCCAGTATTGGCAAAGTGCAGTTCGACCTTTACACTTAGCAACTGATACACAAACTGGTGCAAATTAAAATCCCAGCACCCAGACGGTGTTGTGATAAACGAATGAAATTTGGCCCCAAATATGCCCGCATGAAGAGTTTAAATGATTTAACATTAAAAATTATTACATGTAATAATGTGAGAATTACGGTGCTATATATTATGTAAATTGCAATTTTTTATTTTTGTTTTAGCTTATAAGTGGCGAACAGTGTGGTGTCACATGACACGTGGTTGCCCACAAGTTTTTGTTGTCTAAGTATGCCAAGGCGAAGAGTGACAACTCTCTTCACCCAAATGTCTAACAGTGAGAGAGGTCGGAGAATTGACGTGTTTTGAAAGGGTGCATCATATCGTGAAATCTCCAGTACGATTTGGCGCAGTGCAATGTCAGTATACAGACTTGTTACACAGTGATGAAAAAAAGCTCTAATACTCCAAGAGCACGCACAGGTCCATACAGATGGATAACAGCACGTGAAGACTGCCAAATGGTGTGGGTGGCTGTTGCAGGCAGATGGTTGACTGCAGGCCAGATCCAAGTAGTGGATACACATAGTCACACCCCGCCTCCGCCCCTCCCCGGATGATTGTAAACTAATTGCTTGAAGCTGGGTTACACTCTCTGGCCCCTGTGCATTGTCTCCCATTAATCTAATTTCATTGCCATCATCATCTACCCTGGTATAATGCGAAACACAAATGGACATGTGAATGGCGTACATTTGTGTTTAGAGACGAGTCTCGATTCTGCCTGTGGCAAAGTGATAATCGACGACATGTTCGCAGGCGTAGTGGAGGAACGGCTTATCTGCTGTGATTTCAGAACCTCACGCAAGTGCCGTCACCGGTGTCATGTTTTGGTGGCAATCAGTTTCGATAGCATGACTGAGTCGGCTGTTGTTGAAGGAAATGACAGCCCATCACTATGTGGACGGGGTACTGCATCTTATTGTGATACCCTACTTGTTCAACATCCGAATCGTATTTTTCAACAAGACAGTGCCCGTTCTCATACTGCGGCCATCGTCACACAAGCCTTGCAAGGAGTTTCGATCACAATATGGACAGCACGGTTCCCAGATTTGTCCCAAATAGAGCATTTCTAGGATACCAGAAGTAGACACATTAGATCCCATCGTCACCCAGCACAAACTGTGCAACAACTGATTGCAAAAGACATGCACGCGTAGTGAGACATACACCAAGAAGACATCCGAACACTTGTTGTGTCAATGCCGGCAAGGATCCACGAATGTATTGGTGCTCAAGTTGGGCGTATTTCTCACTGACAACTGTAAAAGGTAATAACTTAGCCTGATCCATTTCCATTTGTTATTATTTATTTTAGGTATGGCCCTGGATATATTTTCAAAGTTTCCTAAAATTCTACCATTCATGTATGCGTGTTGTGATTTTAATTTCCGCCAGTGTAACTATAGGGCGACCATAAGATTTCGCTATAAATTTAAAAAGTCGAAAACTACCCATTTGTTATTGAAACGTTAACATAGCCTGTATTTAAATGACTTCAAAACCTAGGTATTTGCAGGACCAAGGGATATTGAGAGGAAAGTTAACAGAAGTGGCTTGATCCAAGTAGAAGCAATTCCAGACCCATTGGAGCAAACCCAGGATTCGGGTCCCACAAGTTGTGAGACCCTGGGGGATACTGTATAGTCAGAGAAGAAACTCTACATTAAGTTCCTTCATAAAAATAGGGGGAATAAATAAAATATAAAATCATAATTAAACGTAATTTAAAAAAAAACAACGGTCAGGTAATAAAAGAACATGCCTTTGAGATATCTGCCGCCTTTACCTAAAGTACTTAATAAGTGAAGTATTTTACTACCCTCCTAAGAAATAAGTAGCTACAGACTCCTAAATATGATATGTATCGAAGCTCATCTCCATGTGTAAATTTTAGATTTCTAGCAGCGCTCAGTAGCGTATAAATAAAGATGTAAACGGCTCGAATGTTCGTTCAGTTCATGATTAAAGCTCAATTTTTGTTCAGGAACAGAAGTTCGACATCCCTGTCGATTTAAGGAACCCATAAGAATGTAGGTACTTGTATTCGACAAAGAGGTTACCCATAATAGAAATCTTCTTCTGTAAATTTATGATGGAAAATTCTTAGAGAATCATACGCTTATTTATTTGATCGCGATCATATTTGTATATTCTCAATCAGTAGAAAGCATATCAAACTTTCATGAACCTAGAGTTAAAGTGCTTAGGGGGCATCCATAAATTACGTGAGGTGAAATAGGGGCGGGGTCCAGCGAAATCTCACCAATTCTCACGTGAGATTTTTTAAAATTGTGTTGGACTGAAGAGCTATATAAAAAAAGGGTTTACAAATGACGCGAAAGTTGATTTTAGGGGGGGTATGTCGTCGAAAAGTGTGGGTGGAACCGGCTTTGGGAGGGTGAGACCTAAAAAAAGGTCTCAAAAGTTGCGAGGGCGATCCGTAGGGGGAGGGGGGGGTGTCTGACGGGACCAGATCTCACGCTCACCGGAGGGGTGGGGGGGGAAGGAGGGTCTGAAAATCCGGAAAAACACCTCACGTAATTTATGGATGTCCCCTTACTAATGTTACGATTTCGCTAGCAAGATACGCGGTTTCCGACTGTTTTAAACACATGCCCTACAAAAATTGATTACCGACAGACGATAACACTTGGATTCGTCAGGATTGACTTGAAACCTGACCGTATTGCTAGTTTAATGCAGTTTTCCGAATCATTTTATTTGCATAAATTCGAACAAGATACGATTTCATGTCGAGTATAGGTGCACTGTCGACAAATGGAAGGTACGCGGAATGTATATCGGATAACACGAAATGTAGCTACTCAATTCGAATCTGTCAGATGATAAATTCAAAAATTACTAGAGAATACTTCAAGTCACTTGTGAATCTTAGCTAGAAAGCTAATAGAATTCTAAAAAAGCAAAACAATTTTGAAGCCTAGACTACGCGTATTCCAGCATACGCTATGTTGCTTTTTTTCATTTTTAAAGGAAAATCTACAATTTTTCTTGAAATAATTTCGAGGAATTACAATTTAACTGCCTAATTACCATGATTTTAACAATTCAGATACATCCTTTAATTTTAAAACTTCCTCTCCTAATACAAGAAAACTTACATTATATCCACCGCCGCTCGTAACAAACCAAACAACTGTGACGGACGGCAAGCACAACGAGTTCGTGTGATTGTTGGAGCAACAGAGCGATGTTCTATTGTTTAAGAGCGCGATGTAGTCAATAATATTATTATACTCTACTGTACTGGATCGTATTTGAAAAAGCGATAGATCAACTTAAATAGAAATATTCAGAACATTAAAGGTAGACGCGTTTCGACACCAAAGGATAAAAGAAGTCTATCAAATATATATATATTTTGTATCACACTAGTTTCGATTACTATTTTCGAAATGCGGGTGTCACCCCCAAACGGGTGACACCCGGGGCGGACCGCCCCCACCGCCCCCCCCTAGCTACGCCACTGATGCGAGTAACGAAATGAATTTGTGAGTAACGATTCGGTACTTCGAGTCAGGCGACGAATACTTAGTAACGAATACATCGATACTTTAACAGCTCTATTTTTAAGCCCTCTGATGATTATTAATCAAATCATCGTATGGCATTGTTGGCCGGGAGATACCGAAGGATTGTTCGGCTGCCAAGTGACGTTTCGATTCGCCGCGCAAAGCGCCTCTCGTCGTGGCTAACTAATCTAACCCAGCATTCTTACCGGGAGGGGATCTACAGCAGCGAACTGTGCCAGAGTTGAAGGTCGTGCAAAGGGCATTTGAAAATCCCAGCCGAATCCGGGAATCGAACCGGGAACCTTTCGACCACCAATCAGATGCCTTAAACACTGAGCCTCCAGATCATATCCCCTCTCATGATGATTATGATTATCTCGATTAACAACTGGATGTCTTTTCACAAATAAATATTATTGTCTTAATTATGTAAAGAACAAACGGCGAAAACATGTTGATAATATTTCTTTCAATACCAATCTTATAAATAAAGAACAAGAAACGCGATAATCTACGCGTCCAGTTTTAAAATAATCTGATTTCGATTATTTACAGTGGGAGAGTGGAAAAACGAGATGTTTTCTCACGTTTGGCTTTATGTTAGATCATGTCAGTTTTGTCAACACGAGAAAACCATAGTTGACCCTTCTTAATAATTCATTGCTTTAACCGAAAAACCTCAGGTGAGGATTTTATCATTATCAGTATTTCTTCATGTAATTCGAATGGAGAAACGCGTATATACGAATACAATGAGAACAGTAAACAAAGAAACAAAAAATTATAAGATGGAACACCTAACTGCTGAACGCTTTGCTTTGACAATCGTTTTTATATATATATATATATATATATATATATATCTATAAAGTGGTCCGCAACCGGTGTGCCGCGACAAGGTGAAAGGTATGCCGCGAAATTTTACCAGTTATAAGGAATTGATTGCCAAATTTTTTATTAATTATACTTTAGTTTCCTGTGCCATGAATTGCTATGTATAGTCGTATTTTAAGAAATTAAATGTTATTTATTTACTCACACTTGCTATTAGTTTTGTTTATTCATTTTTTAAATATTTTTATTCTTCGCCTTTACTGCTGCGCTTTTAGGTTCCGTTTTATTTACTGCATGTTTTGTGTATGTTCTTTTCCCACAGTCTAAACTGCTGGGATTTGCAGAACTTTCCAGGCCTTATTTTATTAAGGTGTCGGTGTTGGTGCTTCTCCAACAATACTACTTTGTTCCTGTACCATTGCACCGGCGCATTGTTAGACATCACTGTAAAAACAATCGGCACCGTATATGTGATTTCTTTGAAGTATATAAATCCCGCTTCTTACAATTATTTCAGTTCTATCATAGCTGTGCTCTGAAGTGGTCTGAAAACTGTGTTAGTAGTTCGTCTTGATATTTTCTATTACAATTAGCAGACTTTTATTTCTTCAAGATGGACAAATTATTTGAATGGAATGTTCCGTCTATGAGTGCAACTGATGAAAGCGTTGAGTCAGAAAGAAAGAAACAAAAGTGCAGCGGAAATATAGTGATAACTACTTATCCTATGGGTTTTCTTGGTGTGGTGAAAAACCGTGCCCAATCCCCGAGTGTATCGTTTGTGGTGAAAAACTCAGCAACGCTGCATGGTTCCCAGTATATTGAAACGACATTTGTCAACATAACATTCATCTCTGTTAAACAAAGATGTCAATTATTTTCGTAGGTTGTTGGAAAATAAGAAAAAACAAAGAACTTTCATGGCCGCTACAGCACGTGTTTTGGAAAAAGTACAGCCGAACTTGTCGTAAAGGCCAAGAAACCACATACAATACGTGAAACGCTGTTGAGCCTGTTTGTAAAGAGACCGTAAGAATAGTTCTGGGTTTAGAATCTGCTAGTGAAATTTCAAAAATTCCTATTTCTGCTGACACAATCAGTCGCCGAGTTATTGATATGTCTCGTGATATTGAAGACATTATGAGGAAGAAAATCAACAACAGTCAGAAGTTCTCACTTCAGATCGACGAGTCCACAGTTATTATTCGTCATGCGCAACTTCTGGCTTACATTCGCTACATCGATGGAGATGTAATTGTAACTAATTTCTTCTTTTGTAAAAAACTGCCAGAGCATACCACCGGTGAAGAAATATTTCGTTTGACTGATAAATATTTGCGCCTTAATGAATTAACATGGAAGGATTGCGTTAGTGTTTGTACAGACGGAGCGGCTGATATGACAGGCCCAGTGAAAGGATTTGCAGCTAAAGGACGAGAAGTAAATCCCAACGTACGATGTGATCATGGTCTCATTAGCCGCGAAGCCATTGTTGCTAAGTCTCTGCCACCTTCTCTGTAAGATGTGCTGGACGAAGTAGTAAAAGTCGTTAACTTCATAAAATCGCGGCCCCTAAATTCGAGACTATTTTCCGTTTTATGTCGGGAAATGGGTTCGGAACACATTACAGATACAGAAGTACGTTGGCTGTCACGAGGAAAGGTGTTAACGCGAGTATTTGAACTTAGAGAAGAGGTCCAGGCATTTTGACTGTTGAAAGATACAAGTACGCGGATTTATTCACAGATGGCGAATAGGCATGTAAGTTGGCATATCTTTTCAACATTTTCGTACACTTGAATGAGCTGAACATCAAAATGCAAGGTAGGATCGAAAATATTCTTTTTAGTATGGATAACATTAAATGATTTGAGAACAAGATGGATTTGTAGCTACAGAGGATTGAAAATGGGTTGTGTGAGATGTTCCCGACTGTATGGTCACTTGATGACGGTAAAGAAATGGCGATGGACTGAATTAAAGAACATTAAAGATTCAAAAAGTACTTTGGAGAAAGTGTTGAAGATTTCGATTGGGTTCGTGATCCATTAGTTGCAAATTCGGGACATCTTCCAATAAATATTCAAGATGATCTCACAGATTTAAAAGGTGACAGAACTTTGAAATTAAAGCTTCTCGAAGTTACTTTAGATACGTTTTGGCTAACAATAAGGAATGACTATCCGGCTATGTCCGACGTGGCAGTTAATGTTGAATTGCCATTTTCAACTACATATTTATGTGAATTGGGCTTCTCGACGTTGACTGAGATTAAAACATCCAACAGGGAAAGACTCATAGAAATCGATGAAGAAATGAGGCTTGCATTGTCAACGACTTCTCCACGAATCAGCCATCTGTGTGCATTTAAGCAGGCACAGGTGTCACACTGAAGGTATGTTTACAATTATTTACTTTAATAGTAATATAAAACTGCCTGATTATTAATTATATGCAATCCCTGCTTGTAGCTATTATTTTTTACGTGTTTTGAGGCTCTATACGCAAAAAAATCGTGTTGTGAGGACTTTTTTTTTTTTTTTGCTCAACCATCCGGCCGGTAAGGTGTGCCGCGAGATGGGAAAGGTTGCGGACAACTGATCTAGAAAATACAAACGTATACCCACAGTATACTGGCTGCACTGAGCAACATGTACCTGCATCAATATGAATTGTGAATAAGGCAATATTAAACATGTTAATAGTGGAAGAAGGATTTAAATAGTTCTGGCAATGTCTGCAGTAGGTATGGAACGGATATCCGCATCCGCAAGTGCGAAACTTTCGCATGAATTCCTACATCCACTTTCGCATCCGCAATTTTTAATGCGGATGTTTTGTTTACATTGCAATATATATTATTCTTTTCTCTTTATTCGAGATTCTGCCCATCGTAGCTTAGCTAACAAAAAAGTGATAGTTTTCTGACGATCTTGCAATAAAAGTAACAATGAACTAAACGGTGTTATTACCTAAGCCTCGAATTTACTAGTTTAAACTTGCAAGTAAGAAAAGTTCGGGCTACAATAGACAGCACCGAACCCGAACTGTCACCGACCAACACTTTTCTTATTGTTGACGCTCACTCTATTGAAGTGAGTTCAAACGACACCGCACCCATGGGTGCCAACTTGGGGGTTTTACCCCTAAATTTAGGGGGTATACAAGCGTGATGGGATTTTTTTAGGGGCTTTATAATTTTAGGGGAATTTTTAGGGGTATTTTTTAAAAATACTTTATGATTTCTTGTATTTATTTGTTGAATATTTAAATAGCGACATCAAATCCTCGTACAGATCCTCTTTACTAACAATTCGGACTTCTCTATGACTGAATATATTTTTCTGATTACAGAATAAAATAATATTTGTTTCTGATATATATTTGTTTTGAAAAAAAGCATAGACTCAGTGTTTAATGTTTTCCAGAGACGTATACTTGTGTCGGTTCCCTACGGAAATACTTTGGTTGTTGCGGCAACAACCAATGTGCAACAATGTAGGCGGTATTGTTTAGTTATTTCTGGTCGAATTAACTGTGCTGTTGTGTATATGTTGTAGTGTGTCAACAAACAATTTGTTAATCATCATCGAGACCATGAATGCTAACAGAGAACCTCAAAAAATTCAAGGACTCAACGGAACCCGATAGTTCGCATGCTTTCAAGAAATTAACACAATATTAGAGCAGTGGGACGAACTAAAGTTGCTCTTTTCAATTGCTAAGACTGAAGAAAAATGTTACATGGCAGAACAGCTTCACGATATCATGAGGAGACTACCAATCAAAGCTTTTTTTATTTTTCTGAAAAACTAATTGAAAAGTGTGATACAATTAAATATACTTTTTCAAAGTGACAATGTTAAACCCAGTAAATTATTTGAAGATTTATTTTTATTGTACAAAAACTTGCTAAATCGTCTTGTTGTACCTTCACAATTGGAGAAATTGTTGGATTGTGAACTCTTGGAATTCAATTTCCACGAACATAACATGTATTTCGGCTATGATTTTCAAAACATATTACAAGAAATTGTAGAAAATGACTTATTAGATGTCAGAGATAGATTAAGAACTTTTTATGTTGTCTAGTAGAACAAAAACGGCTTCCAGACAAGTTAGCAATATTGAAAATGGTTGCTGATTTGCACCCAAAGGTTGCTACATCTCAAGTCAAACCTGACATAAAACAATAATAAATTACATTCAGCGGACACATATTTATGGCACCAATTGAGTAATGAAACGTGGTCTAAATACTGCGACTTCAGCTGATTTTTATTCACAAGTCTACGATGATTGTGATGCAGCTGGTTGAAAACGTTTTGAAAACGTCTCATAATTTGGCCTAGCATTAATTACAGTTCCAATTTCGAACGCGAGTGTTGAGCGAGCCTTTACAATCTCTAATATTGTTAATAATGAGTTGCGTAATAGGTTATCTACTGAAATGCTACAAAGTGTGATGATTGTCCGATTCACATTGCAACGAAACGATGGATCTTGCATAACATTTAATCCTTCTACTAAAATGTTAAGTGTGTTTAATGTCAAAATGTATAATTTCAGAAACCTTGTACAATCAAAACAAAACGACATGGTGTTCGAAATACTGAATAATTTATAATTAAAAAATATCTTGCATAACATTTAATCCTTTTACTAAAATGTTATGTCTAAATGTATGATCTCAAAAACTCTGTACAAACAGAACAAAGCGAAATGGTATTAGAAATATTGAATAATTTATAAATAAAAGATATTATTAATCAAAATATAGTATTTAATTTTTTAGGGGTTTTTCCACTTAATTTTTGTGATTTTAGGGGTAAAAATTTTTTTGAGTTGGCAACCCTGACCGCACCGTGTTTCGGCAGTCATTAGTTGGATCTAATTGTTGACGGTGCGGACCGGTGTCGGGCTGGTCGGTATGGAGAAGTGTAGAAAAAGAATTCAAAAATTTCTGGTCCTTTATGACTAAATGTTGTTTTAGCGTTACTGATTGCTTTAGAAAAGCTTCCATTTTTTCAGGCTTACTTTAGGTTCATCAGATGTTCGTAAAATTTAGATATAGTCCTTGCATGTTCACATTAACAAATGAAATAGCCAGACGTGAAGGTCGATTTTAAGGCCTATAAAAATTGCATCCGAGACCCGGATTTTGAACCGGGGACCTTTCTTACCCGAATCACACGCCGCAAGCACCTGAATTTAGAAGTACTGGAAAATATGTATTTAATCATATAAAAGAACATTTGTGTTTTGAGATAACAAAAATAAATGCTACAGAAAAAAAGTATGTTGATTTTATTATGGTTAAATATTTATTTGTAATTACATCCAGATTTGTCTCTTGACTCAGATGGATACGGCGTACGATTGGGGTACTGAAAGTCCTTTGTTCAAATACTTGTCTCAGCTGCAATTTTCATGGGTCTTAAAATTGACAGTCACCTCTGGCAAAGCTTTGATTTTTTTAATGCTAAGATGCTGGGACGCTCCGTGGTTCGAATTTCACGATAATCTGTAGGTCTCCTTTCAAAAATAGGTGACAACGATAGAGGTACACTGCGCGGCTGATAAGAAACTCTGTGACTGAAATTTTTAGATCACACGAAATTATTATTAATTTACAGAATATTTGCAGTCTGTATTTAAATTAAAATGTATAATAATCTTATTATTTTTTGTTGAAAAAATATTGAGTGAATCGAAAGGAAACCTGTAACTCCTTTCACGGACCATCAAGAGTTCTTTTTATTGAAAATCGGATCTCGTAGGTGCTACAAGTTGTACTGTGAATTCGTCACTGGAGCTGTGGGAAGGTGGGTAGCGAGCACGGAACTGTGAGTGGTGAGTAGGCGCTAATGGCCTGGCCTCGCATTCTGGAGGACGGCGGTTCGAATCCCCTTCCGGGCATCCAGATTTGGGTTTTCCATGGCTTCCCCAAGTCACTCCAGTTGAATGCTTCCATTAAAAGACCATCGCCGAATTCCTTCCCGTTCCAAACCCCGATCTTTTCACGCCTCTAATGACCTCGACGTCGACGAGGCGTATAGTTATAACTTATAACACAAAAAAAAAAGCGAGCGTGGAGTTGAGCGGTGACGTGGCCTTGTGCTTGACGCTTGAATTAGTGTAGCCAGCCACGAACTGGTTTTTAGACGCGTACGTAATTATTTAAATAATTTAATTCACTTGTTTAATCATCTCACATTTTTTGTTGTTGAAAGATCAGGCAAAAATAAATCAATATGGCAGTATTATATGGAAATGGAATTTAATTATAAAAAAGATTGATTTTAAATTTATTTTTGATAAAATATTAAAATCTAAATAATTATAAATTTATTTTTCCACATCCGCATCCGCTTCCGCAAAACATCCGCATCTGTGGATGTCAAGCTCTGAACATCCGCAAAGATGACATCCGCAACAACCCTAGTCTGCAGCCAATAATGTGAAAACACTGACACAAAGTGTCAATCCATACTTTCGTGACATCGGGATATTTATTTTTGAACATCTTATCTTGCATTAACCACAATAGTTATCAGCATGGGCGCCGGGAGGGGGGTGCAAGGGGGTGCACTTTCACCACCCCCTGGCATCCCGGGTTGCCTAAAAAAAGGTCGCCCAGCCCGGAAATTTTTGGGGCCGATAGGGGGGGAGGGGCACCAATGCAGCAATCCTGCCGGCGCCCATGGTTATCAGTCTTATCATTGTTATTAAATAGTGTTAGGTAAACGTTACTACAGATTTCTGAGAAACTCTGTAACGAATTAAATGATCTTATAACCTCAGTTAAAAATGAAATCTTATGAGTTATGGGTCATACTTCATATCTGTTTTTTTCAGTCATTAGTCTCTAGTCTGGTTTGATGCAATCATCATACTGTTCATAAATTTCTCTTACTACTTTATATCCACATACTCCTTTTACTCTACTTCATTTATTCTAATCTCCGTCTTCCTCTACAGTTCTTACCTTCGACTGTTACCTCCACTAAGAAATAACCAGTCCCTCATATCTTAAAATGTGACCCACCGCCCTTTCTGTAAATCTCTTTCACAAGCTGTTTCCTCCACATAAAAATTCCAAAACATATTGATTTCGTACTTTATCTGACCACTTAATTTTCAACATCCTTCTGTAGGACAACAATCCTTCAATTTTCCTTCTTTCTGG
The DNA here is from genome assembly GCA_031002005.1 of Vandiemenella viatica. Taxonomy (NCBI): domain Eukaryota; kingdom Metazoa; phylum Arthropoda; class Insecta; order Orthoptera; family Morabidae; genus Vandiemenella; species Vandiemenella viatica. The sequence continues at coordinate 371,831,375 of JARYHS010008074.1, read as the reverse complement.
TATTCCTTGTCCATGCTTGGCTACAATAAAGTGCTAAGACCCAGATCAATATATGAAACTAAACGAACTCTTTTATCAAGAAAGCACTTTACGCTAATGCTATTCTGCTTTTAACATCATTCGTGCTTCAACCATCAGTTGTAATTTTACTTCTTAAGTAACAGAATTCACTTTCTTCTCCTATTTCATCTGATCCTATTTTTATATTCAATCTACTATCATTTCTGCCACATTTCATTACTTCTATCTTGCTTTGGTTTATACTTAGCCCAAAATCCTCCTTCAGAATTTTGTTAATGTCATTCAGTAACTTGTCAAGAGCCTACGTCTGTTTTGATAGCAGGACAATGTCATGAGCAAATGGTAGCATACTGGTGGTTTTTTGTTTTTTTTTCTTGAATACTGATGGGAATAGACTTGAACCTTTTATCACACCATTTTTAAATGAATCTTCTTTGAGCGTGATAGGGAGAGATTTGTTGTGAGAACGAAGGTTTTCACGGCGTATCGATGATATGAAGTCTTCGCTGGTTCTCCGCCATATGGTGCCTAAGAAAAACAACGAGCTTTCGGCGGCTAGCTCTGCCGCCCTCTTCAGGTCTAATGTTATGAAGGGAGCACCAGAGCAGCACTGGCGATGTCTGGCCTCCATTGTTGGTGTTACGCGATAGATGCGCATGTGCCGCAACGTTCTACGATTACGCACTTAAAACATTACAGCTTGAATTCGTTTAATACTCTCTGAAAATGACTTGATTATATCAGACGGTGTACTTACATCCGGAGGAGTCGCTATCGTTACACACTGATACATACGAGGTTTGTTCAAAAAGTAAGGTGACCAGTATTTTTGTTGCTTTTTGTTTGATGTAGATGGTTTCATTATATTCTCTGATCGATGATATACGAGGGTTGTTTCAAAAGTAAGGTTCCCAACTCTGTACCCTTACTGTGCTTGGTACAATGCGAAATCTGGCCACACCACCGTGTTCGCCGGATCCCCCACCACCGATGCCAACAACCTGCGTGGCTTTGCAACGGTCAGTACCGGACTGACAGCCATAAGCGATGGAGCCCTTCATCGCCGTCACCGCCAGGTGTGAAATTCGTGCGGTCATCCGATTTTTGCACGCAAGAAAGTTACCACCTGTAGAAATTCATGGGCAATTGAGTGAAGTGTATGGGGAAACGTGTATAAGCATTCAACACGTCCGCAAATAGCGTAGGGAGTTTGCCAACGGCCGTACGGACGTCCACGACGAACGACAAAGCGGGAGGCCGTCGATCTCCGACGACGTTGTGGCGAAAGTTGAGCAGATCCTGCTCGAAGATCGGCAAATCACCATCCGGCAACTGGCTGCTCAAAATCCTGAGGCTTCCGAAGCTTCAATTGACAGGATGTTGAATGAAAAGCTAGGCTACCATAAGGTGTGCACGCGCTGGATGCCGCATATGCTTTCAGAAGTCCACAAACAGCAGCGCGTCGACTGTGCTCGGAAGTTCTGCAGTGAATGCGACGAGAATAACGATGACTTCCTTGATTCCATTGTTACGGGGGATGAATCGTGGTGCCATTACGTTACTCCGGAAACAAAATAACAATCGCGCCAATGGAAACACACCGGATCGCCACTACCAAAGAAGTTTAAGCAGCAGCTGTCAGCAGGAAAAATCATGGCATCGGTGTTTTGGGACCGGCGTTGTGTACTGCTCATTGATTTTATGCCTAGACGGACCACCATAAACTCCACAGGTTATTGCGAGACCATGAAAAAGCTCAGACGGGCAATCCAAAATCGTCGTAGGCGAAAACTCAGCAAATGCGAAAGTCTGCACCACGGCAATGCCCGTCGACACGTGTCGCAACAAACGAAGGAGTTAATCGACAAATTTGGCTGGGATGTCATTGACCACCTCCCTTACAGCCCCGATTTGGCACCCAGCGATTTCCATCTGTTTCCGAAATTGAAGGAGAACCTAGGCGGTTTACGATTCCAGACGGACGAGGAGTTGCAAGAAGTAGTTTCCAAGTTTCTCAACGGGTTGGCGGCGGACTTCTTTGAGGTGGGAATACAAAAGTGGATTACTCGACAGAAAAAATGAATAGAAAAAAATGGGGACTATGTGGAAAAATAGCTTAAAGATCAACGTTTCCAATGGTGTAATCGTTTTTTTCGAATAAAATCCCTTGTGTCTAAAAAAAATGTGGGAACCTTATTTTTGAAACAACCCTCGTAGTAAGAATAGAAATATGGAATCGCATTTTTATCGCGATACAGTGAATGGATTAATGCGCGTGAGATAAAAGCTTTCCTTTTCATGCAAAATATTAGCATTCGTCTTTATAGCAGAAGGAATGAGTTACTTAAGCTTTTAAAAATTTTATAAGTTATGAGCCAGAAATCTGTGTTCAATCCGCCATTTTTGAGGGGCTTAGAAGTTAGTTATTAACGAAAATTAATTGTAAGAACTGTTATCAGATAATTTTGTCCAAGAAGTTCTCGGATATAAAAGATCTAAACACAAAATGCACACTAAGTATACTTGCAATACTCTATTATCTAATTTCCTTTTGTTTACGAGAATAACTTGGACAAAGTTCAAAGGGCGTATCCAGCGAAGGGCATGGGGGCGCTGCTGCCCCCCCTCCTCTACAAGAAAAATCAAGTTGCCTTATGTGTGTGTCTACGAAGGTGCCACTCCTGAAGATCTATCCCTGAAAGTATGGAAGCGTCGCCTCGACCGAGGTAATCCAAAGAAGTGGAGCTTCTACATCTCAATCTTCCTTGATGAACATCAGTTCACCTGGAAGATACCAACATGTGACTTCACCACCTTCGAGCAGGTCTTGACTAGCAGAGAGCACTGTCATCTAGCTGAGAAGTTCCGCCCAGTCAAACTCGATGATTGGCCGGAGGCTCTCGAGTTCCCGACCCCACTGACCAGCGATTTCGTCTGGGCGGATTACGTAGAACAAACCAAAAGAAGGTTCAAGAGCTCCTGCTACGACCCTTCTACCTGCCGAAACTACAAGACGACACCGATAAGGTCTACATCACCCTTATCATCTACTTCAACTTCATCACCTTCACAAAGTGATGAACCTGCGTCCCCGTCGCCTGATTCTAGGGCCCAGAACAGGGACCAGTACCTCCGATCCACGTCAACTATGCAGGGAACTACCGGGAATTGCTGGCTCAGCTGCAGAGCTCCATGAAGCTCCCTATATTCAGCTGGCCAGACCACCTGGGACTGAAGATACTGCTGTCCTGCCCTGCAGACTTCGAGGCAGCTACCCAGTTGCTGCGGGAAGCCTCTCTATCTTTTGATATCATGCTTCCCGGCTACAGGACGAAGAAAGCTGCCATCAACGCACCGAGCCCAGCAGAAAAACCACCGTCACGAGTGCTGGTTCAATGCTACAGATGTCAAAATTTTCGACATCTAGCCATCGACAGCACAAAACCGGCAAGATGTGTCCGCTGTGGAGGCGGTCATTATGTTGCAGAATGCGACCGGCGTCGAGAGGACGCCGTCTGCTGTAACTGCGGCTCGTCACACGCTGCTTCTTATCGTGGCTGCAGAACATGGAAGCAGCAACGCAGCGCCATAGCCTAGTCACAGCTCGTTCCTATTGAGCTGGAGTAAGGTGGAGTATATTGCCCTAAGGCATTGCCTCCAAGATATTTGGACGGGACAGATCTTCACTGTCGTTGTGTCTTCTCTTTTGGCTGTAATGTCTTCTTCACTAGATGGTTGCCGCCGCGGCCATCGTTGTTTTTCAGAAATGGCACGTCGCATTATATGTGCTGACGTTAATGCTGCCTCGGGGAGGCAGACAGGTCTTCTTTTGCAGCCAGATGAGCTGTCAGCTTCGTGAGGAGGACGATGAGCTCGTCCAATCTTCTTTCACGTTGATCGGTTTGGTGTCTGGTGCAAGTACGTTCGCATTCTTCACTGCTGCCACCGCTGGTTTGCTCTCGACTGGTCTTCTGTTGTTTTTCCCGCCTTGGTGCGGGCTGCGTATGGAGCCGTTGGCTCCGATGCTGCCGAGTTTTGTGCTGCTGCTGCTGTTCGCAACTGGTCTTCTGCTGGCATACTCTGCTCCCTTCCCGCCTTGGTGCGGGCTGCGAATGCTGCTGAGTCTTGTGCTGTTGCTGGTGTTCGCAACTCCGCTTCTTCTTGTTCTGGCGGAGGTTAAGGCGGGCCGGGCACCCACTCCAGTTCGCTGCGTGGGTAGTGGCACCGCAGTTGCAGCACTTAGTTGCATCCCTTGGCTGCGGGCAGTCCACCACCCTATGATTTTCGCCGCATCTTAGACATCTCTGTTCCCTGGTGCAGTTTCGGGCCAGATGCCCGAAGTAATTGCACCTGAAACATTGTGTCAATGGAAGTGGCGGCTTTTTCTTGGGTTCCAGCCGCACCTTGTATCCAAGCAGGTTGGAAGGTCGTTGGTCCCGCGGAATGTTTGCGACTGGTTGGATGGTGTACAACGGGATGCGCTCGTCCGTCCCCGGACGCCGCATCTGGTGGACGGCAAGGGTAGCTATCCCGCAGCTGTTAAGTCCCGCAGCTACCTCGTCCTCTGTGGTGATGCCAGGTAGCCCACGGACCACCAGTTTGGCGGGTCTCCTGGGCAGTTGTAAGGTGTGCTCAATCCTGTAAGCCTCGAGGAACTTGCAAAGAAGTTTCAACTGCTGCGGGTGCTGTGGGTAGAACTTCAGACCACCCTTGATGGGGATGGCTAGGATGACATCTGAAGTAAAGGCATAGAGCTTTGTGATTAGCTCTATGAAGCCACCGTCGTACATCGCCGTTATTGGGAGAACAGGGCCCTGTTCCGGTCCCCCCTCCAGCAGCTGCTCTTCTTCCCCTGTGCTGTCTTCTTCAGCAGCCTCTTCTTCTACTGTCCGATTAGCTTGCAGATCGTCGTCCCGCGGATAGGGCATGAGAAGAAATCGTTGCTTAAGAACTTCAATGTATTCTTGCAAATTGAAGTCTTTGGCCCACAATGTCGGAAAAACCAGCGCTTCGGGCCATTCTTCTGGCCATCTTGCGTGGCCCTTGATGATGCGCTGCTTGGCGAGATGGCTGCATTCTCTTCTTGTGAGGCACTTCATGAGGCTCTTGTAGGTGTTTGGCAGAACGTACACGAAGTTCTTGTCGTAATCAAGATGTACGAGCACAGAAAGAGTCCATTCTTGTGGGTTGTTTGAAGACAGTCGGCGCTTCCACAGTTGGCGGGACTCCTCGGTGAAATCTGCGACGAAGTCTTCTGCCTTCATGGTTAGGACAACCCATTTAGGCCTCTCCTTGTAGCGTGCTTCGAGGGTTAGATGAATATTTTTAAACTCACGAGGCATTTCTATCGTGCGAGCGGTGTCTGCCATGGCTGTGCGAGTGAGTCGAGTGAGTGAGTGAGTGAGTAGAGTGAACATGGAAGCAGCAACGTAGCAGGGAAGCAGCAACGTAGCAGGAAGAAAAGAAGCGAACCAAGTGGGCCACATATGCAGCCCGCACCCAGCCGACAAGTAAGCAGTGTCGTCCCACAGTGACCCCCGGAGCGAAACGGGCCTCATATGGGACCGTGTGGCGCGATGGAGGTCACCACAATTACACACACAACAACGAAAACGGGAAGCCACTGCTGGGGCAACGGGTTTCTGCTCGGTGGGCCAGCACCATAAAAAGCTAAGTCACTGTGCATTTGCACGATGGAAAGATTAAATAATATAATAACTTATAGTCTTGCTTCAACTACAGAAAACAGACGCACGCAAAACCTTTAACCTCGACTGACATGACAACCATATGACAATTATTCTGCGGTGGCAGTCTTCCTCTTTACCTTCCCTTCTACAATTATCAACAGTATCCCACTATCCACTAACCAAAATATCACTCCAAAATCCCCCCCCCATCCCAACCATAGATGCGACTGATGGCTCCACGGGCCTGGCGGGGTGCGGCTTGGAGTGTCATGGATGTGTAAGGGTGCTTCCCAGGCCCTGGTCTCCACTATATTTCGCATTAATTATTCCATCGCATATTAACAACAGGGACGGAGGGGCAGAAATGCCCAATAGCGTCCCGTGTTGCCATGGTGGGCCATGGCGACACAAACCTCCAATGATCATCATCATCAAGCACGATCAACCAATGCTTTCGATGCCAAGGGTTCTGGCATCGGGCGTATGAATGCAGCAATCAACTACGTTGTGTCCGCTGCGGAGGAACTCACAGCGTCGCGGTCTGCACGCGTCCGCGTGAAGCCACGCCGACGTGTGCGAACTGTGGGGCTGACCACGCGGCGAGCTACGGCGGATGTGCTGTGAGGAAGAAGCTACTAGCCTCTTCCGACAGAAGCCGACGCCAACCAAGCCACCCCCGGAATGCAAGGAATGGAAAATACGAAGAGAAGAAGACCAGGAAATCAACCAGCGACGATCCAAGAGGCCACATACTGAGACCACTGAACAGGGAAGCGGTCTACCACCAGCCACAACGCTGCTGCAGCCATGACCATCGAGACGAACCAGACAACCAGTTGGGGAAAGTCGTCCAGTTCCTAACACAGCTGATTACGACGATGATCCCCAACGGACTTAGTAAAACCTAAAGGGGTTTTCAATAAGGATGTCGCCTGATATTCGCAAGGATATCAGTGACATACCATAGCCATTTTCCCCCTTAAAGAGAATAAAAAGCGTCCCCAAAATAACCCATCCCAAACAAGCTACACATTAGGTAGAGCTACTTCAGGTAGCGGGGCCACAAACATGCCGTTGAGGCAGTGACACAAAAAAAAAGAAAAAAAAAAGGAGACGACACAGCCTGAACAGCGCCGAAGGCTTCACATCTACTCGCAGCCAAGACAACAAGTGAGCAGAACTAAGCCAGCGTAATCTACTAGGCATCGCACCGCAATTACCAAACAGTCGTCGTTGAAGAACCAAGAACGGCGGTAGACCAGCAGAGGGGATGACTGCGGAGGATGCAGAGAAGTATGCGACCACTCCTGCAACACACGCGCTGCCGATCAACGAGAAAGAAGACTAGACGAACTCATCGTCCTCCTCACGAGGCTGATAAATCATTTGACTGCAAAAGAAGATCTGACTGCCGCCCTGAGGCAGCCATAATGTCACCACATATAACATGTCGTGCCATTTCTGAAAAGGAACGCGGCGGCAACCATCCATTGAAGAAAACCGACAGCCAAACAAGAAGACATACCGACAGTGAAGACTTGTCCCGTCCAAATACTTGGAGGCAATGCCTTAGGGCAATACACTCCACCTTACACTAGCTCAATAGGAAGGAACTGTAACTAGGCTGAAAGCGCTTCTACGAGTGAAGAACTGGCTCAGGAGCACTATGGGAGAGGAAAGAGTGACTGGATGATGCCTGATGAGTGTGAATCGAAATTTCGTGAAAGTACACCGTGAGATATTGACAAATAAAGTTACTGAAACATTTTCTGAGAATCCGAGACGATTAATGTTTACATAAAAAACTATAATCGAGTTACGATCTTAATTAACTAGATAGTAGTCTTTGGATTAAGTGGTTCGATTACTATGTTAATCAATAATAAAAATAGTTTCCTCAATAGGTTTGAGTTTCAGTTTGTAATAAATCGTCATATTTCAGTCCCCCACCCCTCTTCCTCGAAAAAATACGAGTTGCCCCCCCCCCCCCCGAGTTCAGATCTTGCCCCCCTCTAGTTCTGATCCTGGATACGCCCTTGCGAAAGTTCCTATTTACTGTACGAATGCAATGTAGTATCGTACACAGAAAAATACATAGATGTTTGACGTCTTGCGGGTATACACACTGATACACACAACAGTTTTTTTTTCAACTGGCGCATATTTTTACGATTCTCTGCTTTTATTATAGCCACTTTATACACATTTGTAAAGTATACTTCTGTCTCAATAGTTTAGATCTGACTTCATTAAAGAATTAAACTTCTAACATCATCAAAAACGTTTTTCTAAATCAACAAAAGCAATGAAAGTATCTTTGTTTCTCTAATTCGCCTTTCAGGTATTAATCTTAAAGCCGGCATTGCTTTTCCTAAACCTAAACTGATTTTCACCTGTCACCTCTTCTACTATCCTTTTTATTCTTCTGCATCTTATCCTGGTCAGTAATTCGGCTGATCGGGTCCGGCATACAAAACCACTATACTAAGAACTGATCTTCGTTGTAATTTTAATATCTGCGCTTTTTTCCTTATTACAGCAACGGATAATAGTAATGATTTCGATGATATTCAAAGTGTTCAAACTTCAGTTTCATTCATCATTTATTAGTTATAGCATAGTTGAGAGTATTAATGTTAAATACCTGAGTGAGATTTTCAGTGTTGGTGGAGATGTCGAAGGAATGACAGCAGCTACCGTCGTGAGTCGTCACGGTTACCTTGAGCAGCACATTGCGTCAGGGCGTTACGAAAGCGCATACCGCCCTTAAACGGACGGACAATGATCCGAGCACGACTAGCTGCGACCTGAACAGTCATTGTTCTCAACCTTCTCCATACTAGAGACACTTTTTGCTGATATTTAGAAGAAAATGAAATCAGTGATGGAAAAGCTTTTTTATCTCTTGCAACGGAAAATAAGCATTAATTAACGCTATCATTTAAATAGCATTTTTTTCATTAATTTGCATAAGGTGTTCACAATCTTACTTTCTCCCAACAAACATTAATTTGTTGATATATTTTTTCCAGAATTCATGTTTTTTCATAAGTTGCTCCCTATTCTACTGTTGTGGATTAGTTACCTTATTTGTGAACATCGATCTATTGAATTTCTTTTCATCCATTACTAGCAGTGTTCAAATTTTGATGCTCAAAATTACCACGCTTTTTTCTTATTACTGCAACATCTGTAGTCTCAACATGGCTTTCCATAGCGGGTAATACTGAGTCTTATTAATTTAAAAGAATCATGTTTTTCTCACGGTCAGTTATTTGCTCTATAGTGGTCTATAGTGGACAACAAAATAATAAGATGACAATTGTAGTTCATAAACAAGTAATAAATTAATTAAATATGAAATAAAGTAAAAATAAAATTAAAATTTATTTTTCACGAAATTAAATACAACTATATTAACAACTAGCTGACCAGGCAATGCTTCACTATTGCTAGACTTGAATACACATATAGATTAAATGAATAAATTTGAAAGTTTATATTTACTTAAAAATAGATATTTATGTATAAATTTTAGTTATTGTTTCATTAAATTTCAAGTTTATTGCAATGGTCTTGGAATACAATGTTTTTGGTGATTCCATTCGGCATATATACAAAATATATCTCGATTAGTTTTGGGGATATAAACTAAACACGGAAAAGTTGTGCGTGTAAATCAGTCTTAAGAGGGGTGAAAGGGGAGAGCGGGTGCAGCTTTTTAAACTAAATGTTCACTTATTTTAAAGCATATGTGTGCAAACTTGCTTCAATATCGAATAAAAAAATGTAGATTTGCGTGTTGTCACAAAAACTATAAAATAATTTTTAAAATTCAAACTCTAATTTCTTGGTCGGCAATTGTCCGATCGGTATTGGTCTAGTACTGTTTAACAGGAAATAAAGTATACTCTAAGAATATCACTGTCTACTTTCCCCACCGTTTTCGAGATATTTACAAAAAAAAAAAAAAATAATGATTTCAAGTGTAAATTTTGCTTAATCAGGGTGATGGGCGAAAGTAGTTGGGTTTTGTAAACCAAATGTAGACAGTATTTTTCTCTTTGCTTTAATGTATGCGAGTCCAATGTTCCATCCAAATCGAATAAAAACTGTGATTTTATGTAATGAATATTGGAAATTGGGAGAGGAGGGAGTGAAGGGGGAGAGTGGTTGGGATTTTGTAACCAAATTTAGACTATTTTTCTGTTTGTTTTAAAGTATAGGTGTGAAAAGTTCCATGGATATCGGAAAAAAACTATGGGTATGTATAAAGAACATTGGCGAAAAAATAAGAGGGAGAAGTAAAGGAGGAGAAGGGTTGGGTCCTTGCAAACTAAATGTAGACAGTATTTTTCTGTTCGTTTTCAAGTATGCAAATGCAAAGTTCAATCGAAACACTGGCAAAAATTCAGGGGGTTGGGGTGAAAGGGGGGAGTAGTTCATTTTTTTTAAACCAAATGTAGACAGTATTTTTTCCTTGTTTTAAAGTATACATATGCAAAGCTCCATCGAAATCGGATAAAAACTGTGGGTTTCTATAAAGATCACTGGTAATTAAGACAGGGGGGGGGGGGGGATAAAGGTGGAGAGGAGTTGTTCTTTGGCAAACCAAATGCGAACAGTATTTTTCTGTTTGTTTTAAATTATACGTGTGCGAACTTCCTTCAAAATTGGATAGAAACTGTAGCTTCGTATAAAGAACATTGACAATAATTAAGGGGGTGGACAAGGGGAGAGGGTTTTCGTAAAACTAATGTATAGAGTGTAATCGTAGGCTTCCGCGGCCAGAGTCAGTTGATTCTTGGCTGTCCGGGTGGCGCCGCGTCATGTTCATTGTAGCCGACGTTTCGACCCTCATTCTGGGGTCTTCTTCCAGCTTCCAGATCTGGAAGAAGACCCCAAAATGAGCTGGAAGAAGACCCCAGAATGAGGGTCGAAACGTCGGCTACAATGAACATGACGCGGCGCCACCCAGACAGCCAGGAATTAACTAATGTATAGAGTATTTTTCTATGTTTTAAAGAACACGTGTGAAAGGTTCCATCGAAATCGGGTAAAAGGTGTCGGTTTGTATAAAAATTAAGGGGTGCAAAGGGGGAGAGCGTGTGACTTTTGGATTTTTTTGACAGTAACCTCCATGAAAAAATACATATATGTGCCAACTTTCAAGGTGATCGGTCAAACTGTATCGACTGTAGCTTTGTATTAAAAAAAAATGACATGAATTAAGGGGGTGGCAAGGGGGAGACGGGTTTGTTTTTGTAAACCAAATGTAGACAGATTTTTCTCCTTGTTTTAAAGTATACGTATGCAAAATTCTATGGAAATCGGATAAAAACTGTGGTGTTTATATTATGATCATTGGAAATTAAGAGGAGAGGGGTAAAAGGGGAGAGAGGTGGGTTTTGGCAAACCAAATGTAGACAGTATTTTTCTGTTTCTTTTAAAGTCTTCTGTAGAAAATGGTCTGATCTAGCCCCAGAGTTGGGTGACATTTTGTAGTGGGATAATACTGGCGGATACGTTATGGTTAATATTTATAAATTTATTATTGACATTAATAAAGAGGATTTTAATTTTGATTTTATGAAGGAGTGAAAATATGGATTTTTGCAAGAATCTCGATGTTAATTGGAATAGAGGAAAGCTGTCTCAATATGATTTTTATTTAGTATCATTGGCGATTGCAAGCCTGAGCAAACTTACCGTTAATATTAACACAAGAAGGCAAAATAACAAAGCAACGCTCAGGTACACTGTCATCTGGCGGTCGAACCATCCTTTGGGATCTCCCGGTCAAGAATGCCATATGATCATTGAACTGACCATCAGTAATTAAAATTATTATACCATACAAAAATACATGTATATCAATTATATATACAGTGGTTCCAGGTCATTTTGGGCGACAAAGTAGGTAAAGACCCAACTTTTCGGAAAACTGTAAAATTTTGCTGATTTTCGAAGAACTGTAGCTGGCTTAATTTTCAGTTTAGAAAAAATTTTGTGCTACAAAAGTTGTAGGAAATTTTGTTCTCTTTCAAATATTAAATAAAGAATTTCTCGCTAGGACTCTTCAGGAAGGAATTATAGATGAAAAACTGAAAAAGTACCAAAATGTTTACGTTTTTTGGCCATAGAAAATTGTGCCGAGGATGTCGGAGGTCGAAAACTTGGTTTCTGCATACGCTCACCAATATATACAAGAAAAGAAAAAATCTTCTGCGTGATATAATGCAAGGTAAAACTACCCTGTTTCTGGACTATAGAGCTTCCCTACAAATTTGTCGAATTTATTAGCCACTGAGGATCAGCAAATCGATACAATAATAGTAAACTTTCTACTAGACATTTATATAAAAAAATATAAGCCAGTCGCAAACGTTCTGTGATCTAGAAAATAGTCAAGAGTTATCTCTGTTTCTAGGAAGATTAATAATGATCACTTATCAGTGTTATATTAAATTTTTAAGATGTATTCACTGTTAAAAAACTGTAATATAATTACATCACCCTTGTTCGTGTTGTACCAATCTGGTACCGAATGCCAACCTATCTATCTATATCTATATAAACGAGGAAGTTTGGATGTATGTTTAGATGTACTGTCCGCCTCAATCACGCTTTTAATTGCTCAACAGATTTAAATAAAATTTGGCACGAAGTTAGTAAATTGTGTTCGAAGTGACTTAGGATACTTTTTATCCCGCATAAACGAATAGTTACTTCAGAAATTACCATTATAAATTCGTCAACTCCAAAGAGTTTCCTACTTCGTACATGGCAGTGTCACGTTTATTCTTTGCTTTTTAAGTACCTCACAAACACTTCTTTTCAGAAATAAAAGCAAAAAGCTTCTGATATTTTAGAAGCGCTAAAAATGATGCACTTGACAAATAGTAATCTGTAATCTATTCGTGACAAATATCAAACGGTGTCAGCGATAATCGATTTCTTCCGTTGTAAACAAATACGCCATTTCCGTGATGGATGCCGCAGAACGAAAATTTCGTGAAATTTTTTCTCATGGTCTAGGTCGTATTTCAACCTAACCACCAACTCTATGACGAAACGAAAGTGGTTAGATTAATATGATCCCTGTTTAGTGACCCTGCCAGCTGATTGAGAAGAGCCGACAGGGTAAACTTCCACTGGAGCCTTGGATAAGCGCCGATCATGAAGGTGGCCATGGTTCTGATATGAATACTCGTCATAGGTCTCTAATGCAACACCTGGCTGGTTTTATGGTTCAATACATTCAAATATTAATATAGGAATGGAGGTTAAATTACTGTAAAAGGCAGTTGCATATTCACAAATTTATTAACATGAGCAATGACTGATGGCATGCGTGAATATTTACATTGTTTAATTGGCTTTTGAACAAAACATTATTTATGGACCAAGGACTAGGCGAGCATGTAAACTGATGGGTGCCTCGCAGCCCAAACTAACTGGAATATTGATAATATCTCTACAAGACTGTGCCCACATAAATATGACCAAATAATACTCTCTTTAACTGTCCACACCCAGCTATCACAGCAGAGCCCACCTTAGTATGAGACGACTGGCAGCATCTTCTTGTCTGCGACGGCCGCCTCCCGGCGCCCTCGGCGTCGATGTGGTACGTTGAAAGACTTTCGTAGAGAGACAGACAGACAGCTGACCCCAGGGTTTAAATATAATATCCTCTTCCCATTCCCACTTTGTGGAGGGGGCAATACTCCTCACTAACGGCTGTATGAAGTCACTTTACCAGCTTGCAGTAATGACAAGCGCTTGGCAACTGGCGACTTACAGCTTGCTGATATGCGTGCTACTTCTCAGGTCATAGCTCCTATTGCTTAACTATTTCATGCTCGCCCGGCCTGGAAACAGTCTGGAGAAATATGGTTTTAACAAGTGATCGACCTAGATCACTACACCTGAACCGATAATTAAATAATACCTTGGAACGAATGATAAAGATTGGAGTGGTACATTGAACATAAACGCCTATTACCAGACTCGCACATTGGATTCCGTAGGGCAAGGGAACAAACGAAATATTAGCTCACCTAGTCAACGATTTTCAGCTGTATCATGGTGATAACCAGTACCTAACCGTTCTGTTCACTCACCTCACTAAAGCGTACGAAAACGTTATTCTGCCTATCCTGACTAGTAAATTAAGGAGATTGAAGCTCCCGGACAGTTTTATAGACAACATGATTGCATTAGTCGACTATAGAATATTGATCATACGAGAGGGGAACAAAAAATATGGCCCAAAGGATTACTATTACAATTACTCCGCGATTCACTGAAAGTGTTTGGCGGAGGGTGCATTGCACCTATCAGGAAAGGTAATGGTTTGGAAGGGATATACGGGATATGGCAGATGGCGCCCATGGGCTATTGTGAGGAACCATCCCAGCATTCGCCTGGAGCGATCTAGGGAAACCATGGAAAACCCAGATCAGGATGGCCGGAGTGCTTTATCGGAAGCAACTCCTGTCCGATTTTGTGTTTACTCGCCCGGTAAATCCATTCTATTCCATTCCCTAATCGCTCGTGGAAAAAATGATTAGAGAAATGAATCGGTTCTGGCCCTGATTTCTCTTATCTTATTTTCGCGGTCATTCCGAGATATGAATGTTGCTGGTAGCAATATTTGTTTGCTGTCATTCCGAAATACGTCAGTCGAGAATTTTTCAATTAGCTTCCGTCGAGAGCAACGCCTTCGGTGCTCCAGGTCTTCCCAACCTAACTCCTTCAACATGGCACTTACACTTTCCCTCCAACTATATATACCTTTCACGAATCGGGCGGCTCTTCTTTGGACCATCTCTAATGCCTCCATTAATCCCTTTTTATGGGGACCCTATACAGAGCAACAATATTCCAAGTGAGGCCTCACTAGTGACTTGTACGCAATCGATTTAACTTCCGGAGTGCACTGTTTTAAATTACGACCTAGAAATCGAAGCATACGATTTGCTTTCCCAATTACATTCTCGATATGCTGATTCCATGACAAATTATTACGAATTGTTACCCCTAGGTATTTAGCGGAATCTACCGTTCTAAGAACAGTGCCATTGATCGTATATTCATAGTTAAATGGTGTCACCTTTTTACTTACACGCATGACTTGGCACTTTTTAGCGCACAGTATCTGTCATTATTATTAAAATTATTGGCTGTAGGTTTCTTTGTCCAGGTGCAGAGGTGTTTTTGTGCTTTTTAAACGATTTCTTACCAGATGAGGAACATCACAGTGCATATGAAGTTTAGGATTCTTCACTATTATAATGCAGTTTTTTCCTAGAGCTAATGTGGCTTGGTGTTGGGATCCAATATAATGGGGCCTCCCTTCCTCACAGCGGACGCGAACATCGTGTTTTTGTAGGTCAGTATACCGGCACATATTACCGCCTCGAGCGCCATGAAATTCCGGTCTTCAGTGCAGTCCTAAAAAATGCGGTTACCGGTAATAGGTCCCGGTCGGGAAACTCCGGTAATCCATCGCGGTCCGCGCTTTTAGACCGGCGTGTTACGGTATTTCTGTCCGCAGTGGGGAAGGGAGGCCCCCTCTCGCCGCGCCCGCCTGGGCAGGTTGACCCAAAATTTGCCTTTGATGAGCTGCTATTAACAAATGACTTTTGGCCAAACATTGCCAAGAGCTTAGTTTCAGCCACCAGCTATACTGATGGCACATTAAAAATCAAGTACGTGTATGTGAGCATTAAGGTGTATTGTAAAGACATGCTATCGTCTACCTATCATGTAACACCTCAGTGTGGACGTCGTGTTTCGGGTCCCTTCCTACAGTTACTAGTATGTATGTGGTAACTTATGAAATTGTGGTATATGCATGGACATATGTGTGTGTGCGTGTTCCTGTGTGGTTATATGTGTACTTATGGTGGTAGGAGTCTACTTGAGATTTTTCCATCAGTGGCCACCTATGTAGATGTAATCAGTTGGGTATGATGAGCACCGAGGTTTGTGGCAAAGAAATGAAACATTTCGCACATACTGTAACTATTCAGTCTCGACCTGGGGTGTTCAGTCCTTTTCCTCCAGTTACGTGCATGTGTGTGGTGATGTATGGTTACTGTGTGTATGCATGGACATGTGAGTGTGTGTCTTTCTATGTGGTTGTGTGTCTATCACGATAGGATTATACTCGATTTTGAGATTTCACAATGACTGGCTTCCTATGTGTTGATGGAGCATGTAATTAATTTCTGTGTAATGAATAATCCGTATGGGATAAGTACTGAGGTGTATGGCAAAAATATATCATCATTTGCACACACTCTAACGTCTGTCTGATGGTTTTTTGGTCAGTTATGTTTGTGTGTGAGACCTAGTATGAGTATGGGAGTTACGATATTTGTCTGATGACCATGTGTCTACTCGTGATACTCGTGGTACGTGGGACAGATATTACTGAATAGCAGAAAAGGCTTATGGCGTGGGATAGAGGTGGTACTGATCATGTGAACAGTTTTGTACATATTACCAACGATACTGAATGGTAGTGTGAGTTAACTGATATGATGTTGATGTGAGGAGATTGGTACTTGGATCACATGTTAATGATGATTGTTTGTCAGTCTTGAGCCATGGGGGTTCTGTCCCACTTTTTTGCCATGATTGGGCTGGTTGTTGTGTTGAGCTCGCTGTAGGCATGGAAATATGCGTCTGTGTGCGTCTTTCTCTGTGTCGGTATGAGTAAGTATGTTGATACCTTCCTTAAACTCGTCTATCTGGACGTATGAATTGCGGTTCCTCCCATATGTTTGTGCTTGTGTGCAGATGTATGGATTTGTGGGTGAGACCTAGTATGAATATGGTGGTTATGATATCTGTCTGATAGACAAGTGCCTATTGTAACTCATGGTACCTGGATCACATGTTACTAAATGACAGAAAGGGTTGCGGTGTGGGAGAGACGTGGCTGCGATTTCAAACTTCGCACATCCTGTAACTCTTCAGTTTGGATCTAGCATGTTCAGTCTCTTTCCTCCAGTTATGTGCATGTGTGTGGTGATGAATGGAACTGTGTGAATGCATTGACATATGAGTGTGTGTATATGTGTGTCTTTCTATGATTTTTGGTCAGTCATGGGTGTTCTGTTCCACTTTTGCGTTGCCATGATTGGGCTAGTTGTTGAGTCGAGATCGCTGTAGGTATGGAAATGTACGTGTGTATGTGTCTCTCTCTGTGTATGTTTGCGTAAATGTGGTGATACCTTCCTTTATCTCGTTTGTCTGGATGTATGATATGCTGATCCTACACTTATGCTTGTGTGAGGTGACGTATGGATTTGTTGGTGAGACCTAGTATGAATATGGGAGTTATGATACCTGACTGATGACCAGATGTCTACTGCTACTCGTGGTACATGGGAGCACATGTTACTGAATGGCAGAAAAAGCTTAGGTGTGGGACAGACATGTTGGTGCTGATGTGAACAGTTTTGTACCTAGCACACATGATACTGGATGGTAGTGAGGTCTGTAGTGTGAAATAAATGAGATGATGTTGATGTGAAGAGTATGGTGCTTGGAACATATGTTACTGATGATTTTTTGGTCAGTTATGAGCCATGGGGGTTCTACCCCACTTTTTCGTCGCCATGATTGGGCTGGTTGTTGTGTCTAGCTCGCTGAAGGCATGGAAATGTGAGTGTTTGTGCGTCTCTCTCTGTGTCTGTATGCGTAAATATGGTGATACCTTCTATAAACACGTCTGTCTGGACGAATGATTTTGCTGTCCCTCCACTTATGTTTGTTTCTGCTAGTGTATTGAGATGTATGGATTTGTGGTTGAGATCTGATAGTCAAGTGTCTATTGCAACTCATGGTACCTGCGTCACTTTTTTACTGAATGGTAGAAAGGGTTGTGGTGTGGGAGAGACGTGTTGATGGTAAATGTAATCAACTGGGGCGTGATGAACACTATTTATGGTATAAACACTTAGGCTTATGGTGAAAACATGCCATCTTTTGCACACCTTCTATCTCGCCAGGCTGATGGTATCTAAGGAGACTTCTGTTTTTCAGCCAGTCATGAGGCAAGAGAGTACTACACCACTTTTTTGTTTCCATGATTGGTACCGGTAGTTGTGCTGAACTCTCTGTAGTCTTGGACATGTGTATCTGCGTCTCTCTTTGTGCATGTAAGCGTACCTGATTTTAACTCGTCTGTCTGATGATTTTTGTAACGATAGTTCTGTCCAGTTAATCAGTTGTAACGACAATTCTGCCCACACTTCATCGTTTCCGCGATGCTTGTTGTTAGTTCTGTCGATCTCGTTGTATGCATGTACAAGTGTGTGCGTGTGTCATTCCAATGTGGATTTGAGTCTAAAATATATGGCTATAGAATTATCTCACCATCAACGTGTGCTTCTAACCATTGTTTCGAATCCCCGTCCGGGCATCCAGATTTGGGTTTTCCATGGTTTCCCGAAATCACTCCAGGTGAATGCCGGGATGCTTCCTTCAAAAGGCCATGGCCGAATTCCTTCCCATTCCTTGCCCCCATCCTTTCCCGTCTCTAAAGACCACGTTGTTAAAAAGGGACGTTAAACTGTTAAAAAAAAAATAATCTAACCATTGTTTCAGGGCTTAGGCAATCTCCCATTTCGATGTGCTCTTTACAGTTTACTGCCGTTTGTGTTGGCATACGAATTGTGATTCTCACTACATAAAAATCATTTAACAGAGAGGGGTGATGTACCAGAGAAGCGAAGGACTTGTGTACAAACCCACAGTCAGACCATTGCTTGTGTGGTGTAGTATGGAGTCCACATTTTTTGTACATCAAATGCAAGGTGCAAAGGAGGGCAGCTAGATTTATCTGTGTAAAATATTCAGTAAGTGACATAATAAAGGAGCTGGGGCTGGGATGTCATTGGAAGATAGGAAGAGTGTTGAGGGGCTGTAGGTGGCGTATAATGCTGTTAGAATGGATATTGGTGGAATAATTCTCAGTGGTGTATGGAGCCTAAGTTGACCATGACCACAATCTTGCACTAGACTTTAGGTGATGAGGCCTGAGTGGTTAAAATATCTAAACACCCACTTTGACCTAACAATTTACGACAGTTCAAATGTGAGCACTATCTTAGGCGTAATAGAACCTATGGTGACGTTTTGGATACTTGTCGGTGTCTTCTATGAAAATGTGGGTTATGATGTCTGTTTGATGACCAAGAAACTATCATTTAGCTAAGAGCATTATGGTAACATTATCGTGGTTACTTGAACAAAGCATGCAATTACAAACAAATGTCAGACTTGGTCCTGAATCCGAAGGTTGGCGTTAGATGGGAACATTTTAAGCCGAATGGAGATCTCCCCTGGGCCCTGATTTATTGAAAAATAATTTCCTGGAAAAGGGGAGAATTTTCCTGGAAAACTGCAGTAGAACCACCTTAAATGAACATTTTGGTACCTGGCTACTGATTATCAGAAGACTTTGCGAATTTTGAATTTTTGGTTTACTTTAACGTACGAACAGGAGGTAACCCTGTCTGTAACTGATCAGGGGTTGGATTGGGAATCATTGGAAAACAGAAGGTGGTTTGATGAAGTGCTGTGGGTATGTTGGCGATGAGGCTAGGGGTGGATCTTGGTGAAAGAATTAGGAATAGAATATCAGTAGAAGCTGGCACTGGATTTCTTCTATATGGGAGTGGGTAAATTTTCTATATCTCCACCTTGGTCATACGCGATGGTCTCAGGCATGTTCAGTGCTTAGCGTGACTCGATTTTTATCAGATAGGACTGGCGTACTTCGATTCGACATGGGTGAAATTAGTAAGATTAACAGACGTATTTCGTTCCTGGAACATACGTGCTGTGCTGTAAAATACAGTTAAAGGTGTCAATCACCACTGATGTGTCACAAGGGATTGATTGGAATTTTAGACAAAGTGCAGCTAAGGACACTCAATTTGTGATTGCTTACGAAAGCATAACAGAATTGATACATAGATTGGTCTGGATAGACAGACGACAAAGGTTTGACCTGGATGCAACAATTACGAGTGCGATGAGATATTTTATACCAATGGCAGCAGAGATAAGTTAGAGAAATAAGGTATCGTACTGATGCTTCCATTCCTTGAGTTTTGCCATGGTTAAACTGGAAACTTTGATTTTTCTAGCCTTGGTGTGGGAAAGGCTTTGTCACAAATATTTTCAAGTGGCCTCTTGTCCAAAGACAGGGTTGAGAAATAGGCTTGAAAAAATTACAGCCTGATTGGTTTGACATCATGTAATCAGTTCAGAAATGTCTGTAGGGAAAGAAACTGGTTTTCAAATCGGCAACTTTGCTGTAGATTCATCGAGGTTATACTTACATACATCACTAAACCCCTTCAATGCCTCTTTGAGTTCAAAATGTGTCTGTGTTTCATTACACATAATTTAATACATCCTTTAAAATACACGGAATGTAGGTGACACTCGTGAGCTATATTATATTGTTCATAACGAATCCAACATGATGTGAAAAAGTGAGTTTGTTTCCCGTCTCTTCGTCAGTGAATTAATTTTTAATGTCTGCCTGCTTCGATGAACGGAATTTATGGTTTTTCCTACCTTCGTCGGTGAATATCTGTCGGTTTCAATGAAAGGATTTCACCCATTGATGGGTTTTTGAGGCTACGAATTTTGAAAGGAATAACGTATGGTAGGTTTGAGAAATAGGCTTGAAAAAATTACATGCTGATTGGTTTGACATCATGTATTCACTTCAGAAATGTCTGTAGGGAAAGAAACTGGCTTTCAAATCGACAACTTTGCTTTAGTTTAGAAGCTATTAATTCATCGAGGTCATACTTAAATACATCAGTAAACCCATTCAATGCCTCTTTGAGTTTTAAAAGTGTCTGTGTTCTCGGTCTGTTTCATTACCCCTAATTTAATACATCCTTTAAAATACACGGACTGTAGGTGACACTCGTGAGTATATTATATTGTTCATAATGAATCCATCATGATGTGAAAAAGTGAGTTTGTTTCCAGTCTCTTCGTCGGTGAATTAATTTTTAATGTCTGCCTGCTTCGATGAACGGAATTTATGTTAACAGCGAGGTCTTTAGAGACGGGAAAGGATGGGGGGCAAGGAATGGGAAGGAATTCGGCCATGGTCTTTTAAAGGAAGCATCCCGGCATTTGCCTGGGGGAAACCATGGAAAACCCAAATCTGGATGCTCGGAACCGGTGTCCTCCCGAATGCAAGGCCAGAACGCTAAATAATTTCATGAAAACAGGTACACATAGAATTCTTCCTCCGTTCTATATCTGGAGTTTATGACGGTTTTTTTCCATATCGAACGTTAAAAGGAAACATTTATGCTTTTCGACTTATTTTTTATTGAGTTATAACAATGCAAGCTGGCGCCATACTCTCTAGGTCTGGAAACTAAAATTTTGATTTTCGTTTTGAAATTGACGAGTTGGAACGGCTTTTTCAATAAAAACACCGCGGCCGGACTCGAACCGTCGACCTTCGGCACTCTAGCCCCAACGCTACCGATGTCGGTTTACGTAATATCCGTTGATGTGGCCTTTTTTATTTTTAGTAAAAAATCGCAATGGTTCACGCGTAAGTATTTTTCACGACACAGAACCGAAGAAAATATTTTACTGTGTGTCGATAGTAGCCAAGATGCTTCGCAGCGCAAACAAGTGCTTGCTTAACAGGACGCTAGGAATACCCGCGCGGCACACATTCCGTCACGCTTAATGGATAAGCAAACATAGATAACAGTCGAGTGGAAATTTCTGTAGGTGTGTTGAAACAGTGTACACATTTCGCAGAGCGCGCATTCCAGAACAGAAATAACCATTGCCTCAGGGTTTGGGTGGGTGGTGTGGAATGTCTGCGCCCAAAGAAATTAAGCCCTTGGGAGATGCTGCCCTCCCAGCGGCCGGCCAAAGAACTAACGGTCTGCCGTCTTGTGACGTCATACGACCTTGGCCGCCATTGGCTGATTCAAAAGCCCGCCAAGCCGCCATTGGAGGGGAGGGGAGGGAGGTCCCCCCCACCACTTCGTGACGTCATGGGTTTTCCCGGTTTCTTCTTTAAACTCTTATTATCCACCTACTCACTCCCGAAAGCAAGCGAAAATCGATGGAATGGCGACACACAACCTCACCCGTCAAGGTCAAAGCCAAACAGACGCTGTCAAAGCGCAAGATTATGGCAACTGTGTTCTGGGACCGGCGCGGTGCTTTGCTAGTGGACTTTATGCCACGAGGAACGACAATCAACTCAGATGCCTACTGTGCAACTCTAAAGAAGCTCCGCAGAGCAATTCAAAACAAAAGGCGCGGCATGCTGACAAAAGGAGTTTTGCTCCTGCACGATAACGCTAGGCCTCACACCTCTCAAAAGACTCGGGATTTGATTGATTCTTTTGGCTGGGAAGTTTTGGACCATCCACCATACAGCCCCGACCTTGCTCCTAGCGATTTTCACCTTTTCCGGTACCTGAAACACCATCTTGGCGGGCAGCGCTTCAATGACGACGATGAAGTGAAAGCGGCCGTGAACTCTTGGCTGTCGGAGCAGGCGGCCGAATTCTTTGAAGAGGGAATTAAAAACTTAGTTGTACGGTATGACAAGTGCTTAAATAAACAAGGCAACTATGTAGAAAAATAGATAAAAGTGTGTAGAATCAGAAAATAAAAGTTTTTTTACAAAAGTATTTGTATCTTTTAAAAAAAAATAAAAACGGCCCTTACTTAAAAAACAACCCTCGTATTTTGCACACTAAACAAAACTTTAAGTATTATTTCTTTTAATTCGATATATTCAATTTTTAAAAGCCATAGCATTCTTTCCTTTAATTCGGGATATCAATTTTTAAACGACATAGATAGCCGTAAAAACAACAGAGATTTTCTTTAAGCACTATCTCTGGCCTTCAGCATTAGTCTTCTGTTTACGATAATATTATTCCGGATTCACTTTTGATATTTTATCTGCAAAGTTAAAGGATCTGGAGTTTCGAGCCACAAGTATATCCATTCACTTCGCAATTGAATCAAATGTGATTTTTTAACATAATCTAGAGTTGTTCAGTAATGTAGTAAGCTTGATATACATGAATCTTTTCGGACGAATGAAAATAGTATACGTGCAAATAAACTTCACCCCACCAGTTTAATTCCGAAAAAGTTGGCGCGTATTTTATGAAACTTTGTATAAATGTTTTGTGGGAATTAAAATAGGGTACGGTTAAATCTACGCGAACTATACCGGGCAAAGCCGGGAACTCCGCTAGTTACTAATAAAGTTTCAGTTGTCATTCTTGTTCAAGATGTATTTCAACCAAGCAACAAACTTCGCCAATATTGCCACTAGAAAATCAAGGGATCTATCACTCGCGCTTTAATACAATCACTATATTGCATGTTACTGATATTATGAATTGCGGTATAAAATTGAACCCCAATTTCAGATCGTGATATCCAAGCAGCCGCTAAAAACTGGCTGAAAAAATTACCTTTGCAATTTGGCTGTCGTGAAAGCGAAGTAAATAATGAATACATGTGGAACTACATCCAGTCACATGTACTATGGCATCATCATGACAATTATTAAAGTAACGTAATTTAAAAATGTATACTAAAATGCTCGTAACTTACGCTGTACAACGGAAAGTCCAGAATTCATTACAACTCTTAACACAGCATATGTTAATATTGCAGCTCAAGTTTACATCGCGATACAGTGACTGTGTTAGTGCGCGTGCTTTATTCCAGCTGCAATTCATACTTAAGGTGCATAATAAGATTAATTGTTAAACATTAGGTTTTCAGACACAATTTTGTACAAAACCGATCTTGAAACTTGTGGAAATTCCAAAGAAAGAGTGGAAATTGTGAATCTTCTGTCCTCACGAAACTTTGTTTCGACTGCAGCCACCAAATCATCAGTGATCACAGAGGGCCGGCCTGAGCGTTCTCGTCATGGACGTTTTGACGGCCATTTTTAAACTCTCTAACCCATTGACGCACTTTACCTTCACTCAATGCATTCAAGCCATAAACTTCTGTTAATTGACAATGAATTTCTGCAGCTGATAGGCTTCTCGCGGTCAAATAACGTATCATTGACCGTATCTCACACACGGCGGGCGATTCAATAATCGTAAACATTATAAAGTAGCACAGCGATGCGTACACGTCAGCTACAGAGCTGCAACTGGCATCAGTGTGAACGGGAAGGATGCCGGCAAGTGGCGCGGTGGATTGTTGCGGCGTCCGCGCGAACTACGGGACTATACGCGCGAACGACCCTTACTTAAAAAACAACCCTCGTAGTTATTACTGTAAGTTATCTTATTGCTTTAATTAAAGACTATGGTCAGAGACATTGTGTTGTGTGTTTAGTGCGGAGTATGCGGCATTTAGTAATTCCTCCTGTGGAATTTCTCACCATACGTTCAGAATTTCATTTAATGCTCCTACATTATTTAACGTTGAAACATAAGACATGCCAGACAAATGAATTAAGATTCTAAGATTTAAAACGGTGAAAACTCCATAGAAATCCATCCCGTAGTTTCCGAGTTTTTATATGACCAATATTTCCAGTTTTCGTTTTATAGATATAGATTTAAGCTGTTTTCATGAGCGCCAATTCAATTATATGTATCGCATTGTACTTAAATTTATCAAAAGATCAATAATATTAGTTTCAGAGTAGAAAACAAACATCTGTACTTAAACTAAAAGTCGATAAGTTCACAAGAAGATGTCTTCAATTCCGTGTATAAAATAGTGTGACATCTCAGTTATCACACCTTATTTCCGGTCGTAATATATCTGTCACAATATATTTGAAAAATCAAAATTTGAAAAAGTGCTGATTTCCTAGGAGCTGTATTAACAAAGGTTGTGGTAAGGTCGAAATACAGCCTGTACGAGAATTATTACTCATATTCCATGGTGCACAGTGAATTTGAAGTAGTGCAGAGGTGGCTGCCATGCCGAATTTTGACTATAATGATTTCAGAATCGGCTCAAGATGTCTTTTGCCGCTAAATGAGTATTACAAGTAACCGTATCTTTCGGCGCGCTTTATAACTTTTTTTTTTTTTACCTAAGTTCCGGCTTTGATGTACACTTTTCATTGCAGAATAAAAGGCAAGGAAGCAATTGACAATATTTATTTTCAACCCTAAAGGGAAAACTTTTCTGCTGGTCGTACTCTGAATAGTAACAAAAACTTTTATACAATAATACACTTTCAAGCGGACGAAGTCGCGGGTTACTGCTAGTTATAAATTAAATAAAGTGAAACCTACTCCTTATAGTGTAATATCTTGAAACGGTAATCAGGCTTATAGCCCGACCAGCTGTTACCCACGACTTCATACGCATAGACTTAGAATTTCATTGCTAGAATTAGACATAGAACGCTGCGAGTTACGTTAGATTTGTTTAATACAACACCAAATCAGCATAATATGACGGGGAAGCCATCACCATTCCATTCTACCACCGAACCTGTCCCATGAAGAGAATCAATTTACAACTGAGGGCAGCTTCAATTTCAACTTGGTATTCTCTTCTTTCTTCAGCATGAGCTTAATATGCGTGGTTTCTAATAACTTTAGTTTCCCGTGCTCTACAAGAGGTACAACTCAGGTGTCGTTTACGATTGTGAGGCATATCAGAAAAGGGAGACAAAATATACTCATATCAGAAACTTACAATAATAATTTCATATATTTGCGATGGAGCGCACGTTCCGGTGGCAATCTCTGTACACACACATCTTTCTCCTTTCCTCTTCCCATCTACTTTATCCTCTACTAATTTGAACTTTAAATTTTTTCAGTGTTTATGGTACATTGTTCATAATTTCTTTTGGCATTTTATTCCAATCCCTTACAAACTTACCTACAAAGGAAAATTTTCCACACTTTTATGCCTGAAACCAAGTGCCAGCTTGTGGTCTTGGTCACCTTTATCCATCCACGCATCTCACTTAATTGTCCCACCAATATCTTTCCATGCTCATCGCCAATATACGCCTGGATACTTGTTACTTACCAGATGAGTAGAAAAGTGCTATAGTAGTACCAGTTTACAAAATATGGTTGAAAACAACGAGTTAATCAGCTTAACTTCAGTGGCTGGAAAATTAGTGCAGAGATTATGCCACTATTTCAGACGTGTCTATGAGGAACATAAGTTGTTTTCAAGTCAGCAAAATAGCTTTAGACAAGGATATTCATGTTGCGAATCTGAGTTAGTGGACTATATGCAAGTATTTTTGATGACATGGACAGGGGAGGTCAAATGGCTAGTGTATCACTAGATCTATGAGATGCTTACGTCAGAATGAGCAATAAAATGTTGCTACAAAAGGTAAAATCTATTGGAGTTGATGAAAAGGTGATATGGTGGGTAGAAGATTTGTTAAAAGGTAGAGAGCAAAGATTTAGGGTAGGAAATGAAGTATCAAAAGAAGTATGAGTTCCACAGGGTAGTGTATTGGGACCATTGCTTTTCGTTATTCTAATCAATGATTGTGTTAATGGTTTACTATCAGAAGTTAGATTGTTCGTAGATGACATAATGTTATCTAATAGGATCAAAAAGTTAGAAGAGTTTAAACATGTGCAGGGTGATGTAGAAATGATATCTAGCTGGCTGAGTCAGCATGGATGAAAATATTTGCAAAAACGTTGCCAGTTTATTAGGTGCACAGATAAGAAGCTAAATGTTGCTTATGGTTATAACGTGGGGAAGGAATTGCTTGTTGAAGATCTGAAATGTAGATACCTTGGCATAACATTTGAAAGCAAACTTAACTGGGCAGGACACATTGGACAGGTGGTAAGAAAATGGTTCAAAATCGTTCACCTGTTGGAAAGAGTGATGAGAGTATGTACTAGAGAAGTAAGGAAATTTGGTTACAAAACATTGGTTAGATCACTGCTTGAATATGATGGTGTAGTATGGGACCCCCATTTTAGGTATCAAATTCAGGAGTTGGAGGGGCTGCAGAGAAGGGCTGCTAGATTTTTCTTTGGAAATTACCGCTGAAGACAGTCGGTAACTAATATGATAAAGGAGCAGGAGTGAGATTCGTTGGATGATCAGAAGGGTGAAGAGAGTGATGGGAGTGTACAAGGCGTATATTGGTGATGAGCATGGGAAGATATTGATGGGACAATTAAGTGAGATGCGTGGAAGGATAAAGGTGACCACGACCACAAGCTGGCACTTGGTTTCAGGCATAAAAGTGTGGAAACTTTTCCTTTGTAGGTAAGTTTGTAAGGGATTCGAATAAATTGCCAAGAGAAATGATGAACAATGCACCAAAAACACTGAAAGAATTTAAAGTACAAATTAGTAGAGGCAAAAGTAGGTTGGAACGGGAAAGATGGATGTATAGGGAGATTGCTCCATCACAATTATATCAAATTAAATTAAGACTGTCTACATTCTATTCACGCGAAGTCTCCGCCTGAACAACTTTCTGTCGAAGTGCATTTCATAGATATAATATTAATAAATGAAATCGCTTGTCTTCTTCACAACCCTTACCCAACATTTTTTGGTCGGATGCCTTCGATGAGTATTTTACTCATCGTTGTCTTGGTCAAATTTGGATCTATGGTTTTACGACCGCATTGCCTTGCCCACTCAAAGCATTTTGTATCTATTGCCAGGTCGTTCTAAGTACTAATGTGGGAAGTGGGGTGTCGCCATTGGGCTGTTAAACGTGTAACTTCACTGGTGTGGAAAACTTTAGGGTGAAAATGCCGGCCTCGGTAGCGTGGGACTTCGCGTTGCAGGTGCCTCCGGTTCGACTCCGGCGTAGACCATGGATGGTTTTAATTAAGTTTGGTGTGTGTCCTGTGTTGACCTTTCACTCGTGCCCAAGAATAATACTAGAAGATATTGTATACACAATGGAGGAATGAAGAAAACAAAGTTTTTGGCTGAATGACTGGCTATAAGGACGAAAACCATTTTTTTTAGGCGAAAATAATGTTTGCATGCTGTGTCACTGCCAAGTCACATAATTCTATCAAACTTGAGCTATATATAGAACTGTTACAGTATGGTACAGAAGACAACTGAAAGAAAAATGCGATTAAGTGAAAAAAATGACTTGTTTATAAAGAGACAATAAGTTAAACTGCTGTGACTCATGATAGTCCCCTTGTCGAAAGGCTATATTTATGTGTTTGAATTAATAGATGTAATTTAAACGTGCAATCACGGAATCCATTTCAAATTTTTTTATTCACGTCAGCCTTTAACAGAAATCACATAATAACCTAAACGTCTCGTTTAAACTCACACTCCTTTTATTCGAATTGCCCATAAAAATAAATCACCACTTGAACACCTATCGGAGATTAATCTGTCTTCTTGGAATAAAGTAATTGTGAGTTGAAACGAGATTTTTACGTTATTATATGATTTATATTAAACGCTGAGGTGAATAAAAAATTTTGATATTGTTCTAATTACATCTATTAATTCAAAGACATAAATATCGTGTTTTGACATGGTCGTATTCTTGACAGGACTGATATATCATGTATAATAATATATTATCGTGTTTTGCCATGGCATAACCGTGGCAGAACTGTGCGGAAGTAAAAAAAAAAGGAATAAGAGACAAAGAAGCTGTCAAAATCTCTTTAATCGCACGGCAGAAACCTGCAATGAGTCTCAGTTTATGAAAATATTATATTCTCCGAAGATTATATTTACTGGAAGAACTATAAACTGGAACACTGCTACAAGACTTGAGCTGCTGCTGCGCTGTACGATACTTAATCGGTAGACACTTGTATAATATCGTTACAAGCAGTTATACGACTATTTTTATTTTGATAAAATATCTTTAGGGACCTTTAAGTTGGATTAAAGAAAAAATATTCTCATTATTCATACAATTGCGTCTGAAAAAATAAAAGAAAGGGAAAAAAACCTACAGGAGTATTTATTTGAGAGATTGTACGCTATGGCACTCTTTGGGAAAAAAAAGAAGATCAACGTTTAAAAAAATGGTACTGTCATTTTGTTAATGTTAACGGCAAGAAAACTGAACTTGTGCGGAATATTTGCAATATTGTAAATTAATGCCAATACCGACTAGAAATCGACTCAAGGCATCGCGGAATTTGTTTGAGGCTTTCCTGTCGTGTTTAAAGGCAATTTGCAATTTCCAAGAGGACAGACTAACCTTCGATAGGTGGTCAAGTGGTGATTTGTTTTTATGAAGAGTTCGAATAAAGGAAGTATGAGATTAAACGAAACTTTACGTTATTATGTGATTTATATTAAATAATGGTGTAAATAAAAAGTTTGACATGGCTACCGCGACTGCACTTTCAGATTACATCTATTAATTCAAATACATAAATACAGTGTTTCGACACCGTAGACATTACAAAAAAGAGGTACATGGTTTTTAAAACTGTGATCACCACGGATAATGATGCATGCTCTGGAACGTGCTCCGATGCTAACCGCAAGGTTGGTAAGGAGTTCTTGTGGTCAATTCCCTCAGTAACGTGGTTAACATCTGCTGGATTGTTGTTGATGCAAGTGGACGTGTTGCAATACATCTTCCTAAAACATCCCACAGATACTCGATGGGATTTAAGTTGTGAGGACTGGCAGGTCAATCCATTCGCCGAATATTCTCTCGACCTGCGCTGTTCGACTTTGTCGTACATTGTCATCCATAAAAATAAAGTAATTGCAGAATGCAACCCTGAGAAGATCCACTTGGGGAAGGAGTACAGTGTTACGATATTTTTTACTGGTGAGTGTACCGCATTCAAAGATTTGTAGGTTGATACGCCAATGCAACATTATGCCTCACCACCACGAAAACGATCATTTCGGCAATGATCTTGGGTAAATTACGTGTCCCACTTCCCAGGTGAGGATACATCTAGAATCACTGCTCTCATTTGTATAACGCACGCGACCTCACTCTTCGTCGATCCAGTCCTAATGTTTCTGACACAATTGCAAACGTGACGCCGATGTGCGGGTGTAAACGGAACACAACGTAATGGTCATCGATATAATTGACCAACCCTATGAAATGACCGTCCCACTGCGTTCCTTGCATATCCTCTTCAATGTGGTTACAATTACACCTG
This sequence comes from Vandiemenella viatica, assembly GCA_031002005.1. NCBI lineage: Eukaryota > Metazoa > Arthropoda > Insecta > Orthoptera > Morabidae > Vandiemenella > Vandiemenella viatica. The sequence goes on along the minus strand of JARYHS010008074.1, from coordinate 371,801,491 downwards.
CTGTTTGAAGTGGACCACTTTTTGGCTTCTGCAAAATGTAGCGTTCATCTATGGCTGTAGACCACCTCTACTCCTTCGGGCAGCAGTGCTTGTGATTCGGAACTCTTCCCATGCACGCGAGCAATACCAAGCTCCAGGGCTACACTCATCACACTTCTTCCTTCTTTCAGTTTCCCGACGATTCTTGCCCAGGGAAAGTTATCCAAATGTTATCTCTGGGCCAGGTGGTAAGGAAGAACACCATCACACTGTTCCGTAACAGCTCGTTGGATGACACACAGTCTTGTCCCATTCCTTCGACAGTCTCGATTTGCTGGGCCACACACATTTGGTGCTATATTCATAATCAACATATGCCGTGTGACGTTCACCTTGCTGTACACGTCTGGAAGACATTTGGCAACATGATCCATTTGAAACATCCTTGCTTGTTGATTTCGTTATATGGAAGTTCCTAAAAGTTACCGTAGTAGTGACTATATTTACACACTGGTTGTTTCTGTTTAAAGTGCTTTCCGGCCGCCAGTCTGGTACTCCTGCTTGGTGGAATAAATTCTGACACTGTTAGGGAAATAGCTACAAAACATCAAACCAATGTACCAACATATACGGGGTTTAACTTGTGCAGCAATAGTTTTATTAACACGAGACTATTTCCACCAACGCAAACCACCAGACAATAGATTAGACAAATCTGACATTCTTCTCCGTAGATTAGGTTCGTAAAGATAGTGGTGACAATTGTGAGTCCTTACAATCGCTTAAACGCAGTTCCATCTTGCCACATGTACTGTTCTTCACTGTATCCTATTTTTCCTATTTCTGACTTCTTACACTTCCTTCACAGTTTATATCAAGCTCTCTCACATTATCATAATACTCCCTTTCCGTAATCAACCTTCACGCTTTTTTTTCAACAACCTTCCTTTTTTTCTTATCTATCTTACTTCTGACATAAATCACCCGCATGTCTGCATTATTACAACACCCGAAAACATCGATCTTTGCCTCTACGCTCTTAAACATTAATACTGTTCTAACACCGTAATTCTCACTGTGGTGTTACACATTACTTACATTCATTTACACATAGCAGTTAATATGTTGTGTTACTTTATCTATCTTTTCATTGCGTTTTTCACACCAGAATACGATAGGTGTATTTTTTGGTGTGTGAAATGTGAGTGTTGAGGAGATTGGGGTCTGTTCCGGTATTCGCCTTGATGGCTGTGGATAAACGCCAGTCAGAGCGGCCAGATGGTGTGTGCCTGGGATCGTGCTCTGTCCGTTGTAACTCTCCGATCCAGTGTGCGGCGCCTCAGCGCATTGAGCCGCACTGGCAAGTAAAGAAAATTACTTGTCTACACCGTCATAAATATCAGGACTGGCGTTTGTACATTTTTTGTGCCGCCATAAACGAAATCAGTGATAACAACGGCCGAGTGTAGTGCAGATTATTTGTATAGTATTGCATGGTAATTGAGGTCCTTAAAAATGGTGAACGATCCCTAGAGGAGGGGTCACAAATGGCTTCGAAAATTAAGGCCAGTCAGTTTGACATCAGTGGTAGATAAAGTAATGGTAATATTGATATGCAAACACATCAGAAATGTCTGTAAGGAACGTAAGTGGTTTTCAAGTCAACAATATGGTTTCAAGCAAGGATATTCACGCGAATCTCACTTATTAGGCTAAATGAAAGATATTTCGGATGAAATGGACAAAGGAGGCCAAATTGATAGCATAAGATCTTACAAAGGCTTTTGACAGAGTGAGCCATAAAATGGTGGGAAATAAGATTAAAACTTTTGGAGTGGGTGAAAAAATGGTGTGCTGGGTAAAAGAATTCTTAAAAGTTATAAAGCAAAACGTTAGGGTGGAAAATGCAGTATCAAAAGAAGTAGAAGTGAAAATGGGAGTATCACAGGGTAACGTATTGAGACCATTGCTCAGTATTCTAATGAATGATTGTGTTGATGGTTTACTATGAGAAGTTAGGTTGTTTGCTGATGACATAATGTTAAGTAATAGTATCAAAATGGAAGAAGAACCTGAACAGATTCAGAGTGATCTGGACAGGGTACCTGGCTACGTCAACGTGGTATGAAGACAAATGAAAAGAATACTCGGCTTATTAGGTACACGGATAAAAAACTAAAAGTTGGTTATGAGGTGGCGAATGAATTTCTTTTTGAAGACTTGAAATGTATATACCGTGGCATAACATTTGATTAAAAACCAAACTGGGCAGGATACATTGGACTGGTGGTAGGAAAAGGTTTCAAAATCCTAGAATTTTTGAAGAGAGTGATGAGGAAATGTACCAGATATGTAAGTGAATTGGATTACAAAACTATGGTCAGAACATTTCTTCAATATTGTGGCGCAGTATGGACCCACATTTTGCGTATCAATTACCGGAGTTGGTGGGGGTGCAAAGAAGGGCTGCTAGATTTGTCAACTTAAATTACCGCAGTGCACAATCAGTGATATGACAAGAGGAAGGTGAAGAGAGTCATGGAGTGCACAAGGCCTATGTTGGTGATGAGGCGTGGAAAGATACTGGTGGAAGAGATGCATGGAAGAGAAAAGATTACCGTAACCACACGCTTGTACTCGATTTCTTGCATAAGCATATGGGAAAATTCTCTTTCTTAGTTTATAAGGTCAGGGAATTACCAAGAGAAATGATAAATAATTTACCAAAAACTCTGAAAGAGTATTTAGGTTTGCTGAGTCATCTTACATATAAAACTGAATTGCTGTTCGTTTGTCTCGCTAAAACTCCGGAATGGCTGGACCGATTTGGCTAATTTTGATCTTGAAATATTTGTGGAAGTTCAGGGAAGGTTTAAACGGTGAGAAAAAATTGAAAAATTGCGAGGAAAATACTGAAAACGACAATTTAATCTTATATATAAAAATCAATGTGAGTTTGTTTGTTCTCTATGCGCTCCTAAACCGTTTATCCGATTACGGTGAAACTTTGGTGAGTTGTCGAGAGCGTTTTGGAGGTGATTCCTAAAAAATAAAATTTCAAAAAAATCACCCCCTCTTCCTCATAACACCCTACAATTTAAACAACCCAACAGATTTTGTCCGATTTCCACCAAAATTTGCACACGTATACTTAAAAAGAAATTAAAAAAATATTATGTATATATGGTTTCCAAAAACGCAACCCCTCATCCCCTTTAAATCCCCCTAATTTAGGCAAACCCACAGATTTTATCCGATTTTGATGGAAATTTACACATGCATACTATAAAATATACAGAAAAATAATGCCTAAATATTGTTTCCATAAATGCAACCCCTTAACTTTTGCCAGTGTATCTGGAATCACCAAAAACATTGCATATCGAAGACCATTGTAGAAATTGAATGAAACAGTAATTAAAATTTAAATACAAACGACCGGATTAATTACCCTACCCACGCATCTCTGTCACTTCACCGACTCAAAAGAGGAGCTTATTCAGCGTGTATTTACGGACATAGAACAACAGTTCAGTAACCTAATTGGCTGAGTGAACGAGCAATATTGGCGGCCAAAACCAAAGATGTCGATGATGTCAATGCGGCCATTCAGATTTTTCTTCCAGGAGAGTTGTTTTCTTACAAATCAGTTGACACAGTTACAAACCAGGATGATGTAGTCAACTGTCCCACAGAGTTTTTAAATTCACTGGAATTGCCTGGACTACCACCTCACAATTTACAATTAAAAGTAGGATCAGTTGTGATTGTGCTGTGTAACATTAATCAACCTCGACTGTGCAATGGAACAAGACTGGCTGTCTTTTGGTGAATAACGTGATCGAGGACAAGATCATCAAGGGAAAAAACAAAGGAGAGAATGTCTTGATCCCGCGTATACTGATGATTCCAACGGATTTGCCATTCGATTTTAAGCGTCTACAATTTCCCGTGCGTCTGGCCTTTGCGATGACCATAAATAAATCGCGTCGCGTGTTCGTGCATTGGAAAACCATCATCTTTATATATTTACGCACCACAAAAAAGACAAAAATATAGTTTATCAGAAAGCTTTAAATTGATTAACAGTATAACTGTGTTGTATTTAATGTAGATAAAAATTTTGTATTCATTTGATTTGTTAGCAAATTTTGTTTAATAACCGGACGAAATTAAAACAGTGTGAGATATAGTATGCTGAATGTGTGTGAGGGTGTGCGAGTGGGTGTATGTGAAATATATTTGTGGTGATGTTACTACAACATATCCATCTGAAATAAAAGTATTATTGTTTTACATTCATCACAATGTAACAAAATGTTATCGGTTGTCCTGCCGCTCGATCTACTTTTTGCAAAACGGGCAATGGATATTATATTACAGACTGAAAAAAATTGTAGGCACCATATTTAATGATATAAGTGTCTGTAGTAGAACAACAGCATAAACCGTAACTTGCACGAAAGAGACACTAATGTACAGTCGTGACAGTAAAGAGTTTTAGATCAGTAATGTCAGGTGTTGCCATCTCAATACGTTATACATATATGATGTAGGTGATACGAAGTTCACAGGGTCAGCTAGTTAATTATAATTATTTCCGTCATAAACAACAGTAATAATTGTAATTAAATAGACCGTGCATTGTCTGGTGACTGCGTGCTCCTGGATAGCTGTATCCTAGAGTAAGGTCACTCGTGAATCAAAGTTACAATCGTTCCTTCATGTTGCTTTTTGTTTATTTACGTCAACTAGATGCAGAAATTTATGTAAGGAGAAGGGTATTCGATGTTTACGCTATAATTATCTGTATCAGTTATAAGATCTGGGTTAAAGCATAACCTAAGAAGTAGAAGATAAAAAAATAATGAATTTTATTAAAAACTCAGAGAAAGTTTACACGAAACGTAAGTAATCATGAAATGTGTCAGTCAAATAAATAACAGTTATCCGTTTTGGAAATTATAGTCTCCTTTATTTAAAGTAAAATGCATTTATTCAAATAAAATCCTAGCCAAATACTGTGATAATCTAACCAGAGTAAGGTATTCATATCACGAAAGATTTAAAATGATTCTTATTCATTTTTACTTACAAGTTTTTCTGGGATACATTCCTACTAAATGAGATATCTTTAGTTTTTGATACACGTGTTAGCTTCTAAATGAGATTTAAGTTTACCGTTTTATGTAGATTTAAATCATCAAGGCTTTGACAACGTATTCGCGTTGTGAAACTCAATTTATTAATCGCAATTCAATAATGATATTCTTATGACAAAATAACAGTCACCAGAGATATTAGAAATTAGATATTATGTGCACAGTTACATACGCAATTGTTATGAAATTAATTGCCATAATACAGTAATAAAGTTTGCTTTTCGTAGAATTTTATTCTTAAAAAAAATGTGGAAAAATAGTTCGGCTGAAAAAATGTGGAACTACGACTACTTTTCAGTAACAAGTCGCTAATGAAACTAACATTTAAGAAACTTAAATTTGTCATGTTATCTGCTATTAGTAACCACGAAAGCCAACTCTCATTGCGGCCTATGCTAAATTTTAATTTAATTAAAACTTTCGATAATGTTGCTGCTTGATCTAAGTTTATTGTTTAGTTTATTTGCTTTTTACATATTTTACTGACCATTTTCAGTAATGGTCTTTGTTCACGTTCGCTGTACGCGAGTTATTAGGTTATTTAAAGGCCAAAAATGTTACCGAATCGAATATTCTGACAATTCATTTCTTCGAAGTTGTTCAGCTACTTAATAACCTGGAATCTATGTAATTTCTCCGGTTGTCATAGAAACTATGACTAAGATTACACTATGAATGTTTCACCAGATTCTATAAAAAAAAACAACGTGATGCTTTAGGACAGTGATTTAAAAAAACCATTAAAACGCAAGGATGTGAGGTATTGTTCATTTTCTTGTTGAGAGTCTGAGTCAATATGTATTTTGTTTACCTGCCAGTACCTATTGTGGAAGAAGCAGCGAAAAAGCAAGGTAAGGTGGGATTTTACTATATGGAAAAGTACTCTTTATCACAACTAATAATGTGGTTATCAGAATGCATTTGTCACTAGCCACGAACGCTGCCCGTGTAATGGACTTTACTCTAGTTTTTAAATGTTAAGAGATACAATATTCATTTCCCGGAGCAATGATCTAATCCAGCGCGCACTAAAGTACTGTGCGAGATATTAGGATCATTAATACTTTCCCTAATGACCACAGAGATGTAGACAAGACGGAAGTCAATTACCACCCATTCTTGCGCCAAAATAAATAAATGAAGAGGCAACGCTAACATTTTTAATCGTCTATAAAGCATCATGTAATCGTTTTCACTACTTCAAATAATATATTATCATTAGATTTTAATGTTAAACAATTTTTAAAACAGACTGTAACGGGCCCAGTGGAATTGGACACTATCAAATACGTATGTAAACTAAAGAACGTGTAAAATCAAAGAAACACGATAATGGCTGAAAATGCGTTACTTTATAAAATGTATTACTAAAACTAAAATCAAAGGTCATATAATGAGAAGGGAGGGGTCACATCAAATGTGGAATCGAAAGTGTTTTGAAGCGTAAAGATAACTCGGAAGATCAAGATTCAGGTCACTTGCTACAATCATAAGGGACGTCAGGAAAGCAGACATTCCAAGAGAAAAGGGTGGAGAGACAGAACTCGTTGGAGAAGGCTATATTTAAATTAATTTCAATTGCCCTTCTGTGATGACCCTGCAGTAGGTAAGTAGGGAAATTTCTGGTAACCGGATATTTAAAATTAATTGCAAATAAAAATTCAATAAAAAAGTTTCTGTCTTTATTTTAATCTTAAAATTGAATCTGGAACTTCTACAATCATAACAATTAAAAGCTAGTATTCATAACATTAATTTTTATCAAATTAAATTGGCAACTCAAAACTTGGCGGATAGCCCCAGACAGTGGTGGCCTAATCGCGTTTTGGCCTCACAGAAATTACTATTGTAATGGATATCTGAAGAATCTACATAAACACAATATTCATGGGCCCAGTCTTAGTATTCATAGCACCGAATCCATTCATCTTCAATAGTTTCTCCACATATGATGCATTCGGTCCTTTTTCCTAGATTTTATTCAGAAAGACTTTGAGTATTTTTCTTTGTCTTCAACATTTTTTTAGCGCCTTTCCCTTTAATTTTTTTTCTTCGGTCCTTTTTATTGCCTTACGTTTCTGACCGATTTCTACACATTTTTTATGTAAAGATGATGTTAAAATCTCGCTCTTTTTGATTTTTCAAGACTGCGTTACTAAGGATCTTTTTGACGCATCCGGAACTGGTGCCAGTTGTTTTAACAACTATATTGTGCTGGAAGAAAACAGTGATTCAGTTACAGGGGAAATATGACGTTGATGAAGAAGGGGCTGCTGATGACTGACTGATAATATTTCCTTTTGAAGCAACTTCTTATGCAACGTTTGTCATCAGTGATAATTAAAAATCAATGTCGGTAAAGATTTCAAAGTTGAATGGATGAGTTACTGCGCATTTAAACCAGGTTTTGTGCTATGTCAAGCCTAGCTGGTGGTCTCCTAAAGGCTTCGTCCACAAGTGCAGCAATATCACAATGTTCGATTCTAGCCGCAGGATCTGGTCTGATCCATCCCGTAGTTGCAAATGCAGCCTTAAAAGGTTTAAAAACGTCGTGTCCAAAGGCTGTAACTTATGAGTATGTGCTGATATGCTCAACGTATGAATGTGATGTTTATGTGGATATTCTATAACTGGCAGCTCTTTATGACTACCATGACCATCCTAAAATTTAGAGGACATGCTTTGTTTCCGATGGATGAACATGCTGTTTGAAATTCTCCAACCATTGCAATAATACTTCACTAGTGATCGCCCAGCGATCGAAATTCGTCCGTATTTCATTAAGTTCTTTCATGAAAGAGTAATAATCTAGTAATTCTCTGCATTACCTATAAAATTATAACGATACACTCCACGCGTGACTGTATGCTAAATTTTAGCTTCTAATCTAACCATAGCAAATGATGAAATGTATTTATCGATGGTTCATTTGAATTCAAAATATTCATTTGGACTTAAGGCCGGAAAACTGCTTTAGTTTTATGAAACATGCGCATTTAAATGTATCTATCAAAATAATTTCGTCATTTTGTGTGTTCGCTATTTAAATTTGGTCTATTATCATTTTGAATTTCACGCAAATAAGTATTCCGTATTTCTTGCCTCTCTCTCTTTCTCTAATGAAATTACTGAAATTAGAAAATCAAAAGACACTTAACCAAAGTTTAACATTTTAATATTCAAATGACCATATACTATCTGGCAGAATCGCTACAATCCTTTTCAAAGTATTCCTTTCATAATTTCAAACATTAATCTCTACTTTATCCGAGTCTTTCGTTTTACCAAAGACCACAGAGTGTCTCAATGCGGGGAATTCACGTAAGAACGTTGGCTCCGATCCTATTTCATGCGTACACACACGTTCGCAAATTAATTTTTTATTTTAATAATTTATTTGTAACATGTATTAACTATGCTTATTATATTTTTGGGTGGGGTGGGACATTCTCCACCAGTGAAAAACTGTTACTGACCTGTTGAAATTTGGATTAACTGTTTCCTTATAATGTCCTCTTCACGTTTAGCACTCTCCTCTTCCGGAAAAGTCACCACGAATTAAATTAAAAATGCCGAAATATGGGATGCTCCGCAACCGCGAAATGTTAGCAGCACTGTAAAAATGACACAAAAATTATCGGTACAGGGATCATATCAACCTAAATAGGTTCATTTTGTCATAGTGATCATGGTTAGGTTGAAATTCGGCCTGGGCCAAGAGTAAAAAGTTTACGGGAAATTCGTTCTGCGCAGCCCATGTCGCAAACCAGAGACAAACTGCGCATTTGTTTGCAACTGAAGCAATCGATTACCTCTGACTGCTTATATCGATTCCAAGGTTTGTAAAATATAATATATATAATTTTAGCTTTCTGTATTTCTTTAAGTTCCTCCGTTCGCCCAATATTCTGGCCGCTAGTTGCGCTATCTACCAGCCCTCGAAATGTTGCTTCTATATAAGTTCAGAGATTAATTTCGACTGTTTTGTTTCACCAAAGAAGACAAAGTACGGCCGCTAGCTGCGCCATCGCCCAGCCATCTGAGCGAACTACATAGGTGAGCGAGCGTTTAATTTTACTTAATTAACGCATATTATATATAGATTTTAGCTTCCTTCACTCCTTCTACTTATAATCTTTAACTATGCCAAATCTCACACTTCTCCATGCGCGCAATATTCTTAAAAATGTAACATAAGTTTTCGCTTAGCGTATTAATATATAGATTGTTCATCCACATGCTCTCATGTAGAATGGCAGTACTTTCTGGTGTCCGGGGTTACCCGCCACTTTAACGTCCGGAGGTACCCGATCGCTATCATGCAACATTTGTAGACACAGCACTTAAATCGTACAATAAATTTTAGCAATGATAGTACAAAATTAAAATAAATCAAAAATCCTAAAACTTTGAACACCAGACAAGTAAATAAACTTCAGTGGTGGCCCATTGTCTTCTTGAGTTCATCGTAAATCATCGAGCAGTCGGATAATTAGCCACTAATCATGTCATAGTCTGCCAGAAAAGCCATTAATCATTTCGTAATCTGTCAGAAAAGCCATTAATCATCGGGACCACACATATCGCAACACTACCTTACTCGAACCTGAAAGAAGACCCTCTTCAAAGGGATGGCGCATATAAGGTCATTATTCATTCAAGTCAAGTAATAATTTCCGGCAAGTGCCATCCTGGGCACCGTTTATGCTAATTAACCACATACGCGTCTGGACACCCCTTCTTCGAATCGACCCGGCCTCGGTTTGCAGCCATGCCTTGTCAAGTACTCCTCCGTGTGTTCTACACACTGGTTTCAACTTGCAGATTTAGCTCTGGATGTTTTCGGCGTGTGTTGGAGGATTAATTCTAATAATTGATATTGGAGATACCTCGTTATGTTTCTGTACATGAAAATTTATAGAATTCCAATAGATTAGAATTTAACAACTCAAAGTTTAAGACGATGAAAGTAGATTCCGCCTCCATATATGTGATGGTCGAGAACAGATCTTAGCAACTTTAGAAATGTATTTCGATCGTGTATCTGAGGAAAAGGTTATGGCGTTATACCTTGAGTGCAAGTTTGTCGATGTTCACATGGCTGACTGAAAAATATGATGACAGATGGTAGGATCCTCCCAAAGGATGTACACAAAACCTGGTGTCACAGGTAGGACTTCCAACTCTTTTCATGCTTATCTAACCTAATCCAATAGTAATCCGGTAACACTACATAGTACAGAGGTCCTAGAGTTGGACGTGGAATCAGAACTATCGAAACGTTTTTGCATAGTTAACATTAAGGAGTCAACAATGACGAAATGTTACTAAGTTTGACTTGCACACCCTGATACAAACAAAATATCACGTCCGTATAAATTTTCTGTTTCAGTAGACACGATAGTTTTCGATAATCAGGAAAAAACCCTGCAAAGCATGACATTACCGTCATGATGCAAATGATTTAGAGGGCGAAACCTACACATATTTGACAGTATCAGACCGATATGATGTGCAGTATGTATTTAAAAAAAATTTTTTTTTATTTTTTTTTTTAATAACAACGCACACAGAAACACTACGCAGGCACTAAGTCCCCAATACATTTTTTTAAAATTTAATTTAATTGCAATGGAACACAGGCTCCGGTGGCAATATCCCTACACATCCATCTTCCCCCTATCCTGCACCCACCTACATTTGCCCTCTACAAATTTTATCTTTAAATTCCTTCAAAGTTTTCGGTAAATTATTCATCATTTCTCTTGGTAACTCATTCCAATCCCTGACACCCTTACCTAAAAAAGAGAATCTTCCCACACCCTTGTGCCTGAAATCGAGTGCCAGCTTGTGGTCATGGTCATCTTTTCCCTTCCATGCACTACTTTTCATACCTATTGCAATATCTTTCCATGGCTCATCACCAGTATATGCCCTGTACACTCCCATGACCCTCCTCATCCTCCTCCTGTCTTGCAATGAATCCCATTCCAGCTCCTTTATCATATCCGTCACTGATTGCATTCTGCGATAATTTCCAGAAACAAATCTAGCAGCCCTTCTTTGCACCCTATCCAACTCCTGTATTTGATACGTAAAATGAGGGTCCCATACTACACTACCATATTCGAGCAATGGTCTGACCAAAGTTTTGTAACCCAATTCCTTGACTTCTCTCTTACATCCCCTCATCACTCTCTCCAACAAGTGCAGAACTTTGAAACCTTTTCCTACCACCTGTCCTATGTGTCCTGCCCAGTTAAGTTTGTTATCAAAAGTAATTCCAAGATATTTGCATTTCAAGTCTTCAGCAAGCAATTCTTTCCCCACCTTATATTCATAATTAACCTTTTGTTTTTTATTTGTGTATCTAATAAGCTGACTCTTCTTTGCATTTATCTTCATTCCATGTTTACCAACCCAATTAGATATCCTGTCGAGATCACCCTGCAACTGTTTACAATCCTCTATCGTTTTGATTCTTTTATACAGCATTATGTCATCTGCAAACAATCTAATTTCAGATAGTAAACAATCAACACAATTATTCATTAGAATAATGAATAGCAATGGTCCAAATACGCTACCCTGTGGTACTCCCATTTTTACTTCCACTTCTTTTGATACTACATTCCCTACCCTAACTTTCTGTTTTATATCTTTTAAAAATTCTTCTACCCAGCAAATGACTTTCTTATCCACTCCAATGGTTTTTACCTTATTTACTACCATTTTATGGCTTACTCTGTCAAACGCCTTAGACAGATCTAGTGCTACACTATCAATTTGGCCTCCCTTGTCCATTTCATCTGAAATATCTTGCATATATCCCACCAACTGAGATTCGCATGAATATCCTTGTCTGAAACCATGTTGCCTGCTTGAAAACCAATTACGTTCCTCACATATATTTCTGATGTGGTTGCATATCAATCTTTCCATTAATTTACCTACCACTGATGTCAAACTGATTGGCCTTTAATTCTCAACTCTATTTCTCACCCCTCCCTTATGTACCGGTACTACTATTGCACTTTTCCAGTCCTGTGGTAAGCAGCAAGTGTCTAGACTCAATTTAAATAATATTTCAAGATAAGGTACAGTGTCACATCCGGCTATCTTTAAGATATCTGTAGTAATATTATCTTCACCAGCCCCTTTATGTTTTTTCAGCTTTCTTATTTCCTTCATGATTTCCTCAGGATGGATATCAAATTTTTTACTATCGTCATTTCTAATTGTGTTGTTAAGCTCGTTCTCCGAATTAGACCCTCCTGTTTCTGATTCATTGTCCCTAATGCTTTCACTGGACCAGTTACTTAAAATCTCTGCCTTTTTCAAATCCTCAGTAACTTCTTCTCCATCCTAATCTATAAGTGTCTCTACATCCTCCCTTCCCCTCAGTTTCCTGATATAGCCATAGAAATTTTTAGATGCATCAGTCAATGGTCCCCCTGCACTGACAATGCTCTTCATAAACCCATCTTTAGCCATTTTCTTTGCTGTTATTAAGTCCTTGTTTAGTTGTTTTAAATATTCCCTACTACCCTGCTTTCTCTTAACTCTGTTATGTTCTTTTCTTACCAACCTCTTTAACCTCCTCACTTCCCTATTATAGTACATAGGTTCTCTACTTCTCTTTATTTTTTGCTTTGGAATAAACTTTTCTTCCCCCTTTCTTATTATCTCTTGAACTCTTCCCACCTTGACTCTACTGTACCTGAGCCTTCCTTCCATTTGCTGAATTGTTTTCTGAAATATCTCCTCAAATTTGAAACCTGTGCCTTTTTATAATTGTACCTATTTCCCCCTTCAATTTTGGCTGCTGGTTTACTGAATCCTCTAATATCCATCAGAACTGCTTCATGATCACTTATTCCTTCAGTTACTTGATACCTCATAAGGTTTTCATCGGGCTTAATTAGAAATATATCCAAAATATTTTGTCTCCTAGTGTTTTGCTCAACCACTTGTGTAAATCCTCCTTCCCTTATTAAGATATTTGCAAATCTTTGTTCCCTTGTGTTATTTATCTTATTCCCTTCCCAGTTTACACCTGGTAAATTTAAGTCCCTGCCGATGATGATCATTCTATTCTCACCTCTGAAATCTGAGTATGAATTTAATTTCTCCCCAAGAGCCTCATCCTCTTCTGTCATTCTTCCACTGCGGTAAACAGCCAACACTCTGATTTTTTCTTTTTTATTACCCCAGAAATCTACCCCAAGTAACTCATGGTCTTGATCTATGAACGCCAGTGAACTGTGGTAGTTTTTGCTAACTAGTATGAAGACTCCTCCACCAATTGCTCCTCTATCTCTGCGGTACACTCTGTAACCATCAGGAAAAACCTCACTGTCTAGTACTTCTTCTTTTAACCAACTCTCGACCCCAATTATTACTTGTGGTTCGTGCATCTCTATTAAGTTTGCAAATTCAATTACTTTGTTCATTATACTTCTACAGTTTACCATTAACACCCTTACTACTGGCTTTACATTTTCAGAATTTATCTCCTCTTTCCCACTTTTACCGCAGTCAGTTATTGTTTCAGCCATTTCATCTATTTCTTTAATATCTGTGACTTTCCCCATCGCGAATCTGTAATCAGTATCACTTTGATAATCTATTTCTGCCCCTTCACCAGCAGCCCCTAACTTAAAAAAGGCACAGTCCTGACCCCATCATCACTGGAAACGGGCTCCCTCACTGCTTTCAGAAAGTACATAGTTCATTCCACTCTTGCCGCTGACCGTGTGATCATTTTCCAAAAAAGTAATATAGTATTTATCAGTGGAAAACGTAATACCCTATGTAATGTGCAATTTGTGAGATGTATCATTGAATTCAGCCCGTTTCGTTGGTACCTAAAGCCGATATATGGTGGTTGGTTAAGTATGTGAATTATAGAGGAATTTACGTTTATCTTTCTGATAATTTCAACATTTTTTTGGTGAATACATGTAATTTCTTATCCAACGTTTTTTCTGGTGGATCGGAATCGGCTGCCTAATTCAAGAAATGTACCGTGGCAGAAATCATATGCTGCAATAAAGTGACAGCGTTGACTAATTCTTGTTCCACCTTAGGATTCAGATTTTTTTACCATGATTTTTTACTATTTCCAACAATTACTATAATAACATCACGTCGTGATACTATTCAGTACATCCAAGGTTTGAAGAGAAGCTAGTAGAATTAGAAATTGACTAAATGTACGGAAAAATCAATGCTGTACATCATTTGTAAGTTCTTGAGTGAAATGCTCTGTAAATTAGGAGTGTACAGAAAAAATCATTGCTGTACATTGACTGTAAGTTTGTTGAACGCCTTGCTCATTTCCTATGTATAAAGTCAACTGAAAAAAAAAACTTTAAATTGCTGTTTATTACCAGACCTGGAGAGTTAGCGAAACAGGAAAAAAAAGAACGATTTTAAGTTTATATTTAGTACGGGTAAAACCATTTACGAATTCTGTCATTCGGATATGAATAAGTGGTCTGTGTCCGGTTAAATAATGTTCTAACAAGCACGGGTATATTTTGTCGCTGTAAGGATTGTTTCTCTGTGCAGGCGTCACCGACAAAGAAATGGGATCTCTGCGTCTGCATATGAAATTATATCGCCAAAAGGGGTTTTTAAAATGCCGGCAAAAACTAAAAATTACGGAGTTATGTTTTCTGCCGCTCGGGATACAAAGGATGATGCATGGAACTTATGCCACCAAAGGATAAAAATAATGGAGTCGC
>JARYHS010008074.1:371745483-371785601 GCA_031002005.1 Vandiemenella viatica | reverse complement strand
CGCATAGGGCAATCTGTCTTTGTCTAACCACTTGGCTGGACAGAGTGACCACAAGGGTCACCACCACACTGTAGCAACTTGATCACTACATAATTTTGGTTGTCAGGTGTGGGGTACTCTTGTATGAGGCAGTGCAAGGGATGATGGTGTTCACACTAGACCATAGTAGGAGTAGTTACATATTTAGGTTTTCCGTAAATCACAGCCCTGAGTTAAGAAACAGATGCATGTGGATAGAGGAGAAGCAAGCACATCTGTCAGGTCCATTATCTGACTTACAGTAGAGTTACAGACAGAGTTATTAAAGGAGAATTTGTCTCGGAAGAAGCAGCAAGAAGCATCAGTGATAATCAGAATGAGAGCTGCAGTTTTCAGGGACAACAGGGATCAATGTATAGGCCAATGTCAACACACACGTAGCAGGGTGGAGAATTGCAAAATAGCAGCTAGGATTCATTCAGCATACAGGTGGGATCACAGTATGCACACACAGCATACAACTGCTTTGGAATTTCACAGTGATTCAGTAAATCAAGTTTGGCAAGCAGCATATACACAGATGTCAGTTGTTATTAATTCATGTATTAAAAGTGTGAATTAACTTCCTCTTAGGAAAACCTATTTAAGAAATGTAAAGAATTATATGATTGTGTTATGAAGAAACTAGTGTTTCAGTGAAGTTGATATGCCATTAAAATTTGCATTTTTTTAAAATGAATTTATCAAGAAAATTATGTTATTTGTGAAAATAAATAAATCCTTGACGTGGTGTAAGTTTTAAATTGTTCTTTGCTCTGAGAGTAGTTTGTAAAGTGAATAAGGAGATATTGAGGTAAGAGGAAGATAATAATTCATAATACTGTTAACTAGAAAGTGCAATGTGTGAAATTATGTGCAGAAAGAGATTACATAATGCTACTTATGATTAAACTCCAGAGCCGAGGTAAACATTGTCACCGGAGTATGTATACCATCGCAATTAGAGTAAATAAAAAAAATTAAAAAAATGGTCGTGTTAAGAATTTGTTCTGAATACACTGATATGGGGAATCCTTGAACGTAGAAGGCACAGATCCTTCCGAAATAAGCAATGGTTATTTTCTTTAGAAATTAAATAAGCATGTTAAAACTCTCATGTAAAATCAGTTATAGTAGATTGTTATTTAACAATGCAACAGGATGCACAAGTCAGAGATTTGACCAGTTAGCAGAAAGTCGAATGTTACTATATGGTTTTGTTACTAAATAAGATATTTTATAAAAAGAGAGATGCCATTTGTGGTGCGATTATGAATTCAAATGAAAACAATCAATCTAAGTTGCACAGTATGTACTTAGATTCAATGAGAGGATGAATGGTTACGGACCTTACAAACAACAATTCAAAACATAATTTATAAGACAGCATTTTAATATATTGCTACAGAAAAAGGTAATATACAAAGATATATCACTGAGCAAAATTCATCAAATAAAAAACAGAACGAGGTTCATGAAGGGCAGTTTATTATTTAAAGGTGGGCGAGTAATAGAAATAATTCATAGGTAATGGGAATTCAACATGAAGGTGTTGATATTTGGCAGTTATATAGAAACAGAGATACTGGACGCACAGCAAATTATGTATATAATTAATAAATTACCACATAAAGTATGCATGAGAATTAACAAATTTTTTAATCTTGTAAGTGAGAGATGACATTTATACGGTAATTAAGAAGATGATGTACCTTCAAGAAATGTGTTGAGAATAATGCAAGTACATAAGTAAATAATGCTGCAATTCAGCTGAAGCTGTAAGGTAATGAATATATTGGCGATAGAACATAATAAGATGTTGAGAAAGGAGGCAGGTTAAGAGGACGGTCAAGTGTTATGAGAGATAAATAAATGCATAAGCATTGGTTTAAGGGATAAGCAGTTAGTGGAATTATACATAAAGAACAAGTGGTATATGAAATTGTGTCAAGGAGGGATGCAAGTAAGAGAACAAGGAGGTGATGAAGTGGTTGTCATGAGAAGTTATGGAGGAATGTAGCTAAATGGGGCTATTCCACCATAATTTTCAGATTAACAAATTTGTAAAATTAAATAGTGAATAAAGAAGAACTTGGTCAAAGGTGGAACAAATGCACTGTGGTAGATGGTGGAATTTTTAATCAGCATACAGTAACAGTCAGAGTGTATGTTACGAGTTGTTGCCAGAAAGGTCGCCACAAGGAAAATAAAGGAGATAAAGATATTGCAAGAGGGCAGTAAAGTGTGGAGATAGTGGTCAGGGGTACCTCTACCTAAACATCTTAAAGAGATTGTGAGCTAACCTGGACAGGTAGAAGCTATGTCTTCCATAGGAGAAATATTAGGGGGTCCTGGCAAAGCCTGGATGGTGTAGTGTGTTCACTCAAATGTGAGATGGTAGAATACGGGTAGTGAATTTGGACAAAGCAGCAAGGGAACAGCTGCATGGAACGCTCAGAGAAATTTTAAGTTATTTGCCAGAGAGTTAAAATTTGTGGGAAAACGGGGATAAAGAGATTGAACAGAAAGGCGGGTTTCAGCTGTTAATTGAATGGAAGCCAAACTCCAGAGAGGGTTGGGTAAGCTCCAATTGTTAATTTGTACATGACAGAAGAGTTATGGAAAAGAGGTAAACTCTGTATTACGTATAGTATGCAGAGGTAGCGAACCTAGAAAATTGTTTGCCTGTAAATAGCAAATCTGTAAATGGGTCAAGGCAAAATACAAAGGAGGTTGCAAACAATGGGTCAAGGAACTCCATAATATTAAGCCTTGCACAAGGAAGTGTCATGGGGCATTAGGAAGGTTGTGAGAAAAAAAAGGGAAGCCAAAGGACTCCATAAGTAATAATGTGTGCAATGGGTGACACATTAATGTGAAAAGTAAGAAAATTGTGAGGGGGAATTTCACCAGCATTACAGTGAAGCAATTGATGATGTGCCTTGAACGAAAGTGATCACATGGAGATATGAAGGTGGTAGAATTGCTATATTAGTGAGGTACAGTGAATCCATCTGTCCTGTTTAACGAGGACAAGTTATGGCAGGTTGCATAGTGCAAACCAGCAGGTGCAGCAAAATTCGATGTTAGTTGTAAGAAGTGGAAGAGTACATTGGAAAACTTTTTTTTCTTATGGTTTCACACCTCACTGACATTATTAGAGGTGAGAAAGAACTGGGGGGAAGGAACAGATGTAAATTTGTACATGGCCTTTTGAAGCAACCATTCCACCAGCATTTGCCTGGAGTGATTTTTGGAAACCATGGAAAACCAAACTCTGGATGCTGGAAGGGGGAATTGAACCCACCATCCCCAAATGCGAGGCTAGAGTTAATGTTCGCTCATCATGCTCGGTTTCGAGAAACCATGAAAAATCAAAATCTGGATGACCAAATAGGAATTTAAACCCACATCCTCCCAAATGTGGGGCTAGAGTGTTACTTCTCACCCCTTACACTCTGTGTGGCTGCCCTTTATTTTAAAAATATGATTACTGGAATTATCTCTCAAGACCAGTGTTAATTAATAAATAGAAAGAAAAAGAATTTCTTCAATTAGTTTGGTATAATACACTTTAAAACCTAAACTGTTAGTGAATGCCATTTTGAAAATAATATGAAATTAAATGTCTAAGTTATTAAAACTTACAGTACAAGATTCAATTTTCGTTTAGTAATATCGATGGCCTATTTAATCAGACATGAAACGGTTTGATGATGTTTTCTATGGGTAACACTCCAAATAATTCAGCTTTAATCACTAAATGTCCATCAACAAATATCTTTAACCGTTATATTTAAGTCATACAAAATAAATAATGTCACCACATGCTTACTGGAACCATCTAGAACATACTAACCTTTGCTAGACTGGCTGTAAAAAGAATACACTCATACAGCTCTCCCATCCTTTGTAAGAATTCATCCACATATGGCCGTTTCAGGACATATACTTGATGGACTGTTCCATCTATTTCTACCGGCACAACGAAATCAGCATTATTAATAGGCTGTAACAAAACAAAATTTGACAGTGAGCAAAAAAAATGGAATCAAAACAATCTGCCTTAGTTACTTAAAAGTAATAGTATCAGAGACTTAAATGGAAAGACGAAAAGAAGTGAAGTTATCACAGGAATTAGAGAGGGGATTCAAGGTTCCAGGAAAGATAAAGTCTTATAATTTGTGCAACAATTTACAGAATTTTGTCTGTCTGTGATAAAACTAGTAAAAAAGTATTTCAAACATAGTATTGTACAAATAAAATTAGTACAGTCACTAAGATCGATAAAGCAAAATTATTTATATAAGATAAGTACAATATATCATCACAGATTTTTTTTGCTGATACTAAGGAAAAAGGAAGGGACTTTTAGGTGATATAAATAATAAAGATTAGGGGAAATAACTCATCACATACCAAAGTTGAGGGCTGCGACGAGAGAATAACACGTAACACAGACACAAAAATACAATATTCCGGTTCAATGCATTACAGAATGAGCCACTTAGCTCTGGAGGTGTGCACACACACTGAAGGTTCCCCATGACTGGAAAGGTAGTGGAGAAAGGGTGGGGAGTGCAGGTGGCAAGGGTGAACTATTAAGAAGACGAATATCTATACATCGATTCAAAAAGTATTGCACCAAAATTTATTTCTCTGAAAGTATGAGAGATACAACTTTGAAACTCGGGGAGCACATTGCTACATTGTTCAGCCATACCGATTATATTTCAGAGAAGTCTCCCTCCATTCCTTGAATTGCTCACCAGCATTCTGGAAGAGCGTGTAAACCCTGTTGGTACCATGCTGGTTTCTGTTTACAAAACCATTTCTTCACAGTGCAAAGAGCATCATGCTGAGATTCAAAGTGTATACCATGGAGTACATTTTCAAAGGAAAAATAAGGTGAAAGTCTTATGGTGCCAAGTCGGGGCTATAGGGTTGGTGTGGCAAAAATGTTGGCAAATCCAAGTTTCGCAATCTGCTCATGGTTTGCAGACTTGTGTCAGGTGTTGCATTGTCATGCTGAAGCAGCACGTCACACAGACTTTTTTCAGGCCAAACATGTTTGAAGTGCTCCTTTAATGATTGCAGTGTAGCAACATAGACATCTGAGTTAATGATTGATCCATGATCCATCACATTAAACAAAAGACACCTTGCATATCCCAACACAGTGATCATGGTATTTCTTGCTGATGGAACTGATTCGACCATCTGCTTTCATGACGCCTGGTATAGGGACATTCCATTGACTGTAATTTCACTTTGGACTTGATGAACCATTGTTTCATCAGTGGTGATGATAAGGGATAAGAAGACATCGCCCTTACGTTTGTAGCATTACAACAGTTCAGATGAAATATTTTTCCTCGCTTCTTTTTGGTCAAATGTGAGCTCTTTGGGGATCCATTTTGCACAGTATCCCAGTTCTTGGAAGATATGGTATCCACTACCGATACTGATGGACTATTTTTCACTCAAATGTCAAACAGTAATGCGTTGATTCTGCCAAATCAGTTCATCAGCGCAATGCACCAGCAATGGAATCACAGCTCTGGTGGGGCGACTGCTTTAGAGTACATGCAGACTTGACTCATTGTGACCATCCACTAATGGCATTTTGATCAACAGCGACTGTTCTGTGTATATTCCACAACTGCTGATGAATTTTCTCGACACTTTCTCCCTTGGCAATGAGAAACTCAATCACAGCATGCTGCTTGTAATGTGCATCTGTAACAGACGCCATCTGCAACAATGCCTACCACACTCCCACCTGGTTGGGGAGCTTGCATCTTCCCACAACAAAGGCGAAAAGTTCAAGCTAGAATGCCTCAAAATTTCAGCCACAAAGCATTGTTGGTGTCATAGAAATAAATCGTCCCAGCAGAGGCATTCTGGATTGCCAAGACCAAAGAAAGCTAGACAATTTCAGTCAAATGTAACATTATGCTCACTGGGTTCTTCGATTTTAAAGGCATGGTGCACCATGAGTTCTTGACGCAAGGTCAAACGATCAATAAGAAATACTACCTCTAAGTTATGTGTGCCTTTTGTGTGAAGCAGTCCCAAGAAAACGCCCAAATTTGTGGCAAAATAATTCATGGCTTTTGCATCATGATAATGCACATGGTCACCCATCGTTGCTAGTTCATGAATTTTTGGCAAAAAACAACTCTGTAATGATGTCCCAGCCCACATATTCACAAGATATGGTCCCGTGTGACTTTTTTCTGTTCCCAAAAATTAAGAGAACCTTGAAGTGCCATCGTTTTTCAAGCATAAATGAGATTAAAAGTGCATTGCTGAATGAATTCAAAGCTATCCCAAAGATCGAGTCCCAGAAGTGTTTCTGGGATTGGAAGAAGCTCTGGCGTAAGTGATATCTACTGGGGACTATTTTGAAGGGGATAACATTAATGTAGCAAAATAAAATTCTTTATAAAAAAAGAAATGAGAATTCCCATTATTTTTTTATAGGGAAAGTTTCCCTCTGCATGGTTGTAATATGTTGTTATGGGTGGAAGCATGCTGCAGGTTTTGCAGAGAGGTCTATTGCATGGAGTCCTTCGGACTCTCCAAAAACACCATATGGATTCTTTTCCATGCAATAGACCTTGCTGCAAAACCTGCAGCATGCTTCCACCCATGACTACATTTTCCAACAGGGGAAACTTTTCCCATCATTGGACATGCCATATGTTCAACAACTCATGTCCATGTACCAGCTAACTTGCCACCACTGCACGAGTTCCTACACAGGCCTCACCACCAACTCTCAGTCATAATGAATGACCACAGAAAACAGCCCCCACCTGCAACTTATACTTTCCAATACTAGAACGTGCCAATAGCCACAATTCCAATAACTTCAATGACTGCTTTACTGTGAGGGCAATCAGTTTTTTTTCCTGAAACCACAACTGCACCAGAACTCCAGAGATGGGAAAATTGAATGCCAGAATATCCTAGATAACGACACTCTCCTGGCCTCAACCACCGATAAAATCCTATCACTTAATTCATAACTTTTTATTTATAATGTTTCAAAATATTTTAATTAGTGCTAATTTTAATAAATTTTTACATCAATACTAGGTTCCTTTTGTTGTATAAATTCATTTTACCACCACCTGTGATGTGCATATATTTTCTCAGACAGTCCCAACATATCGATAGTACTTTTCTTATTAGTTCACCCCCACCTCACACAACCCTTTCTTCTGCTCCCTAGCCAGTCATGCGGGTAGCCTTCACTGAGTGGGCATCCCTTCAGAACCAAATGACTCATTATCTAGTGCATTAATAATGTTTTATACTGAAATATTGTATTTTTGTGTATGTGATGAGTTATTTTCTTAAATCTTTATTATTTACATGGATTATTTAACACATTCCTTTCACGTATTAACAGGAGGGCTAGATTTTTCAATGGAAATCAGTTTCAGACATGCTTAGTAAGTGATACATTAAGGAAGCAGGGAGTTTTTCGATGATAGGGATGTGTGTAAAAAATGGTTGGTATGTGTAAGCTATATACTGCTGATAAACTTGGATGGACACCTGATGAAGAATTAGAACTAGTTTGCAGAAAAGATGATCATGACGTAAATTAGTACTTGAATTTACCAAAGGAGGTTCTGAAATATATACCAAGAACAGTGAAACAATTGTAATACAAATGTGCTTAAAGCATCATTAGATGTGAATGGAAATTAGCAACAGGGTATAAAATGTATCAAACATAATTATAATAAAAAGTAACAAGATAATGCACCAGTGGCAATAACCATTTTCATATAAATGAACAACTACAGGTATTTGTTTCTTACAGATGGTGAAAATGATTATTATGAATTGATGAGACTATAATACTTTCAGGTTGAATTAATTGACTTTTGGCCCCTAGAATAGCAGAAAATTTACACATTAGAGAAACTTTATCAAGCACATTAAAAAGAATTTAGTTTTGTAGTGCAAATTCCATCTTATTACACAGAGAGAAGTGACCATGTTTTGTGCAAATGGTAGCACGTTAATGTATATAGCACACCTGATGTATGAGGTTTTTCAAAAAGTGAGGTGACTTTTTATTTTTATCAAAAATATTTATTTATTCATCAATATTTATGTTGTCCCCTTCAAAGTAATCCCTCTCAGATATAATACACTTGTGCCAACATTTTTTACGGATCACTTCTGATAAGCACTTTTTTGTATAGCCTTGAGCTCCTTCAGCTATGCAGTCTTTATCTCCTCAATTGTTGCAAATCTTCATCCTTTCAGTGGTCTCTTCAGATTTGGGAACAGGAAAAAGTTGCAGGGGGCCAAATCCAGTGAATATGGTGGCTGAGGCACGATTGTGGTGTTGTGTTTAGCCAAAAAATCACTCACAAGCAACGATGAGTGAGTAGGTGCATTGTCGTGAGTCAAAAGCCATGAATTATTATCCTTCAGATCCTGACTTTTTTTTTTGTATTGCTTCTCGCAAATAGCACACAACTTCAAGGTAATACTCCTAATTGACCGTACGACCCTGTTGTAAAAACTCCTGATGCACCACACCGCGATAATTGAAAGAGAGAGAAAAAAAACAAAAAACAAAAAAACAGTGAGCAAAACCTTGACATTGGATCAAACTTGGCATGCTTTTTCAGTATTTACTCTTCCATTGGGACAATTGGGTTTTGGTGACGTCATAACCATATACCCATGATTCGTCACATGCAAATGAGTATTATCTTTGACATCATTCAACAGCTCCAGAGCAAAGCTCATGTGATGGTTCTTCTGGTCAAGATTCAGCAGTTTCTGAACAAACTTCGCTGACACAAGCCTCATGTTCAAAACATCTGAAAAATTGCATGGCACAAGCCAACCCAGATGCCGACTTTATCAACAACTTCTCCAATGGTGATTTGATGATCCTCCAACATCATTTTCTTCACTTTTTCAACGTTTTTATCAGTTGTTGACGAGCAGGGGCATCCAGAGCGAGGTTCATCATTGACATCTTCTTGGCTAGCTTGATAGAGCATGTACTGCTTATAAGATTCACCACATGCCACTGTCAACATTTCAAGTGTTTTGGAATATTTAATTCCATTTTTTACACAAAATTTGATGCAAATTCTTTGATCCATTTTTTTTTTGACAGAAGAAAATCACCGATCACACAAAACACTTCTAACAATAATGCCCCTCACAAACAATGCAAAGAATGCTATATAGTTGAAAGATATGTGCGGGGACGAGTGTACCACAATTAGAAAAACAAAAAAACAAAAACAACTGTACGAATCTGGTGAAATTAAAAAAGAAAGCTTACTTTTTGTACAAACCTCATATGTAAGCAATTCTCAAAACTCTTAAAAAGCAGCTTATACATCTGTTGAAAATTCTTTCAATGTCTGTGCATTGAAATTTAAGAGGTTTATGGGATATGTCTTAACACATCAGTTTCTTTCTTTCTTTTTTTTTTTTTTTTTTTTTTTTTTTTTTTAAAAGAGAACATGTTAAATTTTGTGGAGAAAAGTTAACGTTTATTCCTTACATCTTAAGGCATACCAATATTTTTATGTGAAACAGAACTTTTTAAAATTTTCTAGAGAAACCTCAAAGTTTACTCCTTGCTCGACTCTTGTATTTCCAAATACAAACATTAAACATTAATGACCAGACAAGTGTAAGTCGTGGCTTGCACAATTAGGTTTCCATACTCTAATCGACCTTTTATATCTCTAGAATGTGGTGGTCAGGATTTATAAAAATTTATTGTTGGATATGTTTTCAGATAAGGAAGTGGGTTCCACAACAAGGTTCACAATGCTGCAGCATGTTGCTGCCTGCACAACTGGTGCAGTCATTCAGCTGCCTCAAAATTTATTATAGGTACCTAAATATGCAATGAATTCTTAATTGAGAGAAAGTTTCAATGGAACAGCACTTGCATACGGCAAAGTAACTTCAAAATAAAACCTTTTGCTTCTTCTGTTCAAAACACAGAAACTATATCAGATATAAGTAATTTAGGTTTAATTGCAGGATATGATGGATATTGGGGACATATTTCAGTCAGCCAGCCAGTTATACCCCTCCCTTTTTTTGGTAAGGCCCTTTAACAAACCGGCAGCAGAGCATCAGCAATTGGGCCCCATTTCCCATCAGATACAAAGCCATAAAAATTATAGTGTGTACTCACATTTCAATGATTGCTTGGAAATAACAGGTATTCTAGAAAAGTTATGCAAAATGCTTAATTTATTTTTTTGAAAAGGGGGGGGGGGGCAAAAGAAGAGCTTAGTCCATGATTTATCACTAGGCGCATCAAATAAATACTAAAGCATTAATTAAATTACTACTTACAACAGTATAAGAAATTTTGCGAGTTGTTGCAAATCCTCTCAGGATTTCTTTTGTGTGTAATACGCACACTTGTTTACAAAACAATTTATCAAGCATGATTTCTGTATCAAACTACCAACAAGAAAATTTTCAGTGGATAAAATATTGTAGTTTGATACCAGAAGATTTGATCACTCCAAATGAAATCGCTAATAGTTATGTTCGCCATTAAACACAAAAACAGTTACTACCGCCACCCCTCAATTATATAAATTCAGGAGAACTTTTCAATATATGTAAATAGATTAAAAAATTATTTTAGAAATGAGTAAATCTTA
This sequence comes from Vandiemenella viatica, assembly GCA_031002005.1. Taxonomy (NCBI): domain Eukaryota; kingdom Metazoa; phylum Arthropoda; class Insecta; order Orthoptera; family Morabidae; genus Vandiemenella; species Vandiemenella viatica. The sequence goes on along the minus strand of JARYHS010008074.1, from coordinate 371,774,895 downwards.
TAAATTTTAGTCTCCTCATAAATCAAATACCACCAACAGTGACAGAGAAATGAAAGTTAGGTATTATGTTGGTAAAGAAACAACAGAAGTTTAGTTTTAAAATCTCTTACAAATTCTTAACAATTAATAAACAAACTATGCTCTAAACAATGCCACAACTGCAGAATTTATGTTTGCTTTGATTAAGTGAGATACTCATATATGTGATTTTAAACATACTGCTCTCAGCAACAGTAAATATTTGATAGATGTAAAATACAGCCAACCAGTTGCATCAGTCAGGCTATTAGTCGTGACCGGTTTCGACCTTCTTAAGATGGTTTTCTTCAGAAGTACATGCAACTATACTAGAGGGTGGAGATGACCATGTGCTTCGTTGACGAAGCATGCCCAGAAAAATTTGCCAAAAGATATCAGCCAGTTAATCGTAATCAACTGGTGAACCAAGCGGTAGATATATGGTCAATTGTATCGGACCATATATTCTTTCTTTCTGCTATTGCTTATAAAGGAGATGAGAGCAATAGGTTCAGAGTGGACAGTGTTTCGGACAAATACAGCCAATCCTCCCTTCCATCAATCACCCTCGGTATATGTCATATCCTCTTAGCACAGGCCGGTGTTGATGGTCTAAAATGTGTCTCCTGTAAGCAGAGACACAAAGGACTAGACAGTGCTAAGAGTTGTATCTCTTCTTTGAGAGCCTAAAAACCATGTAACTTCCATTACAGTATGGGAGCTATCCGATTTATTAAAATTTACCCATCCCAGGTCAGGTGCGTCATTACTTCCAGACTGCTGAGGAATGGGAGTACACTCATCAGCAGCATCTCTATATCTTCAAGGTCCAAAGATCCTATAGACATCTCCGACTCGGTTCTGAAGACCTTGAAGATACTTTTTTTCTTCTTTTTTGTAGGCCTCTTCCCCTTCTTCTCCCTGCCACTGGGTAGCCTGGTAGGGGATGAGGAAGGGGACCTTAAGAATTTTGTGGGATCCGTTTGATTAAACTTCAGACTCCTACCTATTTCCTGTACTTGCCTAGATAGTATTGCTGTTGCTGTAACTTATGCTTTAGTTGCTGCTGTAGGTACAGGAGTCTTTACTCTTACTCCTGATGATGCTGCTGGTGAAGCCTTAATTGCTGCTGGAATGGTCAAGGTTGTGGCTGAGTTGCTCCCGATTTCTGTGGTCTTTGGTGTTCTGACCTTAGCAGATTTTGCACTTGCAAGAGCATGTTGTGCTTGTGCTCATTTCCGCAGTGGACATGAGTGGCAACAGTTTCTTTCCTGATGGGAGTTTTCACCAATGTTGTGAAGCAAGTGGCGAAGATCTTCACCATTTTCTTCACTTTGTCATACAGAATTCTTTCTTTGGTTTTATATTTCTGTATCTTCCATTCTACGAGATATACTTGACGTGCCTTTCTGCACACAGGGTGCAAACCAGAGCAGTTAATACACTTTTTTTTACTTACGGTGATTAGAGGCAAGACGGGACTGGGGACAAGGAACAGGAAGGAAGTTGGACACGGACTTTTTGAAGGAAGCATCCTGGCATTCACCTGATGGAAAACCCAAATCTGGATGTCCAGATGGGGATTTGAACTGACGTCCTCCTGAATGCGAGGCCAGAGCATTAAGCTCTCACCCTCCACGCCCTGTATTTAATACAGATCTGTGGTACAGTGCACTCAGTGCCGGGTTCGTGGGCACCACCACTACATTTCCCACAGGTGGCATTGCCTTTGCAACTCACCGTTATATGACCAAACCTCTGACACTTGTAACAGCACATTGGATCTGATACATACGGATGAACATTCAAATTCAAATGCCCTGCTTTAATTGACTTAGGCAGCGTTCGTGTGTCGAATTTCAGCACGAAGGTGGAAGTCTTTCTCAAAATCTATTAAATCATGGCTGGTGATAACGCCTTTACTGCAGTTTAGAGTTTCATGGAGTTCACATGTTTCTGCGAACTTCCCGAGCTTCTAACTCTTTAGGAGTAGGGGTGCTTCCTGCTGGTAGAAGTTTCCAGCAGCAGTGACCCATTCCTCAGCTTATTCAAAGATTTCAATCTGCCTACAATAACCTCTAGGCCCAATCAAAATATAGAAAGGGGATACCCTTTCAAAGGTTCCATTCTTCCTATGCATTATCGCAAATGCATTTGCCAATGGACAATCCATTCTGTTACACTCTGTTCCAGATGTTGGTGCGTTAGTAACCCGTGCCCACTTCTTGGTAATTTAAACTTGGTGACATGTTAGGGAAAAAAATGAGAAGGGGTGGTGGAGGAACAATTAAAGCACACAACCAAACCAATCAACAAGAAAATTGGAATAAGTGTGGGTGACGTAAGTTACATGAAATGATCGGAAATGAACTGGGTCCCTAAATGACCAGAAAATAGGGGAAAAATTTATCAGACCCCCAAGTATTCTGGTCCGCATTGAAAATGGTCTATTGTGGAGGATAATTCACAGAAAAGTAGTTTAACAATATGCAGATGGTCCAGGCAGAAACAAACAGTGTAAGCAGTAAAAATTATAAAATTAATATGCAAAAATATATGTAACAATTAACCAGCAATACTATTTCCAGAAAAACATATAAAGAAAACTGTGAGAGCTGCAACAAAGCACTGAACCTTAAATTTTAACTACTGTAAGCATAGCAGCAACTGATTCAAATTGTTAAACAATACACAGGCAACTTGATAACATAGGAGTGAAATACTATGAATGGTGATAAACAATGCCACACAGACATAGTATTGTGAAGGGAAATAAAGGCATCAAAACAACATGACAAAGGCATAGCGGAAACTGATTCACATTGTTAAACAATTCACAGGCAACTGGATAACATAGAAGTGAAATGCTGTGAATGGTAGTAAACAATGTCAAACAGACACAGTAAAAACTGAGGGAAGTCATTAGGCAAATTATCATTAATACTGATAATGAAAATGCTGTTGGTAAAAATAAGGAAGAATATGGAAATTTACCCCATCACTGAATATAGGTGAAAGCAGGGGCACCATGAGAAACACAAAAACATTAACGCATTCTACAATAAACTTTAATCACAATTACAGGAGTGCATATGCCAAGTGGATCCGAGATGTGCCACATGACTAATCTATACCATAATAAATCAGTAAGTGAATTGTATGTATTTGAGAGATTGAAACGGCATCTAGCAAAAACTACCTTCAAATTTTGAGAGCTTATGATCCATATTAAAGTCTGTGAAAGTAGCTTATTACTTATACATACTGACACTGGAGCAAGAAATTATAACTTCTAGATGAGAGAAATACAAGTTTTGGATCACTCTGTATTTGAGACGAGCACATCTTTCAAGAAATACGGGCAAAATATCACACTACTACAGTTTGGATTCTGTCTTATTTTTTTACTTCAATTATTTCTGAAATGTAGTACCTTAAAATTAATGGAACATGTGAATCAAAGTAATATTTAATTTACTGTAAACATCTTGGCACTAGAAGAGATACTAACTTAAAATGACTACTACTCTGTGGACTGTGTTTGTATTGCTTTTGTCTTTGTTTATTTATTTGGTTTTCTGAAATGTAGTGAATTAAAATAAGTGGAATATGCTAATCAAAAGCATATGTAATTTTTAATTTACTGTAAGCAAAAGCTACGCTAACACTGATGTGCCATTGTAACATTTGGCTACCATGCAAAATGCATCAACATTAATTATTAATTTTTGTGATAGTGAAACAATTTGATCTCTGGTATAACATGTCTGCTATAATCACTTAAAGCTGTACATTAAAAAATGGTGTGCCAATACTTCTCTCCCACATAAGGATGCGGAATTCAGTTTTTTCTCGAAGAAAGATGCTTGAGATACAACTGTAATATACTTCAACAGGTAAAAATATGTATTTCATGTATAATAACTTGTGCAGAACTGCCAATTTTTTCAAATGACTTTACTAGATCATTATATATTTGAGGCTATAATGTGCAAATATTCTTAAATAATATTGCCCACGGAACAGAGCCGTGATGAGAGTTTAAGATAGGGCAGCAGTGGTTACAGATAAGGCGGAAGTTAAAATTTTACTTGATATGATCAGGTGAATCAATTTTCATGATACTTATGAGTGGGAATAAGTGAGAGAGGTAGTACTTAATTGTCAGGAGGGAGTGATAGATAGATAAGAGCAAAACATTTATTTACTCAGGTTAATATATCGCCAAACATATATTCAACATAATAATAAAACGTTCTTCCATAAAACAACTGAATTCTTCAATTCGCCATACTATTAAGGACTTCATTCAGATCAACTCACTTTGTTCTTTTATTTTCAAAGACCAGAAATACAATACCTACCATTCTTCTTGCACGGACCCCATGGACTGAAAGTTTCAAAACTAAGTGACATAAAAATATATTCAAGCCTGAAATTATGAATTGGACAAAAATAAATAGTGTCAGATCTAGGAATTTTCAGAGCCAGGCCAAAAACTTGAGTTTGCCACCCTTTCAAACATACTTCCCCTGGGGCAATACCGAGCTATTCCTTGATTTGCCGCTCAGGAAAGTAGAGGTATAAAAAGATCGCCGTTTTACAAATTTTCCATTTACCCACCTTACAAACATGATTTTGCCATCCCCCTGGCCTTGCCGCCTGGGGAAAGCACTCTGGTTTGTCCCCCCCCCCCCCCCTGAGGTCCGGCTAAGGATTGCAATCCCGTGGGATCCGCGCGGGATTCTCAGTCCGTGCGGGATTGCTACAAAGAGTTTTTTAACGCATATATTTAAAACATAGTTACTTAAAACGTTAATAAATTAAATAATAATTAAATTAACAAATAATTTTTAATGTTAAATGATAAAAATTGACAGTTAACAATATTTTGATTGGGAAAATGACATTAAAACTTTTTAGCGTGTCTTAAGTGTATTTCGAGGTTTTACATTTTTGTTTTTTAATCTAAACCAATTTTTAAATAAATAATAAAAATGGAAAATATTGAGTCTTAGGTCGTATTATGTGCATTACAATACATCACATAAGTTTAAAAATATGGTTTGCTTAATGGCCAAGTTAACAGAGTTTTTAATTCTAAATAAACGTTCCATAACACCGAGAAAAGCATTACATTTCACAAAGTGAAGTGAATATACTCTGTAAAGTGTAGATTGGCTCAGAACAAGACCTCATAACTTTTTGTCACTGCACAAGCACGAGACTTGGCTTTTTTTGCGTGATTCATTATTATATCTCCTGATTCCTTGATTGATATTACAATTGATTCATTGTTATCAAAAGAAACTACTAACCAATACGTAAACTGTCAAGTATTTCAGATTTACTTATGTGGCGTAACGACGTTTTTAGAGTGTAAATTATTATTTTTTAGTAAGAAAGGAGACTTTCTCGGCGAATGATTGCAGTGAAGTCCTCATAGATTGTATCTCCGGATTTCATTGAAAACACTTGAAATTACACACATGAGGAAGACGGCGGAGGCAGCCGTCGAAGTATGGTGTTCCTACAACACAATTCGTCGATACACCCATGAAAATTTCATTATAACTTTTTTTTTACCTTTAGTCGAAATAATAAGGAGAAGAGGGATTAATCGAAAGGCTGAGCGGCACATCTAAGCAGGTGGCTTTCGTCAAAGAAACGCATTGAGGCAGCGGCCAAAACAACAATATGTCAAAGGATATAAAATTTCTTTTTGATAGCTGTTAAATAAATAGGTACACGATCGTTAAAATTACGATAACCTTAGTTTCATATCAACGAATAATTAAATTTTCAGCCGCAAATTAGGAAATTGTCACAATTACTTTATCTGCAAATACAGAAAATGGGAATAATGAAACCGTGAATAAAAAGCTGTAACCGTGTAGTTCAGATAAAGTGTGCGACACTTAAAAAATAATTATATAGTTAGAAAATCATACAAAATACGCACCATAACTCAAATTACAGAAATGTCTACTCGAAACGAACGTAAGTTTTGATGAATACGTAAAAGTGTATTTATTTACCTGCGAATGACGAAGGTTGACAAAAACAAACCCTTGTTCACATGAGTCAAATGCCAACTGGAAGGGTACAGGCAAACAGTGCAAAATATCCGATAGAGACCGAGTGGGGCAGCGAGTAACGCAGACTGACACGCGTTTCCGCCGGATTTTGCGGATTGCGGATCCGCTTAATTTTTTGCGGGATCCGCCAGACTGTCTAATGATGCGGGATCCCGCGGGATTGCAGGATCCCGCTTTGCTGGATTGCAATCCCTAGCCGGCACTTACCTAAATTTTTTCAACGGTACCATTTTGTCTACATCGAGACTAAGTAATGGATTTAGTAGTTCATCATTGTCCAAAAATCTTCTTTGTAATTCAGCAATTAGTATGTCCTACATTTTGAAATAATCAGAGTTAAATGGCAGGGCATTCTGTATTTTGTCTCACGGAGGAACAGGATCTATCCGATTTGATTTTTTGACTTGCCTCTTGAGCCTCTTCTGGATCTGGGTCCTATTTTCGGAATCACTGCTTGGATAAATTTTACTTGATCTCAGTTTCGTTGTTTCATTTTGGACGCACTTTAAGATTGTTGTCTTTCAATCCTGTGCTTCGGGATTGTAAAGCTGCATCTGCAGGCTGGAGCATGGATAAGATTTTTTGACCACAACTATGGCCATTTGGAATTCCAAATTGAACATGACTTTTTCAATACCGACACTTTTAGCTATGTCGTCACTGTTACATCTGTCTTTTTAATTTCACAAAAAAAGTCATCAAAATCGATGAATAATTTTCATTTACAACTTTTATAACCACTAAGTGTCCTGACCAATGCTGTTCGAGGAGCTGGTCCATCCTTTTTTCCGCCATAATAAGCAACTATTTTGCATTGGTCAAAGAATCCATGTAACATGATGCATTGATCAAAAAATAAACGAATGAAAGTGATTTCCGAGGTGGTCCTGATAGCTATAAAATGCTAGTGATGGTTGTAGCAGTGGATGTAAGGAATTTTTGGCCCATTTATTTTCTATTCTGGTCACAACTCCCAAAACGTTTACTTGCGCCATCATCATCATGCGTTTTCTGCTATTCAGCAGGTCCACACACAGCGGCGGTCTTCCATGCCTCCACATGCCCCGCCAATCTCTTTTTCTCTATGTATTTTGTAAGGGATTTGTATGATTTTAGTTCAATTGCATAGCATATTCAGACGGATTAACTTTATCATGCTCTTGGAGGCAGGTAACCTAATTCTTTTAGATGCAGCATGTTTCAAGGCTAACAGAGGTCCATAACGTGAGAAACCATTCTCCCATTCTATCAGCCCTGAAGTACTTACTAAGACTTAATGAGCCATTTATGGGCTAGCCACTTGCTAGACACGTGATGAATAGCCAATGAGCAGTTCCATTCTGACGCTTTGAGAGTGACTTTTCCACCATGACTGAGCGAGCATCTAGACTTCATGTATGAGTGTAACAGGTGTTGACTAATACATTTAGTACTCCTCTACTGGCATGGGGAAGATACTTCAAGTGACTAGATTTTTATTAGTGATATTATTGCTTTGCAGCAGAGCTATTTCCATGCATTATTTTCATATCTTTGAGTATGTACCTCATTTCGGTGAATTAATTGAAGTTGCTTAATCTTTTCCCTGCTATTTCAATTGCTAACACTGATTTCCCACTCATTACTAACTAAAAGTAATAGTAGGAGTGTACCATTTTCGATCACAGATCATATATCTCTGTAGCAAACGGAGTTGTTAGCTTGGCTCATAAGTTACATATTTGTTAATTATGAAATGAGGACAGCAAGTTTCATGTTAAGAAACCAGACAGAGGCATCAACCGGGGATTTAGAGCGCTGACAGTAGGGAAAAAAGTGTGCAATGGTCGAGCTAAGGAGGACAGATGACGGCATGGCCTCATCATTGGCTACCATTTGCCCCTCCACTTTGGGACTGTAGTGGGAGATTGTGTAAAAACCTTTGCACGGGTATCAGAGAGTGTCTTGTCTTGTCTTCATCAATCAGTCGCAGCCAGCAACAGCTGGAGCAGAGAGAACGCAGACGTCGAGCTGCCCTCCGACAGCCGTGGCCACGGGGAGGCGCTTCACCCGAAGAAGATGGCAGCGCTTAACAGGTTGGACGTGGAAAGCCATCGTTGAATCATAGATAGGGAGCTGGGCTCCCTCACAATGCCTAGAGCTGGGGTTACTGATCTAGATAATCGCCCGCAGTTGAAGAAGCTCTTGCTGTTCTCAAAGTAAATGTCTCACTCCGATCCCAGATCGACTGCTATGATCGATCCTTACCCATTCACTCATTCCTCTCATCGAATCTGGCCAAGTCTCCACTCGGCCTGCTGCCAGGTTCGCCATAGGTCCCCAGGTGGGGGCACTACATCTCATTTAAAACAAGTCTGGGAGTGATTCAATTGAGGTGAACCAAAAGTTCTGTGGCATCAAATCACTCGGGATACTACAATTTTCCATTTATCAGCATGTCATCAAGCATCATCTTTCTTCAACAACCTTTTCTTTTCCCTCATTTGCGATGCTTTCCAGGGCAGTTTTAATCAGACACTCATGGTCAATCCAGTTCCTTTTTTTACGTTTCTTATAGTTTTCATAAGGGACCATTGCTCTCCTACTCATTCCATCATCTCATCATTCATTACTTTATCTGTCCAACTTATTCTCTCTATCATGGCATTAGCTAATAAAATGAGATATGTCAATGTTATTTTCCATATGGGTATTTAACGTTAATTCCATAAAAGGGGCTGCGTCAAGGCATTCTTTAGTTGTAACTGCCAGCATCGAATCATTGACGATTCCACCCTTAAGGTAAGTTCTTGCTATTGCAATATTTTCACGGTTATTTTTATCTCTCGTGCCATCTTTCAATTAGAGTAAACCAGTTTACATCAGATTCCTTAACATCATTAACAATGGAACTTCGTACAGCTGGAATTATTTGATTTTGAATTTCAGGTGAACGATATGTTGCATTTTGTGGTATATGACAGAGCGCCTTCAAATTTGAATCATTCATGCACATGTATTCAAATAAATTCTGAAATAATCCTTGTTCTTTTTCTTCCTCCAAAATATAATCTCCACACAAAGCTAATTCGTTGACAACTAGAAATTGAATTACTTCAATAATATACTTCTACCTGTTCTTTCCTAGTTCTTTTCGTTGTATCAACATTTCAATACTGCTAGTTGTAGATATTCTACGTAATTTGTGCTGTCAATCACCTTGGCTTGTGTATAAGAAATGGATTTTTCGTGTTTTGGTAAACCATTTTTCGGAATCAGTGGCATTTCTTGTTTTTGAATCCTGTGGAAGTGTACGAAGTTGCTGTTGGCTTCCATGAGGTTAAAAACTGCTGTCAAGGATAGCAAAAAGCAGCATCTTTCTTTACAGAATACTGCAACCATTTATTTTGCTTGAACCAGTCCGGCACAAAGACCCTGTTATTTTCTTTTGGATATATGTATAAAATAACTTGCATTATCAGCTCCCCGATTTGTAAAATATCAAAAGGAATAGCTAACATTGTAAACACGTTTCATCAAACCTGTTTCCATTGGACCAGGAATAGCAATTGTAACTAATGCTTCCGTCTGTTTTGAGGAATAAGGTTATTCATGGTCAATTTCCTCTTCAACTCTTAGTTTTTTTGTTAAAGAAAGCCCATATATCCATTGAGAAATCAATCAAACATCAGTTCTCAGCAGTAAACAAACATTTGTGTCACTAACAGACTGAAATACTGTACCTACACTTCACTAACCAACACCACAGACAAATAACCTTTAATTGGCTTATTTTAGTTTGTAAAGGGATTCGCCGCACCACAGACTGCAAAACGGGAACATCTCCCACGTACACTTCAAATGACATCTATGGTCAGCATAAAGTATTAGTATATATGATAGCGACAAACTGTTGTTAATTCGGAATTGTTTAGATGTCGCTACGCTAGTGTAAATTAATTTTTTCCCATCATTTCACCCTATGAACAAACAGTTCAGGTACTTAGTATATTACCTTAGGTGATGGAACTTTTAAGGTAGCGCATTGCCCCACAATGCCCCCTGCCATCTACGGCCCTGCAGAGAAATGTGTGTGCAAATTTTGAAACCAATTTTTTGTAAGGAGGATCACATTACAGAGGAACCAAACTAATATACAATAATCATCTTTATGTAATAATATGGATAAATTGGCAGTGGTCCAATAATGGTGTACTGAAAATTAATTGTCAATTTTGGTCTGAATTTTGGTACGCACATTCCTTAGACCAAGGCTGGCCAACTAATTATGCAGATGGCGCACATTTTCTATGTTAGATTGTGGACCACCTGATATTTGCCCATACTTACAGTGGATATTTAAATAAAACAAAGATATAAGTAACACAGTTTAATTATAATCATAAAGTAAAAAAAAATCAATGGCACCTTTGCATAGGTTTCTGAGCTAGTGTGTGCTACACCAATGCTGTTGGCGGACAAACCCTCTTTGTGGACTGCGGGGCCCGCTGTTGGGCAGCCTTACCCCTTGCAGTCATTTTTTTTAAATGTATATTAAAGGCACAAATGATGTACTAATGAAGTAATTTTTTCCTCTTCCCTATGGCTTTACGACTCATTGACGTCTAGTTTATTAGAAGTGGAAAAGGAGGAGTAAGTAATGGGAAGGAATTTGGTCACAGCCTTTTGAAGAAACCATCTGGGAATTTTTCCTGGACTTTCTTTGGTAAACTATTGAAAATTGAAATCTCAATGGCCAGATGAGGATTCAAATCCACGTCCACCCAAATGAAGTCTTTAATAAACTAAACTAGCCCAACCTTAAACATAATAAATGGTGGTAGATATACAGCATTTTGGGTACTGTTTTCAAATGCCAACATAAGGATGATGGATAAGGTTGATTTGTAGACTGCACATGAATGAAAAATCATGCACTTTGTATAGGTAACTAACTGATAAGTTAAACTTGTTTTATTTTTGGACAGCAATGTAACGGGGGTTAGGTTGGAATGCAACATGGGCCTGAATGAAATACACTCTTAGCTACCTTTGTTTTGAAGTATACATTTTGCTATCAAATTACTGAAAACATGGCCACTCCATTATATTTGTTATAACAGCATATGAATATATTCATATGGTGTCACAAAAACTTGGCAGTGATTTTACAATTGTTGCTGGTTGGCATCAAAGATGTATTTAGAAATTGCTGCCAATTGAACTGCTGACACTGTCACTTATGGTAAATTTCATGCAGCATAACATTTTTTTTTCACTTTGATATGCACTTTTTTAAAGGTATATCTTCAGGAAAGCAGGTAACAAATTTCTGATCAAAGGGTAATTGCTTCTCGGTAAGCCCCTACTGAACCATTACAGATAATTTATCAAGTAGCTTTAATTTCTTACATTTTGTGCATTATATTGTGTTGATATATAAGTAAATAAATTAAATTTAAGATAATAAACTAAACAAAGGGAAAGCATTTAAATAGAATTTACATTTTTTTGCTTATCCACGTTAATATCTGGTAACAGAATACAAAGGGTAAAGCATTTCTACACACACCAGGGTCTACCCTTGCAAAGCAATAGGCAAATGCCTATAGCCAAAGATAAACCAAGTGGGAATGGTGGTATAGCTGTGGTAAGGGGAGGGAGGGAGGGAGGGAGGGGAGGGGAGGGGAGGAGGGTAGAGAAGATGCAAATGGTATTTACTGGAAAATATAATCTCTGTAATGTCTGGTCAAATTAAAAAAGAATTAATATATTTTAGATCTTGTAAAGACTCATTAATTGTATATTCTTAACAACTTAAGAGATAGCTTTACTGGTGGGTTATTAACAGAGATGATGCCAGGAAAATGCCTAATGCTAAGGATATGCTGATAGACTAGTTTCCATTTGTGTAGTTCCAAAGGGGTAGTGGTATCAGCTCTACAGCAAAACAGCTGTTGACATTAGGGAGCGTGCATAAACCACGCAGCTCCATTTTGCCCTCCTGTGAAACCCCCCCCCCCCCTCCCCATCACGTAGCCCTACGTGGCTTTTGTCTCTACCCTCCTTCCCCCTCCCCCACAGATAGCTTTTTTCCCTTTTGATTCCAGAAAACATTTTGTACTGTTTTCTCCTGTCAGACTATTGTAAATTACATACAGAGATAATTAACTGAGGGAAATAAATATTCACATGCTATTGTGAGTTCTGTTCCTCATTTTAACTGTGAAAAATGTTATGGACTCGCTCGGTACACCCCCTCCCCCCACGTAGCTCAGTGTAGCCTTCCAGCCAACGCCCCCCCCACCCCTGGACTGAGCCATGTAGTTTGTGCACGCCCCTTAGGGGGCGTCCATAAATTACATGAGGTGAAATGGGGGGGGGTCCAGCAAAACATCACCAAGGGAGAGGGAGGTCAACGGAAATCTCACATGAGGTTTTGTAAATTTTTGCTGGACTGCTAAGCAAAAAAAGTCTACAAATGACGCGAAAATCGATTTTAGGAGAGTAGGGGTGTAACCGACTTTGGAAAGGTGAGACCTAAAAAAAAAAAAGTCTCAAAAAGTTGCGAGGTTTATTTCTGGGCGAGGGGGTGTCTCACGCACCAGATCTCACCACAGGGGGACGGGGGAGGGTCGGGTCGGACCAGATCTCATGACGTCTCACTATGGGGGGGGGGGGGGGGCGGAAATCCGTAAAAACACCTCACGTAATTTATGGATGCTCCCTTATTAGAGTTGTGTGAATTGGCATGGGCGCCAGTGGATGGTCATATTTGTCTGGCTATTATGAAGTGTGGATAGAAAGTGGAGATTGTATGGATAGTGACACTTATGAAGAAGAGTTGGACAAGAACTATCAAGTTCTTTGAACTCAAGTTTAAAACGTACTGACATAGAAGTAGAAGATTTTGTATTGGAAATGCTGTTAGGAAGAAAGATTTTTTTATTGATATAAAAAAGTATTTTAAAAATGAAATTAATATTTTCTTAAGGAACTTAAAGAAAAACCATCTTTGAAATTATTTGACACTAATATTTCTACAATTAAGTATGATTATCTAGCATAAAACTGCCTCAATGAGTGTTACATAATGGGGGTGACAGAATGAAATGTTTATTTCCTGCCAAATTGATATTTTTGAAGCATAGAGTACTAAATAGCTTTTATACACTCAGACATTTAAATGTTTTAAGAACTTAAGATTACTTTTAAAACTTCCAAAAAGTTTATGAATATATCTGGGTATATTGTCATGCGCCCGCCAAATCAAATTAATGGTGGACATTGTTTGGTCTGGATGGTGGTACATGTAGCAAATTTCAATTGTGCATTGATATCAGCAAGCTTAACAAGAACATTTATTTTTACATTCCTATTTTAGTTTGTAACTTACTCAGATGTTAAGCAATGATGTTAATCAAAAATCTAAAGTACTTCTTGTAGTTGAAGGATGCTGAAATCTTGTACAAAGATTTGATTTTACCAAAAAATCATAAAAAAGATATTTATTAAATTGGAAAATTTACGTTTATCTACTCCTTCTCTACCCCGAACAGGAAATTGCTTCCTACTCTACTCTCTTTACATGACACAGATTTTTCATTATAAATGAGGCTAAACTTAAATATGTTAAATTTTGTTTCCTTCCTCTCCTTATTTTGGAAGTCAGTAAAATTCAAAGTTTTTAACCAACTATGACATTCCATCATAATTACACAGCATTTCACATGGTCCTTCAAACAGGTAATAACAGAATCTATCAACTTACAAAAATAATTCTTGTAAAAATTGAGCCAAAAGTCATGGTTATTTAGTGACAAAAAGTTACGATATCTAGTTGTGACCCAATAACTGGAGCTGATAACATGCTTTTTGAATTAGTTTTTTTGGTAACAAAAACAATTTTCAACACTCAATAAATTTAAGAACCAAAACTTGGGATTATATATTAAATCAACAATAATGACAATGGAAATGCTGTCAGGCAATGCAAATAAGGGAGGACAGGAAGGTAATCCTATCACTCACCATGGATGAAGGCAGGAGAGCCACAATGAACTCATAAACACACACCTTACAATAATTTGGAATCAACCTTAAATTGTATAATAGAGGTGAGACATATGCCAAGGGGTTCAGATATGTATACAGTGGCATTCACCACAACTGATTTTTTTTTTTTTTTTTTTTTTTTTTTTTTTTTTTGTAACAGTTTAACGTCCCTTTTTAACAACGTGGTCTTTAGAGACGGGAAAGGATGGGGCAAGGAATGGGAAGGAATTCGGCCATGGCCTTTTGAAGGAAGCATCCCGGCATTCACCACCACAACTGAAACATGTTGCAAGTCTCAGAGTGAACATATTCGAACACGGCTCCTCCATAATGCAAACCTCCTTAGAAGGAATTGTTCTATTGGCATGAGAATTTGTGTTACATTTCTTGGGTGATATTATTTAAGAATGGCTGTACATTATACCCACAATATAAATATTTCTCAAGTAAAATCGTTCAAAATATGGGAAGTTCCACACGAGCTACTGTCCATGAAATACGTGTTAGCCGTTAAAGTTTATCCCAGATGTTTCTTAGTTTACATTATTTGAGGGGGAGGGGAGAATTTTGTATATGTATGGCATGTAGAGAAGCAGTAATGGCACACAATACATTTATCAACAAACAGAACTGAATAGTGACATGCTGAACCAGTCATTGTTACACTGCCTGGGATCTTAATAATCTGACGTGACAGCCACTCTTACATAGGATACGATCTTTAGGGAGTATTATTTAAGAATATATGTGCTTTTTGGTTGTGGTTAGGTTGAAATGCAGCCTGGACCAAACGAAAACTGATGATACGTATTGCAGCATAAAGAGCGAGTATGTTTTTACGTGCCATATAAATACAAAATTTATTTTTCTCACTAAGAATGAAAACTAAGAAACATCTACGGTAAACTTCAATGGATAATAACATGTATTTCACACATAATAAACTGTGCAGAACTGCCCAATTTCTAACAATTTTACTTGATATATATCTATGGTGGCCATAATGTAAAACTATTCTTAAATAATATCACCCAATGAATGACGGTACAAATGCCAAGAGGGCAATTCCTTCTAAGGTGGTTCGCATTTTGGGACCACTGTTTATTTAGCGAAAAAAGTTATGAGTTCTTGTTCCTAGCCAATATCTGGGGGCTGATAACATGCTTAGTTTTTTGGTAACAAACATAATTTTCAACAAATTTAAAAACTAAAAGTTGGATTAATACATAACTATTTAATCACAACAATAGTGACAATGAAAATGCTGCTGGCAATGCAAATAAGGGAGGATAGCGAAGGTAATCCTTTCACTCACCACTGATGAAGGCAGGGTAGCCACAATGATCTCAAACACAAGCACACTTCACAATATTTTGGTATCAACCTTAACTTGTATAAAGGTGAGACATATGCCAAGTTTCAGATATGTACACACCGACACCATAACTGAATCATATGAACAGTCTCAAGAGTATACATATCTGAATGGCTTGCCATATCTCACCTGTTCCCATCTGCGTGTTCATTACCTTTGCCAAGTCTGAAATTAATATAACACTTAGTAATCCTTTCTATTTTAGTCTTTTTCCCAATGCTGCTTCTATTTCCATACCCTACACCCTATCGTCTTTCACCTAACATAAACCAGAGATGATGTTCTTTTATTTATATTTTCTTGATTACTGTTTCTTTTATTATTTATTTTATTCATAGCTGCTAACTATTTTCATATAAATATTTATAACATATTTTCAACCCATTTATACATATATATATATATAAAATTTACTGGTTCTGGTATATTCAACTGTTACCACCACTCTTGTCCTACTTCCTCCATTTTGGAACCTTTCTTCTGTCTTCCACCCACCTGCTGCACAATGCACAATTGGCCCTTGACCCCCTGCTTTGTGTGCATCATATTCTTGCGTTGAGAAAGGGTACCCCCAACAATTTCTTTAACGTGTGCTTAACGTCTCTTAACAGCGAGGTCTTTAGAGACGGGAAAGGATGGGGGGCAAGGAATGGGAAGGAATTCGGCCATGGCCTTTTGAAGGAAGCATCCCAGCATTCACCTGGACTGATTTGGAGAAACCAAATCTGGATGCCCGGACAGGGATTTGAACCGCCATCCTCCCGAATGCGAGGCCAGAACGCTAACCGTTACACCACCACGCTCAGTCCAACAATTTAAATGTTTCCTGTATACTCATATACTATGTGTGCAACTGCCGTCATCTGTGGTTAACGGTGATTTATTTCTTATCTTTTTTTTTTATACATAAGCATTCAGGAGTTAACGACCATGACCTGCAGTCATTTTTAGATCAGTTTCTTACCTAAAAGTGTCAATCACTGGAATATTTAGCCTGATCTCTAAAGAACCCTCAAAATACTATATTCAAAGACTAAAATACATATCTAGGGGCAGAGGAATTTTTTCGTACCGTTACTTCAGTAAAATATAATTTTTTGTTTGTCATTTTCAGGAAATATCAGATTAAATCATGGCTTTACTAAATGGATAACTCAATCTGGTACAATGCAATTTGATTCTATATAATGTCATTTTAACCGAATTCACTGATAAAAATTTACTATGTTGCATTCAATATACATAAATCCACAAAGTCATGGGGTTAGATCAAAATAAACTAAGATTCTGCTTGAAACTACTATACAGATACACATCTGAAATGTAATTAGATCTCCAAAGATTTTAGCAACACCTGGGAACTGGATACCTCTAAAACTGAGAGAATGATGGTATTTGTAGTTCTACATGGCACCCAATCCTTGGAAGAAACAATAAAAAAAATTCGGGTAATATCAAGATGGGGACACCGCTGCGGTCTCGCGCAGTAAAAACACAGATCACGTGGTATATATGACATCATTGTGACGTATGGTGCAGGCTGCATTACAACATAAACTCAAATGATGATGATTTTATAAATATGCGTTTCGATCGTAATGCAGCCTGGACCAAAGTGAAACGTAGCCATAACGCACGATATTGCAGATATCCAATTTTCAGATCATATCTATAGCTGTTACAGTGTTGGTACATGCAGACTGAATATGTCACAATATGCCATATACACCACGTGATCTGTGTGTTTACTACACGAGGCCGCAGCGGTATCCCCATCTTGATATTACGATATAACGAGCTACCCATATTTCAAACAACTTTATACATTTTTCATACCCTTAACGGCTTCATATGCACCGTTTTATGAAATAATATATGCATTTAGGAACGTGTGTAGTAAATTTCAGACCGATAGCACATTTACTTCTTGGGACCCTGACGTTGTGCTCGAACCATAAAAGGATTCGTTCAGCCATAATGAATTAAGTAAGTGTATGTGATAATGAATGGCTGGTACAAATCCAGCCATTTAAATTTTGTTCTGAAGCATACGAGTTTTTCTGGTAACTCAGTGGCTAAGGCACCTAGCATCGCCCGTCAAAATTAAGGGCTACGGGTTCAAATCCCAGTATGGTCAAGAACTTTTGTAGGCTTTGCTTTGAACATGTGAGGTATTATATGACATTCCATTATTACCATTCCTCATTAAATGTAGGCCTTGGAGAAAAAGACATAGCAGTCCTACCTCTGACACATTAGCTTAGTATGCCTATTTCAGGAGGATCCAATGAACCATTGTGTTGTGAACTAAGTTTAGTTTTTTAGAAACTATAAATCCACCATCCTGAAGTAGTTTGATGAATATAATAAACACTTTCACACTGCTGGCAAATTTTTCACTTCAAGCTGTATCACAGTTGTATAATCATCACACCTCACAATCATTATGAAGCCTCCACCTATTAACAAAATTACCTTAAATGAACTGTGGACCAATGTTTCATCCAAGTCAATCACCATGCACTTTTTGTGCATGTCCTGATGTCGAACAGCAGGTAACAGGAAGCGGGGTGAACCCGGACTAACAGGGGGAGAACATCGGCCATCATTCCCTGATGAAGCTTTGGAACTCTTAGAACTGGCTTGTCTACTGAAGCAACACAGCAGGGTGCGGAGCAGCCCTCGACGAGGTTTCTTGACAACCTGACCTGAAATGTACAATGATCGAATATCAATTGGGCTGCAGTAATACTTTGCCTGTTGAAACTTCTTGTCTAATTATTTTTATATTTTTAAAAACAAGTATTTCGTTTTTTAATACCAGAGCATTTAAAGTCCAAGGTCAAACATATATGCTGTTGAATAAACATGTTGATATGTAAAATAAACGGAACTCTTTATTTACCTTGCACTGACAGTTCATTTTCCGCCGCTGGCAACTGAACTATAAAGCAATAAACGAGGAAATTATTAAAAGTATGTACCAAATAATTAAACTTCGTAGTGTAAAAAAATATTTTGATCTAATGTAAAAACCTTTACATAAATGTACCATCCAAAACAAGCTTCACGTCTAATAAACTAAAACGATGTGCAATGGTTACCATATAAAAATTAACCACTTTCAAATCAATTTACACTTGTTACTACGTTAAAGACAGTAAAATTAGAAAGAACACAGCCCTCGACGTTCACTTTAGTAGACGGTACATGGAATTAGTTCCAAAACCTTATTGGAATAATAAATCACTAGCATAAGCCTAGTACACACCACCTTGCTTTCCTATTTTCTCTTTAACAGGTGCAACACCCATGTTAAGACCTACTTACCT
Source organism: Vandiemenella viatica (assembly GCA_031002005.1). NCBI lineage: Eukaryota > Metazoa > Arthropoda > Insecta > Orthoptera > Morabidae > Vandiemenella > Vandiemenella viatica. The sequence continues at coordinate 371,756,038 of JARYHS010008074.1, read as the reverse complement.
TTCTCTGGTGAAAAGTTACTTAGTTGTTCGTCATCCCGTGACACTTGCGTGATGATGGACGATGCGTCCATTTAAACATTTGTTAATACTTTTCTCCTTGAACTTAATTTTGGAAGATATAACGTAAAATATCATAAAAACCGTATGTAATCCAAAATGGCAGAACAACTTCCCAGCACTCAACTTGTTGTTGTGATGGAGTACACAGTAAGTCAAGCATAAGAACGCTATACCAAATAAGTAACCAGTTTTGTCTATTTTAATCTAACGTACAAAGTGAAATTAAATAAAGCATAAAACATTTGATATGTTAGCAATAATATCGTAATTTCATCTGTATTAAGTAAAAACATTATTATTTCGTAAGCTCTAAATAAACAAACGACGAGCTATACGCGTTACAATTCATTGCGCAGTAAATTTCAAGCGGGAAGTTAGTGAACCAGCTTTATTTGTAACAGAGTTACCTGTCAAGAATGAAGAAAAGTAACAAGCGTTGAAAATGTAACTTAAAGGTTTCATCGATAAATGTAGATATTTAAAGATGGTTCAGGGCGAAAACAAAAATTATCCTCAGTGGTAATATGAATTTTTAGGGAAACCACAAAACCAATTTTACTTACTTACAAAATTAACAAAGATAATTTGATGTTATTGTTGTTGTGGCTTCTCCGAGTAATTAAAACCAGAAGTCTGATATGGCATGTTTCTTCCCTCATTTAAATACTAATCATGTAAAGACATTAGTTATTAAACTTCGTTCTAGTTGGTAAATACCGTATCAAGGCCGGCGCTAGGAATTTCGGGCCCGGGGTAAAATGGACGACATTTTTTTTTTTAGCTCTACAAACTGGCCGGCGACAATGGGCGGATTCTTGGCTTCAAGGTCTGGGGTACCTACAGCCGGTGATCGGACCCCATATCAGCCGGCGGGCCCAGGTACATTTGACCCGCTTACCCCTCCCTAACGCCGGCCCTGGGTGTCATATAACATCACATGATAAAAGAAAGTTCAATCAGACTTCTAAAACTATATGTTAAAGTTTGCTGAAACCACTTTCAAATGCTCGCTTTCAAAATAATTTACGAAAGGCCGCCAAAAAATTTGTAAATCTGAACAAAGTGGAATATTTGAAATTGTAAAAAAATCCATGTGGTTAAACGATTCCAAACTATATGCAATGTTCTTTATTTTATGTCGCCTATCAAAAATAGTTTCAAAGTTCCATCTAGTGCGAGATATTTCTATCACCTAAAAACTCTTGTCGCACTGCAATATTGTAAGTCCACAGCCACATACTGGGAAAAATTCTGTGTCGCTACTTCCACTTTATGGAGAAAGGAGACTGGAGAGAGGAAAGAAAAATGGCGGGTTTTTAAACCTCACCGCCAGGAAAAATGTCCTATGTTTCCCACGGTACCGTACCTTATTTTAACATGATTCATCTGAAACATTGCTGTCTTATAGAATGGATTATTTGAAATACTTTTTTGCAATCAATTTTTCTTGTAATCTTACTCGTTTAGGAGTTATTAATTTCTGAAAATCAAGGGTTGAATATGTTAGTTAGTCATCTCTAGCTTCCAATATTTTTGGTTCCTCATAAAGTTACTTATATAACACGATTCATTTTAATTTTCTGTTTAATTTGATGGATGTTTTATCTCTGAAGCTGGTTTTTTTTATTAAAAAAAAAAGATGCAACATTTAAATTATAGGTAGCCTATTGGTCTTCCGTCTTTTCCTCCAGGTGCGCCTTTAAAATTTAAGGCAGTTATATCTTTCTTGTTTAGTTATAGTTTTAAATTTGGATTTCACTATTCTTATTAGAATTTAGTGCTCTATTTAATTATTCATGTCTCGCTTTTAAAAAAAAAAAAACTATTTTTTTTTTCATACATGACGATGACATAATTCTTGGCGCGATTTTTTATGATTCCTTTTTTCACCCTTTAAATTTAATTTAATTTTCAAACTGTTATTGTTTTATTACTTCTTTTTAAATTAGCTTTTGTTTGACCACATTTTTAATTCTGTAAATGTTTTATTTAAAAAGTCAAGTTATAAATTCCTCTAAAAAATATACTTAGCCTACGACTTACGTATTAACTCCTATTTGTGTCAGGAAGTCTACTTTAATGCTGACAATGAGTTGTTGTAGTTAAATTTTGTTTTTCTATATACCTAAATATTTCCTTTATTCTTCCCAAAATTTCCTTCCTGCTGTCATGTTGACCTTTCTAGTTGTTTACCTACGTCACAATTTTGTTGTAACCACATGGCGAATAAAACTTTCGGATTCATTTGCTGTCATGAATGAAATTTTCATACCCTATTAATTTTATCTTTTCTTTACCCGTATTACATGTGAAAATGGTTGTGAAACTTTCTGTTTAATTTAGCGGTTTATTTTTTGACACGGTACAAGTTCGATTTTTACTCAAAAAGTCATTCAATAAGTTTAAGTTTATTTAATTCATTTGCAATGCTAGAGCGTTTACGTTGTCTCCTTCTACGAAATCTATGAAGTTTATTCCTGTATTACAAGCACTAAATGTCTATGCCACTTGTCCTTAAAAGCCATATAAATCATCATTTACATATATCTGAAACAGCCAGACGTGATGACTGTGTCGATGTTACACCATTTCATACTTCAAATAGACGATTTTCTCAATCATCAAAGCGGAATGCGCAACACTCTTATCATTGCTTCACAATTGTTTTCTTCCAGGCTAGTTCGTGGGATTTGCCAGTGCCGGCGCTAGAAATTTCGGGCCCGGGGTAAAATGGGGCGTCCTTTTTTTAGCTCTACAAAATGGCCAGGCGACAATGGGCGTATTCTTGGCTTCATGGCCTGAGGGCCCCTATAGTCGGTGATCGGGCCCCCCATCATCCGGCGGGGCCCGGGTACTTTTGACCCGCTTACCCCTCCCTAACGCCGGCCCTGTACCGTATATTAAGATCTGAATACCAGAAATCATGTTTAAAACCATAATGAGTACGTTATGTTACTGTAATTCGTCGGATGCATTTCGTCTCTAAAAAGCCCATACTACGCGGAAAGGACTATAACGCTTTTCTTTTTTTTTTAAAAAATGTCATTTCAACCTAAACCGTACCTTCTGTTGTATTAGTGCTCGAAACAGGGCCGCATTTAGGCATAAGCTAGGGTGTAGCCTACGGGCCCGCACCACAAAGGGGTCCGCACTACATACAAACTAATCTATACTAATATTATAAATCCCAAAGAAACTCTGTCTGTTTGTTACCTTTCTTGGGCTAAATGGATAATCCAATCGTGATTAAATTTGATGAGGAGATGGTATTTAGCATTAGGATGCACACAGTATGCTTTTTTCTGTATAAATAATACATGTTATCATAGAATTAAAAAAAAATACTGAACGGTGATAGACGCGTAGGATGTGTAGGTCTCTATACTACCTTTCCATGTAGCGGTCTGGTAACTCAGATCAGCGCCAAACATGTACACACCAGATCAGAGGCAATTTCCACCAAGTAAAAGAAACGCCCATGTTTGGCTTATAGCCAGTTATACTTATTACATTATAACAAATCGAGGAAGGACAAAACCGGAAGAATACTGGCATCACCTAATAGTAGAACATCACAAAATACTGAGGTAAAACAAGTATAAGGACAATTATGCTAGATTCCTTCAGGTAATAATGCCATATTGACAACCAGCTTGATTTAAAAAAAAAAAAAAAAAAAAAATTCTTGTAAAAAAAAAAAAATGTGTTAGAATGTAAGTCGGCCTGGGTTAGATTTCCAGACAATGTGTAGGAAATTTATGGGAATATGATTTGTTGGCGGTGACTGTGTCTAGTGACCAACGAATACAGCAGCCAATATTCAGCAGATATGCACTTCATCTAGAAGCCAAGGAAAGAACTGAGCCGAGAGTTTGAACGGTACCAGGATCAGTGAACCTGAGCTACAGTCAGGCCCGTAACTACCGCCGGGGCACTGCCCCGGGGCCCCCAAGCCGAGGGACCCCAAACTGATGGTTAAAAAATTATTGTATTTTAATATCTAATTAACTTCCTATAAAATACCCAGCATCTAGCTGAAAGATAATAATAAAGAATCCATAAAATTGCTAGAGTAAATGTTTTTGCGTGTCCGTTCATATACTCCATACGCTTCGCATGCAAAAGCAGCTCTAGAGCAGACAGCAGAATGTCGAGTCGAATGTGCGATGTCGCGCCAGGTGCCTGCCGAGTGATGAGTCAAGTGCAAGCTGCGGTGTGCAGTGAGCTAGTGCTAATATTTGGAGACTGAAAGTAGCTTCTGGCGAAAAGTTCTTGAAAGAATCGTAAATGTGACCTTAATACTTGCAACATGTAATCTCGCATTTCGGGTATCTATTAACAAGTTAGAATGTAGCAACAAAGGAAACTTTCTCTTGATAGTTAAGCTCTTGTCAAAATATGAACCAGTACTGCAAGAATTGATTCAGCGTCCGCAAGGGACTGTGAAATACCTCAGTCCTAAAATTAAGAATGAACTTATAAACCTATTAGTCTTTGAAATCAAAAATGAAATTACCTTTGAGCTTTAAAACTGCTTTTTTTCCCATTGATTTTAGATATCACTCACGACATTACTAAGGTTGACCAGTTAAGTGAAGTTTACAGATATGTCAAAATAGTTAATGATGAAGGCGGGACAACTACTGATATCAAAATATGTGAAACTTTTGTATCCTTTAAAGAGGTAAATGATCAGTCTGCCCAAGATCTTGCAGAAGAAATACTTACTTCATTAGAAGAGAAAAACTTAGATTTGACCAAATGTCTTGGACAAGGCTACGACGTGGCTGTAATAATGAGTAGGGCATACAGTGGAGTGCTGTAGCTAGGGATAAAACGATACGAGTAAATACAAGTACTTACTCGATACATTCCTTCCGATGCCAAGTACTTTTTGTATCGATACTTTAAAAATAAGTATCAAGTAAGTATCGGTTAAAAGTACTCGTATCGATGTGTATACCAATGTCACGAATATCATGATTTCATTGAACACGTTAATTGATACATTAAACGCTCATCTACATTGTAAAGAATATTTTTTTGGTTGTCGTTATTGCATTTTTTTTCAAGACATTCTTTTTCTAAGTTTGTATTGTTGGCAAACTTGTTTGTCTATGGCCGGCAGAAAAAAAAAAAAAAAAAAAAAAAAAACTGCCGAAAAATACAGACCGATAGTGGAGTTCCTGAGGGATTTATTAAAAAATTTATTCTTGATGTTAAGACACGTTGGAATTCACCATTTTATATGATTGATAGATTTTTGGATATGTCGAAAATTGCTACGCAGCTTTTACTCGATGCTACAGATAGTCCTGAATTGGTGACTGGACAAGAAATTGATACGTCGTGTTTTTACACCACCATCCGGCTGGACACCCGACAAGATTTTGTTGCAAGAAATTGAAATATTGAAACAGGTAGTCCCTTGCTACAACCATTCTAATTTGTCACAAGAGAATCTTAAGGCCAGAATTATGTTACCTTATCCAAAATCATAGTATGATTAATTGTCTGACGTCGCAGCTAATAAAATTTTCATCACTAGAATGTGTCACTCAGTTGCAAACAAACCTACTGGCTGAATGTAAAAAAAAAGTTTTGGTCTCATTGAATTTAACACCCTTGCAGCTTTGGGAACAATTTTAGACCCACGTTTCAAAAACCTTCATTTTCAAGATGCAAGTGCATGTGGGAGGGCGATACAAAAATTAAGTAATATTATTAAAGAAGATCCGACAATGTCAACCAGTGGATCTGAAGAATAAGCAACCCACGAAGATTTTGATTTTTGGTTACACCACAAACAACTTGCAGTTCGCCAAAAGCGGCGTCGTGCTAACTCAAAAGCCGATGAAGTTTCAGTTTATTCGGCTAATCCAGTCTGCGCTTTAAATGCCAACCCATTAGAGGAATGGAAAGAATTAAAACCCGTATTTCCATGCTTATACAAACAAGCGCGAATTTATTTAGACATTGTCGGTACCTCTGTACCCTGTGAAAGGCTTTTTTCCAAAGCTTGCGCAACAATGACTACATACAGAAATCGTCTAACCGGCAAACACTTAAAAAACAAATATTTTTAGGGAGCACTGCAAAAACCGACTTTTCATAAAATTAGTTTTATTTTTTCCTAGTCCGTATAAGGTGAAAATGTAATAAATATCTTTCGTCAAAAAATATATATTTTATATCAATAAAGACTATCAATACTTATTATATTTTTTTTTAATTATTCCGAATTTCACTACGAAAAATCAATCGATACGAGTAAGTATCGATACTTTTCAATGGATACCGAATAAGTATCGATGCTTTACGACCGATACTGTATCGAGTAAAAGTATCCATACCTCAGTGGTATCGTTTTATCCCTAGCTGTAGTGTATTAAAGAAAAAGCGCCACATGCATGTTTTGTGCACTGCGCTGCAAATAACCTTAATGTAGTATTAAATGATGCTGTGGAAGGAAAACGAGTGGCCTGCCAGTTTTTTGGAACCATTCAAAGTATGTATTGCTCTTTTTGGTCATAGTATTTTTCGCTGGCAAGACTTGAAGTCAGTGTATAACATCGAGGCTCAGACTGATTCACTGAATTCGAAAGTAACATTGAAAACTCTTAATCCAACTCGCTGGGCTGGTAGGCACATGGAGGAAGGAAATATAATATGGAGACGACGCAAGAGACCTTCACCACGCATTGAAGTGAAGCAGGGCGGAGGAGGAGTGGGGGGCATGGCCGGAGTGTAGGGGGCATGGCCGCTTCCATACAGACACGGGGAATATGTACAAAAACCTCAAGGGGACTCTAGGATAGAGGTGACGCCGCAATCTGGTGATGGATTATTATGTAACTCGATATGACAAATAAAAAATTGAAGAATAAAATTTTTTGATATCCTGCTTAGTTTTCGAGATATTCTGTCCCAAATGTGAAATGGTTTTGGTTGAAATTAGAAGAAACAATTGGTCAAAGTCAAATTTGATGATGTATTCTTATTTAAAAAGACGAGACAAATGAAAAATAAAGAATACAAATTTTCGATATCTCACCTAGTTCTAGAGATATACTGTATCAAAAGTGAGGTGTTTTGAGCTGAAATCGAGAAGAAAAATTTCGCAAAAGTCAAATTTAATGATCGATTCTTAAGTAACACGACGAGACAAATCGAAAATAAAGAATAAAATTTTTCGATATCTTGCTTAGTTTTCGGGATATACTGGGAACATCGCAATTGTTTGGAAGCGCATTATCGCCGCTGCCGCCATTGCGCATGCGCGAGCCTGCTTCACCAATTTAACCTCACTTCTCCTCCATATATTTCCTTCCTCCATGGGTAGGCATGAGGCAGTGTATGCACTGAAACACAGGTTTTGTGGCGTGTTGAAAAGTCTTACCCACATTACTTTGACTTACAGTAGCTAAAGAACAAACTTTAAAGTTTTGATTTTGTATTGCCTTTGGTTTGTGCAGTGGCTCAGGGGCGGATCCAGGACTTTGGTTTGTGGGGGGGGAGGCTTAGCTCGAGTGAATTTTGGTTGGGGGGGGGTGGCTTAAGTTATACAAAGGGTAGTATTTATAGTCTCCTCGGGCCTCAAATCAGTAGAGCTAAAAAAATAAAAAAGTCTCCAAAATTACAATGTCAGAGGTGGACCTAGATACTTTTGGGGGGGCTTGAGCCCCCTATCCCCCCCCCCTTGGATCCACCCCTGTGTAGTGTGAAGTTTTAGTCCCTCAACCTCGTATCAAAATCCTTACAATCTGAAACCCTGGACCTGTTGTATGCACATGAGTTATCGGGTAATTTGTTGTTAAGGATAACCGAAAAACGTGGACAGTTTGAAGAACTATTTCTGAAGCATCAGATATTTGTTGTCGATGAGGAATAAACAAAGAATTTCGCCAGAACAGACTAATGAGTTGAAAGAAGACGAAAAATTAATAGACCCAAATTCTTGTTTCTGAGTCACTGTGTTCTATCCAATCGTAGACACACTTTGTGCTCAACTTGATGGCTGTTTTGAAGTAATGAAAGCTGTTCTTGGCACTTATCAAGTAATATAACCTGAGTTTTTAGCCAATGGAAGTGAAAGTGATATTCACAAAAAAAAACAGTTGATTTCGTAAATAAGTTTCCAAATGATGTGAGTCCAGCCTTTCCTTCACAATATGTTCAGTGAAAAAATCGTTTACAAACAAACTGGAAAAAATAAAAAGTGTTAAGGAATTTGCTAATTATATAATAGTCGACCACAGTTCTCTTTCGTCAAGCTACCCAGATGTTTGCACAGCGTGCATCATGTATTTGACTGTTCCTGTGACAGTATCTAAGGCTGAACTGTCCTTTACTAAGCTTAAATTGATCAAAAATTACTTGAGAAGTACAGTGGCTCAAGAAAGATTCAACAGCTTAGCTTTGCTTTCAATTGAGAATGATCGAACTCAACGAGTAATTGATGAATTTGCTTCTTTGAAAGTAACGAAACAAATGTTTAAGAAATAATCAAATTTAGCTAATCTTTAATCTTTTCAATCTACACTATATGCACCACTTACTGATTCCTTGTCTTTTAAGGAAAGTATGCATTTTAATTAACTTAATTTACATCTATTGTAACTATATCTTTAATCTACCTTAAAAGCTTTCCGTTAGTTTAATCGTATTAAAAGTTACTGTTTTAAGTTTTTTTATGTTAATAACAGTGTAGCAAATATTTTATCATGTATTTTTTAATGTGTGATTTTATAAATTTTTAATAAACATACACTATTTTTAGAAATTGTACTTTTGAAAATATTTTGCTTTCGTATTACTCGATTCACCTTATTCTTTATACAACCAAACACACTCAATATTTTTTTTTTTTTTTTTTTTGTCGAATTGGAATAAACCTCCATGCATATAAAAGAAAGAAATATTTAGGGGCCTCACAATGAAGTTATGCCCCGGGGCCTCCAAGTTTATAGTTACGGCCCTGGCTACAGTAAGACACAAAACAAATGTTCAAAGTTTATCAAGTAAGATAAATTAATGTAAATATGTAATATTTTTTCTCTCAATAAAGATTATAGTATTTTTTTTTTTTTAAAGTGGTTAAGGCGCTTGCTTACTGATGTTTGGAGCGTGGTCTCCGGTTCAAATCCCTTTAGAAACTAAGATTTTTAAAAATTGTTTTTGCTCGCATGAGTCATGCCTGGACCGTCGGTTTTTCAGATTGCATGTTAAACTGTAAATACCAAAAATTTAGTGGTGCAATGCAAGGCAAATCGTAGGTAGTCTAGCAATGCTGCAGGTGTACACTTTTTTACGTTATATTGATCTCTCAGGCGTTGTTTCTCTCGCAGTCAGTGTATGTGTGATCTGCTCTAATAATACTATAGATGCGGAAGTAAGTCTCTGTTTTTTTGTTACGTTTTGACAATTAAATGGCTATACCGATATTGATGGAATTTGACAAGGAAATACTTGGTATCTGTAGGATTTTTTTCGGTATGAATAACAGTTTTAGTCACGAAATTTTGAGAACTTATCGAATGGTGACAGAGAGTCGGATGTGCGTGCTAGTCTGTAATGTTACGTCGATGCTCAAGCTGTGCTTCTCGCGCATTATGTCAGTGTATGATTTGTTAATAAATTTCGTTTACAGACAAAACGTATTATTTAGTATAGATGTCGATTATCTCTGTACTTTCACTTTGTGTCTGCTTAAATGTTTCTGGCACCAATTTAGTTTGCCCTCTTTTTTGAAATGCCTTGCGGGCGTAAACTGGCCAAGGTATAGCTCTAGCAGAGCAAGAGCAGTTACAGTTATTAGAATACAAGAATCGAATGCTCATGCTGAAGAAAGGAGGAAAGACCCAGCTGAAATAAAGCTGCCCTTAGTTAATCCTCCCCCACCCCCTTTCAACATCCCCGCACCTTTGTTTGTAATACTGTATTTAAATATGTTGGAAATTGATTCTCTTCATGAGACCGTTTCAGCGGTAGAATGATATAGTGATGGCTTTCCTGTCCTATTATGCCGACTCGGTGTTGTTTGGGACTAATCCTACGTTACAAACAGATTTCTATATTCAGTTCTGGTAATGAAATTCTTAATCCACGCGTACGAAGTCGCGGGTATCAGCTAGTAATAATAATAACATTCAAACATGTGCAAAGACCTATTTGTGAAGAGTTTTAGCACCATAAGTCCTGTAATGCTTGTGAAAACCGAATACAATGTTCGCGCATGCGCAGTTCAGTCCTATTAAGTACGGGTGTACTGTAAAAGCAACATTTCAGTACACCTATACCTAAAGTGACAACTTTGTGGCTCCACCATGAGGACTTATAACCCTTGTAACATAAGGCAGCAGTATACTGTGGTTGGGGCGTATGAATGTAATAATAATAATATTTAATTAAATTGCGATGGAAAGCACGCTCCGGTAATAATTTCCCTACGCACCCATCTTTCCTGATAAGAGCAGTACAGGATTAGCCACGTAGC
>JARYHS010008074.1:371666249-371744483 GCA_031002005.1 Vandiemenella viatica | reverse complement strand
TAATGGGGTTGGAAGGGGGAGAGGGGATGAATATTCGGAAACCATACGTAAGCAGTTTTTTTCTGTTTGTTTTAAAGTATAAGTGTACAAATTCTTATCTAAATCGGATAAAAAATGTGGTTTGCCTAAATTATGGGGTAAAAACGTAATGGGGGTGGAAAGGGGGAGAGGGGATGAATATTCGGAAACCAAATGTAGGCAGTATTTTCTGTTTGTTTTAAAGTATAAGTGTACAAATTCTTATCTAAATCTGATAAAAAAATGTGATTTGCCTAAATTATGGGGTAAAAACGTAATGGGGGTGGAAAGGGGGAGAGGGGATGAATATTCGGAAACCATATGTTGGCAGTATTTTTCTGTTTGTTTTAAAGTATAAGTGTACAAATTGTTATCTAAATCGGATAAAAAATGTGGTATTGCCTAAATTATGGATTGAAAAAATTATGGGGGTGGAAGGGGGAGAGGGGATTAATATTCGTAAACCGTATGTAGGCAGTATTTTTATGTTTGTTTTATAGTATGAGTGTACAAATTCCTATCTAAATCGGATAAAAAATGTGGTTTTGCCTAAATTATGGGGAATAGGGGGTGACATTTTGGAATTTTTTTTTCACAGGAAACTTCGCAGACGCACACTCGAAAACTCTCCAAAGTTTCATTGCAATCTGATAAATGGTATAGGAATGCATAGAAGACGAACAAACAAACATTGATTTTTTATATATAAGATTGTACCATAATGTTCTGTAGTGTTTTACGCATGCCCCTTCTTCAATTACATTTATATTAGCACTTTCCTTTTCATCCTTGTTGAGATGTTTCATAAGTTTATAAGCCATCTCTTGTCTACCATGGACATCATCTTCTATTGAACTGATTAATCTATCCCATCTCTCTTGTTTCAGCTTCTTTGTTATTGTCTTAACAATATTTCTTCTTCTTTTATATTCATTTTCTAGGGTTCGATCCTGTATCATTTTTAGATAAGCCTTTTGCTTTTGTTTGATGGCTTCTGCAATTTCTTCATTCCACATTTTAAGTCCAGTTTTTCTTCTAAATTTCTTTTTCTTGCCAATGGCTTCATATGCTGCTTTCAGTATTGATGAAGCTATAGTTTCCCATTCTTTATTGATGTCATTATTTGTTGGGTTTTCCAGTAAGCGCTGTTGTAATCGGCTTTGATATAGATGTTTTATTCCTTCATCTTTTAAAAGGTAGGTCTTAAAAACTTCTTGATCTTGTTGTAAGTTTTTATTCATTCATTTCCTCCATTTAGCAAGTATTCTTATTTTTGATATAACGAGATAGTGATCTGTATACATATCACTACCTCTATGTACACTGGTGTCTACTACATCTGGACCTAAGTTTTTATTAACCATTACATAGTCAATGATAGACCTTTGTCCTCTTGCCGTCCATGTAAATTTATAGATATCGTTTTTGTAAAGAATGTATTTGTAATCTTTAACTGGTTGAAGGACGCAAATTCTCTCAGTAGTTTCCCATTTTCATTTAATGTGTATTCACCTCTGTTCCCCATTACCTCTGGAATTGGACTATTTCCTACGCGAGCATTAAAATCGCCAGCCAGTATTAGGAAATCACTTTTATTAATTCTGTCTATCACCACTTGAAGCTGTTCATAAAATTGTTCAGATTCTTCTCGTTTGTTTTCTTCTGGGGCATATATGGCGATCAAGGTTAGGTTGCCTCTCTCTACTTTCAATCTTAGAGTCAGAATCCTTTCACTTACCATAGTGTAACTGACAATTTTATTTTTCCATTTCCTATCCACTAATATTGCCACTCCTACTGCAGCTCTTTTCTCTCATGCCACTCCACTGTATATCATTGTATATTTATCTATTTCTTCTGTTCCCTTCAATTTCTTTTTTGTTTCTGTAATTACAGCAATATTGATCCCCTTTCTAGTTAACTCCCTGTCCAGATCATATTCTTTATTATTTATACCTCTCACATTCCACGTTCCTATTTTCAAATTGTCTTTGATTCCAAATCATTTGTCCTTTGACCTTGCCTTTGTTGTCCTCATAAGATCCATCCGGCTTTCCTTACTTTGAGGTTTATGAGTAATATATCTTTTTATGTGGAAGGGTTACCAGCCCTTCGCACAACCCCCATCCTGGAGGGCCAGGGTTTTATTTCAGGGTGTTCCTTCCCTTATCCAGAATGCCCCAGTTTTAAGGCGCTGGGGGCTCGCCTTCCATCCTCTCCCGTTAGCTACACTCAAAAAGTGCATTGCCCAGGGGTCACGCGGCTTTCACCTTCGTGGACGTGGGAGTAGGGTTTGCTGGCAGAGCTGCTAAGATAGATCGCAGAGGCATTTCTCAAGGTTTTATTATCTCAGCCCATCCGGCATAGGCTGAGATCCTTGAGACCATACCCATGATATAATTAACGATGGAATTGGGAAATGATGTTTCTTTGCTATTTGTTGACAATTTAATTTGAATAACATTGGGATGAATTTGGACATTTAATGTACACTGCCCCGTGCAGGGAGCATGGTATTGTAAATACATATAGAGAGCTTCATTTACAGGGTCTGTCCCAAAAGCAAGTTTCACTACTGAAGCAAGCCGCTAGCAAGGTGTGCCAATTGACGGGAAAGGTGGTGCGGGGTTTAGGGAAGCCAATGATACCCGCATCAGTTATTTGTAGGCTGTTCCACAGTACGCATCACTGCTAGTTCGAACCTTGTTGTTTTCTGGCCTCACATTCGGTAGGACGCGGGTTCGAATCCCTGTCCGGGCATCCAGATTTGGGTTTTTGATGGTTTCCCCAAATCACTCCAGGCCAATGCCGGGATGCATCCTTCAAAAAGATCATGGCTGAATTTCTTCCCATTCTTTGTCCCCAGTCCCATCCCGCCTCTAAAGACCTTAGCCATTGACAAGGCATAAAACAATAAGTAAAAAAAAAAAAAAAAAAAAAAATCAAACCTTGTTTAATGATGCATCGGAATTTGAAGGTACCATATTTCAATGACCAGCGTTACGTGATAAAATTTTGAGTTGCGCTCAAGAAAACGGGTGCCAAGACGATTGCCATGCTGAGGGAAGCTTATGGCGATAATATTATGTCCCAATATATGGTTTACCACTGGCACAAGATGTTCTGGGAGGGCAGAGAGGACAAAGGTCATTCTGGACGCCTGTCAACTTCCGACCAAAATGTGAAGAAAGTGAGGGACATGTTGAACTCTAATCGACGCCTGAGTATTAGAATGCTGACAGATGAGTGTAATATCCCTTGAAGTAGTGTGCATCGCATTGTTAACCAAGATTTGGGCATGCAGAAAATCTGTGCTGAGATGGTCCCCAACGAGCTTTCCGATGAACAGAAGGTTGCTCGTGCAACAATCTCGCGTGACCTCTTGTGAAAGTGATCCGAATATTTTTTATAATGTAATTACGGGTGATGAAACATGGGTTTTCGAGTATGGCCCTGAGTCCAAAAGACAGTGCTGAGTGGCACACGGCGGCTTCCCTGTGCCCAAAAAAAGCGAGAATGAGCAAGTCCCATCTGAAGGCCATGCTCTTCATTTTTTTTTTTTTCGACAAAAGAGGCATTATGCACTCAGAGTTTGTATCACAAGGACAAACCGTGAATAGTCATTTTTACTTGGAAGTCCTGAAAAAGGCTCTAAAGCAGAGTGAAACGCGTTAGGATGGATATCACCATCATTTGGTATCCTCACCATGAAAATGCACCGTCGCACACCGCCTTCATTGTCACGGAGTACTTAGTGAAACACGGTGTGGCAACACTGCCCCAGCTGCCGTACAGCCCCGACTTGGCACCACCGGACTTCTTCTTGTTCCCAAGGATCAAGAAAGAACTCAAGGGCCACCATCAGGAAAGAAGTGAAGACAAGGTGCTCGATGGAGGTCCCTGTTGACACCTTCCAGGGTGCGTTCAGTGACTGGGCGAAACACTGGTGCCAGTGTTCTGACGTGGAAAGAAGTTACTTTGAAGAATTTTAGTTGCTTGTACCTTTATCTGCAACGAATCTTTCTTCCTGGACATTTCAACTTACTTTTGGGACAGACCATGTATGTAGAAGACTGATTAAGAAGGAATGATAGAGGGTGTAAATACTTACAACTGCTTTCAGTCAGAAGAGATACATGGACAAGCAAACATGATAAGGAACATAGCCCAGACCAGTAAAACCATAAACAGCTCAAAAAAATTACTGGGGTGATATTCTTCATCTGTAAATCAGAAGCATGTCCAGAAAAATAGTTAACATTACATTTGGCATGGAATTAAGAGCATATTTGGTGCCAAGAATGTGCTGATAGATTACTTCTCAGTTGGTGGGCTTGGATATATTTATGTTGTCATGTGCAAAGAAGATAAAAGGGAAACTGATTTTGTATTTTGTTAATTTGTATAAGCAGTTTACAAGCTATTATGGAATGTTTGTGATGGATGTCTGATCATTCTTCATTGTGGTTCAATAGTCTCTAAAATCATTGTCACTTTTCATTATATGCACAGTGATATTAAATTTCCTTTTTCAGTAGGAAAAAAGAAATTGGAGAACATGGAAAAAAAGATGAACCAATTACACTTTATTTGATTAGTGGATATCTTGGGTCGTTTAACTAAAATTTCAGAGATTCACTCTTGTTTCTATAGTTCATATAAAAATAAATACCATTTATGTTTATTCATAGTCTAAAATTGATGGATTTGATTAAAAATATGACACCTTTCATCACCAGTATTTAAGGTATTCATTTTGAAAATTGACGTGTATCATATAAGTCCTCATTTTCCAGGTGCCTGTTGCTTCGTGGTTTGACGATATGACTGATTCTGAACTGCTGGATCTGATACCATTTTTTGAGAAACTGAGCAAAGTTGATAATGTGTATACAGTTCTTTGCAATTCAAATCATCCTTACAACACTAACAACACCTCCACTTTACCATCAGCATTGTCAAACCAACAACAACAGTTGCAACACAGTCTCCAAGTGAACAGCCATGTGGCATTGAATGGAACATCGTAGCCAAGTTGTTATAACATTTTATTAGACTGCAATGAACTTGAAAGTGCTAAAATGTGAGGCAGAAGTGCAGACTATGAAGATAATGCTTCTGCCTTTTTAGTGTTAATCTGTGCAAGTGAGTGTAGATGAAAGGATCGTTTCAAATTTCTCAACAATAAGTGGTACCAGAAGCTGCAGTGGCAAGAAAATCTTCCACTTTATAGAATTCAAGCTGGATTAATGTGGTTATTCTGACAAGCTTTTATTACTTAACATCTGTTTCTTGAGAAGAAATGTAAATATTTTGTAAAACCAGCAGAAATTTTACCCAACAGTCCAAGTGCCAATATTGCCTTCTGAAAAAATTGATTGTTCCTCTTCAGCAAGGAAAAAATTATTTCAGTAGGTTGTGTGTGTGTGTGTGTGTGTGTGTGTGTGTGTGTGTGTGTCCTCTTGGTCCAGTTCCCTCTACAAAGTCGACTCCCAGTTATTTTTGCTGACAAGAATACTTTTTATATCAGCATCTGTTTCCCAGACTATATTAAGGAATTTTGATAAATGCGGAATGTAGCGCTAAGAAATTTTGTAACCAATCAAGGGACCTTGTATATTCTATTATCATATTTGCTTGTTACATTTAATATGATTTTACTCTGACTAGCAAAGATTTTTGTGTATCACAGAATATTTATGGCACTAATCAGCCAGTATAATAAATTAACTTTGGAATGCGTTACCTGCCATACAGAGTTAACTTCTAAAAGCTCAAAGGTAAAATCAAGGTTTCAACATTTTTGATGCTGCAAACAGTCCTGAAGCAGGCAGTTAACAATTTTTTAAGTGCTCAGGAAAGTTTGGTGCTACTTTATTTCAGTCATTCTTTGTATAATAACCCATGTACATTATAACTTAACCAGAGGGAAAAGATATTTCTTTCGATAAAAGATTGGAACTGAGTTTTTAAATGTGTTGTGATCATATTTTTCTGCTCCTTAACTTTTACTTGTGTTTCAACAAAACAAGTGAAAGAGGCATGCTTTTTAGAAAAGCACTTATTTATAACATGGGTTTGTGAATGATTAAGGTAGTTAAATCATGATTGGATGGATCTGGATTTTGAACTGTTATTGTGTTGTGGTTACTAGCCACAAACTTGCAATATGTGTGGGACTTTGCTAATCTTTATAGTGGCCTTATACAAACATGTCAGCAGGTTCTGTTGATATGCTATAATGTGTAATTTCGCATATGTGCTGCGATATATACACTGCTTTTATCTTTATTATAATTTTATACTCTCTTTCTATTTGTACCTAAACAAAGTAACCAAGTCACCAGTTAAGAAGTTCAGTATTTATTCCGGTGGTGGTTGCCAGAGGATTGTGGCAGGGCAACTTTCAGTTTAGTTTAACTCTTGCAGTACAAATGAACATCACAGTGAAAGTCAGTGCCAGTGATTTGGTTTGGATTGGTTATGTGTGTATCATTGAGGGAGGGGAGGGATTTATCCACCGCATAAGCTTTTAATATTGTTGAAAAGGAATTGAGGGGTTGTTTTATTTTTTGTAAATTTTATGTTTCAATTATTGTGTTACTCGATTAATTATAGAAAGTTTGCATTAAAGCAAACTGAAATGTATTTTTTTTTCCTCCAGTGAGTGGTGAGAGTACCTTGTTTTGTTTTGAAGATAATAGATATGTACATACATTAAAATATAATATTTTGTTTTATTTCTTTTGCTTGTATACCTATGTTTATTGCTTATTTGTTAAAAGAGATTGTACTTAGAAGTTAGAATGAAAATCCTACAGATGTATTTAAATGGCTGGTTATTCAAGTTGGTTCGGTGCTACCTATTACTAATTGTGATAAATGAAAATAAAATTTCATATAGGACCATTATTTATGGAAGAGAGTTGTACTTTTAAGTAGCCTTTTTACCTTTCTAGAAACTGTGTAATGGATAATTCTTGAAATGTGGATATAAAAAGAAACATCACTTACTAGAGTTTACAACTATAAAGAAAAGACGTAAAATCTGTCAGTACTGTGTTTCAGTTCTTCGAAGTTCTTTCTCAGAGGGTATTATTTTACGTTCTTTTCTCCTTGTCAGTCCTGGTGAGTGATGTTTTACTTATTAACATTAATCATATTGAAAATTTTATTTCAGATATGATATTTCTTATCAGTGTTTAAATGAGAGTATTACCCAAAAAATTCAATTATTTTGCTACTAATTTTTTTTAGAAAAAGGAAAAGAAGACATACAAAGGAATATGCTTTTATCAATTCTGTAGGTTTTTTTTTGTTGCCCTGTAAAACTTTGTGCTTTGTTACATAGCAAAACCTTTAGTTCAAGTACAAAGGAGGGTAGCTAGATTTGTTTGTGCAAATTACTGCAGTACCCAGTCAGTAATTTATATGATAAAAAGAGCTCGATTTGAAGTCATTGGAAGACAGGGCAAGGATGAATAGGGCGCTGGCTGTGTACAAGGAATGTGTTGGTGATAAGGTGTGAAGAGATATTGTTCAAAGAATTAGGAGTAACATGTGGAAGGGTAAAGATGACCATGAGCATAAGCTGGCTTCTTATTTAATGCATTAGTTAGTGGGAAAATTTTCTGTGCTGGGTAATGGAGTCGGGGATTGGAATAAGTTACCGAGGAAAGTAATGAGTAATTTACCAAAATATTGAAAGAATTTAAAAATAAATATTGTAGAGGGCAAAAGTAGATGGGTGGGAAAATTTACATTCTAAGGATACAAGATAGTAGTTATAAAGGGGTAAATAAATAACTAGGAAAATTGACATATTATGCACTCAATCACAAATTAAATGAACCTTATTTCCATCTTTTTTTGATAGAATTGAGATGTAAGTAACAAGCAAATATTCCCCCAGCCCCGCTTATCTTTATTTTGATCTTAAAATAATTGTAATTCCCCATTAACAGTCTTTATTGCTGTAGCTTTTTTGCAGCAGTTTTGTCAGAAATATTTCTGATTAAACTTTGATTTTAACTTGAAAATATTTCCACTGTAAGGAAAATGTATATATACAGATTTCCTTGCACCTTTATATACTTATTAGCATTTTAATTTTACAAATTCTGTTCTTTCAGTATTTATTCGTAAAATTAGTACGGCTTAAGAGCAGTTTGCCATTATTGGTATCTCTCTGTCTTTAGTTTTTAAACCAAATATGTTTCAGACTTCCTATTTTTAAATATTATTTGTTCAGTTGAGCCAATACTGAATTAAACTATATTCTAGGGTGTTTTCCCAAAAGTAAAGGAAGGTTATTTAAAAAAAGGGGGGGGGGTGTTGTTGCATGTGGTATAGTTGTTTCAATCTCAAGTAGGGGACTGAGGTACCTTTTGACACTAGAAAGTAAAGATGTGAGCAGCCATCAAAGTTGTCCATGTTAGACCCCCTGTGTCAAAAAAAAACTTGAAGTTTTTTCTCCTTATTGAACACATCTTGCTCTTAAACAGTAAATACTAACATTTTATATAGTTTTGTAATTTGTAAGCAAAAGAAGCAAATGTTTTTATTCTAAAGTTGATTTGCCATATGTTAATATCACTTTATTAAAAGTGCTCTGAATTCAGAGTCCATTATCTCCTAATGGTTACAATAGGTATCCCAATGATGAATTTAACTAGAATTGAACAATTGCACAAGCAGTGCATGTAGCAGTGTGGCATCGCATTGGAGAGCCATGACATGGAAGCTGCCACCTGACCTGAAAATTTGTCTAGCATTGGTTTTTTTGGTCCAAGTGACTGCTATAAGACCTACGACATCCATATATGAGAGTCAGTAGATTAGAGAACCCTAATGTTGTGAGACTTGGTATTCCCTTGGTGAGGTTTTATTTTTGCTTTGAATCCCTCTTTTGTCGGACAAGATTTGTACTTTTTATTTTCTGTTGAAAAATAATTGACACTATAATTTCAAATTCAAGAATTGGCTGTATTAAGTGGACCAGAAATTTGACTCTCTGTAGCATCTTGCTATAAATGAAATTTGTTAATTAAAAGTCACGATATTGTGTTAGGAATGATTATTTAAAACAAAACCATTAAGGTAAACACTCCTATTGTTGACATGTTAAGGATTTATTTTTCCAACTTCCAAGCCTTTGACCATACTATTTAATAAGTATGCATTCTAAGGTCTTTTTTTGACATCTTGAATATTTAATTATATATAACAGTTTCAGGAAAATTGTAAGTGCAAACATACGAATTTTTTTTTTTAAAAAAGAATATAAACCTCTGTATATGCTCCTACAACCTAAATAGATGTGCTCCTAAATTTGACACATCTTATACTTGTACTCGACACCATTTCCACAACCTTAAAATAGTATCAAGGTCAGAAAAGAACAAGAGGTGACAAGGGAGATTAACAGGAAAGTTGACAAAATGGGCTGCTCTAGTGGAAGCAAGGTTGCCAATCCAGGTCCCACAAGACATGAGTCCGAGAGTGATACTGTAGACTCTGAGAAGAAACTTGACACTAGTAAATCCTTTCATAAACATAAATTATAAAAGTGCCTTAGATTTTCCTATTCAATGCCTGCAGGCTTCACTTGAAGTACAAGCAGGTGATAGACTTAACTGTCTGACTGGCAAAATGCAAGTCACCACAGGCTCCTAAATATGACATCGTATATACCAAAGATCAAAACCGTGTGTCAATTTTAGGATTCTAGCATCTCATTGTTGCATAAAAACTCATTGTTGCATAAAAACTCATTGTTGTAAAAGGCACGAAGGTTTGTTCAAGTTCTAAATTTTCAGTGAAGAAAATAATTTTTACACCTCTGTCAATTTAAAGGAACATCCTTAATAAAAAAATATTCTTCTGATATAAACTATAAATGCATACACTTATTCATTCCATTGTGATCACATTTACGTATTCAAAATCAGTAGAAAGTAAAGCAAACTTACATTAACTGATAGCCAAATCACTTTCTAAAGTTACAATTTTGCTAAAAAGATACACGCTTTCGAGTATGGTTTGCACACACACTTTAAATAATGTTCACCGTTGATAGACAAAAAAGCTATCACCGATTATGTGGAGTGATTCAGACTGACGAGTAAACCTATCATTTGATGGTTTTATGCATAGTATTCCGGATTATACAGTTTCATGTATGCTGTAGGTGCACTTATCTTGATATATGTTTATTTTGGAATGTACTATAATAGGAATATCATGTTGTTTTTCAATGGATTTATACTCCTAATATTCTCGTGAGTGTAACCAGAATGAGCTGAAGCTTGGTATTTTTAGATGCCCACACTTCTGCTTGTAACACTTGAAAGATTATTAATATCAACCTCTCTTAAAAAACAGCAGTTATTTATTTTGGAGGCTTGCTGAAAGCAAAATTCTGAAAAATTTCATTGATTTACTTTAATATTGTACAAACAACTGCGAATTGAAGAGGTTATATTAATTTCTAAGCATATGTCAGTTAAATAATAGTCGTATAAAAATATTAATTTTTTCAGAGTATAATGTTTATGCAAACATTTTAGTTTGAAAGTTCCTTAATGTTTCAGTTTTTCTGTTCTTGGGCTATGACACACAATAATTTTATTCTGTGTCTAAGTTACTTAAAGATCCACTAATTTTCCTGTACCTTATCACAAGTACACATCCACAACTTCTCGTATTTTTGTAAATATAATTACCATGGAAATTTTGGATTTACACTACATTGTTCATGTTCCAAAGAAAGTGATGTATGTGAGAAATTTAAATTTTTATTTATTGTTTAAAGTAACATAATAATATTAAACATTTTTCAGCATAGTGCTCTTCCTATTTAGTGACCGGATGTGTGCTTTTGTGGTTAATACATTATTTGTAGAATATTTGCTGAATTACTGAAGTAGGTTAGTAGTTGTTAGTTCACAGCATACAGTGTCATCAACTTCAGCATTTATTTAGTTTATTAGGCACTACATTTTTATATTTAACCAACTTTGTGAATTTTTTTTTCCAAGCCATGATAATGCAATTGCAAGCTTATAGGTGTGATTGTTTGCTGGGTTATTGGTATCCTGCATGTGTGAAAGGGTTTTTCTAGAGATTGCACACAGTAATGGTTCTTTAAATAATTTGTACTGCGTGAGTTAATTTTCCATACTTTGTGTACTTTCTGTATCAACAACTGTTAATGAAAAAATGTTTTTCTGGTCTGCTTGAAAGTTATTCAGCAGCAGGCATCCGGATTATATGATGTGGAAGAATGTTATATATTTCTTTGATATTGAGAAGTGCAGCTTTTTCAGATAAAATAATGGTCTCTATGTGATATGTTATGGATTGGCCTACTGAGCCTGTTTTTAAAGGCAACTTAGGTATGTACAGTCTATGAAAGATGCTTTAAAAAAATCCTCAAATATATGTTTCAAGTGCCGAACCAGCATTTTGTTTAGCTTATTGTTTATTGTCATAAAATACAATAATGTGTAAATACGAGACCCAAATAATACTCCATACAAAAATCAATATATATATATATATAGAGAGAGTTAATAACAGGGGTGGTGCAGGAGTAAAACCAGTAGGTGCTTCCATTTGAGCTTGTATGGAGGATAATTGCTCAAACATTTCATAATGTGTTTTATCATGAAAGTATTGTTTGAACGTGCCCTCTACTACAAGCAAATCATTTTCAAATGTAACAGGGACAGGTGATTTTTGTTAGAATTGTTGGAATTAATCCTTCTTATATTCTCCTTTGCTGTTACATGTTCACTATTGTACTATACGGAAGAGATAAAAATTGTACAAAATTTTGTATCGTTTTCAGAAAAAAAGAAAACATCGTCAATATAATCTTAATGACTTTGATTTGTAAATAAACCGTACTTCCATTTTTAGAAAATATTTTGTTCAGTTGTATGTCTTAATTCAGAAATTTTTATGGCTGCAACTTACATTTTTGACATGTAGGGCACTTTGAAAATACCTTCCCTAATAGTTCCTCAATTTATGAGTACTTTGAGTAACTTGTGTGTATCACTGTCAGTTTGAAATATTTTAAAATCTATCATTAAGTTAACTTTTTAATGCTCAATTATAAAGGACATGCACAGGTAAATAGCAGTTTAAATTCATTAGACACCCATTATATATTGAAATACTAAGGTAGTATTTTCTTAACTTTTTGGGGGTGTCTCCTGACAGTATGCTCTGAAATGTGTCACAGAGCCCTGCGATTCTAAGATACACAGAGATGTGGCACACTTAGCAAGTATGAGCAGCGAAGTCAAAATACAACTAGAATCATTCAGTTATCTAAAGCCTTGACACAACACTTTTCTACACTGCTATTCAGATTTTGATGTATACGGTTTATGATTTACTGCGCGCTTTCGGTACCCTATGATTGGTGAGATTTTGCCAAAAGACTTGACAACAAGAAGCTATTATTTTTGTTTTTAATATACCGCACGTCCGCTCCTAGTATCTTAGGCGTTGATAGTTCTGCTTTGAGCTTACAGTTACTGACAGTAGTTGATTTGAATATTAGTTTGTCTTGACAAATGGCTGAAAAATAGCATTTCTGCACATTTTTTTTATTAATAAAAAACAATCGAAATTTATTTTAAAGGAAAAATATTTGAGGGTCATAATTTTGAATAATGCATCGTACTCGGAAAATCTACCACACTGTGGATAACATTCTCTAGAGACTTAAATTTTTACCTTTGTTTTATTACCGTAATAAAGAAACAGTTATGATTTATCAAATGCTTCATAAGAATCTAATTTTGCTCTCGTCAGATAAGTAACTTGATAAGATTGATTTGCCTAGTAAAATGGATGTTTGGAAGGAAAACTTCAATAACATATTTAACATGAAGACGATTAGAATTAGACATTGTGAATGCCACACTTATTGAAGTGAAAATTACTATAGACGCGTTACGCAATGTTTGGATCGGGGTAAATTTGTGAGTTCGTGACATCACCATCACGGCCACCTGTTGCGCGTTGGACGCTTTTCGCAACATCTTTACACAAACGCACAGTTTTTATCCAATTTTGAATACGTATACTTTAAAACAAATAGAAAAACACTGTTTACGTTTGATTTACAGAAACCTAAACCCTCTCCTGCTTTCTCCCCTCATCTTAATTTCTGTCACCGTTATTCTTAAAAACACAGTTTTTATACAATTTTGATATTAGTTAGCACACTTATACTTCAAAACAAGGCGGTCTGGTAGCTCAGTGCTTCCTTCCGAAAGTTCTCTCTCTGGTCACGGTTTCAAATCCCGTGGTGAGTAGAAATTTTTAGTAGTTTTACTTGATTACATGAGCTACGCCGGGATATTCCGTGGTTCTGATTCCACGTTAAACTGCAAGCCCCTGAAGAAAAGAATTAGCCTTCTAGTCTCTGACACAATAGCTAGGCACAGCTCTGACGAACCATCGGGTTGTGGAGTAGTTAGAATTTGAGCTTTTGAAGTGAAAACTTCTTTAGTATATCCGTTGAGGTCTCGTGGCTCAGTGGTTAAAGTGTCTGACTGGCGAATGAAAGGTCACCAGTTCGAATGTCTGTCTCTGCGGGGATTTCCATAGACCATTAACACGACTTTCACCTCTGGCACAATTTGCTGTTTAATTGGATGTATACCAGAACGCTTCCGTGGTTCTGATTCGATGATAAACTGTAGGTCCATGTACCTGGTAGCACTACCGGGTTAAGCAGTACAAAAACAGCTATCAAGAGTCAGATACTGTCCCCCACACCGACACAAACAACCTAAAGCCAACCAGAACCCTGTTTTTCTCACCCAGTTTTACCCTAGCCTGGATCGCTAAACCAAATTCTTTGTTTAGGCTATGACTTTCTTAGATCCCTTCCTGAAATGCGCCACATTCTTCCCACTATCCTTCCCCCCCCCCCCCCCCAAGTCACCTTCAGCATACCGCCTAATCAAAAAAAATCATTATTGTACGTAAATATCAACCCTTGTTGCTCCTAAACCACCGTTTGGATCCTTCCCTCGTAAGAGACCCCGTTGCAAAAGTTGCAGTATGCATCCACCTATCACTACCTATAGCAACCCTACTACTGGTGAAACCTACCCCATAATAGGTCATGCCACTTGTACAACCACCCATCTCATTTACCAGCTCACCTGCCTCCACTGTCCAAGTTCCTACATTGGCCTGACCTCAAACTCATTTTCCATCAGAATGAATGATCACAGACAAACAGTTGATCACTTGGCGAAAAATTTTGAAACGTACACGCTAAATACAAATGTTGAGGAACTTTGGTGTAATTTAAAAGAAATAATATGGATCGGTTTAAATCAATTTGTTACTAAGAAGTTTATTAAGGTTAGTAAGAACCTTCCGTGGTTCAATAGGGAAGTGAAGCGATTGCTCAGGAAGCAAAGGCGTTTACATGCCATGGTAAAGAAATCGGGGGACTCGTCTAATCGTGCTAAATTAGTCCAGTTACGAGCGGAAGTGCGTAAGGCAAAGCGTGATGCGTTTAAAGAATTCCAAGCCAGGAATTTATCCGAAGATCTGATTACTGATCCAAAAAAGTTCTGTTCGTATGTCAAATTACTAAGAGGTTCTCGTAAGGTTATGCCCTCGCTGATGAAGTAAAATTGGGAATTATCAGAAATTAGCGTAGAGAAAGCAGAAATCTTGAATAATATATTTAAAAAAGCTTTCACGACAGAAACTCAGAGGAGATTCCGACATTTGCCATTCGTACCAACAAAATTATGAATGATCTCGTTCTTGATGTCGAGGGAATAACTAAACTGCTTATGAATGTAAAAACCAATAAGACTCCCGGACCAGACGGTATTCCTACAAGATTCTACTCCAGGTACGCAAAGGAAATTGCACCGTATTTGATGAAATTATATACCGCTTCCTTGGATCAAGGAAAAATACCAGCCGAATGGAAGACCGCCATCGTAGTCCAGTGTTTAAAAATGGGAATGTTAATGATGCTCAAAATTATAGACCGATCTCGGTAACATCAATAGTTTGTAGGATTTTAGGACACATCATCTATTCAAATGTGATGCGGTTTCTGGATGAAGATGAGCTTTTATATCCAAAACAACATGGATTCAGAAAAGGCCGATGCTGCGAAACACAACTTGAACTTTTAATTCACGACTTGTGCCGTATTATAGGTGGGCAATCCCAGGTTGATATAGTTCTATTAGATTTTAAAAAGGCTTTCGACACTGTGCCTCACACTAGGTTACTTAGGAAACTTCGTGGCTACGCCATACCTAGACAAATATGCGACTGGGTTGCAGACTTTCTGAAGGGCAGAACACAGCGTGTAGTTCTCGACGGTGAGAGTTCATCACTTACCAAGGTGAGGTCCGGGGTTCCCCAGGGAAGCGTGATAGGGGCTTTGTTGTTTCTTATATACATTAATGATTTGTGTGACATAATAAGGGGGATGGAAAGATTATTTGACGTTGATGCTATTATTTATCGTGAAATCAAAACCCAGGAAGACTGCGCTTTGTTACAAGACGATATTATGAAAATAATTGCATGGTGTAAAGACTGGCAGTTGGAGTTAAACGCTAAAAAGTGCCAAGTCATGCGCATGAGTAAAAAGGTGACACCATCTAGCTCTGAATATACAATTAATGGTACTGTCCTTAGAACGATAGATTCCGCTAAATGCCTAGGGGTAACAATTCGTAATAATTTGTCGTGGAATTAACATATCGAGAATGTAATTGGGAAAGCAAATCGTATGCTCCGATTTCTCGGTCGTAATTTAAAACAATACACTCCGCAAGTTAAATCGATTGCATACAAATCACTAGTGCGTCCTCACTTAGAATATTGTTGTTCTGTGTGGGGTCCCCATCAAAAGGGGTTAATGGAGGCATTAGAGAAGGTCCAAAGAAGAGCCACCCGGTCCGTGACAGGTATATATAGCTGGAGGGAAAGTGTAAATGCGATGTTGAAGGAGTTAGGTTGGGAAGACCTGGAACACCTAAGGTGTTGCTCTCGACGGAAGCTAATTGAAAAATTCACGACTGACATATTTCAGAATGACAGCAAACAAATATTGCTGCCAGCAACATTCATATCTAGGAATCACCGCGAAAATAAGATAAGAGAAATCAGGGCCAGAACCGATTCTTTTCTGAATTCATTTTTTCCACGAGCGATTAGGGAATGGAGTAGAAAGGATTTACCGGGCGAGTAAACTTAAAATCTGACAGGAGTAGCTTTCGATAAAGCTCTCCAGCCATCTTGATCAGGGTTTTCCGTGGTTTTTCTATGCTGGGATGGTTCCTCACAATAGCCCATGGGTGCCTCCTGCCATATCCCTTCCAAATTATTACCCTTTCGGATAGGTGGAATGCACCCTCCGCCACACAGTTTTAGTGAATCGCGGAGTAATAGCAATAGTTTACTCCCAAAACCTTGACCTCCTTGTTGCTCACCTTGCCAGTACTCGCAACACCAGTGACCTTCACAGTCAGAGCCATTGGAGTGCTTCCAGACACTACCTCTCAATCTGAACTCCGCAGGTGGGAATTGGCATATCAACACATCCTGCAGACTATAGTTCGCGTCACGAACAATGGTGGGTCGCGCAGAGAGAGAGAAATAGGGTTGACATGCGACGTTACTGCGTTTGACTATTCGCAGTACAGTTCTAAGGCTAGTATCACACGCTTTAACAAATCTCTCTTGAGCTTTGGCAACGTCGCAGATCGGCCCTCTCGCGTCTGCTTCGCCCTTAAAATGCCTATATACTTTCAAATCTTGCTTTTTGCTTTTACTATGCAGAACCTTACGCTTATGTTGTTCATCTTCCATTATTTAGAATAGGAATTATTGCAATGCTCACTGATTTACAACTGTACAATTCACAAACACATTTCATTCGACACTCGTGTTAACGCAACAGGCTCTGGATTGTTACTGAGTGTGATTGGCTACTGGCAGAGTGATGACGTACATGCGCATAACCTCGCTAAACTGGGCCGCCATCGTTCGCGACGCGCACTATAGACATCCCCCAGGCCTTAATTTCCATCAATATCGTCCATCCTCACTCTATACACCCATCACTGGCCAGCATAATAGATTCATATATTTTTCAATTATATTTTTATTTATATTTTTTATAAGTGTTATATTTTCAACCATTTTAATCTTTCTTATACTCGCGGTTATATTATCGTTGCTTCCACCACCACCTCCGATGGTCGATTACGTTGTATGAGTGGCTGCGTCGAACGCGTCTTGCGCAAGCCCAGCCACCTAACTCCGTTAAATTGAAAAAGGGGTTTTCACCCGAAATATTGTATTTTCTTTGTTTTGTGTCGCTGCTGCCCTCTTCCCTTCAACTTTGGTGAGTGTTGAGTGTTCCCCCCCCCCCTTCTTTTCCATGTAAATATTGTATTGCCACGCGGCATTTCTTTCCTTTCATTGTTACCTACATAGATGTTCAAATAGATTATATTTCCACATTCCATTTCAGTAATTTTAATTCTTTCAAAATCTTTGATGGGAAAGATTACGAAATCAAGAAAAACAGGTCTAGAACTATTTACAATCAGAAGCAAGAGAGCGTGCATAAACCACGTAGCTCCATTTTGGCCACCTGGGAACCCCCCCCCCTGTCCCCTCCCCCCATGTAGCCCTACGTGGCTTTTGCCTCTACCCCCCTCTCCCCCCCCCCCCCCCCCCAATAGCACGTAGCTTTTTTCCCCTTTTGGTTCCAGAAGACATTTTGTACTGTTTTCTCTTGTCAGACTATTGTAAATTACATACGGAGATAATTAACTGAGGGAAATAAATATTCACATGCTGTTGTGTGTTCTGTTCCTCATTTTTACTGTGAAAAATGTTATGTAAGGAAAGCTACGTGCCCTGGCTCGGAAACCTCTCCCCCCACGTAGCTCAGCGTAGCCTTCCAGCCAATCCCTCCCCCACCCCCTCCTGGCCGGAGCTAAGTAGTTTGTGCACGCTCCCCAAGTCCTATATGAAATTTTAAAAATAACCTTCAAAAGAATTCATGGCTTACTCAGAAGATATTACATCGGTAGTGGATAGACCTATTTAAATTTCTCCAGCAGCTTTAATGCGAGGGGATTCTATCACTACCGTGGCGCCACAATCAGATGATAATGAATTCTTATGCAACTCGATGAGACAAATCGAAAATATTTTTTTTTTTTACATTTCGCTTAGTTCTCGAGACATACTGTCTCAAAAGTGAGGTGATTAGGTTGAAATGCGGCCTGGACAAAAAAATATATATTTATTTCTTTACTTGCAATTAGTTTCGTTAAGTTACAAAAGAATTCATCATCAGATTGTGGTGCCACGGTAATGATAGAACTTCCCAGTACAAGTACCTTGCTGCCATACCTCAAAAGTCGTAAGCTTAAATGGGAGCAGTTTGCATCGCGATACGCCTTGTGTCACTAACATGGTGCTCAAGAAATTACTAATAACAAATAAATAATTTGTTCCTTATGCTATAAAAAGAATATTCTGCTACAGGTTGCATTTCAACCTAATCTTATTTTGACTTAATATTGCCGTTAAAAAGTCAAACGATGCAAACGCAACTAAACACGTGAAACTTATCGCGAATTACATTTCTGATAACAACAAAATGGACTTCATTACGATTCCTAGTTCGCATAGCACAAATTATCGCAATAAATTTCATCACACTTTCAATATAAATTACAACTGGACTAGAGCACATAGAAGAATGTATTTGCTGCGATGTAAACTTGATCCACACGTGAAAATTAATAAGATACAATGGTTCTCTGCAACAATTATTTGAAAACACCTTTGTTCTGTTGAGAACTGTGAATAATCTTTTTTAACAGGCATTTTAAATATATAATGACAGCTCGCATGCTTGAAGACTCCGCGTTACAAACACTTTCATTAAAACGTGACTTACCTATGGAATGTTATTCCAGGTTGTTTCTTATTTATTCTTTTTGTGCAACCGTACGAGATGGCATTATAAAATACTTTGAAATGTCAGAACATGAAATATTCACAGCAAGGAAGGTAATGAAAACAGACCAATGTGATGAACGTGCTAATACGGCCGCCGCGCATGCAGTGTCGGATCCACTGTTTACAGGTGGCTTCGCAGTTTTAGCCACACCTTGTCTCCTCTCTTTTTCCTATCTCCATGGTTAGCAGAGACACGTGCGTCTGTGGGTACACCCGATGCCGAGCCGAAAAATCCCCCCACTCCA
Organism: Vandiemenella viatica; assembly: GCA_031002005.1. Classification (NCBI taxonomy): domain Eukaryota; kingdom Metazoa; phylum Arthropoda; class Insecta; order Orthoptera; family Morabidae; genus Vandiemenella; species Vandiemenella viatica. The sequence goes on along the minus strand of JARYHS010008074.1, from coordinate 371,725,161 downwards.
CGGCATGAGGAAGTGACGTCACATTGACGATACGTGTAACATCTTTGGTTGCAAATTAGACAAGTGAATAACTCTTCTTCAGTACTTCATAATTCCATCACTAGATACCACCACCAGCAAATAGGTACAATCAATTCAAAACACGAAGAAAAAAATGGAACTCGCAGTTAAGGAAAAACTAAATAAGTACACTAGCCGTTAATTTTTCTTTTTCTATTCTTCTGTGTGTTGACTTAGAATAAACGTTATTTACCCCAGAGGTTTCTATGACACTCATATGGGGCAACGAAAAGCAAGTAATTTCAATCTATTTTAGCGTAACGATTAAATGGATCTATACCGCAACTCGCCCCTATTCGCCAACACGCAAACCAAACCACGCTACCGGTCAGGTTTGCTTCCCAATGAAAGCTTTTATGTAATTACTGTCAAGTAATTGTACTACTTGGAGCAAAAGTGAAAAAAATTACTTTTTGAGCATGTTTCTATTTTATGAACCTGTCTTGTCGATAAATATTTTCCATACTGCCGTGTGTTGACATCCAATATACGTTATCTACTCTAGCGGTTTCTATGATACATATATGGGACACGTAAAGCAAGTAATTTCAATCTATTTTAGCGTAACGATGAAATAGACCTATAGCGCAACTCGCCTGTATATTTCGTTTCATTTTGACTTCGGACATCTCTCTCATCATACCCAAGATGGATTTACATCTTCCTTCATTGGAATCTTGACTACATAATGTAAAATAGAAATTTGGTAACTGTTAAATGTTTTGATAGGAATACTACTAGCAGGGGCGGATCCAGGATTTTTTGGGGGGGGGGGGGGGGAGGGGGCCTTGAGTGGAACTTTGATTTGGGGGAAGGGAACTTGATAGAATTTTGTTTCAGAGGGCTTGACTTCAGTTGATTTTGGTTTTGGGGGGGGGGGGGGGGCTTGAGTCGGCCATGGGGTAGTCTTTATAACCTCCTCGGGCCTCGAATCCGTAAAGCTAAACAAAAAAAAAGTCTCCAAAAATACAATGTCGGGGGTGGACTTAGATGCTTTTGGGGGGGGCTTGAGCCCCTAGACCCCCCCCCTGACTACTAGGTTGGAATCGCTTACAAAATGATAACAGTATGTTATAACTACCGTTTCGGTCTGTAAATTAATGTTAAATGCTACATACAATGAGCGCTACAAATAAAGGGAATGAGAATTTTCTATGACTGCTGAACCAACCCAATAACGAATAATGTTTTTAAACTAACCAAATTATATTATTGAGATGTCAATAAAAAGTATATTGGGCTGTAATGTGGTTTCGTGAAGGACGAATGAAGGATCTGCCTTCTATGAAGTACATTATTTTTACTACAAAGAAAGAACTTTCTCCACATTTAAGAATTTCAGTTATGGTGATATGGATTGATAGTATGTTAAAAATATAATTTCTTTCCTCTTTTAAAATGCACATACACTCTTCTGTTTTATATTTTAACTATTCTTAATTAGTTAGGCTTTACGCTTCATTGCCGTCGAGCTTATTAATGACGGAGGAGATTTCGGGACAAGAACAGCAACAAATGCAGCCATTGCTTCTTGCAGCAGTCATCCTGGCGTTTGCCTGGAAACATTTTGAGACAACATTTTAAATCGAGATCTCAATGCCGACGGGTATTTGAATTTTATTTCCTAGTTCTTTTTGCCATTACTGCTACCATGCTATTTTATACTAGGAAAGAAGGTTTTGAAAATCTATCTTTTTTAGTTGTAACTGGTTTGGTATTTGTTAGTGAAATAAGTTAATCTTGACATTCGTTACATGATTACGTAATTGAAACTTTAGCTCTTCAATCAGTTAGTGAAAGCAGCAATGCTAACAACAGCAACTAGAATATTAAAAATCCTAGGCCACATTTATGCGTTTATGTTGCACTTAAATCTAGACTGAAACATTTGATTTATTCATTCAAACTGCGTTTTCCTAAACTTTCTACAATCAAGGCACACATATCTAGCCTTTGCATATATCCAAATAGGTATGAATTGTTTGAAGAAAAAGTAAAAACAGAGCCAACTAATTGGTAAAAAAGAAAAATAATCAAAGCCTTCAAGTGCTGTGGCTTCTTCTGATATACATAGCAGCAGGATTGATTTGTTTTCATCGCAATCTGCTAATAAAAGTTTACGTCAACAAAAAGTTTGGTATCATAGCTACGGGACCATCATATTACAAGCTGATGTGGAGCGATGTACTGCAATCCTTTTTGTTGACAAGATTCCACTACATGCTGAAGAATCCGATACATTTGAGAATCTGGTGAAAACGCTGAACCCCAGTAAAAACTCAATTTCCAGAATGACATTTGGTAGATGTATTATTGATTCACTTCATGGTACATAGCACCTTGGTATTGCTTGCAGTAATACCTATTACAACACATAAGCATCTGTTCCACTCTTGGATGGTTGACTTTTAATGGTTAACTTTAACTTGCGCTAATTTTGCAAAAATGTAACGCTTTAACGATTATTGAAGTTAACTTTTCGGTTAACTGTTCCCACCTGTGTGTATAATGCTTTCAAAGAATTAAATTTTTAGGCAATGTACAAAAAGGTGGATGGAGAATAAAACATTGTTATTGATTGTACTGAGATTCCAATACAAAGTAGTGGTTACCCTGACCATGGTCAAGGAACATACTCACATTACAAAGGTTTTCATACTCTCAAAGCACTAGTAGGTATTAGTGAGTTTGGAGTAGCTTTATATTGTTCCCATTTATATGGTGGAGCAACAACTGATCCTCAAATGGTAGAGTTATCAGGCTTCCTTGAGCTTTTAAAAGGAGGACATTTTATTGTTATTGACAAGGGTTTTTAATGTTTGATTTTTTGGAAGCAAAAGGAGCCACTCTTAACATTACACCTTTCAGAGTGTCATAAGGTCCAAATGACTAGCAGGGTTATCGCAAATCTGCATACTGTGGTGAAAAAAGTGATATACGCTATTTTACCTCAAGCAATGCCAACATACATGTCCTCTTGCAAATAAGATATTTTACATTATTTTCAACATTTGTAACGTCAAACAAATAGCAGTTTGATTTCCACCACTGTTTCTAACATTTTAAACTTTAGGTTTTTAATTGTATATGAGCCTTTATAAAAAGAAAAATTCAAGTTTCCTCAGTTCCAATTTCTTTTATGAATGCTTGAACACAGTTATGTATTAAAAACTACATCAACTTTTATTTACAGGTTTTTTCACAACTTCAATTACCAATTAAAACAATTGTGGTTTACAATATGGAGTATTTATCGTATTTACAGTTACCTCTTTTTTTCTGTTGTACAAAACTCAGAAATAAGTTGTTACAGAAATTATTGTATAATAAAGTATAACAAGTACCCTAAGGACAAGCATATTTTGATAAGAAGCTATTTACAGATTTAATTTTAAATTCTGTGAGCATTTTTGGTAAATTAATCATCATTTACCTTGGTAATTTATTCCAATCTCTGATCCCTTATGTGCGAAAGAAAATTTTACAGAAATTAAGTGCCAGCTTGTGGTCATGATCATATTTTCCCTTCCATGCTTTACTCTAAATTCTTTCACCAATATCTTTCAACACCTCATACCTTGTACACTCCCAGTACTCTCTTGAAACCTCTGCTGTCTTCCAATGTTTAAAAAAATCTAGCTCTATTATGATATCAGTTACTAATTGCGCTCTGCAGCAATGTTCACACAAAATAATAAACACAACCATTTAGGCTATATAATTAAGCAATACAAAATGATTAACCAGTATTTAAAATAAATATCAAATCCATCCACTCAAGTTAGTGACTATGCAAAAAGATTCAGGTTCTGAGGGAGTTGTCAACTTTTAAAATTACTACTTAATAGAGAAACAAATCATTTACTTTTATAAGCAATAATAAAATTTTAAAATTGAGATCACATGAATAGGACACAATATTATCACAAAGAACATGTACAAAATGTTCCTTCCATAAAGACAAACAAGATTTGTGCCATAATGAGGGTTTGGTGTAGAGAGAGCATTAACGAGAATGAATCAGAAATGGCATGATCTAACTCGGAGAACAAGCTTAACAACACAATTAAAATGAACAGATCAAAAAAATTGAATACAATACAATACATTCATTTTCCATTGATCCCAATATAAGAGACTGGCTCTGTGGGATGTGGAAAGTAGTCAATTTACAGCTAAACAGTTGCATAACAAAATAATAAGTACACCAGTAGATGTACAGTCATAGCATACATGGTACATTAAACAATTCCATAACATTCATTCAGAGTACATTACGAAGGAAATAAGAAAGCTGAAAAAACATAAAGGGGCTGGTGTAGATAATATTACTACAGATATCTTAAAGATAGCTGGAGTGACATTGTACCTTATCTTGAAATATTATTTAAACTGAGTCTGGATACTTGCTGCTTACCATAGGACTGGAAAAGTACGATAGTAGTGCTGGTACATAAAGAGGGGTGAGAAATAGAGTCAAAAATTAGGGGCAAATGTAAAGATTGATATGCAACCACATCAGAAATATATGTGAGGAACGTAAGTGGTTTTCAAGTAGGCAACATGGGTACAGGGAAGGATATTCATGCGAATCTTAGTTGGTGGGATATATGCAAGATATTTTAGATGAAATGGACAAGGGAGACCAAATTGATAGTGTAGCACTAGATCTGTCAAAGGCGTTTGACAGAGTGAGCCATAAATAGTACATATAAGAACTATTGAAGTGGATGAGAAAGTGATTTGCTGGGTAGAAGAATTTTTAAAAAGTAGAAAACAAAGTTAGGGTAGAAAATGCAGTATCAAAAGAAGTGGAAGTTTAAATGGGAGTCCCACAATAGTGTATTGGGTTCATTGCTATTCATTATTCTAATGGATAATTGTGTTGATTAAGAGCCAGGTTATTAGATACCTACACAAATAAAAAACTAAAGGTTGATTATGATTATACGGTGGTGAAAGAATTGCTTGTTGAAGACATGAAATGTAAATATCTTGGCATTACATTTGATAACAAGCTTAACTGGGCAGCACACATTGGTCAGGTAGTAGGAAAAGATTTCAAAATTCTGCACTTGTTGGAGAGTGATGAGGGGCTCTACAAGATGTAAAGGAATTGGTTTACAAAACTTTGGTCAGACCATTGCTCGAATATGGTATTGTAGTATGGGACCCACATTTGAGTATCAAATACAGGAATTAGAGAGGGTACTAAAAAGGGCTGATAGATTTGTTTCTGGAAATTACCACAGAATGCAATTAGTTACAGATATGATAAAAGAGCTGGAATGGGATTCATTGCAAGACAGGAGGAGGGTGAAGAGGGTCATGGGAGTGTACAAGTCCTATATTGGTGAATCATGGAAAGATAATGGTGTAAGAACTAAACGTAATGCATGGAAGAGAAAGATGACCATGACAACAAGCTGGCACTCGATTTCACGCCATGGGTGTAGGAAGATTCTCTTTTTTGGGTAAGGGTGTCAGGGATTGGAATAAGTTACCAAGAGAAATGATGAATAATTTACCAAAAGCTTTAAAGAATTTAAAAAATTTGGCGAGGGCAGATGTAGGTGTGGGCAGGGAAGGGGGACGATGGGTGGTAGGGAAATTGACACCAGAACATGCACTCCATTGCAATTTAAATGAATATTACTATAAATATTAGACTAAAATGGCAGTCTTCTCAATAGCTTAATAACAAAATTAATAATCTTGATATAGTGATTATATAAATTAGGGTAAACATATTTAAAAAAAAAAATAGCTCTTTCATAAAAATCAACCATTTCAAAAATAAACTTGTTATTGCATCATAGTAAAAATTGGTTGAGGGCAAAAGGGTGTTGGAGGAGGAAGGGAGAAGGATGGGGTGTAGGGAGATTGCCACCAGAGCATTCGCTCCATCGCAATTTATGAATTAATAATTATTAATGATGATGATAATGTTTTCACAAATATGTTGTGAGAAAGACAATTATGACAATCTTCAAGAATTTGAACCTTGGGCTTGTAGAAGAGGCAAAAATAACCCATGATAGTAGAGGGTAACAGCATTCATCAAATGATTCTTATAGGATCTATTTAAAAGAACACACTGCTCAACAATTCCCTTTGTTGTCCATATAACAAAATCATATCTTCAATTCCAGTCACTACCAGCTGTGCCTGCATTTGCGCATAATATCTTTTGTACATCACTTTTCCATTTGGGGGCACAGAAAGGCATAGTGATGGTTTGTCAAATCACACACTGTATGGGCATTTAAGCTCAACTATGGTCTTTCCATCCTCAGCAATGCTATCTGAAGTAGCACCAAAGTAATCCCACTCCTTACTTTGGAAGAGTCCACATGATTACACCTGTTGGAAAAGTAAATAGCATTTTAAAAAAAAAAAAAATCAGAAGATGACTATCTATTCACACCACAAAAATATAGCACAAAATAACAGTTTGGCTCAGTGGCTGAGACTGTAATAACAAAATCAAAATAAAGGCAAAAAAATCACACCATAACCTCAACCCCATGAGTTCTCATAAGATCTGGAAACTTTTTTTTCTTAAATCCACGTTTTAGAGATGGATCATTTTTTAGGCTCTTTTTGGTTTAGTTGTCTCCTGGCTGGACCTTCACAGAAATTACTTGTTGCAACAAGTTTACAATGTTTCTAAAATGAGTACATAAAAGTTAGATCAACAATTATGTAAGTAAGAAATCTGCTAAAATATTTATTATTATGTCAGTTCATACTTAGTACACTACCTGCTTCCACAGTTCTCAATATTTAATAGACCATTGATCCTGTTATCATTTTTGTCTGGGCTGAATTCCATTCAACACTGTTGGCTTGGTCCCTTTCCAGTGTACAGTTTGATGGTCCAGAATCACTGCAGGAGGAGTTGTGCCATGAAAGGGCAAGTAAATGGGCTTTGTGGCTCCATGGCAAGCAGCATACCTTTGAAACATTTCTTCTCAAACTACTTTGATTGGCCACTGCTGCAAATTAAAGTAAAGTAAATACAATACAATACATTCATTTTCCATTGATCCCATATAAGAGACTGGCTCTGTGGGATGTGGAAAGTTGTCAATTTACAGATAAACAGTTGCATAACAAAATAATAAGTACACCACTAGATGTACAGGTCATAGTATACATGGTACATTAAACACTTCCATTACAAAATAATACATATACCAGAAGATGAACAGTCATAGCATATATGGTACATTAAAAAAATTCCATAGCAAACTAAATACATACACCACAAGATGTACAGTCATAGCATACATGGTAAATTAATTATGTGAACTATATTTACACAAGATACTGGCAGTTATTTTTTAGATACCTTAGAAATAAATTCTTCGTCAGAGTAGAAGAAGTTGTCAATTAAAAATTCTTTCAATTTTTTCCTGAATTTATTCTTATCATCTACTAGACATTTAATATGTGTTGGGAGCATATTGAAGATATGTATCCCTGAATATCGGACCCCTTTTTGAACAAATGACAATGACTTTTAAGTCTTGTGAAGATCATTTTTACTTCTCGTGCCATAATTGTGTATTTTACTATTTGTTTCAAACAAAGCATAATTTGTGACTACAAAGGACATTAATGTGTATATATACTCAGATGCTAATGTTAAAATCCCTAACTTCTTTAACAGCTCTCTACATCAAGTTCTATTGCTAACCCCACACATAATTCTTATTACACACTTTTGGGCTCTGAACACTTTGTCTCTATGGGTAGAATTGCTCCAGAATATTATTCCATATGACAATAGGGAATGAAAATAAGCAAAATAAACTAGCTGCCTCATACGAAGATTACCTAAAAGCTGAAATTGTACGAATTGCAAACGTGGCTGCTCCCAATCGCTTTAGTAAGTCAGAAACATGTACTTTCCAAATTAAATTACGATCAATATACAAACCTAGAAATTTCACACTCTCAAACTTACATAATGCACATTTAGGCAAATTACAGTAATTAATACTACAAGCTCAATTTAACAAGCTCTTACCTGTGGCTGGTTAATCTTGGAAACAAGCTCCCTGGATTCGCCACACAAGTGATAATGTTCTAAGCTGTAGCTTACTGCAGTAACATTTAGGCAAATTACAGTAATTAATACTACAAGCTCAATTTAACAAGCTCTTACCTGTGGCTGGTTAATCTTGGAAACAAGCTCCCCTGGATTCGCCACACAAGTGATAATGTTCTAAGCTGTAGCTTACTGCAGTAACATGTTTAGATGTTACAGACCACCCAGATCCAGCTGGACATGGATGGCACATAGCCTGATAAATTTCTCTGGATTCTCTACTGAGCACCATTTTCACCCTATAATCCATATTCTTTGTAGTTGCAGCCGAACACAAAGCTTCAATGAATATAATCTCATTCGGCACACATCTCATTAAACCCATCTTCGGGAAATTAGTACACTGCCTCCGAAAGCACTACCTCAAATTGAAATAATGTTTTATTGAGGTTTGGGAGTTGTTCTATCCTCTGTAACCTGTAAATGCAAAGCAAAACTTAAAAAAAGGAAAAAAAAAAAAAAAAATACCAGGAATAAAAGGCTTTGGCCTAAAATCAGACATTTATAGATTTTTAAAAATGATTTCAAGCGGTTCAAGAAGCGAGTAGAGAAAAACCGACAAGAGGGCTAAGCCATATTTCAAACAAATTTCTACATTTTACATACGTTTAACGACTTCACATATAGATTTTATGAAATAATATGCATTTTGGAACGTGTGTAGTAAATTATTCGCTTTGATCTTGTGAATTCTCACCTGCTAATCAGTTCTTGTTTCGTGCACTTCGACAGATTACGTGCTCCGTCTTGAAGGAGTAACTCTTTCAGCGTTAAATTCTTATAAACGCACTCCATCACACACAAAAACCATGGAGGTTCCTCCATGACAAAAACAAACAGAGACAATGAAAACAAACACACGTATCGTCATTGCTACGTCACTTCCGCGTGGCGAGGGAGTGGGAGGATTCTCGCACGGCATGGGTGTACCCACAGACGCTTCAGAGAGACAAATGGTTAGTTCTCAGTCAGTAGTTCTGGAAGTGTGTGAGCTTAATCGCTGGAATATTTGTACTTAATATCTTTGGATGGAGTCGATATCTCGAAAGAAAATAAACAAAGAGGAAAATGATTTTTGGAGTAATTATTTCATACAACGAAAAACTTAACATAGTGTCCGCCGACAGACATCTATAAGGTTTCTATAAGATAACAGATATCAAAATGCCAAAGGAACCCGCAACTAATGTGCGAATTTTGGAGGTTTAAACCTGGCAGCGGCGAAGAACGAGTTCAGAAATGAGGCGCAGTTTGGAGATCCTAGAGGAAGGATCAAGCCAGTGATTTCTAGGAACCAGTGACTGTATGGGAGTGGCAACGAGAACTGCAAACACCTGTGGTATCCATGGCCAGTGACAAAAATTTTCGGCCCAGGATACGATTTTCCTACACCGTCGAGAAGGGGGTTCGACGATCAACGCAGAAAGTGAAATGATTTTGTGTGTAAAGTGTTTTGAAAAGTAGTGCCACGCAAAGAAAGAAAAAGTGTTGAGAGATAGTATTTAAGTGCTTCAAAATCTAGTCACGGCGAACAGTGAGTCTGGTGTATTTAGATATTTACTTGTATATTTGTTTGTGTTACCTTTATAAAGTCGGTTTCTTTTCTCTTTAATTTTATTGTCAAATTAATTTCGCAGCTAGTTGAATATGGCTGACACACAACATTTTCAGGCATTACTAGAATCATTTGTAACTAATTTTAATGCAAAATTTCATGGCAAATTCTCTGAAATCAGTAAATATGCTGAATTTAAAAATGAGTTGGGAACTGCACCACTTTCGGTATGAGTTATTTCTTGATGGTAAATTAGCTGAATTTAAAAAGGTGTTGGATCTCGATAGTAAATTTTCTGAAATGAAACTGAACAATGATACCTCAACTAGCTGTTTTGATGGAAAATCAATAAGCATCTTAGTGTTTTAGTTCTCTAATCAAAGAGGACATTAACCAATTAGGCCTAAACTCAAGAGCAAGAAAAATAACAGCAAACATTACAGGAAGTAGATCAGTGCAAAGGAAAAGTATGCATAATATTCAAAATGTAACCCAGGATTGTGAACAGAATAAGACTGAATGTAAATTTCATTGGAAAAAGATGAAAGAACTTAATGAAAATTGTAATAAGATGAGGGATGAGCATGTGGGTTTATTTCAAGCCAGTGATAGTAGAACAGATAAGCTGAGACAAGAGATGAAAAATGAATTTAAAAAAAATGTTAACAATTTGGTACAGCATCAGGAACAGCTTGGAGGCGACACAGTGGAATGTAAATCAGCTGGAGAAAAGAGTTGCTGGATTACAGGCTCAATTAAGTCAAAGTGTAGTCCCCTTAACTGGTAGTCAAGTGGTCAGTGTTGATGTAAAGGATGGATTTGATTATTATGATGATACTGGGAAGCTGCATCCTGTAGAATTTATTGATAATTTTGAGAGATTCTACTATTTTACTGTGTTGCTAGACAGTAAGAAACTTTCACTTGTATGTAAACAACTAAAGTCTTATGCTAGGATTTTGGCAGATGGCAAGTTAGGGAGGTAAATGATTTTAAACTACTCAAAGAGAATTTTCTGAAACATTTCTGGTCAGTGAACAGCCAAATTAAGGAGAAAAGAAAATTGATGGCTAGTAGGCCCTATAGACCTGGCAGAGAGAGAGACAGAGAGCATGATTTTTTGTTGGATCCAGTATAATTATTTAAACCATCCACTTGGAGAAGAGGAATTCATATACCGAGCGTGGTGGGTGAACGGTTAACGTTCTGGCCTCGCATTCGGGAGGACGCGGGATCGAATCCCCGTCCGGGCGTCCAGATTTGGTTTTTCCATGGTTTCCCCAAATCACTCCAGGCGAATGCCGGGTGCTTCCTTCAAAAAGGTCATGGCCGAATTCCTTCCCGTTCCTTGTCCCCCAATCCCATCCCGCCTCTAATGACCTTAGCCGTCGACGAGGCGTAAAGCTGTAAGAAAAAAAAAGGAATTCATAGATTTTATAGGAGCTAGGCTACCTTCTCAAACTAGGAATCTAATAGCTTCTATAGAGGTGATTAATGTGCAAAGCGTTTCAGAAATATTAAGCGATTGGCTGCCCAGGAGCCATTGTCTGATAAATATTACAGCCATAACCAGGAGTCCTCCTAGAAGAGGTCATATGTCAAGGGATGGTAGGTCCAGGGGAAGAGGTCGCGATGGTTATGTAAGGAGAGATGGTAATGGTGGGATAAGAGAACAAAACCCATAGCCCGAAAGGGAAATACAGGGAGGGGGGAGGCAGTTAAACTAAAGACTGTAACTATGTCGGGTACCGCAGCGTTGGGAAAGATTTTGGGTCTAGGTACCAAATCCTATTAAATCCATACAAGTTTTATGAATAATCCCAGAGACGATTTATTGAAAGAGTTAGAGGACAAGGAAGAGGCATTAGATCAAGTTCGTATGGTACCGCTTTTAACAGACAAATAGACTTTCTTTTTAACACTGGATCTGAGGTTTCATGCCTGGCTGGGAACTGTTTAATGAAATTGAGAATACTAACCAAGTAAAAATGTTATCAGTAAATAGTATGACAGTTTGAAATGGACAAGGGAGGCCAAATTGATAGTGTAGCACTAGATCTGTCAAAGGCGTTTGACAGAGTAAGCCATAAAATGGTAGTAAATAAGGTAAAAACTATTGGAGTGAATGATGAAGTGATTTGCTGGGTAGAAGAATTTTTAAAAGGTAGAAAACAGAAAGTTAGGGTAGGAAATGTAGTATCAAAAGAAGTGGAAGTAAAAATGGGTGTGCCACAGGGTAGCGTATTGGGACCATTGCTATTCATTATTCTAATGAATAATTGTGTTGATTGTTTACTATATGAAATTAGATTGTTTGCAGATGACATAATGCTGTATAAAAGAATCAAAAAGATAGAGGATTGTAAACAGTTGCAGGGTGATCTGGACAGGATATCTAGTTGGGTTTGTAAACATGGGATGAAGATGAATGGCAAAGAAGAGTCAGTTTATTAGATACACATATAAAAAACAAAAAGTTAATTGTGAATATAAGGTGGGGAAAGAATTGCTTGCTGAAGACTTGAAATGAAAATATCTTGGCATTACTTTTGATAACAATATTAACTTGGCAGGACACATTGGACAGGTGGGAGGAAAAGGTTTCAAAGTTCTTCACTTGTTGGAGAGAGTGATGAGGGGATGTACGAGAGAAGTAAAGGAACTGGGTTACAAAACTTTGGTGAGGCCATTGCTCGAATAGGGTAGTGAGTATGGGACCCTCATTTTACGTATCAAATACAGGAGTTGGAGAGGGTGCAAATAAGGGCTGCTAGATTTGTTTCTGGAAATTATCGCAGAATGCAATCAGCGACGGATATGATAAAGGAGCTGAAATGGGATTCATTGCAAGACAGGAGGAGGGTCATGGGAGTGTACTGGTGATGAGGCATGGAAAGATATTGCAATAGGTATGAAAAGTAGTGCATGGAAGGGAAAAGATGACCATGACCACAAGCTGGCACTCGATTTCAGGCACAAGGGTGTAGGAAAATTCTCTTTTTTAGGTAAGGGTGTCAGGGATTGGAATGAGTTACCAACAGAAACGATGAATAATTTACCGAAAACTTTGAAAGAATTTAAAGATAAAATTTGTAGAGGGCAAATGTAGGTGGGTGCAGGATAGGGGGAAGATGGGTGTGCAGGGAAATTGCCACCGGAGCCTGTGCTCCATTGCAATTAAATTAAATTAAATTACTGCTGCTGGCTCTGGAAGTAATAGAATTATGCAGAAATGCTAATGGAAGGAGGTATGGGGGCAGTCAGTGTAGAAATACCCATTTATGCAGTACCTAAATTGAATGTTAGTTGCATTCTAGCGATGGATTGGCTTACAATAGTAAGAGCTGTTGTAGACAGTGGGGAAGATAACTTGCGGATCAAATTAGATAGTGGGGACTGCTGGGTTAATTTTAAGAAGACTGTTCGGAAAGTGATCCAAGAAGTTGCCTATGTGAAAGTTAAATATAAGAATGCTGGTGTATCTAGAGTTCGGGAGTAAATGTTACCACTATTTGTATGGTGCTAAGGCCATAGTAATGGACTGACTGCTAGTCATGAAATAGGTGATGAAAAGGTTTTGAATTATCCAAATAATACGATGAGATTGTCCTCAGACAAGCAGGAGAAACTGAAATTTCATATTGAGGAATATAGAGATGTCGATCTGTTAAGCCAGGTTTGATCAAAAATTAGGAGTGTAAGCTTACTGTAAAATCTGAAGAGCTTTTCTTTATTAACCTTTTATCCAATCCCCTTGGCCTAGAGAAATGAAGTAACTAAGAAATAAATCGAATGTTGGGGTGGGGGTTATGGAGAGGTCAAGTAGCTCCTGCAATAATCCCATGGTTGTTGTTATGAAACCAGACAATTCTGTACGATTAGAGATGGATGCACGCACCTCAAAGAAACATTTGGTTATTGGATTCCTTATCTCAAAGGAGTTTCATTTGAGACTGAAGATAAACATTACTTAGACGAATTAAAGATAACTAAGCCAAAGATATAGCTATAGTAGAAGTAAAGACTAATCTTGATAACCTGGATCACAAAGATAAGCTTCAGAAGTTATTGCTTCCAGAAAGTTTGATCGAAAAAGTTTTTTGGCACCTGCACTATAGTTACGGGCATTAAGGGCTATCGAAGTGTTACAGAGCGTTAAGGGAGGATATTTATTTCAATAAAATTTTCCAAGCTATTAAAGTCTTGACAAATTTGTTAAAGAGCTAAAATAGGTAATATTAAGCGGGCAGGAAAAATTCAAAATATCTTTCCAAGTGGCGGATTAGACTTGGTTGCTGCTGATGTGTATGGCCCGCTACCCACGTCTCGGGGAGAGGTGACTCAGAATTTAGTTTTCTTGATGTTTTCTCTAAGTATGTTAAACTTTATCTAATAAAGAAATCGATTACAAAAATTTTGGTTAGAAAAGTAATTGATGAATGCTGTCATAAAGAAGGTAAACCAAAGAAGATATTGTCCGACAATGCCACACAATTTATTAATAAAGCTTGGATATGAAAACTCGAACTGGAAGGGATAGAAGTTCTACTACATACCTCGGCTTATCATCCGGCAGGAAATCCTGTAGAGCGCCTGATGAGAAAAATAGGACGTTGGTTTAGGACATATTGTACAGACCAGCATAGTAAATGGGCTTATGAAGTAGAAAATTTTGAGAATGTAATTAATTCCATACCTACTGATACAAATGATATACCACCTACTGAACTGGTGTTTAAGAAACCGGCTTACCAGATTAATACAAGAATGCGTTAGTTTACCAAATAGAAAAAGTTTTAGTTATGAAAAAAAGGTAGCTTTAGCTTTCAAAAATTTAAAGAAGAAGGCAATAAGGAGATAAAAGAAACATGATGAGGGTCAAAGGTGCACAGAGTATAAAGTTGGGATTTATTGTTAGTTGAAGTCCATAGTAAATCATCAGCTCTGCACCAAGAGTTTCGTAAGTTTAATTGTTTAATTGGAGCCTTTATCCAGAGAGTGTCCATAGCACGAAATAACTCTTTCGAGCTATTAGACGCAGAGAGTGGTAAATGTAAAGGTGTATATAATTTTGAAGCCCTCAAACCATATTAGGAATGAGAGATCAGTTAAAAGAGAATCACTTGATGTAAATTGGATTATGTCTATAAAATGTACCTACATAGCTAGTTTGCGTACTCCAGAAAAGAGGTTAAGGATATTGATGTAGAAAGTTTAAAGTAAATGATTCAGATGTCTGAAACAACTGAAAGTTTTTTCCTAGTGACTTTTGCGGTTTTCATGATGATGGGGTTAGCTGCCTTGTGGCAATAGCCGGTAAGCTGTCGGATGTAAATACTGTTGTCATTAAAAATACGATACTGTGAACGGCCCATAGTAAATGAATGACTTAGTAAATTAGGATTAAGATGATTTAATTAAGTGAATGTTTAGTAAAAAAGGAATTAAGAAAGTGAAATTGTAGAAATATGATTTGATTTGTAAGTGGATAAATATTTCTCGTGACTGGTTTAAGAGTTGTAATATGTGTATATGTGTATGAAATTGTTTTATGGAGAGAAACTATGTAAATAAATTTAATATGTTCAAGGACAGTATTATGCATGAAACATTGATTAAAAGTTTGTAAGTGTTGAGGTGAGACCCGATCTTTAGAAAACAAATCTGGGTAGTTTGGACTGATTTATGTAAATAATTTCGTATGTAAGTACCTATAAATATCTTTAATATTCATTTCCGTGTGTTTCGTGAAAGTTGTGAATGATGTATTAATGCTGATTGTTTTTTGCATGGATTTAATAGGCTATTTGACAATATTAAAAGAATATTATAAATTGAACTCATTCTCATAGATTAATGCTTCAGGAAGCTAATTTATTAAATTTTGAAAAGAAAAGTGGATTATTTTTAATAAAAAAGCGAAATAAAAATTATACTTTTCATACCTCTGGTCACGTGACAGAAAGCGCTCTAGGATTGGTGGTCGCTTGAGTGACGTCACACGTCTGTAAACGCTGCGGCTAGGAATGGAGCGTTTCCTATTATCCAAGTTTTCAACTATTTTTATTGTTTGTTGCTGGTCATTTCTTGTTATTAATGAAATTTCATTTTGAATACAAAATCGAGAACATTATGTAAAAGCCTACAGCGGAAAAATAACGAAAATAGACGCCTTATTTGTGGGGGTGGGCTATACAAAAAAAAACCTGACTTTTATTCTACTGAGCTTAAAAATGTAACAGCTTCTATTTGAGACTCATTTATATTTAAATTGAAAGTAAGAGATTATTTTGCGTTAGCAAACCATACGTCGAAAAATCTGTACGCGAAATTTGTGCAGTCATGCTGAAAATAAAGGAAAGTTGTATGGGTGTCGCAAATATGCGCAAACAAATTAAGGTATTTCTTGTAGCTAATAAGCAGCTCTTTTAAATAAATACAGTAAGAGATCGGTATAATGAACTAAAACTCAACATGAAATTGGCTCAGTAGTTTTTTTTTTTTTTTAATTAAAAATAATCTCGTTCTGTTTTAATGATGCTATTGTATCACGGAAAAATCATGCGTAAACTTACCTTGAAGCTCGCCAAAAGCAATAGCAACACACAAATCACTATTAACACGTAGAAATACAGCGTAATCATCGACCAAACTCAATGGATTATCGCGGCCGACTGAAGCGCTTGTTCGGTGGATCACGGGAAGCCCATTGTTCAAACTATTTTTTCTATTGTTAGGCGTGAATTCGTTGAAAATAAACCTTTGTTCTGAGTAGTATGGTTCGTCTACTTTGAATATAAATAACTATTTTGCCTGCGTTGACAATTATCAAAACTGACTTTTGTCCCTTTATATTTAGAAAATATCACACTGTGCGGCGTCCTCCCGGATGCGAGGCCAGAGCGTTAACCGCTCACTCACCACGCTCGGAACAACTGGATGTTGTGGGCCATTTTTCTTAATTGCAGATTAAAGATTATGGAAAAATAATATTTTTTTGTCAATAAAATTTAATTTGTTTGTTTATTCATTTACGTACCTCGTTTCACTTCATCTCACATGAAGAAACTGTGAAGTGTTCACTATTAACATAAAGAGAAGCAATAAAGAAGTAGTGTCAGGATAGCTGCGTGATTGAGGAGTGGTAATGGAATTCAGAATGTCCTACGTTCGAAGAACCTTGGTTGGGATAATATTTTTTGTGTGAATTTTTTTTGGTATTTGTTTGCTGTTTTTTGCACTACCATGTTTTTATTCAAAGAATTCATAATAGTTGCTAAGCGTCATGCAAGTGTTTGAAACAAATTGCTACCATAAATGAAAAGTTTTAATTTTTAAACTTACCATACAGAGAATATCATGCAAAAAATACATGTGCACGGCCGTGAACAATGGAATTTATTTTAGAAGTGACATCACATGTAGAAATTTCATGCTAATCTTGCAACAGTTCCGGAACGCTTTGTGTCCTTTTCGTTGGACTTTTACGTGACGATACAACTGTAGGTTACCTTCCTGACTTAACTGCGTCTATTAGGCGATATTTACTTTTAATGTGCAAGTCATTTTCATTTAAAAAAACAACAAAAAAAACACCTCTTTTTCGGTGTGCAAGTAACGTCCAATTTCCTTTTTGAAATCTTTTTTGGTTGTTTCAAATGGTTGTAATTCGCTTGTTATCCAAAAATTTGTGAAGCCTTCAGAAAAAAGAAAAGAAAAATTAAATTGATTTTCTGGTGGATTTTCGGGAAAAAATTATTATGCAATGCAACCAACAGCAACTAGTATCCAAAGAAAATTACAAAAGAAAACCAACTAAAAATATTCCGAAGCGAGGATCGAACCTCAGGACCAACCCTAATAATTCTCGCCTTAAACAACGTATTACATTTACTCTACGAAATTGCGGTGTAGATGAGATTCACAGAAAATCGTAAGTGACTTTGTTGCAATATCAAATTGAAGTTGTTACATTTTTAAGCTCCACAGAATAAAACTCAGTGGTTGTTTCTATAGCTAGGCCCACAAATAAGGCGTCTAATTTCAATATTTTTCCGCTGTAGGCTTTTCCAAATTGTTTTCGATTTTATATTCAAAACGAACCTTCATTAATAACAAGAAATAACCAGCAACAAACAATAAAAAATAGTTGAAAACTTGGGTAATAGGAAACCCTCCATTCCCAGCGGCAGCGTTTACAGACGGGTGACGTCACGACTGCCGTTGCACGCGCCAGGCAGCAAAAGAGTGTTTTGGCGGGCTTTTAAATTCTTTAAATTTTAACTTTGAATTTTTCTCAAAATAATGCACTTTTGTCAAAAATTCTCTTCACTCGGTGAATAAGGTGTACCAATAAATAATTTAAAACCATTTTCAAGAAGTAGTCAAATACCCTATTGTTATTGTTAAAATTCGAGAAACGTCGGTCAGAACGTTTTGAACAATTCTGAATTTCTCAAAAGTGTATATTTAAGCGTGCAGAGATGACGAGCAGAGTTAGTTGTCAGCCAGTAGTTCCGGGAATCGCTGGAATATTTGTTTATATTTTTATTCAATATCTTTGGATGGAGTCGATGTCTCGACAGAAAAATAAACAATGTGGAAAGTGATTCTTCTAATAATTGTTTCATACAGTCAAATATTTAACAATGACGCGGGCGGATTCGGCGTGGGAAGCTGGAATAAGTCCAGATTCTACACATACAAAGTTAGACTGGTGCAATTATTGTCGCAAAATATGTGTGCAATACAGGTAGTGGCTTTGAAGAGAATAGTGATTAAATGAAACATTTTTTTTCACAGGAATTACCACCGTGGCCATATGAGAGACAAATAAAGAGGTTTCGGAGGAATTCAGCGGGGAACCAAGAAATGTTTTGCCATTCGAGGTGGCCGACAAAATGGAAGCAACATTGTTATCTTAGATTCTGTGACATATCCTTCTGGGCGTATCAGTTATGACGTCATACCGTAATATTGACACAGCTTATGGGGGAATATATATGTCCACGAGGTGGCGAGCCATAAAGAAAACTTCATGGATCCGAACAATCCCAAAATACACACAAAAAGTGTTGAAAGTTTGTCGTCGCGAATCAAAAGGAAAGCCAGATTTTAAAAGGGCACGTTGGATGAATTCTTTCCTACCTATTTGGACGAATTTCCTAAGGAGGAATAGTTTCCAGAGGAATTAATTATTTCTATAGTTTATTGCGACCATATGTGAATACCAGAGTAATAATAATAATACCAGTTCAATTGAACATCGCTCCACTTACCTCTCCTGTAATAACACCTTCGTCACTTTTCATCTTGTGCTCAATAGGTTTCTTTTGGAATTAGGCTCTTTCAAGATCCAAAAATTAATCACAAAAAGCAACATAGAGTCAGACTGACAATATCCATTTCACTGAACAACCATTCCTAGCGGCACGCAAAATATGGTTCCAGCTAATCAAATTATATACTTTCGACTATATATTATATTATTTCCCTTCTGTAGCAGTATATAATAGCACATCGCTTTCAGATGTTTCATTCGAAAGCAGAATTCTACGTGAATGTATCCACTTTGTTTCTGCAAAGCGTTCAGATATCGCCAATGACATCATACCTTCCAACATGTACAGATGACTTTTGGAAATAATATATTTAACAAAATATATATATTATGTAATATAAATAATATATTTAAAAAAACTGAGAATCGGAGGGTGTGCAAAAAACATGAATCATAATTTACCATTCATGTAGTGTAGTTTGTTCGTTTCCTGTACTCGCGAATATAGGACAGTTGCATCATAGATCCATTTTTTACGTTATGCTAATATGGTCATAAATTACTTGGTAATCTGTCCCACATGAGTAGGGTTACTACCTTTTTTATTGCAATTAAAGTACATTGGTTAATAAAGGTAAGAAAAAAGTACATAGTGTGAAAATAAAGAACAATTTATTTTTCGTTGTTATTATGTTTAAAACATATTTTTATTGCTTTTCGCAAGTTTTATCAAATTATTATCACTGCTAAAAAATTACACAACATCTTTATAGTCTATATTTAAGTTAAATAAGTAACTCATTTTTTATCAGATTCGGTGATGCTATGTTTCTTTCGTCTTGCCATTTGCTATTCATTACAGAAAAAAACACTCTCTGTGAATGCTGACGTGTCGGGATTAGATAGTAAAAATTACATTACTATATACAAATTTAAAAAATTATCATCAGTTTTATTAAATACATGCTGCCGTTTTTGTGCAGTAGATAATGTCGCAAAACCTTTAGTACTATATATATGATCATAGTTTGTTTAATAAAGCTATTTTTCCATAATGATTATCCATATCTATATTAAGTTTTTGCAGTTTTAAATTTTCTATTATGTTAACAATATTATCAAATTCAACATTGCTCTTTAAATTTATATTGCCAGTTTGTGTCATTAAAATCAAGCCATTTATTTAGTTATTCTAAGGTTTTGTCAATAAATAATAAAAATTTCGTGTGTGTTTCCCTATTCAGTTCTGGGGGAGACAATAGTTTTTTTTTTTGCCTGTTTCATAGCTGAAGAAGAGA
The DNA here is from genome assembly GCA_031002005.1 of Vandiemenella viatica. NCBI lineage: Eukaryota > Metazoa > Arthropoda > Insecta > Orthoptera > Morabidae > Vandiemenella > Vandiemenella viatica. Next base: position 371,704,852 of record JARYHS010008074.1, on the reverse strand, counting down.
TCTTGTTTCCTTTGTGCTAATCCATCTCTAAGATTAACCATAATCCCATAAATACCTAAAATTGTAATACAATTGCTTTCTAGACATTTTATGGCTTTATTGAATAAATTTAACACGTGGCTACAAAAATGGAAATAATTTCAATCATGTCATTTTTAGTGTTGTTGAGCACTAATGAAAGTCTCCATCTACATATGCTAAAAATCTTTTCAGCTCCTCTCCTCTTACAGCAGAAAGTGAAAAATGAGCATTAATTTTCAAAATCACATTTTCTATGTCATATGATAAAAAGCTCATGGCATGTCTCACGCAATTGTGCACTATGTGTGCATTACAGTTTCCTTTAATCAAATCTGGCACTAAATCTCTTATATTTATAAAGAATGGTCGACATCAAAATTATCATCTGTATTGTCAGCATTTGGCCCAGATACATGATGAAAACATAATTTGTATTGCTCCAATGACTTCTGAATTGCTTCAAACATACCATTAGCAGATTTGTTGCTATTTTCATAAAAATCTAATAACTTGTTTTGAATGCCATTTTTGACAGTAAAATATTGTATCACTAATGTAAACAGTTTTTTTTAGGAGCATGTGTTTGTAAGCAGTAAAATAAATTATCTGCATTAATATCATCTATTACATTTTGTGTAACATATGGGCCCAAAAACTCTCTAACTAGTGCTTCCAGTTTTTTTCTAGCTAGACTAATTCTTGTAGCTGTATTTGAATTGACATAAATAACTTTATCCAATTTTATAGTACAATCCATGCTACTGTAGGACAAATTATGTTTTACACTGATATGTTAGGGCTAGCTCAGCTGCAACAACATTTTCTTTATCATTGCATAATGAACTTTTAGACGATATGTAAGCAGAAGAAGAGTCAAGAAATTTCTAAGGTAGTCCAGATGTTCTCTTCATTTCTAATTTTGATTTGTATTGTTTTGTTTGCAGGTGTTGTTTAACCTGAAAATAATAAGAATAATCCCTTCACTTTACCCATTAATCACCACTAGTCTGTAGTATGACGTTCGTTGTCACACTCCATTAATATGTGGTCAGTGCAAAATTCTAAACGCCTGCGTGGTCGGAGAAAGCCGGGGTTGGCGTCAAAAAGTCGCGCGAGCACAATAGGGATGCCGCGTGCTACATCCGAGTACCGTTAGCCAAAGATCAGGGCGTTGTCCTCTCAGCCAAGACGCGAGGGTGTTGAAGGTCGTCGCTGCCTCAAGTGCGCGTGAAACGAAAAGCTAATAGAAAATGCGTTGGACATCATGTGATTCTGGCGTAGGCTGTCCCACCAATGCTGTGTAACCTCTGGGGGTTACAGAAGTTAATCCAGAGATTCTTTTACATGTGATATGGGTGATGTACTGCGAGAGGCAGACATCGATACTTGGACGAGACGAGCGCTGCAGTACTGGCTCACAGTAACACGATGTGTTACATCCTTCATGGTGCTGTCTTCATATGGTAATGTGTTCTGACGCCAGGTCAAGATTTCATCGGTTTTATCGAGGCTTTAATGACCCATAAACGCTACCTGGGAATAGAACCTCAGCTTCAACTGTGCTAGTGCCCTCTGAGCTAGCTGGCAACTTCTTCATCGAACATTAAAATGTGAAAACTTCTTGTTTTTAGCATGATTCAGAGAATGTTCATTAGTTAATGGCGCCCTGGGAATATTCATATGTGTATATGCATAACATCTAACTATTGGCCTGTGTTGCCACGATGTTTCGTTAATCACTTTGATACCTAAAATATTTAAAGTTCAATTATTGTTTGCATTTGTTGTTGTTGTTGTTTTAGGGCACGTCGACATCGAGGTCATTAGGGCCCTAACGATTACCAGCTACAACTGTGGCTAAAAAATATACTAAAATACTGTCTGCATGGTCGACTGTAAAAGGGTTGGCCACGCAGACAGCAAATAAAATAAATCACAAAAATAAAACGTAGCTTTAAAGGGGCCACCACGACCTAAGGCTGCAGAATACCTGGATGGCTGTAGAGGTGCCAAACAGGTTCGCAGAAGAATAAAAAACCACTACATGTCTCGCTGGCTGTATAATGGCCAGCGAGACATGGATTATAACCATATAAAATACGTATATAAACAGTACACATGGAAGGGTGGCTGTAAAGAGGCCACCCATCCATCTTAAAACTAGGCCGATCTGCCTAAAATTTTAGGCACTAGATCGGCCAAAACACAAAATTTTAAAACACTCGCCACATTGCTGGTCTCTTTGTTTAAAATAAGGAACAGATCGTTGGCCAAGCCAACGTCTGCCCTTAAGTCTAAAAACAATACACAGTCTATTAAAATGTGGCTTACCGTCAAAGTTACGCCAGAAGCATCATATTCCGGTGGGTCCTCCCGGCGGAGAAGTAAGCTGTGTGTCAGATCACAGTGCCCTATTTGGAGGCGAGTAAGGAGAACCTCATCCCTCCTCGCCCGCTGGAAGGAGCTGCTCCACGGCTGAACGGTCGGTTTGACCAGCCGGAGCTTATTATGCTCTACTTACAGCCACTGCCTCTGCCAAACATCAAAAACAAATCTCTTCACCGCCGAGGCAAGGTCTGACTTTGGGACCGGAGCAAAGTCGGTTCTGACCTTGTCGCAGGCTAACTTGGCAGCTTCATCAGCTGCCTCGTTCCCCCTGATTCCCACATGGCCTGGCACCCAGCAGAATATTACCTCCTTTCCATTAGATTGATGAGAAAGGAGGGCGTCCTGGATGTCCTGGACGAAACGGTCTGCTGGGTACATGTTTACCAACGCCTGAATACAGCTGAGGGAATCACAGCATATGATGTATTTCATATAACGACTTACCTTCATATGCTGGAGCGACTTTAGCAGGGCGTAGCACTCGGCAGTGTAAACACTGCACCTGCCATCCAGCTTGTATGTGTAAGTCGCTCGAGGGAACACTACGGAGCAGCCTACTCCGTTAGCCTGCTTAGACCCATCCGTATACACCGGGGTAAAATCCTGACTCTGATTTAAAATGTCACTAAAAACTCTGGTAAAAACATGTCGGCGGTATACAACTTGTTGAACCTTGACATTTCTAAAATCGTTCTGGGCCTCTTTAAAAGCCAGGGAGGAGATTTACTCCAACCCTGGTGATAAAAGGTGGGCAATTCAAACCCATACTCTTCTAAAATAGCCTTTGTACGGTGGCTAAACGGTTTGGTCGCTCTGTGGCGATTGGCATACAGCCGATCGAAGTTAGGTGTCATCACTACGTCATGCACGGGACCACCAGGAGTTGTGGCAATATGTACGTAGTGTCGCACCATGAGGAGATGCCGGCGGATGGAAAACGGTGGCTCGCCAGACTCAGCACAAATGCTGGGTATTGGGCTAGTCCGATAGGCACCCGTGGCGAGCCGAATTCCTGCATCCGAAGATAGTTGTCCCGTGCCAAACCGTATACAATGCACCCATATTCCAACCGTGACCGTACAAAGGCTCGATAAAACTGTAGCAGGCAGGAGCGGTCGGCGCCCCACGACCTGCCACAGAGACATTTTAAAACGTTAATGCTTTCAAGTCTCTGGCTTTTACATCATTAAGATGTGGCAGCCAGCTGAGCCTTGCGTCTAGAATGAGGCCCAGAAAACGAACAGTATCAGTAAAATGTAAAACGGTGTTCCTCAGGGTAAGGTGGGGTTCAGCTAAAAGACTTCTGCTACGAGTAAAAAGTACACACCGAGTTTTCTCAGCAGAGAAACGAAAACCGGTGTGCACTGACCATTTGTCCAGCCTGTTCAACGCGAGCTGCAACTGCCGCTCTGCACTTCTCAGACTGGACGATGCAATAAAAATTAAAAAGTCGTCCACATATAAGGAGAGACCTATGGGACTCCTTATAATGGTTGCAATGCTATTAATAGCGATGGCAAAAAGCGTAACGCTTAAAACTGATCCCTGAGGGACACCGTTTTCTTGGATAAAAAGATCCGAAACTTCACTACCGACTCGGTACCGGAAGCAATGACCAGATAAAAATGACTTTAAAAAACAGGGTAGGTTACCTCTAAAACCCCATTCGTGCAACTGTTTTAAAATGACATGCCACCAGGTAGTATCGTAGGCCTTTTCGAGATCGAAAAAGACACCCACAAGGTGTTGGCTGCGAATAAACGCATCCTATATTGCCGCCTTCAGGAGGATCAGGTTGTCCAAGGTGGAACAGAACTTCCTGAATCCACACTGAAAGCGGCTCAGTCGATTACGGGATTCAAGACACCAGACGAGGCGGCGATTGACCATCCTCTCCAGTGTCTTCCCCACGCAGCTAGTCACGGCAATACTACGATAACTACCTGGCAACAACTTATCCTTTCCAGGTTTTAAAATAGGGATAAGCGTTGCTTCTTTCCACAAGTCGGGGAAGTGTCCTCCGGTCCATATATCGTTAAAAATATCTAGAAGGTACTCCTTAGCATCTTTATTAAGATGCCTCAGCATCTGGTACTGGATCAAATCAGGCCCTGGAGCAGTGTCGTTAGCGCTATTCAACGCTGACTCCAACTCCCAAAATGTAAATGGGCAGTTGTATGCCTCTGTATTCGACGAATCGAAGCACAGCGCGCGCCTCTCGGCAGCAATCTTACGTTGCTGGAACCGAGGGTCAAAATTGGTGGAAGATGTGATAGCGGCGAAGTTCTCCACCATCAGCTGCGCTATGCTTCGTTCATCGGTGACTATACGTCCGCGATCCAGTAAACCAGACACTGGAGGGCGGAAGTACCTTCCAGATATACGGCGGATAAACTCCCATACTTTCGCCGAAGGTGTGGAACGAGTTATAGTGCTCACAAAGTTCTGCCATGACCTTTTCTTGCTCTCCTTAATAATGCGACGCGCCTTAGCTATGGCAATACGGAACGCTGCCAGTTTGTCGGATGTTGGCTGCAACCTAATTCGACGCAACGCGCGTCTACGACCCTAAATGGCGGATCGACATTCGTCGTTCCACCAGGGGACGCGCGTCCTACGCAGCGTTCCGGAGCTTTTCGGCATGGACTCGTCAGCTGCCTGGTGAATCACTTCCGTAAAGTGATTCACCCTCTCCTCAAGGTTGTTATGCTCTTTAAGAGTGATGGAGCGGCGGTAGAGTTGTCAGTCGGCTTTGCTGACGTTCCATTTGCGTCGGTTATTGCCTCCTCCACGTTCAAACTCTACGTGCATCCATATTGGGAAGTGGTCGTTTCCATGAAGGTCTCGATCCATCTCCCAATGCACGGAGTCCGCGATTGAGGGGGAGCACCGGAAGCAGTGGTAAAATGTGTCATTGCACCAGTATTGAGGACACATATTTCCTCTTGCTCGGTATCGTCCTTACGGTACACATCATATCCTCTTAGCACAGGTTGGTGTGATGGTCTGAAATGTGTCTCTTGTAGACAGAGACACAAAGGATCAGACCGTGCTAAGAGGTGTAACTCCTCTTTGTGAGCTGTAAAACCGTTGATGATCCACTGGAGTATGGGAGCCATCCTTACCTATTTAACCTCACCCACCCCGGTTCGGGTGGGTCTTCGGTCACTTCCTGCTGAGGAACGGGACCAGACTAGTCCACCAGCATATCTGTTACTTCCTGCCCGGAAGCGGAGACAGACATCTCCGACCCAGAGGACTTCTCAAATTCCTCCCCATTCTTTTTCTTCCTCTGCCTCATCCCCTCCCTATTGCTGGGCCGTCTTGGAGGAGACGAAGAGGGGGACTTAACAAATTGGGTCTGGTCTGTCTGTCTGAACTACCGAGCCCTGGTCTTCTGGTCACCTCCACTGGCGCTGGTAGCAGATGGTACCTCTGCCGCTATAACAGTTCGTAGAGGTGCAGGAGGTGGTGTTATCTTGATTGCTACTGTTGGTGCTGGTGTGGTCAAGGTGTCAGACGTGCTGCTACCGACGTCCGCGGTCTTAGGCGTTAGAACCATAGCGGGCTTAGCACCGCATTTGCATTGACATGAGCACGAAGTACTCATGCTCATGTCTGCGAAGGACGTCTGGGTAGCAGCACTCTGTTTCCTGACGGGAGCTGAAGCCATCTTTGCAAAACTAGTCCCAAAGATTGGAGCGGCGAGCGACTTGGCCTTCTTTTTAGGTTCCCCATGGGGAATCCGCTCTTTGGTCTTCAGCTCCTGTATCTTGCGCTCTTCAAGATACACTTGACACTCCCTGCTCCAGGCCGGGTGTGAACCGGAGCAGTTGACGCACACCTGTGGTAGCGTGCAACTAACGCCCGGCTCATGTGCCCCCTTGCCACACTTAACACAGGTGGGGTTGCCCTTACATGACGCCGTCGTATGTCAGAACCGCTGACACTGAAAACAGCGCATCGGGTCCGGAACATACGGACGGACGTTCAGGTTAATGTACCCTGCTTTGATATTCTTTGGTAGTACTGGAGTGTCAAACGTCAGGATGAAGGTGGCAGTTTTTTCAAGACTGCCATTGACCCTTCGCATTATCTGACGTACCTCAACCACTTTCTGATCTTCCCACTCCTTAACTAGTTCCTCGGTCCCAATATCTATTAAGTCACGGCAGGTGACTACGCCTATTCAGGCATTTGTGGAGTTCGCAATTGACTGCGAACTCCCCGAGCTTCACACAGTTAAGGAGTTGGGTAGCTTGTCTACTGGTGCATGTTTCCAGCAGCAGCATCCCGTTCCTCAGCTTCTTTACAGAGTTCAGGGTCCCTACAAGACCCTCCAAGCCTTTTTGGATGTAGAACGGCGAGACTTTTTCGAACGACCCTTCGACTCTCTGCATTACCACAGAGGCGTTCGCAATCGAACACACCTCTCCGTTACTATTAATTTCGGAAGCGGGGGGGGGGGGGGCTGTCAAGCCTCACCCGCTTCTTAGAACTGGGTGTATTGGGATTAACCTGCGGCACACCCGTACCGCAGGGTTTTTTGGTTTTTGTGGTAGACTTCGTTTTGGTCCCACGAGTAAAACCAGTTTAAAAAGAAGCGCTAATACAACAGGGGTGCGCAGATGCCCCTGAGGTTGCACGTTAGCGAGTGATCTGCCTCTCACCCATGCACCTACTCGGCACGTGTCCGACCTTGAGGTTAAGGTTTTTTTTATAGAGGTTTGTACCGTCCTCGCGATCCGGGCGATGAAGCCAAGATCCCCGGTCTCCTAGGCACACAACGTTCCACCGCCACGCCCTACGGTGGTCGTTAAAGCATGGTAGGAGTTTACGGTGTGGGCAACTTGCGGCGCTCACAAGTTTCCAGCTCGGGCACCGCGGGTTCACGAAACCCGTACCTGGCACTTGCGTACCAGGCCCCTGCGAGGTATTGTTTGCTCTTGTTCGGTAAATTGTAAGGTCTGGGTATTGCTTGCTTGTAATGTTATATTATCTTGTGTTAGAGGTAACCAAGGGCGTAGCCAGGTACGGGCAAGAGGAGGAGACAGCTGCCCCCCCCCCATCCCCTTGCAGGACGTGGATTTGCGCTCGATCAGAGTTCTGCCGAACTGAGGAGTAAACAATGTTCAGTAACTTTCAAAAATGAATTCGGTTCGCGTGTTTTAAACCTGTTTCCTATTGCTATCTGCGAGAAATAGAAGTTAGCGAGGTGGTACAATGCGCCACGCACGGTGCTTTATGCTGTGTATCGATTATGAGCGGCTGCTGCACGAGCCATGTTTTAGCGCGCCAAACAGGTTATTTGCCGCGCGAACCATTTCTGTTGACGCGGCTGCCTCGCATGGTAACGCAACCGAGCCAGGATTGCGCGGCACACTACACAGACACCGTCTTTTCGTGAAGCCACTGTGAATATTTCACGTGCACGAATAGCCGCAACTTTCACTGTGATGCGTCACACTATATACTTGAAACCAAAACGAAAAATGATTTGGTGGATATGGAAATTGTATTTTAGTAGAATACAGTATGGTGAGAAACTTATGGAAGACATGCGATATGAAGCAATCGAGGATACAATAAACAGATTTTACGAGAATGACAATGGCAGAGTTTCTAAAATCATTAATTGAGCAAGTGCACTCAATTTCAGAAGGCGGATCCTGGATTTTGGTTTGGGAGGGGCTTGAGCGGTCTTTGTTTTGGGGAGGGGGCTTGGCTTGAGTGAATTTTGGTTTGGGGGGCTTGCCTTCAGTGGATTTTGTATAGTCTCATCGCGCCTCTAATTCGTAGAGCTAAAAAAAAGGTCTCCAAAATTACAATGTCGGAAGTGGGACTAGATACTTTTTGGGGGGGGGCCATAAACCCCTAGCTCTCCCCTGTATCCACCCCTGTAGCTGCATTACCTTTTTCGAGTGTTAAAACAATCGTTTTCTCGAACAGTTTCAGATGTTTTTGATGCATTATGCGAAACGCTGAAAGAATGGTTAAAGATAAGATAATAGCACCTATTTTATACTAAATTCCTTTAATGGCTATTCAATTTTCTGTTGCCATTCTTAACAAGAACTTACTCCTTACTTAGGAAAAATGTTGATACTATCATTTGGCGATTCTATAGATTCGTTGATTGGAGTTTCAAGTGATGGCTGTGATGGAGATCTGAGTCTGATTAGGTTGCACATTTTCTATTACACAAAAAAATTTGGTGACGTACAATTGTATTCGTTATCCAAGGCAACAAGCTGTCGCTGTGCCGTGCGAGCCAACTCGAAAAAAGACACTGCGCGCGAGCCAAGTAATGGGAAGCCTTTGCAGCGTTCCTAAATATCGATAGATTGCAGGCTGACTCGAACCGCACACAAAGCATCTGATCGTTTATACTGTGACATCACCGGAGCGCGCGCTAATAATCTAGTTAATCTAGTTTTTTACAACAATGTATATAAGAAAGTTTTTTTTAAAAAAATGTAATTAATTTGTATTTTCCGTAAGGCTAACGATGACTTTTAATATAGAACCAGTGATCGCCCAGGGGTCGAAATTTGACTGTACTTTATTAAATTATTTAGTTTCTTTCATGAAAGAATAATAATCATTATTTGAATTTGTTCTATTGCGTTAGCATAGATTATATACTGTATACATTGACGTCGTTGGCTGCGAGCGTGTACCTATACGTTATTAGCTTGTGTTGTTTGGCTTAATTTCCAGCAATACCTATAAAATTAAAACGATACACTCCACGCGCGACTGTATCCTAACTTTTAGCTTGTGAACTAACCATAGCAAATGATGAAATGTATTTATCGATGGTTCATTTGAATTTAGTCGATCATACAATGATTTAAAATATTCATTTTTTCTTAAGGCCGGAAAACTGCTTTAGCTTTAATGACAACATGAAGTAAATGCAGTCCTTTCACCTTCAGTGATTTCTGATTCGAAATGTTTTGCTTTGTGAAATCTGAATTGTAAATTCTAAACTATAATAATTTCGTGGAATTACAGACATTTAGTGCGCATTTAAATGTATCCATCAAAAAAATTTCGTCATTTTATGTGTTCGCTATTTAAATGTGGTCTATTATCATTTTGTATTTTACGCAAATAAGTATTCCTTCTCTTTTAACTCTCTCTCTCTCCAACCTGTCAATGTTCTACAGTATATCTAGGCATAATGGAAGTAGGTGCAAATATCTGAATGGAACAAAAAACCCATAATGAAATGACTGAAATTCAATAATCAGAAGACCCTTAACCAAAGTTTCACCTTTTAAACAATAAAAAGACCATACAGTATCTGGAAGAATCGCTGCATTGCTTTTCGAAGTGTTCCTTTTATAACTTCAAAGATTAATCTTTACTTTAGGCGAGTCTTTCGTTTCACCAAAGACCACAGAGTATCTGAATGATGGGAATACACGTCAGAACGTTGGCTCCGATCCTATTTCACGCACACACACGTTCGCGAATTAATTTTTTATGTTAATAATCCATTTGTAACATTTATTAATAATAATTTTTTTTTACTGTTGACCAACAGCGCAAACATTGTACATTTTCAGAATTTCTAAGTGTCGTTACCACCAAAAAAATAAAAAAAAAACAATTGAATGTAAAGAACGAATGTTTTATGTCATTTAATTTAGCTTTCTGCACATCTTCTCCACATAAACTTTAACTATGCCAAATCTCACACTCCTCTGTTTGCGCAATATTCTTAAAAAGGGATCCGAAATTACGACTTTTGTTTAATAACTATAATTAGCTATTAAATTTTTTTTATTTATTTGTTAGTAACATCAAGCGATTGTGAAAGAGTCGATAGTGTAAGAACTAATTTGTGACAAAACATTTATTACTCTTGAATTTACAGCATATTTCTCCCAGGCGGAAATGAATTGGGTTGGTCCAACAGTCAAGCTGTTTCAATCATTCTGTTGTCATATCTATACTGCTACATACGGTGTTACAGCTCACAGGCCCAGCTTCATATTACCTTCAGTCTTATGAATTAAGTACAATGGTGTTGGAGAGAGATGCTGACCTTCCTGAAAATAACTTTTCTGTAGATGCTAAAGCCACTAATTTGAAATGAAATTTAATCATGGTTGCTTACAGACTTACGTGCCTCTCCTAGTATATTGTAATTATGATGTTACCCGAACTTTCTCTCACTTTAAAAATATCCATGAATATTTCAAAAAGATGCTTCATCACATTACCATCAATCAGCAGCTAACGATGTTAAGAACTTCTTGGAAAAAAATACCGGTCGCTGTAATGATTAATACTGCTCATCAGAAGGACGTAGAAGACAATCGATAAATCGTGTCATCTATAATATCTTCGATTATTTTCTGTGGTACACTGTACAAATGACTAGCCTTTAAGAAGTAAAGAGCAATATCGGGATGTTCTTGAATACCTGCTGAAACTAAGAATTGATTCAAGTGTTTTAGTTTTGAAACAGCATATCGAAATGGTTAAGAAAAATGTCAGGTATATTTCCCCACAGATTCAAAACGAAATCATTTCCCTGTGTGGCTTAGTCATTAAACGTGAAATTTTGCAGCCCGCAAAGAAGGCTTATGCTTATATTGTGTTGGCAGACGAGTCTTGTGATATAGCTGCGAAAGAACAGCTTTCCATAATAATAATTTTAGTGACGAAGATAAAAAATACAATCCGCAAAAAATTTCTCGGATTCTTGGAACTGATGGAGTTGAATGGCAAATTATAGCATCAGAAATCGACAGGTTTTTAGAAAACGCAGGACATGGGCCAGACAGGTGTGTTAGCCAAGAATATGAAGGGTGTTCTACATTGGCGAGTGATATTGGCGAGGTTCAAAATTTTTTAAAGAGAAATATAAAAAAGGCCTTGTATTTTCATTGCGAAAGCCACAGATTTTACCTGGTTGTAAATAATTTAAATCAAATTACAGAAATACTGAACACAATTAGAACCACAGAGTACATCATAACTTTTCACAAGAAACCTTTTTACAGAGAAAGTACATGCGAAATATTTCAGCTTTAAACGAGACCCGCTGGTCTCAAAAATATACGTGTTTTGCTATTTTTAATGATCATTTTGAGAACGTTGTTAATGGACTTTCGAATGTTTCTAGAGAAGTGAATGATGCGGTGAAGAAAGGTGCTTATTAGTTACAGTGCGCTGCTACTAAGTCAGAATTCATTATATTTGTTTGACTGAATACTCAGGATTATTGTAACCATAGAGGAAGAAATATATGGAGACGAAATAACGCTAAATTTGCGAATCTCCATATAAAGCTCGTCTCCTACTGTGCATGCGCGGCGGCCATAGGAATAACTCTAAAACATTGGGCTGTTTGCATTGTGTCTGTTGCTGAGAATATTTCATTTTCTAATATTCTGAAGTTTTCTATATTGCCAAGTTGTGTTGCATACGTTTGCATAAACATACAAGAAGGGAAACAACCTGGAATAACGTTTCATTATTAAGTCACATTGTAACTATTGTTCTTGAAGTGTCTGATAGGTAACTGCACCATTAGGACCTATCGTTACAAATTTATTCATCGCTCTCAACAGGATAATGTCGTTCTCAAATATTTGTTGGTGTAGTGTAGACAATCAACATATGTTATTACTTTGCGCATAAAGGGCTAGCCATCTTTTAAACAAGTGTTGGAAGTCTAATTTAAGCGGATCAAGCTTACATCGCGATACAATGAATATGATACTCTGCATGCTTTAGTCTAGTTCTGTTTACACTGAAAGTGTGGGATGAAATTAATTGTGATAATTTGTGCTGTGGGAACTATGAAATGTGATGAACCAAACGTTGTTGTTACCAGAAATTTAGTTCGCGATGCATTTCATGTGTTTAGGAGTGTTTACATAGTTTGATTTTATAGCGACAATATTAATGGAAATGTGGGTAGGTACCAGAAGGGACAAACAATTTAAAATTAGTTGTTAGTAATTTCATAAGCATCTTGTTAGTGACACAACGTGTATCACGTATCGCTATGTATACTACTCCCATTTAAGCTTCTGACTTTTTGAGACAGCATATCTCGAGAACTAAACGAGATACCGGAAATTTTTATTACTTTCAATTTCTCTCGTCGTATCATATAAGAATTTATTATCAAATTAAACTTTGGGGATATTTTTCTTCGGAATTTCAACCTAAAACACCTCACTTTTGAGAAAGTATATCTCGAGGACTAAGCGAGATTTCGAAAATTTTTATTCTTTATTTTCGATTTGTCTCGTCGTGTTACATAAGAATAAACACCAAATTTGATCTTGGGGAAATGTTTTTTTACGAATTTCAACCCAAAACACCTCACTTTTGAGACAGTATATCTCGAGAACTAAGCAGGATATCAAAAAACAATTATTCTTCATTTTTAATCTGTCTCGTCGAGTTACAAAATAATCCACCATCAAATTGCGGTGCCACGGTTGTCGTATGATTCCCTTGACATTTTTTTACCTATTCCCCGTGTTTCTATGGCCAACCAATTTGGTGACCACCACACCCCACTTCTCTCTCCCCAGCTTCACTCCAGTGCGTGGTGAAGGTCCCTTGCGTCATCTTCATATATTCCTTCCTAAATGATTGGAACCTGTTGCCACTGCGTTACAATCAAAAACAATCCATATGTATTGATCTTATTAATACAGTAATATCTGTCATAAAAGATCATCGCAGCAACGCGGACACGGAGCTAAAATATTTTAAACACATCTATCAGAACTGCAGCTGCCATTGGAACCGATATAAAAGTCGGCGCATTGTATCTGTCCAACAACGTCGTTCCAATCACCCGGCTGAGTCTCTATACGATTTTTGAAAGGGTTCTATTTTCATACTTTATTTAAATTCCTTGATAGTGTTTCGGGATTATACATTGCGCTTTTAACGTTTCATTTCAAACCTAACTCTAGTTATTTAGTAAATAATCAATTATTGTAAGTATTCAGTTTTAGATCACATTACATGCCTTACAGTAAATCACTTCAGTTTGAAAAATAATCTATTTATCTAATAAGCACTGAAACTAACACTTTATTTGCAAAGAATTACATATATAGCTAGCAGCCGAGAAAGTCGTTTCTACATCCTCTTTCGTTGGTTTGATTGAAATGATCATAAATAAATTTTTTTTGAAAACTTAACAACTTTCTGCAATTTTTTGAAATCATTATATCTGGGAATCACCTCAGTACGTGGATGATCCAGTGTTTCGGTCACGCTTTATGATTCAGTTGTGGCGTCCAGGTCTTCGTGGTCTATGTCCGAGTCAAAGTTATTTCTGTACGCTCAATTTCTTTCAGTGTTTTTTTTTTTTTTTTTTTTTTTGGTGGGGGGAGAGGTATAAAACGTCGACAACTGCCAATTGTGTGCTGTGTGAAAAGTAAAATCGCAGGTACCAAGGCAGAACACTTTCCATGACGCTTATTCCGAAAGATCTTTTGCCGATAATATCAGATTCAACATCAACAAAGTTTGTCAATCGTTCTTTGACCAAACAGATGCAATGCTCCGTGGTGCATGAACCCTGTATTCTAAGAAAACTGATATTAAAATTTGTTTCTTTGCAGTGATCGTAATATAGGTGATTTTTTTGAAACGATCATTCGTCAAACACTCAACGAAAATATTTGCCATTGTTTCTTGAAATATTCAAACTGAACAATTATGTCAAATTTTATGGTATTTGAAAACTTTTTATCATAGATCTTAGAATTAGGAAATTGAAATCCACTTTTTGAAAAGAAATATCTTAAATACAATGAAGTACAGTTTATGACAAAAACGTTTTAACACATTATTTATTGACTAGATTTTGAAATAGCTGTCAATAGTTGTAACCTTCTTTTCGTATCGTTTTTACTTCCTCCTCAGAAACAACTCTAATTGTATCTTTTTTGTGTGTACGATCTGGGAGCTAGTTTCACAATAGGATCACATAACTCAAATTACAGCAATGCACACAACAAAAACAAACTGGAATTCTTTTTTTTTTTTTTAAGCATAAAAGTGAATGTATTTACTTATGATCACGGACGAGATAAACACTCATTTATTGCCGTGAATCAAATGTCAACTTGACGGGTACAGGTCAACGGGGCGATACAACCTGTTGACAACGAGTCGGACCGAAAGTGACGACAGGGAGACAAGGTGACGAAGACTGAAACATGTTTTCACCGCATTTTACGGATTGCGGATCCGCTTAATTAGGTAACGAATCCGCAAGACTGCCAAATAATGCGGGATCCCGCATTGCTGGATTGCATCCCAGCTAAAGTTTAACTAAGTCATTGCTTGATTTAAAAAAAAAAAAATAATCACGAAGTTTCTGCCAATACTATAACTTAAAGTTCTTTGATTATGAAGTCACAGTATGGTATAAACTATGGAAGGACTAGGGTGTGACAACAGAAAATCTTAAAGAACTAGACCTTACAAAAGAGTTAAATGAGGCAGAAATCTAATAGAGAATCATCTATAGTGTCTGTGTGTGCTTGGTGTACACAATAAACTTCTACAAGAAAATTGTGATAAAACTGCAGTAGCTCAAAAATTATTAGTAGTCTAATTATATAAATATTAATTAATTAAATTATAATTAATTGATTAAAATATAATAATATTGATTATTTAATTCATCAATAGAATATATATGTATTACATTAATAACGTTTTTGTAGCATGCATATTATCAGTTTTTGCTTGCCTGCCCCCCCCCCTCCCCGAACAATATCCTGGCTACGCCCTTGGAGGTAACGTTAAATATACCCAGCAGTGTAAAACCGAATAAAATTTGATATTTATTTCAGGCATATTTTTTTTTCAGGGTATTAATTTTGTAACATTTAAATATGCATATAAAATGAATAAAATAAAGCTTGGCATTTTTCACACAGCATCATCTAGCCCCATGATAAGCAGAGCGTGAAAATAAATACATACATATTATAGATAGAAAATACCCAGACTCAGAGAATGTTGGAATCTCTCGACATTCGACACTCATTATACCACAAACACACAGACACAAAAGAAGACGATTTTTCTACATACTTGCCCTATTCCAGCTGAAGCAATTGTAAAGATAATTCCACACAATTTGCATTTTCAATTATAATTGTTTTATGGTTTTTTCATTAACCAATCACTATGTTCGATTTAGCATTAATTTTTATACTTCTGCAATCGTTTATTTTTCTGTTTCGTCACATCATTTTTTTTTTCTTTTTTTTTTTTTGCCGTAACATATTCAATATCTATTTGATCCGTTTCACTATCAAAATTACGTTTTGTAAGTGTACATGGAGTACTTTTTTTACTGAAGTTGTCCTTGTCCATGATTTACTATAACATAAATCTCTAAAAACCGATAAATCGTATTCTTATTGTTCTCAAACCGCTTTACATAAAACAAATAAACAAAAAGTTGTGACACGATAATGACATTGATAATGTTATCTTTGAGGTTAGGTTGTATTAAAAAATTATAAAAAAAACGAGCGTTTCAAGTGGCGCTGGTGACCTATCGCTTCAGCACCAATTGATAACGTAACGTTTTACGCAAAAATGCTTACGGCCAAACTTTTTTAAATCCCAGAGAAATCAAATCATGCGAAATAAAGTATTTTCGCATACTTTATTGTCTTTATAAAGTATAGAGTACAATTACCAGAAATAACGTACAATACTTTACTAAAAGTACGAGTGGCAACCTTACACATGAGTGCCATAACAATCGCTGGGGTAAACAAGATTTAATTGAAGGCAACATTTGCCAGCAGGAAAAATACACGGCTGGCCGACAGCACAGATAGTTTCGTATTATCTTGGTTCTACCGGTGGAGCTGCGACGACTTATTTGAACCTAATGTTTCTGCCATCGTGCTGTGGCTTTTATCAGAGGACTGCTACATCAGTTGCCGCTATCGCCTTATACAGTAGCAGGAAGCGAGCGCGCAGGCTATCCGTCCGCGGCGATGTCACCGCGCCCAGCATAGGTGGTAGGATGGGGTCCTTCATCTTGGGTATTCCTGAGCAGGTATAACCAAATACGGAAATGTTGCAATCCAGTCAGCATTCATGTTATTCGGCCGTTTCTGTATTTCCAACACTCCTCTTATACACCTGGGCCACCATCAGCTCTCAGTGGCTATAACACTCGCCTTTCGAATAAAATTGAATGCCCACTATCGGCTGAATGTTGAACTACAGCGGACTTGCTTGCGGCGTTATTTTTCAAATTCCTGACGTTCTCATTGAGCCTCTCCATTATGGTGCGTCCTGTTTCCCCAATGTATACCTTGCCACAACTATAGGGAATTTCATACACTTCTGGTGTTTGCAAATGATCCCTCTTGTCTTTAACGCTATTAAGGATGCTAGTAAGGATACTTTCCTAAGGGCCTTGTATACGGAACAGATGTTGTTCTATTTAAGCCGGAGGCCAATCTTATCAGTCACTCCTCGGATGTGCGGCAGGACGGCCATTGCCTTATCAGTTGTTTTATTGTTCTCCGCCGATGATGCTGCAGTACGAGACAAAGTGGAGCGGTCAAGGGATGTCAAGGCTTATTACAAGCAGCTACGCTGTAGCCATTGGCTAGAAATGTCTCCTTTAAGTTTCTCTTTTCAGCGGCCATACTCGCTCCATCACATACCACGGATGCGCGGAGAGTTAAAGTTTTTAAAATTCAGCTTTTGATGGTTGGATGATGGTGAGATTCGGCGGGGAGGTATCAATTCGTATGCTTTGGTTTCCGGTATACTCGGTGGTCCTAGGATCCATCATCATTTCTTGAAACTAATATATTCAGGAATGGGAGCTGGCTATCGATTTCAATCTCCATATCAAAATCGATCTTATCACGGGTTCTGCTAAAATGATTGAAGAAGACATGAAGTGACTCTATTACTTGGGGCCATATGATAAAGGTGTCATCCACATATCTCAGCCATAGTGACGGTTTCAAAGAGGAGTTATGGATATCTTCAGCTTCGAAAGCTTGCTTAAATATGTGATTGTGTGGCCTGGCAATCATCAGTAGACGGGGTCAGATCTTTGTCTACTTCTACTATGCTGCCATTGGACGGTTCTGGAAGCGTCTGTAGATGTGGTCTGATTTTCGCCGGATGCTGAGCCAGTCTAGTTTGTGATTTCATGTAACAATATCCGAAGTAATAGACCTGATGAAGACAACCGAGCCGGTTGTTAAAACGTTGTCTTTTTACGACGCTGTCAGGCTGAACTCCTGTGAAGAATTCATTTCATTTCTTCCATAAATAAGTCGGCGACTACTGGGAACAGTGCCTTTTCCATGGCGGCTCCTTCCTTCTATTGGTAGAAGGGGTTCTTGCACTGAATGAAGGAAGATTTCAAGCAGAACTCAGTAAGTGAAGCCCATTCCAGTGAAGAGTTGAGCGATTCTAATTGCTTTCTGATTATATTAAGCGCTGATAATAGGTCTCAGAGGTACACTGTCTTTGTCGATTTTTGGAAGGCAGTAAAATCTAGGAGGGACATTGTAGGAAGCAGCTAATATTTTCTTCGCCTTGCGTTCAATTGAGGTAGCCATTTCGGTGGCTACGTGACTTCTAATCTTTTGCAGAGGATTGATTTTTAACTTCTCATATGTCTTGTCCTGAAACAGCGTCCCCACCTTTCGATGGTATTGGTCAGCAATATGAAATGATGGAAAAAATTAATTTACTGCTAACATAGCAATGTGCAAACAATTCCGAATTAACTACAGTTCGTCACTATCATATATAAATCTACTAATGCTTTATTCTGCCCACAGAAGGCATTTGAAGTATATACTGTCTATGGTGTTCGTTTGTGTAGTCTAGGCACAATGTTTCATGTAGCTGGAAGCACAAAATACAATTAACACTCCCAGCCCTATGGAAACAGGTTTGGTAAAACATGTTGCTAATGTTAGCTGTAGTATTCCTTCTGATATTGCACAAATCGGATAAACCGATAAATCAAGTTAATTTAGATGTACAGGGTGAAGAGGGTCAGGGGAGTGTACAAGTCGTATATTGGTCATGAGGCATGGAAATATATTGGTGTAAGAATTAAAAAGTAATGCATGGAAGGGAAAAGATGACCATGACCACAAGCTGGTACTTGATTTCAGGCACAAGATTCTCTTTTTTGGGCGAGGGTGTCAGGAATTGGAATAAGTTACCAAGAGAAATGATGAATAATTTACTAAAAAATTTAAAGCTAAAATTTGCAGAGAGCAAATGTAGGTGGGTGCAGGAAAGAGAGAAGATGGGTGTCTAGGGAAACTGCCACTGGAGCGTGCACTGCATCGCAATTTAATCAAATATGATTATTATAAAGAAAATAACAGGACCTTTTAGTACACTGGTTCAAGTGATATGACTGGTTGCAGTATTCAGTCAAGAAAGATGCTGGTTTTTGCAACTCTTGCCAGCAATTTTTACGTCATGGAAGCAAACAGACTTTGTACAATTCAACAGTATTTAGAAACGAAAAAGTCAATGATTAAAAATCCATATCTCATACACAAGCCATGGCAATGTGGCAGGACAAATTACGTATAGTATCCACAACTAGCAGTGGTGAAATGTTAATAAATCGAAAAGCATAAAAAAAATAGGTCTTTTATGAAGTAATAGACATTCTAGTTTTCAATGAATTGGCTTTGCATGGAAATTATATTTTGGAGGAAGAAAGAGAACAAGGATTATTTCAGAATTTGTTTGAATACACGTACATGAAACATCCGAATCTGAAGGAGGCTCTCAGCCATATACCACAAAACGCAACATGTCGTTCACCTGAAATTCAAAATCAAATAATTCAAGCAATGGTTAAAGCAGTGTGAAGTTCCATTGTGAAAGATATTGAGGAATCTGACGTGAACTGGTGTACTATAATGGAAGATGGGACAAGAGATAAAAATAACTGAGAGAATATTGCGATAGCAATATGTTACATTATGGATAGATTCGTCAATGAATCGTTTCTGACAGTTACAACAGTTGAAAACCTTGCTGCAGCCAATTACACGGAATTAATGTTAAATATGCTTACGGTAGATAACATTGACCTCTCCAGTATGCTATGATGGCGCAAGTGTAATGCAGGGCCGCAGTTAGGCATAGGCTACCTAGAGTGTAGCCTGGGGGCCCACACCACATGCAATAAAGAAAAATAAAAAATCGAATCTGTGAAAGAAAGTAACCTATTACCAAAACGATTTTTGGAACCAAAAATCCTGAAGTGATCGTTAAAATCAAAAACAATGTCCGCGCATGCGCAGTTCAATGCTTTGAAGTACAGGTGCACTGTAAAATAACATTTCAGTTCATCTCTATCGAAAAGTAACAACTTTGCGGCTTTGACCTCTCTACCGAAAAGTAACAACTTTGCGGCTCATTGATAATGACTTATAACCCTTGAAACATAAGGCTGCAGTATATTGTGATAGAGGCGTATGAATGCAGACTGAAGTCACTGCAGTACATATTAAAATTTCCTAGTCTTCATGTTGGAAATTTCAGATAAGATAAATTCATATTGTATTCGATGTAAACAGTGAGTAACAGTGGGAGGTCCTAGTTTTAATGTTTTGTTTGAAAGTAAGTATGGATAATTGAAATAGGTATATTTAGAATT
Organism: Vandiemenella viatica; assembly: GCA_031002005.1. NCBI lineage: Eukaryota > Metazoa > Arthropoda > Insecta > Orthoptera > Morabidae > Vandiemenella > Vandiemenella viatica. The sequence continues at coordinate 371,684,745 of JARYHS010008074.1, read as the reverse complement.
CAATATTAATTCAGTTTTTCAAATCGTTTTTATTGAATTTATTGTTTCAGTAACATTTTATTTATTTTAAAATTTATTTTAGCATAAAGGGTTGTAGATCGCTTGGTGTGGCGTTGGAGTGCCCTGATTAGTGGAGCGCTGACTTCCTGTTGACATGCGTGTGTGAGTAATCAATATTGTGTTTTTAATCCTTTTCTATTGCATGCGTTGATGGTCTTAATCATCTTTTATGGTTTGTTTTATCTCAATATGTACTCTTTCATATTGTTATTAAAACTTTTGAGTTTGTAACTCCGTGGACGTTTGCAGAGGGTGTTTGGTTGCAACACAACACGACTACAGTAGCAATCAATTTATGTATCGATCATCAGTCAAAAAATAGAACGTGCGAGCATCGCTTGCTAACTACATTCACTTGCCTCAGAAATGATACAGAAATCACACTTTGAACTTTCGATTCTTCAGTAAGTTATCCTCGTATATTTCTACTATCATTTCATTATCCAATATTTTGCATTAAAATGTTTATTAATTTAATAATAAGTAATATATATACATATATATGGGGGCCCACACCACATTTATATCCTAGGAGCCTACAGATCCTAAATTTAGCCTTGGTGTAATGTATGAGAAATTTTCAGCAGTTGCAACCAGAATAGAAAATAAATTTGGCCAAAAAATTCCATGCGTCCCGAACTATCTCTTGCATTTTATAGTCATCAAGGACAATCTCTGAAAAGACTTACATTCATCTTTTTTAAAAAATCATTTTACATGAATTCTTTCACCATGGTAAAACAGCTGCCTTGTGTAGTGGAAAAAGGATTGGCCGGCTCCTCTAACAACACTGGTCAGGACACTTGGCAGTTACAAAAGTTGTAAACAATAATTATTCATCGAGTTTGATGACTTTAGATGACATTAAAAGTGACAGATTTAATGGTGGTAATGTCACTAAGAGTGTCAGCATTAAAAGTCATACTCAACTTGGAATTCCAAATGGCCATAGTTGTGGGGAAAAAAAATCTTATCCATGTTGCAGCCTGCAGATGAAGCTTTACAGGCCCAAAGCACAGGATTGAAAGACAACATAACAATCGTAAAGTGCGTCCAAAGTGAAAAAAACTGATCAGATGAAATGTATCATCAAATTTTGGAAGGAGTTAAGCCTATGACAAATGGCAGTTCTGAAAATAGGGTCCAGATCCAGAAGAGGTTTAAGAGACAAATCAAAAAATCAAATTGGACGGTTGATTACTTAATTAATGATGGCCCTTCCTACAAAATATAGGGATGCTCAGCCATATAAATTTGATTTTGAAACGTTGGACATACTAATTGCTGAGTTACAAAGAATAACGATGATCTACCAAATTCATTAACAAGCCTCGATGAGTTGGATGTAGACAAAATTGGTACCGTTAAAAATTTAGGTAAGTGGGAGAAAATTAAAAAAAAAAAACTATGTTGCTGCTTGTATTAGCGTTATTTATTTATGTCCAATTCACAATTTCAACTTTGAATATATTTTTTGCCACTTCTGTTGAAACTTTTGGTCCATGTACAAAGAAAATTGTTAAAAACCTTACCCCAAAATCAGTCAATGCTGCTGGTGACAAAAGAGCTGGCTCATTCCACGCACAGAAAATTTCATTGTCAATTCAATTTGAAATGTAACAAACATTCTTGATACCTTGACACAGGGGCAACATCTTTTTTAAAAGATATTTAAGTTAATTTATTCTTTTCTTTTTTTAATGTAACCTGTAAGTTTCTACGTTGTAAATAAATTATATTTTTCAGTTTCAACTGATTTTCCAGGTCTAACGATTCCATTAAGGGAAGAGGCTACCGTGGTCAAAACGGAAAACACAATGCAAGTTTTGTACAGGCAGCGAGAGGCGTACAAAGATACATAACAAATTTTTGCTTCTTTGGTGACCATCAGATGTAGTACTGCTAAGTGTGAAACTACGTTTTTAACTTTGACTGCAATCAACAGGCCTAAGAGGCTACCAATGAGTCATGAAAGAATGACAGGCATGGTATTTCTGGCCTTTGAAAAGAAAAGAACGAAGTCAGTTGATCTGAATGAGATCATTTGCATTTTTAATAATATGACAAATTGAAGAATTCAGCTGTTTTAAGGAAGGATTTTTATTATTATATTGAATATACTATTTTTGAGGAAATAATATAAACATGAATAAATTAATCTTTTGCTCTTATCTATCTATCACTCCTCTTGACAATAGGCTATTTGACAATATTAAAAAAACATTATAAATTGAACTCATTTTCATAGATTAATGCTTCAGGAAGCTAATTTTATCAATTTTGAAAAGAAAAGTGGATTATTTTTAATAAAAAAGCGAAATAAAAATTACACTTTTCTTACCTCTGGTCACGTGACAGAAAGCGCTCTAGGATTGGTGGTCGCTTGAGTGACGTCACACGTCTGTAAACGCTGCGGCTAGGAATGGAGCGTTTCCTATTATCCAAGTTTTTAACTATTTTTATTGTTTGTTGCTGGTCATTTCTTGTTATTAATGAAATTTCATTTTGAATACAAAATCGAGAACATTATGTAAAAGCCTACAGCGGAAAAATAACGAAAATAGACGCCTTATTTGTGGGGGTGGGCTATACAAAAAAAACCCTGACTTTTATTCTACTGAGCTTAAAAATGTAACAGCTTCTATTTGAGACTCATTTATATTTAAATTGAAAGTAAGAGATTATTTTGCGTTAGCAAACCATACGTCGAAAAATCTGTACGCGAAATTTGTGCAGTCATGCTGAAAATAAAGAAAAGTTGTATGGGTGTCGCAAATATGCGCAAACAAATTAAGGCATTTCTTGTAGCTAATAAGCAGCTCTTTCAAAGAGATCGGCATAATGAACTAAAACTCAACATGAAATTGGCTCAGTAGTTTTTTTCTTTAATTAAAAATAATCTCGTTCTGTTTTAATGATGCTACTGTATCACGGAAAAATCATGCGTAAACTTTACCTTGAAGCTCGCCAAAAGCAATAGCAACACACAAATCACTACTAACACGCAGAAATACAGCGTAATCATCGACCAAACTCAATCGATTAGCGCGGCCGACTGAAGCGCTTGTTCGGTGGATCACAGGAAGCCCATTGTTCAAAATATTTTTTTTATTGTTAGGCGTGAATTCGTTGAAAATAAACCTTTGTTCCGAGTAGTATGGTTCATCTACTTTGAATATAAATAACTATTTTGCCTGCATAGACAATTATCAAAATGACTTTTGTCCCTCTAGATTTAGAAAATATCACACTGTGCAGCGCCCTCCCGGATGCGAGGCCAGAGCGTTAACCGCTCACTCACCACGCTCGGAACAACTGGAATATTCTTTTTTTGTCAATAAAACTGAATTTGTTTGTTTATTCATTTACCTACCTCGTTTTACTTCATCTAACATGAAGAAACTGTGAAGACATAAAGAGAAGCAATTAAGAAGTAGTGTCAGGATAGCTGTGTGATTGAAGAGTGGTAATGGAATTCAGAACGTACTACGTTGGAAGAACCTTGGTTGGGATAATATTTTTTGTGAATTTTTTCGGTATTTGTTTGCTGTTTTTTGCACTACCATGTTTTTATTCGAAGAATTCATAATAGTTGCTAAGCGTCATGCAAGTGTTTGAAACAAATTGCTACCATACATGAAAAGTTTTTATTTTTAAACTTACCAGAGAGAGAATGCAAAAAATACAGGTGCACGGCCGTGAAAAATGGAATTTATTTTATAAGTGACATCACATGTAGAAATTTCATGCTAAACTTGCAATAGTTCCGGAACGCTTTGTGTCCTTTTCGCTGGAATTTTTACGTGACGATACAACTGTAGGTTACCTTCCTGACATAACTGCGTCTATTAGGCGATATTTACTTTTAATGTCATTTTCATTTTTAAAAAAAAAAAAAAACTCTTTTTCGGTGTGCAAGTAGGCTAATGTCCAATTTCCTTTTTGAAATCGTCTTTGGTTGTTTCAAATGGTTGTAATTCGCTTATTATCCAAAAATTTGTGAAGCCTTCAGAAAAAAGAAAAGAAAAATTAAATTGATTTTCTGGTGGATTTTTGGAAAAAAATTATTATACAATGCAACCAACAGCAACTAGTATCCAAAGAAAATGACAAAAGAAAACCAACTGAAAATATTCCGAAGCGAGGATCGAACCTCAGTACCAACCCTAATAATTCTCGCCTTAAACAACGTATTACATTTACTCTACGAAATTGCGGTGTAAATGCGATTCACAGAAAATCGTAAGTGACTTTGTTGCAATATCAAATTGAAGTTGTTACATTTTTAAGCTCCGCAGAATAAAACTCAGTGGTTGTTTCTATAGCTAGGCCCACAAATAAGGCGTCTAATTTCAATATTTTTCCGCTGTAGGCTTTTCCAAATTGTTTTCGATTTTATATTCAAAACGAACCTTCATTAATAACAAGAAATAACCAGCAACAAACAATAAAAAATAGTTGAAAACTTGGGTAATAGGAAACGCTCCATTCCCAGCGGCAGCGTTTACAGACGGGTGACGTCACGACTGCCGTTGCACGCGCCAGGCAGCAAATGAGCGTTTTGACGGGCTTTTAAATTCTTTAAATTTTAACTTTGAATTATTCGCAAAATAATGCATTTTTGTCAAAAATTCTCTTCACTCGGTGAATAAGGTGTACCAATAAACAATTTAAAACCATTTTCAAGAAGTAGTCAAATACCCTATTAAGTAATACCTAGCTCACTCACAATCACAAGTACGACAAAAATCTATTCACCACATTAGATCAAGTAAAATTTTAACTTCCGCTCTACCGGTAACCATCGCTGCCCTACCTTAAATTCAACTCTAGCTACGTCCCAGGAGTGGTGATTTAAATTGTCACCACTCATCATAAGGAGATATTGGGACTTAATACTGGCCATCATTACTACATATGGGTGGAGAAACTAAAAAAAAATAAACAAAAGGAGATGCTTCATCATATGTAATGAGGAATTCTTCCCATGGTAACTGGGGCATCTATATATATCTATAAATGAGAAAGTTCGGATGTGTGTTTGGATGTACGTAGGCAATCAATCACGCCTTAATAACTCAACATATTTAAATGAAATTTGGCATGAAGTCAGTTAATTGCGTGCGAAGTGACATAGGATAGATTTTATCCCGCAAAAACGCATAGTTCTTTTAGAAATTGCCATTAATATAGATTCGGAAGCAACAAAGAGTTTCCTACTTCGTAGACAGCCATGCCACGTTTACTCTTTGCTTTTTACGTAAATCACAAACACTACTTTTCGGAAATAAAAGCAAAAACCGTCTTACATATGCAAGTTTGTGTTTAGTTTAAAAGCCATAAAACTGACGCACTTGACAAATAATAGTTTGGAAGCAGGAAATACAAATCTGTACTTAACCTTAAATTTTAAAGAAAGGTAGGTAATGTTATCAAGTTCGCAAAGAGATGTTTTCATTTGCGTACATAAAATAGTATGACATATCAAATATTACACCATAATTTCGTTCATAATATATGCGTTATAATAAATATAAAAAATCAAAGCTTGGAACAAAAAATTAAATTCCATGAGTGTACCAGCACGAAAGTCGGTTCACTAAAAGTGCAAAATGGTCGTGCCCCAATTGCCGTATTTATAAAAATGTAAAGGTTTCCATTCTATCTCGGTTTAAGTTATTTCCTGTTTCTTTTTTGTTACTAAACAGTCTGTGAATTACAAATTATTTTTGCCAAAATTTAAAACTTAACTAACCCTTTTTATTTTTTGTTCAGAATTTTTGTACGAATAGTACTGCTTTTTATTTACTGTTCAATATTCTGCAAATATCTATCGAATGCTACACTTAAAACGAATTTATTCAATGGGCTAATGTATAAACTTATCGTTTCATGAAGTAACACTGAAAGTCGTTTACAACACAATACACCTCATTTGCACGGAACATATGAAAGTTGCTTACTTATTACTAATAATAACTAAATTCCTTCTGCCATCTGCTGTAACAAAAAACATTCTGGTCCAGGCAGCATTTCAACCAAACCACTATTTCTGCTAATACTGCCGCTACAAAATCAAAGGATACGAACACATCTCAACACATTAAATGCTCTGGAACTACATTTCGAGTAGTAACAGAATTTTCTATATCAAAATTCCTAATTAGTATATCATAAATTACTATCACAATTAATTTCATTATACACCTTACTAAATCACGAGCAATAAAAGTCACTTTTTCGCGACGTACATTTGACCAGCAATATTAACGATCGTAGAGAATTGTGGACTTTCCGTAGTACACTGTAAGTTAAAAGCATTTTAGTATAAATTTTTTAATTACGTTACCTCAATAACTGTCATGAAGCTGATGACATAGTTCATGCGGCTGAATGTAGTTTTAGACGTATTCAGTATTTAATTTAATGCGTTAATAATAAGTCAAGTTTATTTCGCTATTCATGAAGTCACTAACATACAATATAGTTAATGTGCGAGTGATAGAAGCTTTGAGTAATTTTAAAACGCAGCCTGGGCCAGAATGAGAACTTAAACAGTTATTAAGCTTCTTTCATGAGCGCCATTTTAGTGACATCATGTATCGCTTTGTACCCATATTGGATCAAAAGATCTATAGTAAGCTTCGACGATTTAGCAGAACCATGCGGCGTTGCCCGAAGTAATTTTTTTAAATTTATCAATGTTTTATTCAGATAGTGGAATGGCGGACAAGCGGAGTGGTAATTCGCCGGTAGTCATTCAATTATGTTTGCAGAATGAGAAACCAAATATGAAGAAACAATCTATTACTACTTTAATGTTGAAATATATTTTAGCGAATGAACTATAGTAAACTGGTCTATAGGAATTCAGTTGTTTCCAGAGATAGAGAAACCATTACCGCAATACAAAAGAGTCAATTACTACTATACTTACTACTATAAGATGTAGATTTCTGTTGATGGAACCAATATATCATCAAAAAATATATATATATATTCAGAGAGCAAATTAAGTTCTCCTTTTTTAAAGATTGTTTTCAGATATTCAATGCAAATCAAAATATTCATTTTTTAGTATCCCATTCTTACTAATGGAAATGAGCGTCCTTGGGCCACTTAAGTATTTATTTGCTGTTTGGATGTTAGTATTTTTTGTTGTTGTTGATATTTAGTGGATTCCATCAACGTATTGCTAATATTTTGACGTTATGAGCTTCCATTAATTAAAACTATATTCATTTTTAATCGCGAGATGAAATTAGTAATTTTAAGAGATGTTGGGTAAACGAAATTCAAATCTTTCAAAGAAATGTAAGAAAACTAGGGCTATGAAAATAGACAAAACCTAGGAGACAAATCCTCAATATTGTATATACGGATATATTAAACTGAAAATACTCTTTACAAATAGAATATTTTTTACTGTTTTAAAAATTCAGAGAAGTAGTTGTGGAATAGATTTTTTTATTTTATTACAGCATTTATTACTACTATTACTAACAAAAATAGCTCTAAAATAAAGACTTCTTTACGTCTCCACAATCAGTCCCTTTCGTAGCCTCTTAACGTAACCCAGTAATCCTACCGGACATAGAGGACCCACAGTTCAACACGGAATCAGAACCAAGTTAGCATTGTGGCGTAATTCACGTCACACAACCTATGCCCGATGTGAAGGTCGAGCTAAGGACCTTTGAAAATCCTCACCGAGCCTGGGATTCAAGCTGGGGACGTATCCATCTCCAGTTGGTCGCCCTAAGCACTGAGCAACCAAACCTCTCAAGAAAATCTTATATTACAACACTTTTCAACGCGGACGAAGTCGCGGGTAACTGCTAGTACAGAATAATGGTCACAGAGGCACAACCTGTTATACTTGGAGTATGGCATTTCAAAGAAAGTATACAAAAAAGAAGAAATGGCCAGGATATGGAATTAATTAGAAGGACCTTTTGAAGGAATACAGGGAAATCGATGGATGATTGGCAGCAAACCTGAACCAACAGCAACACAGCCAAGAGAACTTGCTTCCTTGCATGAAAAAGAGAATTCCTATGACTCACATGCAACCATCTCCATAGCTCACACATTACATATTTGGCTATGGCACTTAAACTATGTGTTAGAGCAACAACATGCCAAAGAAAAAAAACAGGTGCTACTGTGATGAAGTAAGTACTCTACAACATGTGAATAAACTGAGGAGTTAAGAACACACATTCAAGTTTAGCTTCAATGTTTACGAGTATAGGCCTACAATATACAAAGTGATACAGAGATTTGGAAACCAGAGGCACCTACTCTATGGGTCAAGGAACAATTTACCTGATACCACGAGTTAACTCCTAATGTGGCATTGAGTGAATTCAAAGACAATACCAGAAACGGATGAGAACTGGAAGTGGAACAGGAAGCTGACAGATGGCACTGGGTAGCTGGCAAGTCGGCAGTTAACCTGCAGCATCAGCAGACATAGCCAACCTTGATGTCGGCACAGTTCGGCAGTGGAGCAGAAAAACTGTTTTGCATTAAGAAGTGATATTAATAGACAGTTCATTGTTTGGTGGCAGGAAGATATAGACAGTCATTGTCTGTTGTGGGTATATTAGTGTAGATAGCAGATTGTAATTAGAAGAATACTTTTGCAATATTAAATCCTTTAAAAATAATGAACAAGGTACATTAATTATGCAAACTGATAAGTCATGTGAATCATCTCCAAGAGTTGTATGAAGTTTAAATTCATGTTAATTTTTTTAAATTACGACACAAAACACTTTTAATAGATTTAGCTACTCTTGGTGAATTTCTATTGTCTATAAACAGTCCAGAATAAACAAAGTGACCATATTCAAGTTTATGCATTTCAATAAAACGCACAATATGTTTATACTAAAAAGCTGTATAAAAAAATCATTAACAGAACTGCTATTATGCCAGGCAAAGAATTTTTTTACCTTGCTCTCATATTCTCTCAGTCCAAGAAATTTCATGATTTCTATGTCCATCTATTATTTGATTAAAATGCATTTTATATGCATAATTATTAGTAACAATACAACTGCCAGGTTGTCTGTCAAAATATGGCTGCAGGAATTTTTAATGAAATTAAATATATATATAAATTTCATTCACTAGTTTTTAAAATAAATCATAATTCATTTCAAATAAAGACACACAAATTACATAAAAAGTTTGGGTTATTGATGTAAAAATGGTCGCAAGTAGGGATTACCAGCTGTTAAAGTTACTGCACTACTCTGTCTGACAGATGGTGTCGAGAAATAACTGTCTCTCGTTCTGACATATCTTTAACAGCTGGTAACCCCTACTTGCAGCCATTTTTACGTAGGTGACGCAAACTTTTTATTATAATTTATTAAATAAACTAGGACAATTTTTTTTTTTTTTTGCAAAAATACTAGCAGCCATATAAGTGATCCAGCAGAATCTTATTCTGTTACTAATAATTAAACATAAAAATTGTATTTCAATAAAATAACAAATGGACGTAGCCTACCTACATAACACCGTCTTGGTGATACAATTAGCTTCGACTTTCACTGTGCACAGGGTTACGTAAGCTAAAGGCCCATAAGTTTGGATTCCACAAAAATCCAGTTAACTGGGATGGCTGCTTCTTTAACATATCAAATTTAATTGAACGGTCTGATTTAAATAATCAAATCCCAATAAGCAAAAATTGTATTCACACTACTTGTTATTATTTACTTTATTTGCTTAACGTCTCTCTAACAGCGAGGTCTTTAGAGACGGGAAAGGATGGGGGGCAAGGAATGGGAAGGAATTCAGCCATTGCCTTTTGAAAGAAGCATCCCGGCATTTGCCTGGAGTGATTTGGGAAACCATGGAAAACCCAAATCTGGATGCCCGGACGGGGATTCGAACCGCCGTCCTCCCGAATGCGAGGCCAGAACGCTAGCTGCTACACCACCACGTTCGGTGGTCACTATTTGTTAGTAAAGGTACAGTTTATTTATAAATATGTAACATAGGACTGTAAATTTTCTTTCCATTTGGCATTATGCCTCGTTTATGTCGAGGAAATTAGAGGCAGGAAAGGGTGAGGAACAGAAATTAATTTGACCATGGCTTCTGAAGATACCATCCCAGCATTTGCCTAGTGTGATTTCAGGACATCATGGAAAATTGAATCTCGCAATAAGCATAAAAACATGAGCACTGACTGTCTGTTTCGAATTCTGAGCAAAGTATTAGACATAGACCTGCTTTTTGTATAATTATAATCTAGTTCTCATGGATTAAAAGTGAGTCAAAACAAATTTGTTCCATACCATTCCAACTTCTCGGAAAATCAATCCTGTAAAGACTGCACATTTCTGCAAATCTATTCAACATAAAATTTAAAACAAATATATTGCCAAATATGGGTTGTAAAAAATACAGCAACCAGTCACAATATGATTTTGTTTATTGAACCATTACCGGTTTCGAGCTATACCTGCTCATCTTCAGATGGTTTGTAAATTTACATCAATAAATGTGATTTACAGGAATGTATGGTTGTCCTACAGTAACAAAAGAGTTTTTGTAAATGTTTACATCAACAAATGCAATATACAGGAATGTATGGTTGTCCTACAGTAACAAAAGAAGTATTTGTGTATTGAGCATAAATTAATAAGGTATGATGAAGAAGATTACAATTTGTTATTACTTACATTTTGCATCTGAATATATCCGATAGCAAAACTAAAGCACTATAAATGCACATATTTACAAATATGCGCTGCACTAGCACTGATGGAGATGGATAGGAGCATACTGTGTTTGCCACCATTTCACACATGTTATACAAATATACAGGATATACAAAGCAAAGAGGACATATTACAAAGAAACAATATATAGCAAAGATGATTATATACAAAGAAGTTTACATAGTAACAAAGGTAAAATTAGACTGAATATTATTTCGTTAAAATTATAATGTGATAAACCAGGATTTATAGATATAAAACACTAAAGGTTAATTGTACCATGATATGTATAGTATAAACAGAAATAATATATTTATTGATACAAATTAAATTTGTTACATTTATTAAATTTTAAATTAGTCTGTGTTGGGTTTAACAAATAGTTCTAGAAAATTATATAGGAATGTTTTATTAGATAGCTCTATCTGTTCATTTAATAAGTGGTTAGGCATTTTCTTGGCATGGATGTAGATTTCTATTTCTTCAAGCAGATCCATTTTTTTACCTTTATCAGCAATATGAATTATCTGTAGGTTGTCATCTAATGATGGTGGGGAATGTTTATTTTTAATAACATGGGCAGCAAAAGTGGACTTTTCTATATTTCCTAATCTAATGGCATCTAAATGTTCTTTAAACCTTATGGAGAAGTTTCTGCCCGTTTGACCTATATATTGTGACTGGTTGCTGTATTTTTTACAACCCATATTTGACATCACAGTCGCGGAAGTTCCACCAATCCATCATGGATAAAATATTATTAAATATATTGCCACCTAACTTGGTTGCATATTCGCCCAATGACATATTCCCAATTTATGTGGCACACCTTCCTCCTCCCCAGGGAGGTGTGAAGATATAGCACAGAGGGGTTGGGGGACGTCAGAAGTACCACCTCTTCGAGTTGAAAATTAAATGCACGCCTCTCACCATGGTGTGCAACTCAACTAGAAAGAAAATCTTTTAAATTTGCTTAAAATAAGAAAGTAACTTCTACCGTATTGAAAGTGACCTAGAAATTGTGTGCATTGCTTACCTAAATTCCTAATTTTTTTTTGCATACATGAGAGTGGTGCTAAAGAAGAAAATTCTGATTCATTAGGATAGTGCAATACTGCAGTTAAATACTCAAAATTTATCGTTAACTTTTAAAAATTCTTTCTTAGCAAGTATCATTTTTAACCGACTTAAAAAAAAAAAAAAGGGTGGTGGTTCTCAATCCAAAAACTATCCTAAATCCCATTTTACACCCCTTAATTTTTATACGAATCTGATTTTAATCCGATTTTGGTGGAACTTCGCATGCATATACTTTAAAACAAAGAGAAAAAGAAAAATACTGTCAACATTATTTTCACAAAAAACACAAACCCTAGCCCCCTTTCTACCCCTTTAATTATGTCAATGTTATTTATATAAAGCTACAGTTTCTATCCGATTTTGAAGGAAATTTGCACACACATACTTTAAAATATACAGAACTGTTGTGTTTAAACTTGGTTGCAGAAACCCAACTGAACTTCCCTTCTACTCCCACCCCTCCTAATTTCCAATTTTCTTTATAGATACCGGCAGCTTTTTTTAATCAGATTTCGATGGAACACTGCAAATGTATACTTAAAAATAAATAGTATCTACATTCTGTTTACAAAACCCAACTGCTCACTCCATTATCGCATTTAATTTTTGCAAATGTTCTTTACACAAAGCTATAGTTTCGATGGAAGTTTGCACATGTATACTTTAAAACACACTAGCTTTACAAAAACCAAACTTCGGCTCTACACCCCTTAATAGTTTTTTATACATACCTACAGTTTTTATCTGATATCGATAGATATTTACACTTTAAATCAATGAGAAAAGACCGTCTACATTTGGTATACAAAAGCCCAATCTCTCTTCCCCATTATTCCCACCCCTTTTAATTTCCAATGTTCTTTACACAGTTCTGAATCCCTTCAAAATCGCTTAATCTATTTTTAAGTCATGGCAGAATATTCATAAAATAAATGTGTCCTAATGTCTCAACATGTACCTCAAATTTCAACTTGGACCTCAAGCTATCACGTTGCGAAAACCAATCAAAAATCCATATTTTCTGTGTGGTGCCGGAACAAACAGGTATATTCGAGAGACAGATTTGTGTATGTGGTATGTATTAATGCTCAGATGTTACATGTTTCGATTATTGAGTGGCAGCTTAAACAGATGTTAAATTAGGTCGAAAGACGGCCTGGACAAAAATGTAACGTGAGATTCCTTAACACAGCATCCAATTCACCTTGTTCTGGAAGTTGTTGGGGTATATAAAGACAGATTTTTAAGAGCTTTAAGCACTGAGCTACCAGGAAGTTCGCAAAATGAGAACTGCTGTGGTGTATTTAAATACAGAACAAACTATAATACCACTAAAAACTTAAAAATAAAATAATTGTTAAAGAACATAAAAACCGCCTTCAAAAAAGCACACTAAAAATTTTAAAATAATTAGAAGAAAGTAAATCAAAATGGACAATATTTTACATTACTGTTATTGAAATTTTTACATTAATTACTTATTTTTGGAATCGGTGCCAGCCAAAGCAAGGAAAACAAAAAGATAAAAACAATAATGAATACGTAAGAACGAAGACTTTCCCGGAGTATGACTGCAATGTAGTCTTCACGGGTATACCGGCGGTACACCCGTGAAGACTACATTGCAATAATGAATACCAATATTAAATAAAAATTATGTTACTACTTACCTACAATTAATGCTAGAAACATGTTTCAACAGAACTGAAACATACAGATGATACGCCGATATTATTCTAACTGTAAAGTGTGTACTGCATGATGCAGGCTGCCAACTGACACTGTAGCGTCAGAGATCTGCCTGGACGACCAAGAGGCCAAGCCACAGATTAAAATACTGTCTAATTTATTTCCCTAAACTGTTCCACAATAACACTATCTGCCTCACGACATGCTGTAAAATATTTCGAATTTTTGTTCGTACTTCCCATTTCGCCTCTAACACCATATGAAATTCAGTAATTCGATCTTCGCGATGTGACAGCTGGCAACAACTCCAAAAATAACTAATTAATGTAAAAATTTCAATAACAGTAATGTAAAATATTGTCCATTTACTTTCTTCTAAGCAAGGTATAAAATTATTTTAAAATTTTTAGTGTGCTTTTTTAAAGTGGTATTTTTTATGTTTTTTAAACAATTATTTTATCACATGGGCTGTTAACATAGATGGGCACAGTTAATCGAAAAGTTGATTTCGTTAATCCGCTACCTAAAAAGTTTACTTCGATAATTGTTACATTTTTGGAAATTTAACGCAAGTTAAAGTTAACTGTTGTCACGAAAGGCATTCGCAAGGGTTCGCGAAATATAATTATTTAAAAGGAGTTAGACTTATTTGAATTGTGAATGTTAAAATATTAGGAGCCAGCCAGCAAACACAGAGACGGGAGGCCATTAAGCAAACGCATTAGGAAACTATTAAGACATCCACTGCACGTCAACAACAGAGGGAAAGTCTGGAGAGCCTCAAGTAAGGTGACAACATTAAGACACACACTTTCAAAGCCGGACCTAGGCATGGAAGAAACCGGGAGGCAGGGAAAGGTCACTGAAAGAGAGTTTCCAACCTTACAAAAATCTCACGTGGAGGTCCATGTGATGCGGACGTGTCTGACCACAGATTAGCTTCTGGAAAGGACGGAGATTGCCGTCATTAAGAAGTATAAATAGTGGTGGCTGAGTTAACAAACGTTAGAGTAGGAACTACCGCCAGAGAGTGGGGTCGTAGCTGCCTAGTGCCGGGGGCCTAGCAGCACTGCATAGTAGAGTAGCGGAGTCAGAGAGCTAGGACTTCGACTCTCAACTCCAGTCTAAGTTGGAAATTGGGACTTAGGTTTCTACAACGGTGTGAGGTCACTAACTTAGCTTCATTGACATGGGAGATTGGGATTTCCCGCTGATTAACCCCCATGGGAATGTTATTACCTATAGGATGATAGTGATAACTATGCGAAGGATTCGTCAACGGCTTGAGCGACTTAGGGCACGGGTGGTCTCGAGATATGTATTGGAACATTAGTTTACCCGTGCCCCGCCCCTCTCCTTGGGATTTTATTGGTTCTTAGTGAGTTGCAAGCTTGTTTCTTGTAATTTCTACTTGTATGACTTTTTATTTCTACCAGTTATTCCACTCCGAGTTCCCTTGTCTGCAAACCCGAATCCTACTTAGTTTTGAGACTTCAAAAGGTAACTTTAGACAGTCTCATCTGAGCTCTCATCTTCCGAACCGCTCGCGGAAGTAAAAGCCAACCGGGACACAACATAGGTCCTTTTAATTTGGTGTCAAGTGTGGGGTTTTGGCAAGGTTTTTGGCAAGGTTTGGGCAACACCTTGCCGAGGAGTAAGCCACTATTAGTCTGCGTGACCACATTTAGCCAGGGGTGGCCACAGGTCAACACTGCAACAGCGGTAGCCTACGTTGCCACAGACTTGAGGAATAGGAGTCTAGAATTTTCTGGTAGCACTCAGCCCGAAGTCAGGTCAGACTGACGGCTTGGAGAATAAGCCCGACAAAAGGAGGGGGTGACGCAGTAGGTAGGTGAAAAGAAGAAAGAAGAGGATCCATTGGTCGAGTACGAGAGGGGGCCACTCGACAGCGAAGGGAGCCCGCAACGCATCCGTCAGAAGCATCCACGGAGGAGGCGAGCCAGCTCAGCGAGCCAGGTGTAACATAACAGTAGCATTCCGCCGCTCCGAAGTGAGCGCATGACCACATTATTTAAAGTCAGTCGTTATCGAGGTATGGTAGCGAACGGCTCGCGTCGCGTAATGTGAGACGCTATACTAACTGTGCGGGTGTGGCAAGAAGTAAGAAGAAGAATGAACTAGTTTAACCATTGCGACGTATGTTTTAAATTGATTTGAACAGTGTGTTGAGATACCAGAACAGTGAAGTGTGGCATCGAAAGTAATTTAGTGTGGACTGATCTGGATTAATAACTTTCCTTTTTTTCTAAGAATCTTGCAATCGACGGATTACGAAGTTTCAATAGCCTTATCATCTAAATTCTGATAGTGGCCAACTGGTTTGATGTGTACTTTATTTTAATAAACGTGTGGAGAAGCTATTTTCATTACTTTATACTTGAAGGTTTCTCTTAATTAGTTATCCTCACACTTTTAACGGACTGGTTTGGACCCTATCTGGCGACCGGCGGCGACTACGAACTCATCTATCCGCTTCTAGTGCTGTAACATTAGTAATTAAAACTTTAGCAAGCACGAAGTTCGGTCTACAGTAAGTAAGTATCATGTCAACCCCAAGAAAGACAATAGTCTTACATGGCGACGAGTGACAGGACTGTGTGGTAGAAATTAGTACTAGGAGGAGAGACAATTTTTCTCAAATCCTAGGAAAACACACAAAGAAAAAAAAAAAAAAAAAAAAAGGGAAAACTAGTGATATCAAGACGACAATCGAAACAGGTGTCGACAATACCCAAAGGTGCGGAAGAACTCCCACTCGACGAAGGCAGCGCGGCTGGTCAAGGAGCAGCGGGGAAGATATTCTACATTGTTCGGCGCGGAGCTGGGCAGCCGAGACGACGAAGGCGGGAGAAAGAAGAATCGTCGTGCAGAGTCACCGAAAGCTAAGAACGCGCTGTGCGCTGCTTGTTTGGCTATTTTTGAAGGCTTAAAATCCTTTCCTAATTTTTTTCTAATAATTTTCCTTTTTTTCTGTGAAATATCGAGGAAGAAAAATCGGACAAGATTTTTCTCTCCTAACTCGACAATACATTTTCTTCTCCTTTGTCATCTGTGATGACAGAAGCAATTATTTAAATTTCACCTGTAATTATTCCTATAGTGCAACTTTTGTTTCCTTTTTCTTTAAGTGGCATGCTTAGCTAGATAGCTTGCAGCAGCTGGCGCTTCGTAACGGCGTTGTTGTGGTTTGGTTGTCTGATTCGTGGGAAGCGAATTTGCCATATTTTGTGATCCTGTTTTCTGTGTAAAATTACCTGTATAATCATGCCGGAAACCGAGGGAAGCTCTAAGGTAGATATGCCGGAAATGGTCCGAGTGATAAATGAGTTATTAAATTCCAAGTTGGACAATTTAACGACTAATATGGAAATCTTAAGTTCCAGGTTTGAAAATTTAAACATAAATTCTGAGATTCAAAATTCCAAATTGGAAAATTTAAATACGAATTCCGAGATCCTAAATTCCAAGTTTGGAAATTTAAATTTGGATCTCAAATCAAGTACTGAAATCCTCCATGATAAATTTGAACATTTAAATTCAGACCTTAAGTCAAGCACTGAAATCCTCCATGATAAATTTGAAAAGTTAGATTCAGATCTTAAATTAAGTACTCAAACCTTTGATTCCAAGCTCGATAATCTAAAAGCTGAGCTAAAGTCTGACGCGGAAATGTTACATTCTAAGTCTCTGAATGAACACAAATCCCAAATAGCAGAATTACGTAAGGATATGGAAGAGTATCGTGCTTTGTGTAATATGCGAGCAGAGGACTTAGCAACCCAGTTTTCCGATTTAAAACAAGAGTTAAAGGGTGAAACTGGTAGTTTGCGCCAGGAAACCGACGCCTTGCAAGAACAATATGCGCAGTTACAAGAAAAAAGCGATAGTCACTGCCACCGTATAAAGACGATCGAAGGACAGTTCCAAACATTGCAAGAAGGTACCCGACAGGGCTATGCGGAAGTGAAATTTGGGATGAAAGAGATAACTGCGGAGGTGGAACAGCTGGATGAGAAGTTGGAGAAATTAAAAGTGTCAACTGCCGTATTTGTGGATGAGAGAATGAAGGTACAGGCCCGCTAATTATAAAGCAAGAAGTATTAAAACAAGTGCCGGGTGTAGTGAGAGAAGAATTCTGTAAATACAAAGAAACCGGAAAGGGCACCGTAATTCCTGTTCAATGCTACGACGAAAAGATTGATTGGGAAGAATTTTCGGACCGAAATGGCATCCATCCTGTAAAGTTTATTAAAAATTTCGAAAATTTTCCACCTTTTATGGCTGCTAGTGAGGAGAAGAAAATTAATATGGTAATAAAACATTTAAGAGCAGGACCCCGACTGTGGGCAGAGCAATTAGAGGAGGAATTTTCATCTTTCGAGCAGTTCAAAGAAGATTTTTGAATCTTTACTGGTCGGCAGAACGGCAGATCGCCGTAAAATCAGAATTAATGTGCGGTGACCGTTATGACCCGAGAAGAGGATCGCAAACCGATTTTTTCATGCGGTGCTATGCATCTTGCCGATACTTAGACCAGCCTCATAGTGAAGAAGAGTATGTACGAATGATTGCGGCTAGGTTACCGGAACAGACACAGCTAATACTTACTAGCCACAAGATCCGCTCCATAAAGGATGCTGTAGATATGCTGGGAAGATTAGATGTACAAGAGCAAAGAATGTACAGAACAAGATACCAGGGACAACATAATACTAATCATTTTCAAAATAACGGATCAGACAGGAAAACCACCGAAGAGAAGGGAATAAAATTTTCGGCAAGAACCGGAAAACTCAGGCCGGCAAGACGGAGTTCGAAAGGAAAACATAGAGGAAGGAAAATCACATAGGCGGTTCCAGAATCACAACTACCGACCGCAAAATGAAGAACAGAGGGTAGCC
>JARYHS010008074.1:371534531-371665249 GCA_031002005.1 Vandiemenella viatica | reverse complement strand
ATCGAATGCTACACTTAAAACGAATTTATTCAATGGGCTAATGTATAAACTTATGGTTTCATGAAGTAACACTGAAAGTCGTTTACAACACAATACACCTCATTCGCACGGAACATATAAAAGTTGCTTACTTATTACTAATAATAACTAAATTCCTTCTGCCATCTGCTGTAACAAAAAAATTCTGGTCCAGGCAGCATTTCAACCAAACCACTATTTCTGCTAATACTGCCGCTACAAAATCAAAGGATACGAACACATTTCAACACATTAAATGCTCTGGAACTACATTTCGAGTAGTAATAGAATTTTCTATATCAAAATTCCTAATTAGTATAATTATCATAAATTACTATCACAATTAATTTCATTATACACCTTACTAAATCACGAGCAATAAAAGTCACTTTTTCACGACGTACATTTGACCAGCAATATTAACGATCGTAGAGAATTGTGGACTTTCCGTTGTACACTGTAAGTTAAAAGCATTTTAGTATAAATTTTTTAATTACGTTACCTCAATAACTGTCATGAAGCTGACGACATAGTTCATGCGGCTGAATGTAGTTTTAGACGTATTCAGTATTTAATTTAATGCGTTAATAATAAGTCAAGTTTATTTCGCTATTCATGATGTCACTAACATACAATATAGTGAATGTATTAATGTGCGAGTGATAGAAGCTTTGATTTTCTAGCAGTAATTTTAAAACGCAGCCTGGGCCAGAATGAGAACTTAAACGTTATTAGTTATTAAGCTTCTTTCATGAGCGCCATTTTAGTGACATCATGTATCGCTTTGTACCCATATTAAATCAAAAGATCTATAGTAAGCTTCGACGATTTAGCAGAACCATGCGGCGTTGCCCGAAGTAATTTTTTTAAATTTATCAATGTTTTATTCAGATAGTGGAATGGCGGACAAGCGGCGCCGGTAGTCATTCAATTATGTTTGCAGAATGAGAAACCAAATATGAAGAAACAATCTATTACTACTTTAATGTTGAAATTTATATTTTAGCACAGAATTAATGGATCGAAACGAATGAACTATAGTAAACTGGTCTATAGGCAATTCAGTTGTTTCCAGAGATAGAGAAACCATTACCGCAATACCTCTGATTATTATGGATAAAAGAATCAATTACTACTATACTTACTACTATAAGATGTAGATTTCTGTTGATGGAACCAATATATCCTAAAAAAAAAAAAAAAAATTCAGAGAGCAAATTAAGTTCTCCTTTTTTAAAGATTGTTTTCAGATATTCAATGCAAATCAAAATATTCATTTTTAGTATCCCATTCTTACTAATGGAAATGAGCGTCCTTGGGCCACTTAAGTATTTATTTGCTGTTTGGATGTTAGTATTTTTTGTTGTTGTTGATATTTAGTGGATTCCATCAATGTATTGCTAATATTTTGACGTTTTGAGCTTCCATTAATTAAAACTATATTCATTTTTAATCGCGAGATGAAATTAGTAATTTTAAGAGATGTTGGGTAAACGAAATTCAAATCTTTCAAAGAAATGTAAGAAAACTAGGGCTATGAAAATAGACAAAACCTAGGAGACAAATCCTCAATATTGTATATACGGATATATTAAACTGAAAATACTCTTTACAAATAGAATATTTTTACTGTTTTAAAAATTCAGAGAAGTAGTTGTGGAACATAAATAGATTTTTTTATTTTATTACAGCATTTATTACTAATAAAAATAGCTCTAAAATAAAGACTTCTTTACGTCTCCACAATCAGTCCCTTTCGTAGCCTCTTAACGTAATCCAGTAATCCTACCGGACATAGAGGACCCACAGTTCAACACGGAATCAGAACCAAGTTAGCATTGTGGTGTAATTCACGTCACACAACCTATACCCGATGTGAAGGTCGAGCTAAAAACCTTTGAAAATCCTCACCGCGCCTGGGATTCAAGCTGGGGACGTATCCATCTCCAGTTGGTCGCCCTAAGCACTGAGCAACCAAACCTCTCAAGAAAATCTTATATTACAACACTTTTCAACGCGGAAGAAGTCGCGGGTAACTGCTAGTACAGAATAATGGTCACAGAGGCACAACCTGTTATACTTGGAGTATGGCATTTCAAAGAAAGTATACAAAAAAGAAGAAATGGCCAGGCTATGGAATTAATTAGAAGGACCTTTTGAAGGAATACAGGGAAATCGATGGATGATTGGCAGCAAACCTGAACCAACAGCAACACAGCCAAGAGAACTTGCTTCCTTGCATGAAAGAGAATTCCTATGACTCACATGCAACCATCTCCATAGCTCACATATTACATATCTGGCTATGGCACTTAAACTATGTGTTAGAGCAACAACATGTCAAAGAAAAAAACAGGTGCTACTGTGATGAAGTAAGTACTCTACAACATGTGAATAAACTGAGGAGTTAAGAACACACATTCAAGTTTAGCTTCAATGTTTACGAGTATAGGCCTACAATATACAAAGTGATACAGAGATTTGGAAACCAGAGGCACCTACTCTATGGGTCAAGGAACAATTTACCTGATACCACGAGTTAACTCCTAATGTGGCATTGAGTGAATTCAAAGACAATACCAGAAACGGATGAGAACTGGAAGTGGAACAGGAAGCTGACAGATGGCACTGGGTAGCTGGCAAGTCAGCAGTTAACCTGCAGCATCAGCAGACATAGCCAACCTTGATGTCAGCACAATTCGGCAGTGGAGCAGAAAAACTGTTTTGCATTAAGAAGTGATATTAATAGACAGTTCATTGTTTGGTGGCAGGAAGATATAGACAGTCATTGTCTGTTGTGGGTATATTAGTGTAGATAGCAGATTGTAATTAGAAGAATACTTTTGCAATATTAAATCCTTTAAAAATAATGAACAAGGTACATTAATTATGCAAACTGATAAGTCATGTGAATCATCTCCAAGAGTTGTATGAAGTTTAAATTCATGTTAATTTTTTTAAATTACGACACAAAACACTTTTAATAGATTTAGCTACTCTTGGTGAATTTCTATTGTCTATAAACAGTCCAGAATGAACAAAGTGACCATATTCAAGTTTATGCATTTCAATAAAACGCACAATATGTTTATACTAAAAAGCTGTATAAAAAAATCATTAACAGAACTGCTATTATGCCAGGCAAAGAATTTTTTACCTTGCTCTCATATTCTCTCAGTCCAAGAAATTTCATGATTTCTATGTCCATCTATTATTTGATTAAAATGCATTTTATATGCATAATTATTAGTAACAATACAACTGCCAGGTTGTCTGTCAAAATATGGCTGCAAGAATTTTTAATTAAATTAAATATATATATAAATTTCATTCACTAGTTTTTAAAATAAATCATAATTCATTTCAAATAAAGACACACAAATTACATAAAAAGTTGGGTTACTGATGTAAAAATGGTCGCAAGTAGGGATTACCAGCTGTTAAAGTTACTGCACTACTCTGTCTGACAGATGGTGTCGAGAAATAACTGTCTTTCGTTCTGACATATCTTTAACAGCTGGTAACCCCTACTTGCAGCCATTTTTACGTAGGTGACGCAAACTTTTTATTATAATTTATTAAATAAACTAGGACAAAAATTTTAATTTTTTTTTTTTTTTTTTTTTGCAAAAATACTAGCAGCCATATAAGTGATCCAGCAGAATCTTATTCTGTTACTAATAATTAAACACAAAAATTGTATTTCAATAAAATAACAAATGGACGTAGCCTACCTACATAACACCGTCTTGGTGATACAATTAGCTTCGACTTTCAGTGTGCACAGGGTTACGTAAGCTAAAGGCCCATAAGTTTGGATTCCACAAAAATCCAGTTAACTGGGATGGCTGCTTCTTTAACATATCAAATTTAATTGAACGGTCTGATTTAAATAATCAAATCCCAATAAGCAAAAATTGTATTCACACTACTTGTTATTATTTACTTTATTTGCTTAACGTCTCTCTAACAGCGAGGTCTTTAGAGACGGGAAAGGATGGGGGGCAAGGAATGGGAAGGAATTCAGCCATTGCCTTTTGAAAGAAGCATCCCGGCATTCGCCTGGAGTGATTTGGGGAAACCATGGAAAACCCAAATCTGGATGCCCGGACGGGGATTCGAACCGCCGTCCTCCCGAATGCGAGGCCAGAACGCTAGCTGCTACACCACCACGTTCAGTGGTCACTATTTGTTAGTAAAGGTACAGTTTATTTATAAATATGTAACATAGGACTGTAAATTTTCTTTCCATTTAGCATTATGCCTCGTTTATGTCGAGGAAATTAGAGGCAGGAAAGGGTGAGGAACAGAAATTAATTTGACCATGGCCTCTGAAGATACCATCCCAGCATTTGCCTAGTGTGATTTCAGGACACCATGGAAAATTGAATCTCACAATAAGCATAAAAACATGAGCACTGACTGTCTGTTTCGAATTCTGAGCAAAGTATTAGACATAGACCTGCTTTTTGTATAATTATAATCTAGTTCTCATGGATTAAAAGTGAGTCAAAACAAATTTGTTCCATACCATTCCAACTTCTCGGAAAATCAATCCTGTAAAGACTGCACATTTCTGCAAATCTATTCAACATAAAATTTAAAACAAATATATTGCCACCTAACTTGGTTGCATATTCGCCCAATGACATATTCCCAATTTATGTGGCACACCTTCCTCCTCCACAGATATAGCACAGAGGGGTTGGGGGACGTCAGAAGTACCACCTCTTAGAGTTGAAAAAATTTATTTTAACATCACATACTTAGTGAGTTTACTCCGAGACGTCATTGTTAGTACTGAGAAGTAGGAATTTATGTTTTGAACTATAAAATTGTGGTTTTTGGGGGGTAATTTTTCTTTGGATGTAAGGGAGGCATGGTAAGATAAACTTTGGGTAACTCTACAATAGATAGTTATGTTCAATTAAATGCATGCCTCTCACCATGGTGTGCAACTCAACTAGAAAGAAAATCTTTTAAATTTGCTTAAAATAAGAAAGTAACTTCTACCGTATTGAAAGTGACCTAGAAATTGTGTGCATTGCTTACCTAAATTCCTAAAAAAAGATTTTTTTTTTGCTTACATGAGAGTGGTGGTAAAGAAGAAAATTCTGATTCATTAGGATAGTGCAATACTGCAGTTAAATACTCAAAATTTATCCTTAACTTTTTAAAAATTCTTTCTTAGCAAGTATCATTTTTAACAGACTTAAAAAAAAAAAAAAAAGGTGGTGGTTCTCAATCCAAAAACTATCCTAGCTCCCATTTTACACCCCTTAATTTTTATACGAATCTGATTTTAATCTGGTTTGGTGGAACTTCGCATGCATATACTTTAAAACAAAGAGAAAAAGAAAAATACTGTCAACATTATTTTCACAAAAAACACAAACCCTAGCCCCCTTTCTACCCCTTTAATTACTGTCAATGTTATTTATATAAAGCTACAGTTTCTATCCGATTTTGAAGGAAGTATGCACATGTATACTTCAAAACAAACATAAAAATATTTCCTACATTTGGTTTAGAGAAGCCAAACCCCTCTCCCCCCCTTTCCATCCCCTTAATCTATACAACACCACAGTTTCTATCCGATTCTGAAGGAAATTTGCACACACATACTTTAAAATATACAGAACTGTTGTGTTTAAATTTGGTTGCAGAAACCCAACTGAACTTCCCTTCTACTCCCACCCCTCCTAATTTCCAATTTTCTTTATAGATACCCGCAGCTTTTTTTATCAGATTTCGATGGAACACTGCAAATGTATACTTAAAAATAAATAGTATCTACATTCTGTTTACAAAACCCAACTGCTCACTCCATTACCGCATTTAATTTTTGCAAATGTTCTTTACACAAAGCTACAGTTTCGATGGAACTTTGCACATGTATACTTTAAAACACACTAGCTTTACAAAAACCAAACTTCGGCTCTACACCCCTTAATAGTTTTTTTTATACATACCTACAGTTTTTATCTGATATCGATAGATATTTACACACGTACACTTTAAATCAATGAG
Organism: Vandiemenella viatica; assembly: GCA_031002005.1. Taxonomy (NCBI): domain Eukaryota; kingdom Metazoa; phylum Arthropoda; class Insecta; order Orthoptera; family Morabidae; genus Vandiemenella; species Vandiemenella viatica. The sequence goes on along the minus strand of JARYHS010008074.1, from coordinate 371,659,201 downwards.
AAAAGACCGTCTACATTTGGTATACAAAAGCCCAATCTCTCTTCCCCATTATTCCCACCCCTTTTAATTTCCAATGTTCTTTACACAGTTCTGAATCCCTTCAAAATCACTTAATCTATTTTTAAGTCATGGCAGAATATTCATAAAATAAATGTGTCCTAATGTCTCAACATGTACCTCAAATTTCAACTTGGACCCCAAGCTATCACGTTGCGAAAACCAATCAAAAATCCATATTTTCTGTGTGGTGCCGGAACAAACAGGTATATTCGAGAGACAGATTTGTGTATGTGGTATGCATTAATGCTCAGATGTTACATGTTTCGATTATTGAGTGGCAGCTTAAACAGATGTTAAATTAGGTCGAAAGACGGCCTGGACAAAAAATGTAACCTGAGATTCCTTAACACAGCATCCAATTCACCATGTTCTGGAAGTTGTTGGGGTATATAAAGACAGATTTTTTTTAGAGCAAGAGCTTTAAGCACTGAGCTACCAGGAAGTTCGCAAAATGAGAACTGCTGTGGTATATTTAAATACAAAACAAACTATAATACCACTAAAAACTTAAATAATTGTTAAAGAACATAAAAACCGCCTTCAAAAAAGCACACTAAAAATTTTAAAATAATTAGAAGAAAGTAAATCAAAATGGACAATATTTTACATTACTGTTATTGAAATTTTTACATTAATTACTTATTTTTGGAATCGGTGCCAGCCAAAGCAAGGAAAACAAAAAGATAAAAACAATAATGAATACGTAAGAACGAAGAATTTCCCGGAGTATGACTACATTGCAATAATGAACACCAATATTAAATAAAAATTATGTTACTACTTACCTACAATTAATGCTAGAAACATGTTTCAACAGAACTGAAACATACAGATGATACGCCGATATTATTCTAACTGTAAAGTGTTTACTGCATGATGCAGGCTGCCAACTGACACTGTAGCGTCAGAGATCTGCCTGGACGACCAAGAGGCGAAGCCACAGATTAAAATACTGTCTAATTTATTTCCCTAAACTGTTCCACAATAACACTATCTGCCTCACGACATGCTGTAAAATATTTCGAATTTTTTTTCGTACTTCCCATTTCGCCTCTAACACCATATGAAATTCAGTAATTCGATCTTCGCGATGTGACAGCTGGCAACAACTCCAAAAATAACTAATTAATGTAAAAATTTCAATAACAGTAATGTAAAATATTGTCCATTTACTTTCTTCTAAGCAAGGTATAAAATTATTTTAAAATTTTTAGTGTGCTTTTTTATGTTTTTTAAACAATTATTTTATCACATGGGCTGTTAACATAGATGGGCACAGTTAATCGAAAAGTTGACTTCGCTAATCCGCTACCTAAAAAGTTTACTTCGATAATCGTTACATTTTTGGAAATTTAACGTAAGTTAAAGTTAACTGTTAACCATCCAAAAGCGGAACTGATGTTATGTATTGCAGTAGGTATTACTGCAAGCAGTACCTAGGTGCTATGTATCGTGATATGGAATAAATAATATGTCTACCCAATGTCCTTTTGGAAATTGGGTTTTCACTGGGATTCAACATTTTAACCAGCTTCTCAAAAATATCGGATTCTTCAACATGTAGTGGAATCATGTTGACAACGAAAAGGTTTACAATACATCGGTCCACACCTGCTTGGAATACGACAGTGCCTGTAGCTACGATACCAAATGTATTAGTGACGTAAAGTTTTAGTAGCAGATGGAGATGGAAGCAATCAATTCTGCTGCTATCTACATCAGAAGAAGCAATGGCAGTTCAAGAAGCCTTTATCCAACTGGCAGTGGATAAGTATGATAGAAAACAGGAGACATGGAGTGGTACATACAGAATACAACCTTATTATTGAAGACTACCATACTCCATGGGAGATATGGAACAACAAAAGTGTTTAATATAAAAACAGGATTGTGAAAGGTGACAGACTACTTGCTAACAAATACAAATGTTCATTAAACGAAATAAAAAAAGAAAATCAGGAATTTGAGATCTGATTTTCAACAGTAACATAAAAGGACTACTACACCGATGAGCAGTTCATGTAAGCATACAGTAGAACTCCAATTACCCGAACACAGACTATCCACATCGCTGAATATCCGAATTAGTTTTTTAATTAAGATGGAAAGGGAAGAGACAGGAGAAGATGGGGATGATGTGTCACTTGAGGAAATCTGAAAATTCCTGGATGTTCAGAAGTTAATGGTGAAGATAAAGGAGAGTGGGTGGTGTGTGTTTTGTCAGACCGAGTATGAAATTCTAAATGGTGATGAACTTATAAAGTGAGAGAAGATTACCTTAATGTCGAAGTCAGACAAGCATTTGCTGGCCTTGAAACTGCGTTGAAGTGGATGGAGTGTCAGCCCGAGTGTGACCACACGCAATTTCTCTTTTCAAGCAGATGCGCGACTTGGCTGCCCGAAAACGGATGAATACAGTTAAACAGCTTACTTTGACCGAGATGTTCAGCAAGCAATGGCTTTTATTTACAGTACGGTACGTACATAATGTACAGCACTTGTAAGTATGCTAAACATGTAAATTGCTGCCTTTTCATTTAATTAATTAAAATATCTTTTTCTTTAAAAATTGTTTCAGCTTCAACATTAATTAAAATAGACCCCTTTATCGGAAAAAATTCAATTATTTGAATTTTTTATCATCCGAATGGGGTAGAGTCCCAATTGATTCTGATAATTAAGAGTTCTACTGTACAATAAAAACTTTACAAAAGGACTTAAATGTTGTTAATATAGGCTATATTTACAGCTTGCATACAAAAATGTTCTTCAATTTAGATTCTAGAAAATAAAAATAAAAAAAAACTGTTCACTTTTGATATTTCTGTGTGATAGGGAGAAATTTAGTCATACGAGAATGTAGTTTGTGTTTTGTTTTCTTGAATTTGTCTTGCCAAGATGCTTTTCACTCTTCTGTCACAATTCATCCTGGAGGTTTCTTTGCATCTTCGCCTGCCTTTAACCATACCCATGTCTTCTTCTATTACCGTCCTTCATGATCCTCCTGAAATAACAGCTCCATCTTGTGTATCATTATCTATGGTTCCATAAATGCAGGAAGTTCTGGAAGTATTGCTATTAAAAAAAAAGTGTGGGTTTACAAACACAGATGTGATAATTTCTGTATTTCCAACATTTATCAATAAAGGTTTCCGAAAGTATTTTCCACTACTCTTTGCGTCCGTACTTGTCCATAAGTAAAGGAAAACTTTGGTCAGACCATTGTTCGAATATGGTAGTGTAGTGTGAGACCCTCATTTTACGTATCAAATACAGGAGTTGGAGAGGGTGCAAAAAAGGGCTGCTAGATTTGTTATCACAGAATGCAATCAGTGACGGATATGATAAAGGAGCTGGAATGGGATTCACTGCAAGACTGGAGGAGGATGAGGAGGGTCATGGAAGTGTACAGGGCATATACTGGCGATGAGGCTTGGAAAGATATTGCAATAGGTATGAAAAGTAGTGCAGGGAAGGGAAAAGATGACCATGACCACAAGCTGGCACTTGATTTCAGGCACAAGGGTGTGGGAAGATTCTCTTTTTTAGGTAAGGGTGTCAGGGATTGGAATGAGTTATCAAGAGAAATGATGAATAATTTACCAAAAATGTTGAAAGAATTTAGAGATAAAATTTGTAGAGGGCAAATGTAGGTGGGTGCAGAATGGGGGAAGATGGGTGTGTAAGGAAATTGCCACCGGAGCCTGTAGTCCATTGCAATTAAATTTAATTAATTAATCCTATTCTTAGGACCTTTTTCTTGATATCTGGATAAGGCTTCATTATGTGGACCTGTAGAGAAAATGCATCATCTAAACGTAAGGAAATAATTTAATTCCAGGGAGAGATTATAGAGTCGGAAATTTGAAATCATTTTTCATTAGTTTTTAGTAAAAGAAAAATCCTTGACAACTAATATTGCCATACAAGAAACAATAGTTAGCATCCCCATCAAAACGCCAGCAACGCGTTTCAGTCTTCTTTCATTTATTGCTATCTGCGAGGATAAAATAAGCAGTAGCTGCCACTGCTTTAGGTGACATGATGCATGCACCTGCTAACAGGTGCTGAATAACTTAAAATGCTTTTGCCACATGCTACAAGCAACGGCTAAAAGTAGCAAGTGACAACTGGCAACAATTTCTTGGATGGCATTTGACTTCCGACAAAATATGAAAATGCACGGTGACATCTGGCAACAAAATAACAATGGTGCAGCATGCTGCTCGTTGTTACCTCAGTGGAAACGCTTCCTAAAGATTAAACAAACAGTTAAGAGTGCAAATAAAATTATATAAAAAAAGCATATCTGAAAGAATATGGATACACAGTGATTAAAACTTCCATTTCTTTTTAGAAAAAGAATCTTAGACTGAGTTACTAATGATGATTTAAAATGGCAGATAAAGAAAATCAGTTATAACAAAAATTAAGTTTTTAATACATCAATTTTGAGCCAAGGTATAACATTCTGCATTATATAATTGATTTAGTAAATATTTTGAAAAGATGATTTTGTGTATTGTATGAAAAATCAGCAAACAGTAAATGAAAAAAGTGGGATGATATAGCGCAAATTTTACTTACATATTCCAAAATTTGGATATTTTCTGGAGTACATTTCACTTATAAATTCAGTCAATAACTTGAATATATCTGCACTTGACTGAAATATAGTTACATTAAATGTTACATATTAACACCCAAATCTAATTACAAACTCTGTACAACAGAATTTAGGAAATAATTACGAACACTGTACAACGGAATTTAGATAATAATTCTAACAAAACTTAAAGAAGCAAATACTTATTCTGTCGAGACATATTAAAGGCATAATTCACAAAATCACTCAGAAAAAAGTAACAAATTTTCTGCAGGATTTTCTCCTCAGTCCTGATTGGCAAATAATATGGCCAAACATGTGAGTCTGTTTTCACACAAGGTCTTTCAGTCACATGCCACCTCTCAGTGCTAAAACCAAATGTAACACGGAACCACCTTGAACCTTATAATCTTGTGCCGTTTTCTCGTCATTCCTGAAAACAACAAAAATTTAACTTCAATTGAAAACGTATAGTAGCAACTTTAGGATAGAATACCAGCTGAAACAATGATGATTTGAACTAGCAGTAAACAAATTCAGTTAATAGCTATCATTAAACAAAAAATAATTTACGGAGATTACAGAAAATCTTTACCATAAGCATGCCTAATTACAATGGCAACATGGTAATGCTACTGAATGCAAGAACTCTAGAAACAAGGTAATAAAAATAAAATATGGAAAAAGCAATATTCCTGGCAATGTGTAAAAGAGTCCAGCCATACATCTATCACATTAGATCATTTGTCGGGATGGCTGCAAAGTCCCAATTAAAAGTCTAAAAAACAGTAACAGTTTTAATACAGGTGTATTTTGGGAGAGAGATCATTCAAAGGCAAAAACATAGTACACTGCCTACATTTGTTGAGTAATTGATTAAAAGTAGGACAGTTCATTGTCTAAGCCATTACCTGCCCTAAAAACAGAAAAATATCAAGAACTATCAAAGGCGTGACTGAAGAGTCAAATGGTCTCGTCATAGAAGATATTTGTAGGTAAGCAAACAATGGGTCAAGTTAAGATGAGGAAAAAATCTGTTTTATTTCAAGAGCCTTTCAGTAATTGGAAGGATCAGTTCCTCCTGAATATTGGGTGCTATTTTTTCTCCAACCACCTGATTCACCATTAATTTGGCAGTGAGTAAAATATTACCTCCTCATTATGGGAATGAAAACTCCGAGCAGAACCCTGTGTGTTTTGGATCAAATTTCTGAATGCTGGAGTCAAATCAAGATATCACTTTTAAGGAAAAGATCTGTTACAAAATTTCAACTGTTGAAGCAACTCATTGTGGCATAAACATTAAGGAAGGCTTTCACTGAACCAGGGCCATATAACTGCTCCTGAATTCTATGTTGACTGACGGTACATTAAGTCTTTTCAATATCAAAAGCATCCAGTATTGTCACCTACATAAAAATTGGGTTAGTCACTGAAGATGACTTAAGAAATTGAGGTATTCAAAACACCAGGCAATAAACTGTTTTCATAGTATTTTGTAAAGCAGTGATTCTTTAACCTTTGGTCTTTGAAGATGAGATGAAGTTCAGAGGCAGATTATTAACAATCTTATTCTAATTTAATCACGAGAAATAAATTAGTAAAAATTGTTAAGATAAAATGGAGTCTAAGCAAGAAGCCTGTAAGGCAAGTGCCCTGAATGTCATGAATATATTTACGACCAAGTAAAATCTGGTATTTTGAGGATTTTACCGTATTGTTACTATAATAGCCTACTTCTTTCCACTAAATGTTTCAAGTAGGCATTAGAGTGGCTTTCCTTTAAGGATCAAGTTAGTGGCAATTTTTAAGGATCTCTCTGTAAAACCAGTGTACGCTCTTAAGAGCACTGCTAATCTAAAAACGTCGTCCCTAGCAAGCAGACGACATTACGATTGAAAGAAATTCACCTGGCGTTTGTAACTATGCAAACTTTATTAAATATGCTTCAAAGAGGGCCAAATGCATAGCTTCAGGACAAGGGTCTTTTTTTGTGGGCAACATAACAATTAATAGTGGTTGTGATTTTCAGCCCCACGTCTTCATTTCCTCTAATTAAAAATCAAATAACTGTACGACACTGTTTCTCTTCTTTTGGCAATTTAGTCTAGACCAGTGGTCACAACCGGTGTGCCGTGAAATTTTAGCCACTATAAGGAATTAATTATCAAGTTTTTTTATTAATTTTATTTTAGTCTCATGTGCCGCAAATTGTTACATATTGTCGTATTACAAGAAATTAAATGTTATAAATTTACTCACAGTTCCTGTTAGTTTTGTTTATTCATTTTTGAAATATTATTATTCCTCGCCTCTACTGCTGCACTTTGAGGTTCTGTTATATTTACTGCATGTTCTGTGTATGTGCTTTTCCCTCAGTATAAACTGCTTGGATTAGCATAACTTTCCAAGCCTTATATTATTTTATTACGTTGTCGGTGTTGGCGCTTCTCCAACAATGCTACTTTGTTCCTTTACTGTTGCACCGACATATTGTTAGACATCACTGTAAAAACAATTGGCACTGTATATGTGACTTCGACTTCTTTGAAGTATATAAATCCCACTTCTTAAAATTACTTCAGTTCCATCTGAGCTGTGCTCTGAAGTGGTCCGAAAACTGTGTAAGTAGTTATTTTCTATTATAATTAGCACACTGTACTATTTCTTCAAGATGGACAAATTCGTTTAACAGAGTTTTCTGTCTACGAGTGTAACTGGTTAAAGGGTTGGGCCAGAAAGAAAGAAAAAAGTCGATGCAGCGGAAATATAGTTATAATTACAGATCAAACGTTTTTTTTTTTTTTTGGTGTGATGAAAAAACGTGCCCAATTCCAGAGTGTACTGTTTGCGGTGAAAACCTCAGTAACGCTACTATTGCTATGGTTCCCAGTAAATTTAAACAACATTTGTCAACAAAACAATCTCCTCTGTAAAGCAAAGATGTAAATTATTTTTGTCGGTTGTTGAAAAATAAGAAAAAACAAAGAACATTCATGACTACTACAGTACGTGTTTCGAAAAAAGTACAGAAAGATAGTTACAAGGCAGCCGAACTTATCATAAAGACCAAGAAACCACATACAATAGGTGAAACGCTATTAAAGCCTGTTTGTAAAGAGATGGTGAGAATAGTTCTGGGTTTAGAATCTGCTAGTGAAATTTCAAAAACTCCTTTTTCTGCTGACACAATCAGTCACCGAGTTAGTGATATGTCTCATGATATTGAAGACATTATGAAGGAGAAAATCAACAACAGTCGGAAGTTCTCACTTCAGATCGACGAGTCCACAGATATTAGTCACCATACACAACTTATGGCTTAAATTCGCTACATCGATGGAGATGTAACTGTAAGTAATTTCTTCCTGAGCAAACTACCAGTGAAGAAATATTTAATTTGACTGATGAATATTTGCTCCTTAATGAAGTAATATGGAAGGATTGCGTTAGTGTCTGTACAGATGGAGCGGCTGCTATCACAGGCCCAGTGGAAGGATTTGCAGCCAAAGAATGCGAAATAAATCCCAACGTACAATGGAGCACTGTCTCAATCACCATGAAGACATTGTTGCTAAGTCTCGGCTATCTTCTCTGAAAGGTGTGCTGCACAAAGTAGTAAAAGTAGTGAACTTCATAAAATCGCGGCCCCTAAATTCGCGACTTTTTCCGTTTTATGTCAGGAAATGGGTTCAGAACACACTACACTCCTGCTACATACAGGAAGTACGCTGGCTGTCACAATGAAAGTGTTAATGCTAATATTTGAACTTTTAGAAAGAGGTCCAGGCATTTGGGACTGTTGAAAGACATAAGTATGTGAATTTATTTGTAGATGGCGAATGGGTATGTAAGTTGGCGTATCTTTCCGATATTCTCGTACACTTGAATGATCTGAACATCAAAATGCAAGGTAGGAACAAAAATATTCTTATTAGTATGGAAAACTTTAAAGGATTTCAGAATAAGTGGATTTGTGGTTACAGAGGATTGAAAATGGGCTGTGTGAAATGTTCACGACAGTATGTTCACTTGATGACGGTAATAAAATGGCGATAGACTTAATTAAAGAAAATTTAGAAGTCCTGTAGCAGAGTTCAAGAAGTACTTTTGAGAAAGCGTTGAAGATTTCTACTGGGTTCGTGATCCATTCGATGCAAATTCGGAACATCTTAATATTCAAGAGGACCTCGCAGATTTAAAAGCTGACTAGACGACCCGTGCGAAAATTTCGCGAATAAAATGCGATAAATAGTGAAGTTGAATATAATGTCACCAGGTTCAGTCATTACTCTTCATACTCCTACTTCATTTATCGATTTTGGTTAGAAATACAGGGAGATAAATGGCTTGAAACACAAAAAACGTATTTTAGAAATATTGACATTTTTGCGCTTTATGGGTCGAATTACGAAAAATTCCTTTCTTAGAATATAATGTTACCACGGCGGAAACCTTAGTCTTTAATACGATATGTCATTTATCTATATCGATTAGATATCAAGGGAAATATAAGGCTCGTGACACAAAAATACGTAGTAGAACAATTTATACTTTTTCCCTTTAATAGTTGAATTCCAAACACTTCTTTCTTAAAATATGATGTCAGCAAAGCTGAGACATTATTCCTCACAATCGTACTTGATTTATCGATTTTGGATAGATATCCAGGGAGATAAGTGGCTCGAGAAACAAAAAACGCATTTTAGAAAAATTGACTTTTTTGCCTTTTATGGGTCGAATTAGGAAAAATTCCTTCGTTAAAATATAATGTTACCACGGCGGAGACCTTATTCTTTAATATGATACCTCATTTATCTACATCGGTTAGATATCAAGGGAGATAAATCGCTCGACACAAAAATCGGTTATAGAAAAATTTATACTTTTTACCTTTAAGGGTTGAATTCCAAAAACATTCTTTCGTAAAATATGATTTCACAAAGCTGATACATTACTCCTTATATTCCTACTTCATTTATCGATTTTGGTTAGATATCCAGGGAGATAAATGGCTCGAGATACAAAAAACACATTTTAGAAAAATTGACATTTTTGCCTTTTAAGGGTCGAATTAGGAATAATTCCTTCGTTAAAATATAATGTTACCACGGCGGAGACCTTATTCTTTAATATGTTACCTCATTTATCTATATCGGTTAGATATTAAGGGAGATAAATCGCTCGTGACACAAAAATGCGTTATAGAAAAATTTATACTTTTTCCATTTAAGGGTTGAATTCCAAATACATTCTTTCTTAAAATATAATGTCACAAAGCTGAGACATTACTCCTCATAATCCTACCTCATTTATCGATTTTGGTTAGATATCCAGGGAGATAAATGGCTCGCGATACAAAAAACGCATTTTCGAAAAAGTGACATTTTTGCCCTATAAGGGTCGAATTACGAAAAATTCCTTTCTTAAAATATAATGTTACCATGGCGGAGACCTTATTCTTTAATATGATACCTCGTTTATCTATATCGGTTTGATATTAAGGGAGATAAATCGCTCGTGACACAAAAACGCATTGCAGAAATATTGATACTTTTGCCCTTTAAGGGTCGAACTCCAAAAAATTTTTGGCTTAATATATGACGTCACTAAAGCGGAGATCTTAATCTTTAAAACGATACTTCATAAAACGGTTTCAGATAGGTATCCAGGGAGATAACTGACTCGTTAAACAGAAAACAGCATTTTAGAAAAAAATAAATTTTTGCCCTTTAAGGGTAGAATTCCGAAAACTTTCTTGCTTAAAATACGATTTAACCAAAGTGGAGACCATAAGCTTTAAAATGACACCTCATTCATTGATTTCGGTTAAGTATGAAGGAAGATATAGGCTTGTGACAAAAAAATACCTTATAGAAATAATATATATGATAGAACTTTGAAATTAAAATTTTTCAAAGTTCCCAATAAGGAATGAATATCTAGCTATCTCCAACATGGCAGTTAATGTGTTATTGCCATTTCCAACTACATATTTATGTGAATTGAGCTTCTCGACATTGACTGAGATTAAAACATCCAAAAGGAAAAAGGACTCGAATCCGTCGGTGAAGAAATGAGGCTTCCATTGTCAACGATTTTTCCATGGATCAGTTACTTGTGTGACGCTAAGCAGGCACAAGTGTCACATTGAAGGTATGTGTACAATTATTTACTTTAAAAGAAATATAAAACTGCCCAACCAGTAAGGTGGCCGCGAGATTTATAGATAACCTTATGGTGTGCTGCGAGTAGGAAAAGGTTGCAGACCACTGGTATAGACTCTTACTTAAAAAGAAAATTTGCCAACTCACTTAGCTTAAAATCAAAGATTGGTCATCTATTACCTTCCTTATACCACCCCTAAACCTTCTACTAATTACATCCGGCCAAATGGGGTACGGCGTGTAGATTACCTCCTCGTGGTGTACCCTGGACAACGGACTGCTGATTCAGGACGGTTGATAATCTACACAATAGGCAACCGAACTAGATCCCGTATCTCTCATGGTCACACAAAGCAACCTCAGAAGATGAAAAATCTGAAGACGATTATTGTATTAGTTGCTTGCAATACGAAAAATAAATAAATAATCTGTCCAAATGTCATCACCACCACAACCCTTGTCTACCAAGGACGAAGGGATTCTGAACGAAATCGCGGGTACAGCTAGTAATTAATATCAGGGGCGCCGACTTTTAGAAAACCTCATGGGTGCTCATGCTCATTTGATGACTCATTTCATTATTTTTTATCTTAAAAAAGAACTGGCAAAGAGTGTGAACTAGTTTCGACGAGACTTTCACTGGTGGATTGCTGATTTGGCAGGGCATAACATACACTACTTTTTATCCACAAATAATTTATGGTTTCTTGAAGATTAAATAAAAACCTTCAAAATTCTTTACAGACATGGACCTAATTGCAGACACTAAATAGTCTTACATAATAGTGAAAATTGGATCTAAATCCATCCAGTACATTTCAAGTTATAAGCAATCACACATGCAGAGTAGGAAAGAAAGATTTTGTTTGCATTTTCGAAATTCTGTTCCATGCCAAAAAATACACTAAACTTCATTAAAATGGGTTTGACCTTTTTAATGTGATTGAGTTACAAAGTTACAGATTTTCAACTTTATAATAGTAATAACTGGGTAACCATTAATTTGTGTCTTCCTATTATAAATCAGGATTTTATTTTTGTATTTGATTTGTGTCACAAGGATCGCTATTGTGAACAAAGTCGCGGGTATAGCTAGTAATTAATATCAGAGGAGATGTAAAAAGAGATGCGTAAAAAACACTAGATTGAACAATAAAGATATCTATCACAATAAAAAAAAAATCATTATATTAACAGTGTGCAAACCAAATTTTTATTAGCTGGAGATATGTTTTAGTACATACTTAATGTACACAGTTTTACTAAGAATTATATGATCAACAAATCAACTTTAATAAACCTTTTTTAAGGAGCTACACGTACATTAATTCATTAATTGATATAATGATATAAATTTTTTCAGAACAAACTTATTTTTTTAAACTACAGCTCTATTTATAAATGTATCTGCAACATGTTTTTTTTTTTTTTTTTTTTTTTTTTAAATATTATATTTTAGGTCCACATCACGTGTCATAGCATTTTTAGTAAAGTGCTTGTCACTATGGCCTATGACTTTATCTAAAACTACAAGATATATATATTTTTTTATATATCAGTCAGCAGGCGAGGAAAATTGATGCGGTTCACTAGATGAATCGACAATACGTATAGTTATCCTACTTATTTCTGGAGTTATTAATGTTGATTTGTTGATGATCCAATATAAAAACTGAGACAAGGGGTCTGTAGGGAATTGTTCATCAGTTTGTTGGGATGATATGACATGCTTGACAGTATTAATATTATGTGAAGTTTTTTGCAGTTGCAAAGTAATTTTTTGTAAATTTGCATTTAGAGCTTCGAAACGTATGAGAATTAATATCAGAAATGATGATGAACAAAAAAATCAAAATATTGAAGACTTTTTAAAAACCATTTTGCTTTTGCGCAGGAATCATCTTTCTGACTTTTTGTGTCATTTAAAAAAAAAAAAAAACAGTACACTATAATTGTTTAGAATAGTTTTCGAGGAAGATATACATCAACACTATCTTGACAGGTTTTGAGCATCGCCATCTGCCTGTAGTGATTGATAACAAGCCCAGTGTTTTGGTCAATCATGTACAAAGACAACACGCTAAAAAAAATCTCTTATTATATGTATTCCTCTCATAGTGTCTTGAACAACCAGGTTTACGAGTGAGCAGTGCAATGCATATGAATTGCCCTTGTTTCGATAGCTTTAATCCACAATTGAATGCCAGTATGCATGCACTTGATCATCAGAAGTAGTATCTATACAAAGACCCCTACACATCTTGATATTTATGTCAGATATTATGGATACCGTTTTATAGAGGCCGATAAAAGTTTATTGTGTATATTACACTTCGCATTCAGGTACGAAAGAAGTGTGCGACTAGTTCATTGATGGAAATATCGCTAGTTTTATAAACCGTAACTGAATAATAGAAAGCAATTTGTACTACTTGGATTATTTCATGCAGTACTTCATCACTCAACATTGTACACGCATCGATAATAATATTGTGTACCAACAACTAATAACCACCCGTATTTGTTGTCACGTGTTTAATTCCAGAATATCTTGTGATCATGGCTTCAAAATCAAATTTAATTTGAATATTCTTTCTCGTGGTCCCTTATGGCTATGCCTGCGGTCGCTGAAAAACAACCGAGCGTGGTAGGGGAGTGGGTACTGTGACGTATATTTTGTATACGTACAAATGTTAAGTTCACATTGTGTTTGATGTTGTGATTATTTCATTTTCTAATGTGTCCAAGTTTTTTATAATGCCATCTTGTGCTGCACTTTTTTTGCTGTCGTCAGTCTTTCGACTGGTTTGATGTAATCCTCCATCCCTTCCTATCCTGTGCTAACCTCTTCATTTCTACATACCCCTTACAGCCCAAGTCCTCAATTATCTGCTTCATATATTCTAATCTCTGTCTTCCTCTACAGTTCTTACCTTCGACTGTTCCCTCCACTAACAAATTAACTAATCCTGCATGTCTCAAAATATGACCTACCTGCCTGTCTCTTCTTTCTGTAATCTTCTTCCACAAACTTCTTTTTTCACCCATCATTTCCAAAACTTGTTCATCTAATTTTCAGCATTCTTCTGTAGCACCACATTTCAAATGCTTCGATTTTCTTTCTTTCCGGTATTCCTAAGTCCATGTTTCACTACCGTAAAGTGCTGTGCTCCACACATAAGAGTTTTTAAAAAGTTCTTTCTAATTCCTAGATCAATATTTGAAACTAAAAGGTTTCTCTTTTTCATGAACGCTCTATTTGCTAGTGCTATTCTGCTTTTAACATCATTCCTGCTTCGGCCATCGGTTGTAATTTTGCTTCCCAAGTAACAGAACTCATTTACTTCTCCTATTGCATCCGATCCTATTTTTATATTTAATCTGCTAATATTGGTATAACTTCTGCTACATTTCATCACTTTTGTCTTACTTTGATTTATATTCAGTCCAAAATCTTCCTTCAGTATTTTGTTCATGCCATTCAATAACTTCTCAATATCCTCGGCCCTCTCTGCTAACAAGACAATGTCATCAGCAAATCGTAGCATACTGATTTTTTCTCCCTGAGAACTTATGCCACATTGAAATTTTTCTTTGACTTTCTTCATTGCTTCTTCTACATACAAGTTGAATATTAACGGGGATAGAGTACAACCTTGTCTCACACCCTTTTTAACCGATGCATGTCTCCCGTGATTCTCTACTTTTATTACAGCCACTTGATTCTTATATAGTTTATAGAGTATTATTCTATCTCGATACTTTAGACCTGACTTCTTTAAAATTTTGAACATCTTATCCCACCTAACTTTATCAAAAGCTTTTTCTAACTCAACAACTGGCATAAAAGTATCTTTGTTTTTCTTGATCCGCCCTTCAAGTATTAATCTTAAAGACAGAATTGGTTCCCTTGTACTGCGATTTTTCCTAAACCCAAACTGATCTTCACCTACTATCTCTTCTACTACCCTTTCCATCCTTCTGTATATTATTCTGGTCAATGATTTTGAAGCATGTGTTGTTAGACTAATGGTGCGATAATTCTCACATTTGTCAGATTGTGCTTTCTTTGGAAGTGTGAAGATGATATTTTTATTAAAATCAGTTGGAATGTCTCCTGTTTCATAACTTTTTGATATCAGCTTGAATAGTCTTTCAATTCCTTCCTCTCCTAGGGATTTAAGAAGTTCTGCAGGGATCTCATCAATTCCAACTGCCTTATTTGCTTTCAATTCATTCAGAGCTTTATTAAATTCTGTCCTCAAAACAGGATCTCCGAAGTCATCAACGTTGACATTGCCTTCCTTTTCCATTACACTATTGTTCAAGTCGTCCCCAACAGACAGTTTCTCAATGTATTCTTTCCGTGCTGCATACGGTTGCACAAATAGGCCAGATACGAAAGAACCTGGAATATCATTTCATAAGTAAGTTACAGTTGAATTATTGTTATAGGTATTGGCTAGTTTGGTACCTGTCTATAAATATTTAGTCATAGCTCTCAATAGGATGACTTTGTTCTCAAATTTTTGTTGGTGTAGTGTAGAAAATCAGTATACCTTGGGTATTTTGCACATAATAGACTAGCATTACTTTTTAACTAGTGTTGAAAATAGATTTAAAGGGGTGATTTTTACAATGCGATTTAGTGAATTTAGTATTGCACTTTCTTTCATCATGATGCAGTTTATACTGACAGTGTATGATGAAATTAAATATATTAAATTATGCTATGCAAGCTAGGAATCTTGATGAAGCAAACAAGCCAGTATTGTGTTACTGTTTCTTAGGATGTAGGATTGAGCAAGGTAAGAGTGATAGAATTTTTCAGCAGCGGCCAAGAATAATGATAAAGTGAGTACATTATGCACACACATAAGAAATTAAGGGTTAAGCACAGTTATGGAATGAAGGAGGAACTGCTGGCATAAAGGATAAATCTCTTGGCATATCAGTGGATGGTAAAATCAGTTGAACACAGAATGTTGAGGAAATTGTAGGAAAATATTTTAAGGTCGGGCAACACTTGATTGACACATCACAGCACTGACAGGTTTCCTATTATTGGCACTCAATTGGTTGAATTTACTCCAAATGATAGTCCATCACCCACTGAGACCCCATCTTCAACACCAGTTAGTTTGGTTTAATTTTTGATGGTGACGGTGTAGTGCTGGCCTAGTCGATGTAGAGATTGATTATAGAGAAAGTTGTGATGTAGATGTATATAAAGAGTGTATAAAAATATTTGTAAAACCATGTATAATTTTGTATCTTGAAGAATAAATATTGTCAGTACTTGAGGCATTGTGAGTGACAGCACGAAGTTACTTTTAGGTATGAACTCCAGGCCCCCCCCCCCCTCTATCTTTTTTTCTTCTTCCACCTCACTTCTAACTTAATTGGAAGTTCATGAAATTTCATAAAATTTTGTTAATCACCTACCACTGGTACATTTTTTTAAACATTGATTCCTTGTAACAACTTCGTGAAATGTTAAATAAAACTGGGTAGGAACATGTATGTCACACAGACAAGCTATGGACAATTGTGGGCATGAGAGTGGTGAGCTGTTACTCGGCTGACTGGCACTGTGTTGGCCAAGTGTGGCACGACCTTCATATTAATGCACTGACTGGAGAGGTTAATGAAGTCTTATACCTGAGAGTATGGAAACTGGCTCACTAAATACTGATAATGTCCATGCTTGGATATTATGAAATTATAGATTGATACCCACATCATTATTACTGATACCCAAATCATTATTATTCATCAAATTAAAAAAAATATACATCACATTGTGAAGAACTAAATTCATATATACAAATAAACATCTAATTCACAAACATGTGTCTAACTTTTGATGTACTCAATAGATTGGATGGTTGCATTCGAATCTGTGGAGGAGCAATGTGGCCCATAATAGGAAGCCAGGAGGTGTGTACTGCTTTATTGTGCCTGATAAAATGCACATTGCACTGATGAATTGATTATGACAGTCATACGAGAACTGTTTAACCACACTGGAGAACAGTACCCTCCAGTGGAGTACGCTAATCAGATTGCTGATGCTCAAAGTGTAAAGGCAGATGAATTCACAAACCTTATGCCTTTATCCTAGCACCTGTTTATATAAAATATTCCTTTCAGGATGTTCTGTCAATACTGAGATCCGCATTACAGTTAACAAATACACGAGTTTGAGATAATGTAAAGAATGCCAGATTAACCTTTGAAAATAACAACAGGAAGCCCACAGTCTGAAAAATTATAAAGGGGCTGAACTGGGAGGAAATGGACAGCAAAAAACGGGAGATGAGATGTATGGGGAAGTATAGGCTGGACGAATAATGCTGAAGATTTACGAGCAGAATGTGGAAGTGAAGAGAGGACCACAACCATAAATTAGCATTTGATTTCAGGAAGAAGGGAGTGTGGTAGTTTTACCAAGTCAGTATGGGAACCATGGACAGAAATAAGTTACCTATGGAGGTACGACAGCTAATCAAAAACTAAGAAGCACATGGTCATAAGAAAAAATGTAATAAAATTTGACAAAAGCGTTACTTTTTTAATTATAAGGCTTCTTTGGCTGGGAGATCCCCAAGGGGATAGTTCGACTGCCTAGAGGTGCTTCTTCTCCCTCTGCCTTGAGCCTGTGGGCAGGGTTGCGCCACATAAAAATGTTATTGACACAGGAAACAGATTACAATCAACACAACAACTCTATGTGTTCTGAAGATATATTGTGTAAGGCATGAGTAACACAATACAACCACATTACATTGAATAACAGAAAGCTGCATCAGCGTAGTCAGTTTGGTACACGGCTGGTCCACGTGGTGTTTCGGGATAGCACTTCTGCGACATGACCTAGATAACTACGAGCGCGATGACTGACTGATGACTGGTGAGCAACTGAGTCTCTTCCTGCTGGCCGGCGTGTGCTATCAGATGCACAATACTGCTCAGCCCTCTGGCGGCCGCTGCCAACTGTTGCGCGCTGATTGTCGTTTTGAGTGGGTGCGCAAAGTCTGCGGTTGCTGTTGGAGTCTCCAACGTAAGCTAGATCTCTTCTGGTGTCGTGGCATACTGTGGAGTATCGCCACAAGCCCTACACTAAAGGAGGAATCCATTTGTCTTTGAATCATGCTACTATGTTCTGTGTGCAAGAAGTTGTTTGTAAAATTTGTAGTTTATGAGGTGGAGATTGAGAATGTCCCAGTATTCGCAATGATGATTGTGGGTAAACCACCTAAAAAAACAGCAATCAGGACAGCTGGTATGTGGGGGTGACTCATGCCTGGTCCCATTGTATCTTACCAATCCAGTGTGTTGGTGCCTTAGTGCACTCAGACACACTGAGGGGCCAAACCCACATATAAAAATATATTTTAATTAAATGAAGTTTTTTTTTCTGATCTCTGTACAAGATATATAAAAGCCAGATTTTTTTTAAAAAAAATCTATTCATACTGTGATTCCAGGCAAGAGTCAAGAATTCATTTAGTCATCTGAGTGGTAAAGCTGCTTTGCCAGTTCGTTTTTCATAGGCCCAAACGTTTAAAAATCACTCCGAGACAGATCAGGAAGGAGATGATATCAGACTTCACACTTGAATTTGTTGCAGCCTTTAATGATATCTATTGAATGCAGTGTCACATTGTCATGGAGAAGTACAACAAATTTTCTCAATTGAGGGTTTCACAGTAAGAAGCTGCAATGATTGATACACTGTAGGCATAAATCCTTTTGGGTTTTTTCACATGTGGTGAAGTGTACGACCCTCTCACATGAACTGATTCTAGATGGGAATAATAACCTGATGTCTCGTACTCCATCACTACCATATAGATAAAAAAAAATACTTTCCTACATTCTCTAAATGTTGCAAAAATGTGTTTGGAACTAGGTAACAGCAATATTTGTATTTGTATTCCTTCAGTAACCAAGGCACTGTCCAGGAGCACAAAATTTTCTCTTCTCAGTAGGTTGAATGATTTATTGAACACTGCAAAAAAAAAATAAAAAAAATATCCACTATCTTGACAACTTCAGTAAAAGATTTGATGCTTTCCACCAACAACTACAATATGGATTAAAAATAAAATTTCTAGTATAGTTTTGGCTGTATCATATCTACAAATAGAAATGCTAGAATTAAATTTCAACAGTGGATCATAAACAGAACCGTATTTAGGATCTTCAGGCCATAATCTATAAATTTGGTGCAGCTCCTCTATTAAAATCAATTAATTATTAATAAATTAAGAAACTTTAGGATAGGGGAAATAAAACAGATACCCATCACTTACCACAGATGAAGGCAGGAGGGCGAGATGAACACGTAAAAACACAAAAAAATAAACACAAATGCACAATATTTCGGCATGAGCATGTGGCAGGTTGGGATGTGACCACATCTTTCCCCCCACCATATGTCTCGCCTCTCACATGATTAAGGCTCATGCCGAACTATTGTGCATTTGCGTTTATTTTTTTGTGTTTTTACGTGTTCGTCTCGCCCTCGTGATTCATCTGTGGTAAGTGATGGGTATCTGTTTATTCCCCCCCCCCCCCTATTCTATCTTATTTTCAGTGCCTCATGGCAGTGTGTTCCATTTTCCAATTATGAAACTTTTTACTGCAAAACATTAGATAAAGTAAAGATAATAAAAATATACGAGGATAATTTACCGAAGAATCAAAAGTTCGAAACATGTTTTCTGTATCGTTTCAACTGAAGTGAATGAGGTTAGCAAATGATGTTAGCACGTTCAATTTTACGACTGATGATTGATAGATAAGGTGCTGCTTATTGTAGTTGTGTTGTTGCAACCCCACAAAAGCCAGTGGAATTACAAACTCAAAAATTTTAACAATAATATGAAAGAGTAGGCCTACATATAAAATATAAAACAAATGATAAAAGATGATTAAGATCACGAAAGCATGGAATAATGGTTATTTACAAATGCATGTCTATAGGAAGACAGCGACTAAACTGTTTTTAGACAGCACTCCACTAATCAGAGCCTTCCCAAGCCACAACAAGTGACAATGATTCCTGAATGCTGAAATACATAATTTTAAAAGAAATAAAAAGTGACTTAAAACACCAAATTAAATAAAAATAGAATTAACGGGCCTATTGAATTCAAAATACACCTATTCCCCAACTATAATTGAATGTAATTTTTTTATAAATACTTACTTTCACACAAAACATTAAAACGCGCAACTCCCACCGATACTCACGGTTTACATCATATACAAAATAAATTTATATTATCTAACCCTCTGGACATTAAGGCTAGGATGCATGCAGATGCAATAAGTTTAAAAGATACAAAGTCTTTCTATGATTTGATCCTCAAACTAAGTAAAAAGTGATATTACATGAAAAACTATAATATTTAAGAAAAGTGGACCAATAATATCCACAACAAGAATTTGAATAATGGGGTACTTCCCAACTTTCTCGACACACCCAAACATGGTGTTAAACTGAAACTGATGATTAACTGTTTCTAAATAATATCCTCTTCATCCACATTTTACAGATAATTTGCCAGAAATTAAATAAAAAAATGCCCAAATATGAGATTGCCACCAGCATTCCTAAAAAAAAAAAACCTCTTAAAATGTTGATTAATTGATTTTCTTGGTGCGTCAGCTTCTCTTCATTGAAAAATTGGCACGAAATTGACAAATGGAAAGTATATGCCTGAGCTACATTCCAGCAACACCGGCCATGTTATATCGATAGATGTAATCAGAGACAATTTACTGTTCAAGTTGTAAACAAATATGACGTTTCCAAGATAGCCTAGCTACCTAGGGCGGAATTTTTTAATTATTTTTTATCTTGGTCCAGGCCTCGTTTCAATTTAACCATACGCTCCACAAGAAAACAAAACTTTTTTAGGTTGCACCGATAACTTTCGTATCATTTTTACAGTTGCATATAATCTCATATTTTAAATTAATTTGTGATAATTAGTCCATAAAATGTAAGTGGAGAATGTCAAGAAGACATATCGGGTATTATCGAGCCGGGAATACCGCTGCCTCGTGACTGTTAACGTGACGTCACGTTCACGTACAGTCATCCGTGTAAAAACCTATGTCTATTGTGACCGAGCTACGCTCGGTCACAATAGTTTAGAACTGTTCAATGTTTGAGGTGAAGCTCACATTTCATCAGAGAAATATTAGAAAATATATCTGAACATCTGGTTGTGTTATCGGACATCTGCGGCCGCCTGCATCTGATACACCTTCAAGATATCAGTTTATGTTGATATTGTACAGCTATGCTACGCTCGGTCACAATAGACATGTTTTTATACAGATGACTGTACATGATGACGCCACGTTAACAGCCGCGAGGCAGCGGTATCCCCAGCTCGATAATACCAGACATATCAACACAAAGAATCCAATTTTCAACAGGTTAGTACCATTGTATGATAGAGGGGAAAAATCGTGTAGTTACTGAAAACACCATGTTTATAATGCCTCCTAAAATATTACTTCGGAAATAGCGCAATCACTGGGACTCTTCAAAGAATTGTCAAAGAATCGTCTGAAAACTGTTGCACATGTTCGTTGGGTGATATTATTTAATATATGTTGCTATTAGAGCTATAAAATATATCCATCCTCACAAACTTCACTTGAAAAGTGTCATAACGTAAGGTGACTGGGAGAAAGCATAGAGCCATGTATAATTATAACATTATGGTTGCTTCGACTATATTATTATTGATTTGTTTCTATTACACCCGTCAAGATAGTGTATAACACACAAACCTCAAATTCAGTACACACTAAGTGATGAGAGGAAGCTATTTGTTATTGAATACGAATCCAGTGATAATATTATTACGTGCAACAAAATGCATCAACGACCAACAACAATGAAAACCAAACCAAACTTTATTATGAAAACAAAATTTATAGTCTATTAAGCTACAAAAGGAAGCATCTATGTCAATTTTGGTCCAGGCTGCATTCCAACCTATCCACAGGCACCACTAACGATGCGGCTTGAAAATCATGATAAATGTTTGATAAATCCAAATTTCTAGCGAATTATGCTTTAACAACCAAACACCATTTTAGCACAGACTGCATTTCAACTATATAAAAGTAAATTCCTTCGACCTAATGCTGAAACAAGGTTATTGCCGCACTTTCAACCTAAACATAAGCTACATTAATATTGCTGCAACCTACTTTGATAAATGCCGTAGAATATTAACATCTTGGACATAACATGCGGATATGTTTCTTGATGATGCAATACCTATTATCGTTGGACGTCACATATGAGTACGTAAATGAGGCAACCAATGTTCGATTACGGTTCAAAGTTTTTTTTCTTTAGTGTGTAACTATTTTCCTATTTATACTTTTATAGCAACATATTCCCAAATAATAACATTCAAAGAACGTGTGCATGGTCATTATACTTCGCTATAGGCTTCTCCCAGTCGCTCGCGGTATAGCATTACCGCACTTTTTGAGTGAAGTTTGTGAGGTATCTATATATTTTACACCTCTAAGAGCAACATATATTAAATAGTATCACCAAACGAACATGTGCAACAGTTTTCAGAACAAAATGACAATTCCTTGATGAGTCCCAGTGATTGCGCTACTGCCATTACTTTGATTGTCGTGCAGATAATTACTATATTATCTATGTACAAAAGAAGTGAAATTGGAAATAGCAGTACTGGTGATGATGTATACAACTGCATTATTACCTTTTCTACTACTCCCTAAAAATAATTGATAGCCAGAAGGTGAATTTTTGAGATTACTCTAGATGTTGGTGCTGTTACACCAATTTTTGGGATTAATGGAGATCGCGATCCCAAAAGGAATTGGTGTCATAATATTGCAGTAGTCAAACACAAGACATCACTAGAAACACTTTTCAAAGTACATTTGACAGGCTGTATTACAATCTAATTTCTACTCAAAAATAATGGTCCAGGCTGTATTACAATGGAATTGCTGCTTGAAAATAACACGTCTTGACTACAGCAGTATTATGAAGTCATTAGTGAATGATGATGTACCGGAATTGCGATCTCCAGTAGACCCCAATTTTTTGTCATTCTAGCCAACGATACACATCAAGCCATGTAAAATGTGAGCACAGCTAAAAATATCACTAGCAAGATTTGCATAGAAAACAGTTTTTCTCACGAAAGGATAAACAAACCGCTCTAACCCCTTAAAAAAACTAATCATACATGTATGACTATAAAATTATATTTCAGTTCCTGTAAATTCTATATAATTAAAAAAAAAATGATCCTGAAAAAAAACCCACACCCATTAAATAAAGAGATTGAAAAAAATACAGGCAACATTATTTTAAGCACTTAGTTATCATGTCTCCAATGGAATCCACCTGCTTATGTCTCAATGTGAGACCTGAATGAACTAGAAACAGCATAAACAAGCCAAAGAAGAAAACAGAGCTTTGCTGATTAAACAATGTGTCTCCACTCAACCCTTCATTAAATATAAAACATAAATATGACCAATTACAGGCCCTTCCATTTTAAATTTTTTATTATCATGTAAATTTAAAATGTTGCACACCCTTCCTCTCAAATTTTATTTTAGTGTCCTCCTAGGTCTTACACTTGACATATGCAGCTGCTTCAGAAAATATTTCTAGTGGCGTCTTCCTTTGACTACTGCAGTATAAGGACATCAAGACCCTGTGATAATCTCCAGTAGTACTAAGAAAGGTAAGAAATAAATCAATTTTTCTTCTGTAATGCTTCAATCGATCAAGTAGGTTCAAACTCAATAATAATAATAATAATAATAATAAAAAACTCTGGACATGAACTACTGACGACTTGCATAGTTCAAGTGAATAGGAAGAATCATTTATAAGTCAAGCAACACCCATAAAATAACAAGCCTGCATAACTTTTGAAATCTACCAACTTACATTTGTTTACCAGAGAAAATAAGTCTTTGTTGTTGAGGTGGAATCCCTTCTTTTTCTTCCACTCTCTCTTTGATTCTTTCTACTTTATCGGTTGGTTCGATATCAATTTCAATCTGAAATGTCAAACACGTAATTGACTAAGGCGAGTAGAAATAAAATAACTCTGAAACATATAATTCATAGAAAAAAGTTAAAAGCGCTATTGAAAACAACACTGTGGGACTAGTACTCTCTATTTATTAAGCGCGACATGATTGATAAAGATAAACAGTGCCCAAAGCTAATGCGTATAAATGAATGAAGGATTTTAATTGATTAAATACCCTTAATGCCAAAAACTAATAAGAAATCATACAAGATACACTCACCTCTTTTCCAGTCAACGTCTGCAGGCCAAACATGAAACAAACATAACAATAAGCGTTGAACACTATACAAACAAGAACTTTCATAAGAAGGTTAGTAGATCTATACTTACCTTCACTTTGATCAGCATATTTTGGTTTATTAACTACTAACGACTTCAAAAGAACTTCCCACAATCTTCCCTCTTCAACTTCAGAGAACAAATGCAATATTTCAAAGATATTTGTTGCAATCAAGTTTCTAAATACCATGGAGGAAGGAATCCTCCATGCTAAATACAGAATCAAACATCATCTATGTACCTACTACCTACCCAAAAAAGATTTAATGACTAAGATTTTATCTATCGATAGTTATTATTTAATAGTTCGACTAAAAGAAGAATATTTTACTGAAACATGATTAAGGTGGTACGCTAACAATATGCTGATTAATGTCAGCTCACAATGCTATATCCAAGATTAATAAATTCTGCAGGTTCGTAGAAATTTAAAATTCCGATATAGTTAAAAGTAATGCTGATATTATTATCACTGATTTCAATGAAACATACCCGGTGGTAATTTTGCAACACATCTCATTGTGTATTACGCAGATTTTCACGTTAAATTTTTTTCATTGTCCGAGGGAAATTATTAAGCACCTCGCTCGATGATTTATTCCAGCCCCTAAATTCCTGACAATACAACACCCTCGTTATATACATATCATAATAGAAGAGACTAAATATGGGGTGTGAATAGAAGCAATTTTAAAGCAAAATAATTACATGACAAAATCGATGTATTCACCAGATCCAGAAGCACTGTCACATAATAATAATCTACATAATGGCATTTATTTTGTAGCTATATACTTTTGAAAAAAATTCTTCTACTGATTAGAAGGACTAGCCAACAACAACAAAATGTTTTAAACTTTTTCTCAATTTAATCATATCTCTTATCAAGAATTTAACATGTTTTGTTACTTACTACTCACTGCTATAAAGACGTCGACATAGACATCGACGAGGGTTAAAAAACTGAACAAATTATAGTGCTTGGTAATACTCGTAAAGATAATTTTTATTTCCAGTTACATAACCGCGGATTTAATAGTGGTCTGGTTAAAAAAAAAGTTTTAATGCGTTTGTTTTCAAAAAGTTTATTGCTATGGTCCTGGATTCAAATCCCGGTAGGCGCAGAAATTTTTAAGAGTTGTGTTTGATCATATGAGCTATGCCAGATCGTTCCGTGGTTCGAATTCCACGCTAAGCCGTAGGTTCCAGAGGAAAAGAAATGGCCGTCTTACCTCTAGCACCATGGCTTATTATGCCTCCTTCGGGAGGACCCAACCAACTGTCGGGTTCTGGACTAAGTTACATTTACGCTAACTGTGTATTTTACTACTGGTTTAAAGTAGAATATAATTGGAGACTACAAACAACATTAATGTGTATGTTGATTTGGACACCAATGTTAAAATTCTTAACTTCTTGAACGGCTCTCTGCAGGATGTTTTATTGCTAATTTCACATATAATTCTTGTTACTCTCTTCTGGGCTATGAATGCATTGTCTCTGTGATCTGTCGATAATTTTGCATAAGCAAAATAAACTGTTATCTTCTCGCGCAAATCTGAAATTGTGTGATTCCAAATGTTAAGTCACCCAATCGCTTTAGTAAATTAGAGACATTTAAACTCCAATTTCATTTATGAACAATATCCAAACCTAGAACTTTCCTCTTTCGAACGAACTGGACATCAAATTTTACACTCCTATGGAGTTAATAATTATGATTTAGGAATTGCGTATATTGAGTTTTATTGTATGGTAAAGACTAGGCCCTGCCGACTAAATGTTAATACCAGTTAATACAATAAAAGACCCATATATATCTGTCTGTCTGTGTGTATCTGTGTGTTTGTTCAGCAGAAAAATCTAGAGTTTCTTAAATTCCTATAATTGTCCCATGTGCAAAAAGGACATATTTCGAGTTTTCAGCTATAACACAGACTAGATCATTTTATATATTTACACTACCTACACTAATATTATAAATGCAATAGTAAATTTCTCTGTCTGTTAGTTAACTGAAATTTGATAAGGCAATACTATGTATCATTAGGAAAGACAAAGGACAGTTTTTTGGGGTAAATTATGTACTGTCATGGAACTTTGAAATCTAACGGAACAGACGGATAATGTGTGCAAGTTCCTGTAATGTTATATCACTTGCTCAGGCTTTGTTTCACTAGCAGTGAGTTTTTTATGAATTTCCTATAAATTTTATGTACAGAAACAATTTTTTGTCTCTGCTGTGTAGTATAGACGCGGATTTGCGGTACACCAAACTATTATTTTGTGTTTACCTAAATGTTTTTGGCATCAATACGTTTTGTCTTCTTTTTTGATATGTATCGCAGATGTAAATTAGACCTAGACCATAGGTCTAGTAGAGCACTAGCATTTAAGTAATAGAGCCCAAGAACCTGATGTTCATGCTGAAGAAAGAAGACAAGGAGAAGCCGTGAGATAAGCTGCCCTCAGGGCATCAGATTCCCAGTTCAAGCCCGGCGGAATTTAGATGCAGAGCGTCACGCTGTTCTTAGAGTGGCTGAAACTGAAGAGCAGATGCAAGTCCGGTGGACCTCAGATGCCTTGCGTCTCTTATAACTGACATACAACTCGGATAGCCATTGGAATAGTCTCAAAGATGTCTTGATTTGTCTGGTAAGTGACAGTCCGAGAGAAGGCGAGCTTTTACATCTAACACATGGAAATCTTTTAACAATGCTGCTTTTGATTGTGAACCATTGGTAGATTTTTTGGTCATCAGTTAGTGATTCCAGAAAAAATTGATAAAAAATTAGGTATTGCGAAGCAGTAAAGTGGAAAGAGGAAACTAATGGTATGTGTTGTTGTGGTGGGAAAGTTTCGCTTCTGTCACTAGGTGTGCCAGAGGAACGGCTGAAAACACTACTTTTATAAGAAGCTAATGAATCGAGAAGTTATTGAACAAAAATAGAAATACAATTCTTGCTTCCATATGACTTCATTTGGTATAGAGAGGGAAATCATAATGTCCGGTTTTCAGCTACTTTCACAACTCAGGCACAAATTTACTCGTCATATTATCCCGACACCGTGTTTTTTGAACCACATTTCATGTAACTTATAGCTTTCTGTCAGGGGTGTAGCTACCTTAGGGCTAGGCGGTTCAGTGCACCGGGTTCTCTACGCTCAGGGGGCCCCCGAGCACAGCTGAGGGGCCCTCAAGCGCATCCCAGAGGGTCCCCAAGTGCAGGAAATAAAATTCTAAGTTCACATGTAAGAAGTTGCGGATAAGAGTTAGTCTTGTATATAATTTCGTTAGCTCACGATGATAGTTATTGGATAGAGCTCTCATAGACTGGCAGATGATGGCCGATGTCAGCCGACACAAGCCGATGAGATTATTAGACGTGTTTTAGTATTGTTTTTCGTAGTTTTTCATTTTAAATTAATACTTATATGGCAAAACTTTATTGCTTAGAAAATGTGGAATTGAATTTAAATTTTCGACTTAATGAAGTCCTACAGTCGTTACCATTTTTTATATCACTAATGTCACTTTTCAGCAATCTTTAGGTATTTATATTAGATATCCGACCGGTTCTTACATCAGAAGTGAGGTTAATACTATTGAAAAAAAAGAGGGCTAATTTTTTTATACTATTATGTTTATTTACTTTTGACGTTGTGTGCGTGTTCACTGTGACTAGGTCATTACGTTATTATATGTGTTTCCGCATTGAGTTTTCTGTTTATTTCTTTGTTGTGAAGCTGTAATATATTTCAATAGTTTGATAGTTATTCGCAGTATTCTAGTGCGGTAAAAGCCAGCCTCCTGACTGCCGTTCCGGAGGGAACGATTTGAAACTGAAGCCGTTCCTCGAGTAACGTTTTTAAGGATACAAAGACAGCAGTTTAGCGTGGGAGACGCAGTTCGCTATGTTCTGGAACCTACTGGAAACCGCTTTCAGCTGGGAAATTATAGTCCTACATATACCCCACGTGATGAGTCCCAGCCAATAGTAGTGACACGGTGGAACGCAGTTTTGGACCAATGCTCGCGGCAGTGTGTTCTTCGGGAAACTCCATAGTAAACTCGTAGCTCCTTAAGAAACCGATTATACTATACTGCTCAGAACCTTCATGTCAGTGTTTGAAATTTACCGAAGTTACTGCTTTTTTTTTTTTTTTTTTTTTTTTTTTTTGCTGTTTCGTCGTTGGTAATATTCCTTTTGAAAAACTCGAAAATATCTGTTACGATGATTTTAATATGTTTTCCAATGCCCAGGTATCCTACAGGTTTGCGAATATTACATGATTGTGTTCCTGAACATCGCCACCTTTAATAAAACCCAAAACATAGGCTTTAAACTAATGAAATACAGATACCGCGTACAAAGATACTCATCCTCGACCGACAAAAGGTAACCGATAATCTCGACGGCTGAACATAGGAACAAGGGGATGGTACGGGCAGCCGAGACTGGATGACCGTGGCCGGTCTCGTTTCACGGCGTGGACTATAGCATTTTCAGCTGTTAAACACGTCTCTCGCAGTTTTCGGGATTTCAACTACCTGTGCATCCATTGCTTCTATTTGTGCTACAGCTTTAAAGCGAGACCTTAAACGAGGTTCTCACCAAAACTGCATTTAAAAATTTGTAAGCAACCCTCTGTTGTCAATTCTGCTCCTAATAAATTTCCACATGATAACAACATTACGGTATCGAAGATTTACACAAGATAGAAGAACTCAAGCAAAGAAGTGAAAGGTGCAAGTCTATAGAATGTTCGGGACTAATATAATAAACCCTCTGTCCTTTACAAATTTGATATCAAAAGAAGATAGGAAGAATCAGAGTTTGGTGTAAGTTGGTGAGCGAGTTAGCAGCGAAAATTGGCAGTCGATCTCTGTAATCAAGACATCGTGAGTCGAGTTCCAAGGAAGAAGAGTGGGGCACTTTGCTTTTATATGCAACACAGAGTGGCAAGCGAAGTGGTCACAGCCTTCAACGATACACGCTTAGCTAGGCGGGCAGCCAGGCGTCAGACGTCAGGCGAGAAAAAAGCGATTGCGGTCAATCGTCGCGGGTGTGTCAACTTATATGGCAAAGCAAAGCGGCTCTCCACAAACAAAAAATGTAAGTCTGCAACACCTGGTAGAGGTTTTTTTTTTATTTTTATATCCTGGTACATAATAGCCCAGCACCTAGTATCTACTCTGGGCCCATATTTCCAATATATTACAAGAGGTACATAAGATAAAATTATAGTTTGCAGCTAATAGCTAAATATTGTTCAGGATGTAAAACAAGTTAGTAACGCATAAACTTATCAAATTTCACAAAAATTTGTTACATAATTAAATTAACAATGTGTAAGAATGTATATGATATGTGTTAGTGTTTTTTGATATATACATATATACTGTAAATTAGTAATTTGAATAACATACATTCACACACAATACTACTATATATAATTAAACAAAGAAACTTTCACATACACAAATCACTTATTTCACTGTTGTCCCACTGTTTCTCACTTTGTATATTTACGACACTTTTACACATTTACTCCCGGCACAGCCACTTCGGAGTAACTTACCTCCGTCAGGAGATGACTTCTGGAAGTAGAGGTGTCCTCCTTCGACCCATCGGGAGTTTCTTTATTCGGGAATCATCACTGCTCGGTCGCGGGTCGCTGTCGGTTGAAACGGTTTCTAAGTGCCAAGAACCTTTCTTTGGCTGCTTGTGAGGCCAGATTGCAAGCTTCATCAAGATAGTGCCACAATTCCTGGTCACGCAATATATAAAAAATTCACCTGCCCTGTAATATTTGCTGATATGGAGTTCTTTGTTCCGCTGTTGAAATACACTCCCATACAACATGTTCCGGAGTGCCCTCGCTTCCGCAGTCACAGCTACCATTGTCCACTACTCCTCTTCTTTGCAATTCACTGTTGTAAGGGCCATGACCTGTTATGTAATGTACCAGCCCAGGCGATGGGAGAAGATGCGACATTTTGAGCCTTTCACAGACACTTGGAAACATATCATATGTCCTTCTTCCTGTTGTGCTATCATTCCACCTTTGCTGCCATTCTTCCAATAACAATTTGTTTACTTCTGCAGCTGTTGTTGCTGGTGCTCCCGTGATTTTCTCTACCTGTTCCGGATTCCCTTTCCTGAGCCAGTATAATGCTCCCCGCTTGCGAACTTCCAAGTCCAGAGGCCACACCCCCAGTGCCACGGTAAGGGCATCAGTTGCTGTTGTTTTGTAAGCACCACTCAGCCTGATTAGAATACTTCGCTGTGTCCTCCTCAAAAGTTTGCTGGGTTTTACTTTTCTCAGGTGTTTCGCCCAGACGCTGGCTGCATACCCTACAATTGAAGTTAATATTGTATTGTGGTATATTCGAATAACAAGCGGTGAAAGTTGGAAACGCCTTTGTCCCATACTGATTAATTTATTCATGACTGAGGTGGCTCTCCCACATGCTTCCTGCATATGGGCCATAAAATTTAGACTTTCGTCTAATTTCACACCAAGGTATCGACTGAAGGGACTTCTTCTTATTGTAACTCCGTCTATTTTAATGGTTGGATTGCTCTGTAATCTGCCTTTCAATAACATATAACAGGTTTTTTGAGGTGCTAATCTTAGTTTGACTTGTCTGCACCATCGACTGAGTTCACGCAGAACCTTTGCGCTTTTAGCCTCAATTTCGGCTCTGGTTTTACCCTCTATAATTAAGAATAGGTCATCTGCAAATGCAACAAGTCCCAGGAGTTCCGGCATTCTTTGCAGCCTTGCCATTACCGGTTCAAGCTCAATGTTCCAAAATATCGGACCAAAAATGGATCCCTGTGGGCAACCCTTTGTTAGTTTTTTATCAATGGATACTCCAGGACACCTAAGTTTAACATATCTGTTCTTACAGTAATCTTTAAAGGTGTTGTACAAGTTCTTTGGACAATTAAGTTCCTTAAGCCGTGCAAAAAGTGCAGGCCACCATAGATTATCAAATGCCCCAGATATATCGACAAGGACCCCTATCACGTAATTCTGATTTGAGTTCTGTATCAGATTCATTGTCCGGTTGATTGCATCTTCTGTAGATCTCCCCGCTCTAAATCCATATTGGTTTGGATTCATCCCTTCCTTCTCCCAATGTTCTTGTAACCTCTTGCACAGCACCTTTTCTTGTATTTTTCCCAGCACGTTTAGCAAGCAGATGGGTCGATATGATTTAGGTAATTTTGGATCCTTGTCATCTCCCTTCTTGATGATTAATATCTCACTCTGCTTCCAGATGTTTGGTACTCTTCCCTGATGCAGGCATGCATTATAGAGCTTACACAGAGTGGGGGCTACTGGCACTACCAGTTCTTGTACTACTTCAGCTGGAATACCATCCGGACCCGGAGCTTTATTCCTGGACAAGGAATTTATTGCTTGTACTACCTCCAAGATGCTAATATCAGGAGTGTCGGTGCTACTTTGCCTATGTTGGTCAATTTCCAGACGAAGCGCTCTGTGCTCCATCTCGTCATCTTCCATTTTATCATATGGAAGGAGTTCCTGGAGTAACACTTCTGAAGTAGATTTCCAGCTTGTAGTCATGGTTCCATCTTGTTTCTGTACAGTAGACAGTGTAGTTGGGGGTTGCAAATTTAGAGGTTAGAGAACTGAGTCTTCAGGATGCGATAAATGTTTTAAGCCAATGGCTAAATCAATACCGCAAAATGCAACCCGTACTAATGTTTCTAATTCCGCCTGTAGGGCAATCCAGAATCCATTGATGCCGAGTCAATTTACTTTTGAGGGAACGAAAAAGGATTTGGTAGAAGAGATGAAGATGTAATTTATTTCGCTGATCTGACGAATGAGCAAAAAATGAAATTGCTAATAACTAGATTCACAGAAGAGGTGTTCCGCTAAGTGGTTTGGTAATGAAATCTATAAAATTTGCGTTTCGTACGAGAGCCTGAAGGGAGAATTGATTCCGAAAGAAAAATATTATGCTGTTTTAAAGAGAAAAATTGCCAATTTGTGAAGGTATCGTGGCTATGACAGGCAAAATTCGCTGGAAAAATTAAAGCTAATAACAGTACCTTTAAATTACAATCCGTGCTACAACCTTGCAATTCAATATGAGGGCGATCAACGGGTGCTCGATTCGTTTTTAGGTGGTCTATGGGGAAGAAATTGGGGATTATGTATGTTTACAAAAACCACGTACCCTTGTGAAAGCTGTGGAACACGTAGTAACTTTTTAGCAGGTAAAAACAAGCCGTCGAATGGACGTAAGGTAGTCAAACATGTTTTCAATTCAAAATGGAATTATGTTGCTGTCGGTGAGGAGGAAGGGGATATATACTAAGAAATTGTTAAAGCCAAGTAGCAGTGTTGGAATTTATGGGTAAATAACAATATGTGTAACTAAACAGTAGCAAATTTTATGTAGAAAATCCTTACAGAGGATTTCTGGGAGTAAATATTGTTCAAGCTGTGGAAATGATTATGCTGGAAGATTTTATACCAAAATCAAGGAAATAATAGTGATGGGATATTTTATAGCAGGAAGAATATGGGGAGATTTAATGTTGCACATTCTCGGGGAAATGGTCGCAAAAGGAGTAGATTTGGGTGACACCCCCTTTTTTTTTTTTTTTTTTTTTTTTTTTTTTTTTACTTACGGCTTTACGCCTCGTCGACGGCTAAGGTCATTAGAGGCGGGATGGGACTGGGGACAAGGAACGGGAAGGAATTTGGCCATGGCCTTTTTGAAGGAAGCATCCCGCCTGGAGTGATTTGAGGGAACCATGGAAAACCCAAATCTGGATGCCCGGACGGGGATTTGAACCCGCGTCCTCCTGAATGCGAGGCCAGAACGTTAACCGCTCACCCACCACGCTCGGTGTTTGTTTGGGTGACGCCGCGATGGGCACAGTAATGATATCGGTCGGAAAGGAACCATTAAAGAAGAATATTGGGGGGAGAACATGATAAAAATGGAAAAACGCAGGGTAATTAAAATGGACCAAGGGTAAACAAGTCCACGTTGTCTCATCTGTTTCATTAAAAGAAGTGCCTATAGTAGCTTTAAGAAGGAATCCTAATGTGGCAGACTTGAATGTAAATCTTATTATTAAAGGGCAAAAGTGAAAAGTGTAAAATGCTTTTAGATAAAGGCCTCCAACTTTCTTTGCCGATACAGGCCATTTGTGGTATCCTGGGGTTATACTCAACACATTGAAAAATTACAGGATTTGGGAGAAACGTATAACATAAAAAAATTGTAATTTTTTATAAAAAAATGAAAACCACCTTCAAAAAAAAATTTAGAATCAGTCAGCGGGCAACCTTCCATCGCCAGGAACGAATTACTGCTCTTTAGCACTGTTCGAGGTGACATGGGTAATATGTATGAAAATTCCAAATATTTTACACCAAATAGTGAGGTGGAAATTGTTTTCGCGGGAGATAGTTAGTGAAACAAAATAGACGGTATTTTAATCTGTGGCTTGGCCACGTTGGTGGTTGGCTGGCAGACTGCATCATATGGTAAAAGCTTTACAGTTAATCTAACGTATTATTGTCATTCCTTATTACTGTCAGTTTTTGTTTTTCTTGCTTTTGCTGGTACCGCCTCAAAAAATAACCATCAATATGTACTTGTAACCACTGTTTCTACAGGGAGCAGGCACTCTCAAATTTCTCACTCTGTACTGTACGCTGCCGTGTATGTTGAAAAACGAACTGTCTGATTCGCATTGTTCATCATATGCCCTTCAGGGCAAAAATTATATCTGTCTGATGATCAACTGCCTATTGCAACTCGTGGTACCAGGGGCAATTGTCACTGAGTGGGAGAAAGGGTTGTGGTCTGATGTGAACTGTTTGGTACATGGGAGAAAAAATTTGCTTAGTGGCAGGAGGGTTGTGGTGCGGGAGAGACAAGACGAAGCTGGTATAAAAAGATGGGCACCTGGGACATATGTTACTGAATTACAGAGAAAGTTGTGGTTTCGGAAAGAAGAGATAATTAACTCGTAACTTATAACTCGCTACAAGTAACGTTAGCAAATTTCTCCCTACAGCGGCCAAAGGAGTTTCACTTCAAAAAAATATTATTGAGTTAGGGAAGTATAAATTCCCGTTTTTTCCCGTTGAATTGGAACCTTACTAGGCAGACATTATTAATATGAGTAAATGGGTAGACGAAGTTCCTATTAGTGATGGTCGAAAAATAATGTCACAGCTACATTCACAATGTGACCGGAAAGTCACAGTGACAAAAAGTAGCCGTCACGGAATCTGGACATGACTGAGTAACGTTCACGTGATAACATTTAAGGCGCAAACTGCGATCTTCGGAAAGTCACGGTTTCAACGAAAAGTAGCAGTAAGCGAAAAGAAGACGTTACTCAGACACAGTTACTTCTCTGGTCACGCCATATGTGATAACATTTGGCACAGATACTGTAAATTCTGAATTAAAAAGTAGACCAAAATGTTAGTTTTGTATCAGCAGTTGGAATTTTTCGCTTCGTTTGTTACAAAAATAGTGAATCAACTTAGAAGAAAAATAGACTAAAGCCTTCTTGGTGCGTTTAATGTTGAAAAAACTGGTTATCTGTGAAACTAATGTAATTAAATACTTAAATAAAGATGATTAAAATCATAGTTTTTTGTCATTAAATGCAGGTTTATTGGACTGAAAGGAAATTTTCGCAATATTAATGAAATAAAAATGTTCACTAACTGCTTACATTTTTTATTTCCTGTAAAATGAACTGGTAACACTGTTTTCAGTTTAGGAACTACAGAATAATTTTCACTGAATATTAGATGTAAGACAAAGAAATGTTGGTAGTTAAGAGTGGATGTAACATGAAATTAATATATGGAAAAAATTCCTGTGGATCTTGAAGAGTTGTAATTTGGAGATTGGCATTATGATAAACTTCTGAAGACAATTTGTGCTAATTATTAAATGATAATTCGCGTGGACAATGATTACTTACAGGAAGGCATTTGCTTTTAAGACTACGGTAATCGTTCTTTTGCTTTGAGTCATTTCAAAATCTCTGTAAAGATATTAAATGGTATAGCAAATACTAAGACGGCAGAAAGTTTATGATGCATCTGAGGGTGATGTAGTACTTCTAATGAAAAAATTCGTAATTATTAATGCAGAAATTACAATTTTTTAATATTTTGAAAGTGATTGCTTGGGGACCACTATAGTTGAATTTTGAGATAAAAAAATTATAACTGCTTTTGTTGCCAGAAACTTTACATTACATCTGTAATGTCAGAAAAAATTATTATGTATAACTCATTTTGCAAAATTGGGTGATATTAAATTTAAACATATGAACATGTACGATAAAAATATAATCTTTTCTAGGGTAACTATATTTTCTCTTCACTTTTGAATTGCACAAATTCTACAGATTCACAATAAACAAAGAAATCGTAGGCTGAAGATATTTTGTTTTTATTAAAGAAAGGAAAATAAAACATGTATCGCCGCTGGTAGTATTAACTATTTATTGGTTAACGCAAATTAGAAAGCTCATACTCAGTCGTCTGAACGAACTCTTAACGTGATTTTTCACTGTTCTGTTTCTCTTTGACAGCGATTTCCTATGCGTTGCCTCCTGGTGGCAGGTACCAGCATCATTATACACGTGACCGAGTAACAGCTAGCGTCATTTGCATATTAAAACGTGACTGATTGCTACATTTCACTGTCCCCGTTATTTCGTACTAGGGATGCTCGATGTACATCGATGTATCGAAAACATCGATCACAGTCGCGGAAGTTCCACCAATCCATCATGGATAAAATATTATCGATGTTTACTATTCGATGCATCGAATGAATCCGGTGCATCGTTTACTTTCGATGTTTAACGATGCATCGATATTTTTCATTCGATACATCGAAAGAACACATGCGTTTTTTCGATGCGATAGAATCAGTTTTAAAAACATAAAATTGTATTACTATACGTTATTTTTGTCACCTAAGATATCAAATTACATTTTTTTACTTGAATAAAAAAAAATACATATGCAACACGATTAGTTTTAAGGCAAAACAAAAACTGGAAAATTGTATCGCTATACGTTATTTTTGTCACCTAAAAAATCATATTAAATTTTTTCTTTTAACTTGGATAAAACAAGAAAAAAATACGCTATATGGTTGGTTTTAAAGCTAAACTAAAAGCCAGGAACTTGTATCGCTATACGATATTTTGTCACCTACAAAATCACATCACATTTTTCTTTTAATTTAATTTTGATAAAACAACAAAAAATTACAGTTAACATGAAATTTCGCGACAGTGCAGGGCGGAGCCACACCTTAGGGCAAGGCTAAAAGTACCTAGTAGGCTTAAAAAATTGGCTTAAAGTTACTGCTCCTCATTATAAAATACCCAGCAGAGCAACTGTGACACAGTTGCTTGATGACAAGTATGACGCCTTGGCAACATTAATAAAATCAAAACTCTCAAATGTTGAACACCTCACATTAACAAGTGATATATGGTCAGACATGCAGATGCGCAGCTTTTTGGGTGTCACAGCGCATTTTGGTCTAGACACAGTGTTCGAATCAATGACATTAGGAGTTTATCAACTCAATGAAAGTCATTCATCGGAATATATAGCAGACATGCTCCTTAAGACCTGCAACGATTGGGATTTGATACGCACAAAGTCTCTGCGGTCATTACTGATAACGACCCGAATATGGTAAAAGCTGTGGAATTAGGATTTGGAAAGAAGAAGCGCATCCCTTGTTTCGTTGTTTCGTTGTTTCGCTGAACACTTAATTTAGTTGCTCAAAATATTCTCAAAATACCTTTAGAAAATATATTGTCAAAAATAAAGACCATTGTTACTTTCTTTAAACACAGTTGTTTGGCAAGCGATGATATGAGAAAGTCAGTAAATGCTGAAATAAAGTTAATACAAGGCCTGCCTACACGTTGGAATAGCACATATTATATGATTCAAAGATTTTTGAAGCTTGAAAGTGTTGTAAGTGATATATTTATTTGCCATAAAACAGCATCTCCAATGCTGACTGGTTTGGAATTAAATATCACGTCATTTCTGCTTAACATACTACGCCCACTTGAAGCAGCAACTAAAGAAATATCTGGGGATAAATATTGTACCAGCAGTAAAGTGATCCCTTAGCTGCACTGCATGCTTTCAAAACTTAAATCTGTTGAGGCTGAAGAACCTTTAGTGATGGATGTACATAAACTCGTCCTAAAAGAAATCAACAAACGGATGGGTGCTATCGAACAAGTTTCGTCTTTTGCTATCGCGACCTTATTGGACCCACGGTTCAAAAAACTACATTTTGAAGACCCGATGGCTTGTGCAAATGCTATTCAAAAGATCAAAGATATGATGAAGAGGGAGCTGGAAGAAAAGCGAACAGAATCTGATTCAGATAGCTCAGACAAAACATTGGAAGATTTCAGCCTTTGGTCCGATCTTCACAAACTAGTTTAAAGAAACTGGAAATCAAACAGGACCGAAGAAAGTGTTTCCGACGAGCTGTCTGTCTACTTAAGAACTCCGGTTGGCCGGCTTAGTAAAAATCCGTTAAAAGTATAGTCCGATTATAAACAACAGTTTCAAAAATTGTACAAAATAGCTTATAAATATTTAACTTTGGTAGTGCCATCAGAAATACTTTTTTTGAAAGCTGCACAAGTTTTAAATCAACAACGAAACAGAATTCAAGGAAAGCGGGTTAATAAAATTTTATTTATGCAAAGTTTAGAGAGAAAATATTGGGATTTATAAATTCCAATTAGATTAGAATCCCAACAGTGCCTCTCTTTCAGCGTTTCCTCGCTTTACTTTTATTCTATCTTTCTATTCTAATTTATAAATCCCAGTCATTTCAAATTGCCTTTGTAAAAGACTAATTAAAAATATAATTCAAATAAATACTTCATTTTGCTAGTTTCCTAATCTTTGTCTCATTTTTAAGCTTTCTAACCTTTATTAACCGATATATATATATATATCGATGCATCGAAAACATCGATGTTTTTATTCGATGCATCGTGAAACATCGATGCAACGTTTCGATGCATCACATCGAAAAAAACATCGATGTATTTTCTGGATGAACATCCCTATTTCGTACATATAGCCATCTGGTGGAAGATGCTGCACTATTGTTTCGACGTGACAAAATCACAGTTAAAAATCGCTGTGACTTTTAAGTCACTGTGACAGATGTCACGGTGACCGGAAAGTAGCAATTTATCCCATCCCTAGTTCTTGTGTATTGTGCTAATGCAATATAGGTATTATCGTTTGCCATCTCGAGTACGAGAGAAAAATAAAAAACTACACACAAAAAAAGAGTGTATCACCCATTGAAGTTTCACTGTTTGCGTGTGTAAACACTGATACAACCACCAGTTGTCTAAAGTCAAGGGAAAAATTTGTTAGCGTTACTCGTTAGGCGTTTAGTGCACATGTGGCTCAACATTCTTCGCGTGCGCAGAACCTAATGTGTATGATTTAATGGCATCAATAGTTGGATACTTGTGTATGGCTCAATGTCAGATTGAAAATAAACAAATCATTAGGATTGTACCAGTGTACAATTCTACTAATCATCTACCGAAGCCCCTATATTTCACACTGCAGCCACCACTACCTAGCGCAGATTACTTATGTTTGTGTGTGGTAGTTGCATGCAGTTTCCCAAAGTGCTCAAAGTTGGCCGAATTCCTGGAGCTGTAAGGGTGAGGGAGATATGGTGGTTGAAAGTGGTCGATCTGGGCCATTTTCAAATAAAGACCAAAGACATGTGTGTCCCTTTATTTAACTTTTCAGCCACAACTACTTAGCTCAGACCATTGGTGTTTGTGTATGATAGTAGCATGGAGTCACACATCGTGGTCTACGTTGGCCGAATTTCTGTAGCTGTAAGGGTGTGAGAGATATGGTGGTTGAAAGTGATCTATCCGGGACATTTTAATATTTCAACCAAGGACATGTATGTCCCCACATTTCTTTCTGCTGTCACCAATACATAGTGTAAACCATTGGTGTTTGTGTGTAGTAGTATCATAGAGTCTCCCATCGTGCACAACATTGGCTGAATGTAGGTAGTTGAGGGGGTGTGGGAGATATGGTGGTTGAAAGATGTCTACCTGGGACACTTTCATAATAACAAAGACGTGAGTGTCCGTATATTTCACTTTTCAGCCACAACTACATATCACAGACCTATGGTGTTGTGTGTTGTAATAGCATCGAGTCATCTATCGTGCACTGTGGTGGTTCGATGGCGGTAGGCGTGGAGGTGTGGGAGATATGGTGGTTGAAATTGTTCGACCTAGGCTATTTTCCCATTTCTACCAAAGACCTGGGTGTCCCTATATTTCACTCTACAGCCAGAACCACCAAGCGCAGACGACTGGCGTTTGTGTGTGATAATAGCCTGGAGTCTTCCTTCGAGCACTATGGTGATTGCATGTCGGTAGGGTGGTGGTTGTAGTTGAAAGTGATTGACCTAATACAAAAAAAGACGTGTGTCCCTATATTTCATTCTGCATAAAGCCTACCTAGCGCAGTCCACTAGTGTGTGGTAGTAGCCTCGAGTCTCCTAACATGCACCATGGTGGTTGCATGTCAGTAGATATGGGGGAGTCGGAGATATGGTGGTCAAAATTGGTCGAATAAGGGGATTTTCATATTTTGACAATGAACATGTGTGTCCCTATATTTCACTCTGCAACCAAAAGTACGTAGCGCAGAGTACTGGTGTTTGTTTGTAGTGGTAACCTTAAGTCTCCCAACTTGAACTAAGGTGGTTGCATGTCGGTAGCTGTAGAGGCGTGGGAGATATGGTGGTTGAAAGTGGTAAGCGAAGGACATTTTCATATTTTGATGAAAGACATGTATGTCCCTATATGTCACTTTCCAGCCCCAACTAACTGTCACAGACCACTGTGTAACATAACCGTTGAAATTACGGATATAATTTCAGTATGAATTGTGATCTGAGAAGTAAATGTAACGTCTTTGGTGTTGAGCGATTACTTAGCGCGCTTTGAAACAGTCTTGTATTGGCGATGGTAGAGTAAGCTACGGTCAGCGAGAGCTTATATGCCGCGGCCGGGAGCATGTGTGTGTGCGTGTCGCTTAACCGAGGCTCAGAGTTGTAAGACATTGTGTGGACATTCTGAAGGTATTTTTTTGTGGACTATGAAGGTTATTTTGAATGAACTGGTTTCCCATAAACTGTGTATGTGGAACTGCTATTGATTTGGATCACGTCGATTGTGTAATAATTAATTACGGGGCTTGTATTGAATGTTACAATCCTTGATTATCCTCGAACCTGCATTCTTTGGAGAAGAAGTTTAGTTTTTAAGTATCTGCTGGCTTGCTTAGATATTTGTAGTTTCGGAGGAATAAATGTGAGTGAACTGTGAAAGCTGAATTGCTGTGTATTCCTCAGTACTTGCTTACTTGTTTTCTCTGACTACAATTCTAGTTTATCTAACTAGTAAAGATCAGCAGATTGGCGACCGCACGGCTGACCGAACATTTTTATTTATAATTGATAAGTGATAATTAATCTAAAGCCCCAACAAGTACTACGACAAAATGACTGTGAGCTTGCATGGCGACCGTGACAGGACGTGTGGTTAAATAGGCATCTGGAGGAGAAATTAACTTTCAATTCCAGAGCATACACACGAGGATAAAGAGGACAAAGGATAAATTACGGCGAAGTGAGAATAAAGTGACAATTAGGCGCGAAGACGACAATAGTCAAAGTGGAAGATATAACACTACAACGACACGAGGCAGTGAGTCAAAGACGGCGAGCGAAGATAATCTACTCGGAGACCAGTGGAAGTGGCGCATGAACTCGACGAGCATTTCCGAGCGGAGCCGAGAGCAGCCGAAGGGAGCCGAGCCGGAGCAGCCGACACGAGCGGAGCCGAGAGCAGCCGAAGGGAGCGGAGCCGGAGCAGCCGACACGAGCGGAGCCGAGAGCAGCCGAAGGGAGCCGAGCCGGAGCAGCTGATTCGAGCCAACCTGCGACCAGCCGAGCTGAGCCGAGCAGACCCGAGTGAAGACACCAAAGCTAAGTGCGCGTGTTGCTGCTAGCGAGCTGCTGCGAAGCGTCTTTTCCTATCTGTTCCGTTCCTTTAATATTTTTCCATAATTTCGAGTCACGCATAGGAAGGAAAACCGAGTTGAGTTTTTCTCTCCTTTTTGCCCATTCCTTTGTCATTCTGGTGACACTTACTGCATGTTGACGCAGCACAAGTAGTTGGTTTCAGTTTGCATGCATTTAATTCTGATATGTTGATTGAGTTTCATGAATAGCAGCGTTGTGTTGGTTTTGTTTGCTGTGAATTGAAGGGGGGGAAGTAAAGCAACTGAGTTATTATCATAATTGGATTTTCCCGTTGGATTTGTAATATAAACTTACTGAAATGGGGGAAGAGACGGAGTCAAAATTGGCTGAAATGGCTGAAATGCTGGCTAGGTTGATGGAAGACCTTAAGGACTCTAATGATAAACTTCATTCCAAATTTGAAACCCTTAATGGTAAACTCGAAGTGTTGGGGAGGGAGCAGAAATTGCACGTAGCAGAGTTAGGAAGAAAATTTGACGATTATGGTAATTTGTGGATCGGGCAGTTGGATAAGGTGTCCTCTCAAATTTCCGAGGTAGCAGAACCGGTTAAGAGGCCAAATGCGGACGTAATTTCACAGAACGGAAGCGGAGGATTGAGGAAGAAGAAAATTCAGGAAGAAGTTTTTATTTTTGACACTATATTAGGTAATGTTTTAAAGGATGAAGGTGAAGTAAATTGTAAAAGTATTATGGCTGCGGAAACAGACGTTCAAGGGTGTCAGGAGGAATTTGTGGAAGACGATATAAAAGAGAAATCTTTTGAAGTGGAGGGATTTTTTTCTGTGAATACGGGAGAAGTAAAGTTGGATAGAATCAAGGCAGTAAGACAGCCATATGGCGTTGACAATAGTGACGGGAGCGGGAGCGGTGGCCGACAGTCGGTGCGTACTAGCGTATACCGGAGCACTGTTGGAACCTGTACCACAAAAATTTTGACCGCCGCAACGCGGGCGAGCGCAGAGAAGCAGGCGGGCAAGTTGTGTTACGCCCGGGAGCGTAATAATTTAGCTGAATCAGTCATTTTTGATGGCGGAAGATATGAAGAAGTAACTGGTAGACAAAAACCTTTTCAATTTGTAGATGGAGAAATTAAAGTCGACAGAAAATCTATACGGTGGAAAATAAATGAAGAAAATAAAATTGACAGAAAGTCTATAAGGTGGAAGACGGAGGAAGGTGGTCGGACAAGTATCAATTCACCCGATTGTGACCAGACTAAGAAAACAAGTAATCCTGTCCTGTTATTTTCATATTTTATT
Source organism: Vandiemenella viatica (assembly GCA_031002005.1). Lineage (NCBI taxonomy): Eukaryota > Metazoa > Arthropoda > Insecta > Orthoptera > Morabidae > Vandiemenella > Vandiemenella viatica. Next base: position 371,616,492 of record JARYHS010008074.1, on the reverse strand, counting down.
ACTTATGTCTTTTTCAATTATCAATCCTTTTTCTGAGAGAAAATCTCTGTATCACTATAAACCCTATTTTCCCTTTACCTTCGAAGACGCGAGCAGTAATGTAGTAGCACGAAGAAGTGTGGTAAAGTGAGTGAAGTGACGCGGGTGATGTGCTGCTTAGAGCAGAAAAGTGTACAGGTCATTGACCTGTGTGTAGCTGGTGTTTACATTGAAAGCAATGTTTCTGACAGCAAGCTGTCAACTTGCTATTGAATACTAATTCATGTCCTTTTTTCTATTTTGTGTTCTGTGGGTTTTTTCCTTTCTTATGTTTACTGTTTCGGATATGTCTGGTGTGTAATATTTTTCTTGTATGTTTGTTGAACTTAATATGTATTTGCTTCTGTTATTGTAAGTGTAAGCAAGCAGCCACGCAGACTTAGCGTTATGTTTGGTAATATGTATTGGTATGTGCCCAAGTTTCTATGTAAATGTTAACAGAAGTGGTCTGTAATGACGAAAGTTTGTACCTTTTCAATGCCAACTTTCGCCACATTCCAACCGGGGGAGTGTGACATAACAGTTTTTTTTTTGATAATTGATCAATTTTATTTGAAACCAGATCAATTATCACAAGGTTGTTAGTTAGGGAGTGTAACATAACCGTTGAAATTACGGATATAATTTTAGTATGAATTGTGATCTGAGAAGTAAATGTAACGTCTTTGGTGTTGAGCGATTACTTAGCGCGCTTTGAAACAGTCTTGTATTGGCGATGGTAGAGTAAGCTACGGTCAGCGAGAGCTTATATGCCGCGGCCGGGAGCATGTGTGTGTGCGTGTCGCTTAACCGAGGCTCAGAGTTGTAAGACATTGTGTGGACATTCTGAAGGTATTTTTGTGGACTATGAAGGTTATTTTGAATGAACTGGTTTCCCATAAACTGTGTATGTGGAACTGCTATTGATTTGGATCACGTCGATTGTGTAATAATTAATTACGGGGCTTGTATTGAATGTTACAATCCTTGATTATCCTCGAACCTGCATTCTTTGGAGAAGAAGTTTAGTTTTTAAGTATCTGCTGGCTTGCTTAGATATTTGTAGTTTCGGAGGAATAAATGTGAGTGAACTGTGAAAGCTGAATTGCTGTGTATTCCTCAGTACTTGCTTACTTGTTTTCTCTGACTACAATTCTAGTTTATCTAACTAGTAAAGATCAGCAGATTGGCGACCGCACGGCTGACCGAACATTTTATTATAATTGATAAGTGATAATTAATCAAAAGCCCCAACAACTACGACAAAATGACTGTGAGCTTGCAACTGGTAGTAGCCTCAAGTCCCCAATCGTGCAATATGGTGTTTGCATACACGAACGAAGCAGTGTATTGATGAAAATTACGGTCTATTTTGTATGTTTTTTTTTATGACAATAGGTTCAGAGCATCATACACTCTGAGAAGAAATGTGACGGAGAACTTGTGAAACCAAGCAGGCCTACAGTAAGATCCTAATAAAATATCTTTAAAACATATTAAAAAGTGCCTCAATTATACTTTAACTATGTGAAACAGTAATTCTGTAAGTGTTTGTCAAATTTTAAGAATTGTAATTTTTGAAATAAAATCTAATTTGAAAAAGAAAGGAACTGTTTGGTGTAATGGATGTGTTAGTATAGAAAAGGTCACGTGTTCGATTCCCGCCTGGTGAAAATATTTTTATTTCCTGTGTTTCTTTCATTTCACTACTATTCTACAATAAAATTCACCGAAATGATAGTTTGGTTTTCTTCGAAGAATTAATAAGTTTTTTTGATTATAGGTGCTATACAAACACATAAAACATAAATTGTCTCCATCAAAAGAATATGTGATGAAAAATAATCCCCCAAGCCTCAATTTCTTCTTGTTGTTGAAGTGGGGAGTCAAATTTCGTTTAAATTTTGTAAATTCCCGGTTTTTTTCCATTAAACTGTAACCACACCAGTTTAATGGAAAAATGTTAATGTTAATATAATGTTAAATACATTATTAATATAAGCAAATGGTTTGTCAAAGTTCCAATTTACCGTACAAATACAATAAAGATATTATCGTTCCTCCACTCGATTGCGAAAGAAACATCAAAAACTTTAAAAAATACACAGAGAAAAGTGTGTATGACCCTTCTTACGCATGTGCAAGCTGATACACGCACCAGTTCTTTTTTTATTTATTTATTTAGCTTCGGAAGTTTTTGTTAGGTGAAAAATCACAATTTCGTGTAGCTGAAAGCATCAGATTAAATCTATTTAAAGATGGCATTGAAACGTTTTTTTATTACAACTAACATGTAATGAAGGCAATAACACGTGATTATCTCTCAGTATTGAAGTTCCACTAACAGTATATTCTTCAATGTCTTTCCATTTATTACAACTAACATGTAATGAAGGCAATAACACGTAATTATCTCTCAGTATTGAAGTTCCACTAACCGTATATTCTTCAATGTCTTTCCATTTTTCTCTCTCTTTTTTACTTTTTTGAGGAGAATATTTTTATCCAACGCAAACGGCCAGTATTAAACTAATGTTATAGTAATTCTAGAAAATCACCTAGTGGATTTTAAATCAGATCCAAAACATTCGAGGCATGTAGGTTTTTTTTATCTTTGCTAACTTGTTCAATCTCTGGCAGAATTTGTATTAAGAATCTATACTTAATGGAGAGCTCACTCCGATGGCAACTTCCCTACACACAGCTTACTATCTGAGATTCAGATGATTATCATTTCCTAAATCAAATAAGCTCCTCACAGACTTTTCTGATGTGGTTGCTTATCAGTCTCTCCATTAATTTACCTACCATTGATACCAAACTGATTGGCCTGTAATTTTCGAGCCGTTATGAACCGTTAATACTATTGCTCTTTTCCAGTCCTCAGTTCAATTTAAATGTATCAAGATAAGATACATTGTCATATCCTGCTACCTTTAAGACATCCATAGTATTGTTACCTACACCAGCTCCCTTATGATTTTTTTTAACTTTCTTAGGCCAATTATGAGATATCCTCAGGATGAATTTCAAATCTTTTAGTTTGGCCATTTCTAATTGTGTGAATAAACTCGTTCTCTTATTAACATCCTCCCATTTTTGAATCATTATTCCTAATGGACTCACTAAAGCAGTTACTTAAAATCTCTGCCTTTTTTCAAATCCTCAGTAACTTCTACATATTTATTTATAATTGTCTCAACACCGCCCCTTCCTCTCAATTTTTTGACATAGCCATAAAAATTTCTAACGATTCCTCGGGGGGTCCTTGTCCCAGTAATATTTTTTGTAAACCCATCTTTAGCTACCACGTTTGTTATTAAGTATTCCTTGTATAGTTGTTTCAAGTAATCCATAATGTCTATTTCTTCAAATTTTTTTAATTTTTTTCTGCCGTTGATCTACAGTATCCCTTTGATCATCTATCTCCATCCATTCACCAGCAGCCCCTAACCTAAAAAAAAAAGGCAATGCCTAGTGAATCGCCACCTGCCAATGATGTCTCTAGGCACGACCCCTAAGACAGATCTAATGCCTTTGCCAAGAAGCAACTCCGTTTCCACGTTTACTCGCTTCACAGCGTGGATGAACTGTGGCTGTTCATGGTGACTTAGGATCTGCATAGTTCAACACTGGTACGCTTGGCCTCGTTCACCACATTCCTCAGGTCACACTCTATACTGTAACTCACGTTTCTGTCAACAGTATTCCCTACACTTTCGACTATCACTACTATATCGTCCTTTGTGAAACGCCTACAAATTGAACCTATATTCTCTATTACCTGATCAAATGTTGCACTAAGTTTGATAAACAACTTGTGATATGGTAGCCTGTACCTAACTGATCCTGCAGAAGATGCCTACAAATCTCCCATTGCTGCTACTTAGGAGAAAAACGCCTTTCTTCCTAATATTTCCTTGCACGCCCCTGTTCATGAAGGCCTGCTGCATCTTACATACTCCAATAACTATATGAGGCTCTTCCCCTCCTGACACTGGTAACAGGTGGAACTTATTTTTTCCCCCACAACTTCTGAAGTGTCTGGTTTCTACATCTTGTGAACCATATTTCCCCCGAGACCTGTTATCAGCTACCAACCATTCCTCTCACCCTCCTTAATAAACCCACCATCTTTCGTTACTGTCTCTATACGATGAGCATCCACAGGCTGAACTTCTACAGGCTGAGCCTCCACAGATTGAGCCTACACTGGTTGAGCCTCTGCAGTTTAAGCCCCTATAGGCTGAGCTTCCACTGGCTAAGCCCATCTCCCTGATTTTTTACAAAGCGCACAAAACCTTGACAGATCATCATTTATTTCCATCTTCACTACATAACCAGTGAAATCACTGCTTACACCCACTACAAGCCACACCATTTGCCACGTACCTGCTACAGGTGCCACAGTTTCCAGGCGTGATTTTTCTCAAATACTTCTTGTATCTTCTTAACAAACCTTAAGAAGTAAAAACAATATAATCATAAATATAATTGATAAATTAGTCTTATCGAATGTATACTATGAACTTAATTTTTTAATCTTATATATATATATATAAAAATAGACGGGTTTTTTTCTATATTTTACTTTTCAGCCACCACTACGTAGCACAGATCACTGATGTTTGTGGGTGGAAGTAGCATGGAGTTTCCTGTCGTGCACAACGTTGGCCGAATGCCGATAGCTGTGGGGATGTGGGAGATATAATGATTAAAGTTGGTCAGTGCAGGGCGCTTTCATATTTCGACCAAAAATTCGTATATCCGTATACTTCTCTTTCCTGCCACAACTACATAACATAGACCTTTGGTGTTTGTGTGTGGTAGTAGAATCGTCTTTCCTGTCGTGCACTATGGTTGTTAGATGTCGGCAGCTATGGAGGTGTGGGAGATATGGGGGTTGAAAGTGATCGTTCTGTGGCAATTTCATACTTCTGCCAAAGACAAAAGTGTCATGGTGTATCACTTTTCAGCGAAAACTATAGATCACAGATAACTGGCGTTTGTGTGTAGTAGTAGCACAGAGTCACCTTTCGATCACAACAGCGGCCGAATTTCAGAAACTGTGGTTGTGTGGGAGATATGGTGGTTGTAAGTGGCCGACCAAGGATATTTTCGTATTTCGACTGTCTCCGCATATGTCACTTTTCTGCCACAACTACATAGCATAGAGCATTGGTGTTTGTGTTTGGTAGTAGAATCGTATCTCATGTAGTGCACTATGGTTGTTAGATGTCGGTAGCTATGGAGGTGTGGGAGAAATGGGGGTTGAAAGTGGTCGACCTGTGGCAATTTCATACTTCTGCCAAAGACAAAAGTGTCATGGTGTATCACTTTTCAGCGAAAACTATAGATCACAGATAACTGGCGTTTGTGTGTAGTAGTAGCACAGAGTCACCTTTCGATCACAACAGCGGCCGAATTTCAGAAACTGTGGTACTGTGGTAGATATGGTGGTTGTAAGTGGCCGACCAAGGATATTTTCGTATTTCGACTGTCTCCGCATATGTCACTTTTCTGCCACAACTACATAGCATAGAGCATTGGTGTTTGTGTTTGGTAGTAGAATCAGTATCTCATGTAGTGCACTATGGTTGTTAGATGTCGGTAGCTATGGGGGTGTGGGAGAAATGGGTGTTGAAAGTGGTCGACCTGTGGCAATTTCATACTTCTGCCAAAGACAAAAGTGTCATGGTGTATCACTTTTCAGCGAAAACTATAGATCACAGATAACTGGCGTTTGTGTGTAGTAGTAGCACAGAGTCACCTTTCGATCACAACAGCGGCCGAATTTCAGAAACTGTGGTACTGTGGTAGATATGGTGGTTGTAAGTGGCCGACCAAGGATATTTTCGTATTTCGACTGTCTCCGCATATGTCACTTTTCTGCCACAACTACATAGCATAGAGCATTGGTGTTTGTGTTGGTAGTAGAATCGTATCTCATGTAGTGCACTATGGTTGTTAGATGTCGGTAGCTATGGGGGTGTGGGAGAAATGGGGGTTGAAAGTGGTCGACCTGTGGCAATTTCATACTTCTGCCAAAGACAAAAGTGTCATGGTGTATCACTTTTCAGCGAAAACTATAGATCACAGATAACTGGCGTTTGTGTGTAGTAGTAGCACAGAGTCACCTTTCGATCACAACAGCGGCCGAATTTCAGAAACTGTGGTACTGTGGTAGATATGGTGGTTGTAAGTGGCCGACCAAGGATATTTTCGTATTTCGACTGTCTCCGCATATGTCACTTTTCTGCCACAACTACATAGCATAGAGCATTGGTGTTTGTGTTTGGTAGTAGAATCGTATCTCATGTAGTGCACTATGGTTGTTAGATGTCGGTAGCTATGGGGGTGTGGGAGATATGGGGGTTGAAAGTGATCGACCTGTGGCAATTTCATACTTCTGCCAAAGACAAAAGTGTCATGGTGTATCACTTTTCAGCGAAAACTATAGATCACAGATAACTGGCGTTTGTGTGTAGTAGTAGCACAGAGTCACCTTTCGATCACAACAGCGGCCGAATTTCAGAAACTGTGGTACTGTGGTAGATATGGTGGTTGTAAGTGGCCGACCAAGGATATTTTCGTATTTCGACTGTCTCCGCATATGTCACTTTTCTGCCACAACTACATAGCATAGAGCATTGGTGTTTGTGTTTGGTAGTAGAATCGTATCTCATGTAGTGCACTATGGTTGTTAGATGTCGGTAGCTATGGAGGTGTGGGAGAAATGGGGGTTGAAAGTGGTCGACCTGTGGCAATTTCATACTTCTGCCAAAGACAAAAGTGTCATGGTGTATCACTTTTCAGCGAAAACTATAGATCACAGATAACTGGCGTTTGTGTGTAGTAGTAGCACAGAGTCACCTTTCGATCACAACAGCGGCCGAATTTCAGAAACTGTGGTTACTGTGGTAGATATGGTGATTGTAAGTGGCCGACCAAGGATATTTTCGTATTTCGACTGTCTCCGCATATGTCACTTTTCTGCCACAACTACATAGCATAGAGCATTGGTGTTTGTGTTTGGTAGTAGAATCGTATCTCATGTAGTGCACTATGGTTGTTAGATGTCGGTAGCTATGGGGGTGTGGGAGAAATGGGGGTTGAAAGTGGTCGACCTGTGGCAATTTCATACTTCTGCCAAAGACAAAAGTGTCATGGTGTATCACTTTTCAGCGAAAACTATAGATCACAGATAACTGGCGTTTGTGTGTAGTAGTAGCACAGAGTCACCTTTCGATCACAACAGCGGCCGAATTTCAGAAACTGTGGTACTGTGGTAGATATGGTGGTTGTAAGTGGCCGACCAAGGATATTTTCGTATTTCGACTGTCTCCGCATATGTCACTTTTCTGCCACAACTACATAGCATAGAGCATTGGTGTTTGTGTTTGGTAGTAGAATCGTATCTCATGTAGTGCACTATGGTTGTTAGATGTCGGTAGCTATGGGGGTGTGGGAGAAATGGGGGTTGAAAGTGGTCGACCTGTGGCAATTTCATACTTCTGCCAAAGACAAAAGTGTCATGGTGTATCACTTTTCAGCGAAAACTATAGATCACAGATAACTGGCGTTTGTGTGTAGTAGTAGCACAGAGTCACCTATTCGATCACAACAGCGGCCGAATTTCAGAAACTGTGGTTGTGTGGTAGATATGGTGGTTGTAAGTGGCCGACCAAAGATATTTTCGTATTTCGACGAAAGGCATGCGTCTCCGCAGATTTCACTTTTCTGCCACGACTACATAGCATAGAGCATTGGTGTTTATGTGTGGTAGTAGAATCGTGTCTGTTGTCGTGCACTATGGTTGTTAGATGTCTGTAGCTATGGGGGTGTGGAAGATATGGGGGATGAAAATGGTCGACCTGCGGCAATTTCATATTTCTGCCAAAGACGCATGTGTCACGGTGTATCACTTTTAAGTGAAAACTATCAATCGCAGATCACTGGCGTTTGTGTGTGGTAGTAACACAGAGTCTCCCATCGATCACAACGTTGGCCGAAATTCGGTAACTGTGGGAGTGTGTGAGATATGGTGTTTGAAATTGGTCGATCATGAATATTTTCAGTATTTCATCCAAAGACTTGTGTGTATCCGTAAATTTTACTTTGCTGCCGGAACTACATAGCGCAGAAGACTGGTATTTGTGTGTGGTAATAGTATCGAGTCTCCCATCGTGCACTATGGTGGTTAGATGTCTATAGCTGTCTAATATGAATTCTTTACAATCACGAACGAAGTCGTGGGTACCAGCTAGTATGAAATAAGATTAAAGCTTGTGGCGTCTGCTTTTAGGGAAAGTAAATTCTGGATCTACATCTACATCTAAACTCTGCAAATCACAAATACGGTGGGTGGCAGAGGGTGCTAAGTACCAATCCTAATTCTGTGCATTCCATTCCCGAACAGAACGAGGAAAGAAGGAATACATAAATGAATCAGTACGGCATCTTATATTTCGAATCTAATCCCTCCTGTCATTGCGACCTAAATAGGTTGGCGGAAGAAGTATTTCGTTGCACTCGTAAATTAAAGATTTTCGCATATTCTCCAACAAATTCAAACGAAAACTACGTCGTCAGTCCGCCAAACAATCCCAGCCCAACCCACGTATCAGCCCTGTGACACTTACGTAAGGACTGTAACTAGCGGTCACGAATCGAGAGGCTCTCCTCTGTACCTTCTCCAATGTGTCAATCAATCCCTTGCGATACGGATCCCAAATTGCACAACAGTATTCCCAATGCGGACACACTAGTGTTTTGTACGCTATTTCCTTTGTATTAGCATTACAACTTCTCAAAATACGACCTATGAATCGTAGTTTAGAATTAGCTTTGCCTACGACGGAAGTTATGTGCAAGTCCCACTTCATGTTGCTTTGTACTGTTACGTCTAGATACTTCAGGGAATCCACAGTGTCAACAACTGAATTGTTAACTTTGTACTCGTGAGCAAACGGGGTCTTTTTTATTACTTATGTGCATTGCCTTGCACTTTTTGCAGTTAAGTGTAAGCTGCCATTTACGGCACCATTCCGAAATAACATCCAGATCCCGCTGAATTTCTAAGCAATCGTCGGAGCACCTCACTTCCCTAAAATAAGTGCATCATCAGCAAAAAATCGCATCCTGCAATTAACGTTGTCACCGAGATCGTTTATAAAAATTAAGAAAAGAAGTGGTCCTATTACACTTCCTTGAGGAACGCCCGAAGTAACATCTAGCTTAGAAGAGGATTCCCCGTCAACAACGACATACTGTGACCGACCAGTTAGAAAATCGCGTATCCATTCGCAAATCTGATCAGATATACCGTACGCTCGAATCTTCGCTAAAAGTCGGTTGTGTGGTACAGAGTCAAAAGCTTTCTGAAAATCCAAGAAAATAGCATCAATTTGTGATCCTGCATCAATAACTTTTATTACATCTTGCGAAAATAGAGCCAGTTGCGTTTCACACGATCGGTTCTTCCGAAATTCGTGTTGGTTTGCTGTAAGTAACTCGTTTTCATCCAGAAACTTCATAACGTTAGAGCATATGACATGCTCCAGAATTCTACTGCAGACAGATGTTAGAGATATGGGTCGGTAATTCCTAGGATCTCTCCGATCTCCTTTCTTGAAAACGGGAATCACCTGCGCTATTTTCCAGTCAGAAGGTACTTTTCTTTCTTCTAAAGATTTACGAAATATATCTGACAGAAATGGTTCTATTTCTTCCGCGTATTCCGAAAATAGTCTTACTGGTATACCATCAGGACCCGGCGCCTTCCCCCACTTCAGGAGCTTTAATTGCTATATGATACCTACACTATCAATTTGTACTGGATCCATCTCAAATTCTACACGCCGTTGAAAAACGGGAATGTTCTCCACGTTTTCGTCAGTGAAGGAACTTTTAAATTCGGTGTTAAATACGGTTGGCTTGTCGCGGCTGTCATCAACTTCCCGACCGTCTTGTAGTAGAACTGACATATTGTTGTCACAACCACTTATTTTTTTTTACATACGACCAAATTTTCTTTGGATTTTCAATGAGGCTCTTGGAAAGATAGTTGCAACGAAAGTGATTAAAGGCCCCGCGCATCGCATTCTCGACCTGTCCTCTTGTCTCAGCTAGCTTTTCTAAATCACTCCTATACACCGTCCTTCTTGAGCGTGCATGTATCTTCCTTTGCTTTTTAAGTAACCTTTTAACTTCACGTGTATACCACGGGGGATCGTTCCCATCCCTGATTGTCCTTTTCGGTATATGTAACTCCATACCTTCCCTGACTGTATTTATGAAACGAAGCCACATCTCTTCAACCGAGCGTCTTCCTTCTATAAAGGTAATGTAATTATCCCTCAAAAACGTTCTTAAACTCTCCTTTGGGGCCTTTTCGAACCTGTAAACGACCCTTTCTTTTTTCTTTTTGCGCGCGACTGTTAATTTTACTGTAGCAATTACAGCTTTATGATCACTTATTCCCGTGGTGGTAGAAATGTCCGTGAATAATTCAGGCATATTTGTAACGAGAATATCTAGAATGTTTTCGTTATCGTTGTGGCACCGCGTTGGTTCAGTAACGAGCTGCTCAAGATTAAGATCTGAGAAAAGGTCAAGAATAATATCACAAGATATTTTATCCCTGCCACCAGTAACGTGAGCGTAATTATTCCAGTCAACATACGGAAAGTTGAAGTCACCTCCTAGTATTATTCCGTGATCCGGAAATTGACGAGCTATATTACTTACGTTATTTCTTAAGGCCTCGGCAACACCTACATCTGCATCTGGTGGACGATAGAAGGACCCTACTACAAGTTTTGTCCTAGCTAATTTTAGTCTAATCCATAGGATTTCACAGACCGTATCATACTGTTCCAACAATAACAAAATTATCAAGTTTGAATATCAAAATAATAATGAATTTTTAACAAGCCACATGAAATATTATTGGAATTAATAGGACAACTGAAAAGTAGGTGTACAATTTAATGAAACTTGATCATTGTGAAATTATGGAATCATTAAGTTTGTTTTATTAAGATATAAACAATTATACATCGTTGAATGTCTTTAATGTTAAACAGTTAGAGCAATATCTCAATGTTGATTACTTCGTGGAATCGATTGCATAAATTTTCACCTTGAACGAAGATTTTACCGTTGCGCCACTGCTGTCAGGACCCATGCATGAATGGTGCGACGGGAGTCTTCTATTGTTCCCCCGCTGGTGACCTAGCCTGCCCATGGAGGTAGGAATAGAGAGTAGACCGGGTGTCGCTTAAACTGTGAAGCAGCCTGTCTCCGGAGCCGCCAAAACATTGGTCTGTTTTCATTAGCTTCCTGCTGTGAACATTTCATGTTCGGATATTTCAAGGTGTTTTACAATGCCAAATTGTGTTGCCTATGGTTGCACAAACAGAACAAGTAAAAAACAACCTGGACTAACATTCCATAGGTAAGTCACGTTGAAATTATTGTTCTTGAAGCATTTGTAGTGCGGCGTCTGCAAGACATAATAGATGTCATTATAGATTTACAGTGCCTGTTAAACAAGTTTATTCACAGCTCTCAATAGGACGACGGTGTTATCAAATATTTGCTGATGCAGAGAACCATTTTATCTTACTATTTTTCATGTGTGGAATAAAGTTTACATCGTGATGAAGCGAATACATTATTCTATGTGCTTTAGTCCAGTTGTACCTAATTTATGTTGAAAGTGTTTGATGAAATTAATTGTGATAATTTGTGATACGCGATCTAGTAATCGTAATGAAGTACATTTTGTTGTTATCTGAAATTTAATTCGCAATATGGTTAAAGTGTTTGGTTGCATTTGCGTCGTTTAACTCTTTAGCGGCAACATTAAGTCAAATTGTGATTAGGTTGAAATGCACCCTGTTGCAGAGTATTCTTTTTCTAGCATAAGGAACAAATGATTTATTTGTTATTAGTAATTTATTGAGCACGTTGTTAGTGACACAAGCTTGCGACTTTTGATATATGGTAGCAAGATCATTGCACTGGCCAGTACTATCATTACCTTGGCACCATAATCTGATGATGAATACTTATGTAACTTAACGAAACTAATTGAAAGTAAAGAACACAATTTTTTGATATCTCACTTAGTTCTCTTTTCTTTTGGTCCAAGCCACATTTCGACCTAACCACCTCATTTTTGAGACAGTATATCTCAAGAACTAAGCGAAATATATTTATATATATATATATATATATATATAAGAATTCATCATCAGATTGTGGACCCACGGTAATGATACTCCGCTTGCACTGATGCTGCTCACGAATTTAAATAGGTATATCGAATACTAGTGCAATATCTTCTGAGTAAGCCGTGATTTCTTTTGAAGGTTTCAGTTGTTTTAAAGTCCTAACCATTCATCTAGGCTATTTTAATAATTTCATTTAGGACTTGCTTCTGCTTGTAAATAGGTCTAGACCTATTTTTCATGATTTTGTAATCTTTCTCATCAAAGATTTTGAAAGGATTAAAATTACTGAATTGGAATGTGGTAATATAATCTATTTGAACAGCTATCCAATCTATTTGAAATAGCAATATTAAGATTAGGTCTTGTTGTTTTTCTTTTGCGACTGTAGGGAGAAGAAAAGTTCTGTTTCAGCATACAAAATTCCTATCAAAAATTATTTAGCAGCTTGTTTTCCTTGAATTCTAATGTTTATAGGTTATATCAATTAGGGTATTTATAAATGTGACCCCATAAGACTTCATTTTTAGTAATGCGATGATTAAAAACGAAGAAAGTCTTCCGTTCCGTATACATTCCCTGTGTTTCTTGACCCTACCAATACGGCAACCTCCCCACCCCATCGCTCTCCACTCGGCGTCACGTCGTTGTATGGAGAAGGTCCCTTACGTGGTCTCTTTTCTTTGCTCCATGAGCCTGCCCAGATGCGAGCCCTCTTCCGCCGTCCAGAGCAGTGCACATTACTTGTATGCTTGATTAGATGAGGATCTGAACCAGAGTGTTCCTTCGATCGTTTTTCCGCGCCGAGGAGAACTCAGTTTTTTCTCCCGGCGATGTGTCGTCCGGCCCTTGGTGAATTACCGCACCACCAGCCAAAGTAGCAGCATCTGATTGGCTCACAGGACAAACAAAAAATACCAAAACGATAATAAATAGATGGCAGCTTCTCTATTTGCTGGATTGTCCCCCACCACTTTCCGAAAGCGCCTCTTTTCTAGGAAGGGGCACTAAGTTACATTTTCTGTCGCCGGCACCAGTTAACGGAATTCAGAGGGTCTTTTCCGAAACGTAACCAAGTAGAAAGCGGGCCTTAGTTATTTATGGTCAGCAATAAATCCACTGAATGTCCAAGTCAGATAGAACGTTTCAGTCATCCAGCGGACGTGAAACTCTGGACGTTTTATTGACTCACCTATACATGACTGTTTGACATGCCGCACTGCCAACATTCACACAGCCCGTGGGAACACTTGGTCCCTAATATCACTGTACTTAATAATTCATTACAAGCCTTATAAGTAATAATTTTATAAAAGCCAATACATAAAACTTAAGCTAATAAAATTAAAAATTAAACTTATGATGGAATTTAAAGGATAAATTCTATTTATTGCTACGTTACGAAGAGCTTATAATATCTTGGTCCGTTGCCCGATCACGGAGGATCATAAGAAAAAATCGCAAATTTTGAGATGCACCATAACTTTCATACAGTGGCTACACCATCAAAATAACTTCCGTAACTTTTTCGGGATGCCAGCTCAAAGCAACAGCCAGGAACAGCCTGCTACAGATTCTATCAGTGGGGACATCACAATTAAGAAAGTATCTTTTGTGAGAACTTAATAAATAAGGTAAGAAGGTGTTATCGTAATGAATTAAGCCTAAAGAGTACACTATTGTTAATATATATTTATATTTGAAATATTCACCGTCATGTCGTACAATGACTGAATATTTATAAAAGAGTGTAAGTTAAATTATGAAACATTATAAAGAATTTTACGAATGAAATACTTATTTAATTGACACATGTATAGTTGAATGCAGTCCCTATGATACTGCCTCAAATTCATTACTATCCTGTCACTGTCGTTCCAGTCAAATATCATCCGATGCTGTTACACGCTGTTGGTGATGTTGGCTCAAGCAGAGTCTGGGCTCCACGATAGGGTCCGCGAAAAAAAAAAAAAAGCTACAACTTCTTCTCCCAAGAAACCAAGAAACATATGCTTTGGTCCTATCGGTTTCCAATTTATGATCTTTGTAGTCAATTGCAAAATTATCGGCTCTTGACTTCAGCACTGAGGACTGGAAGAAGGAAAACTATTGATACTAAAGAAACCGAGAACTTATTTTAAGGGCAGAATTTTACAGAGATTTGAACTAAAAAATACGCAAGCTGACAAATACGAAAGCTTTTTTTTTTTGCTTATGGCTTTAAGCCTCGTCGAGATTGAGGTCGTTAGAGGTCAAGGACTGGAGGCAAGAAGCGGGAAGGAATTCGGCAATCGCCTTTAAAAGAATCATCCAGGCATTCGCATTGATTAGGGGAAAGCATGTAAAACCCAAATCTGGATAGCTGGACGGGGACTCGAACCCACGTCCTCCCGAATGCGAGGCCAGAGCATTACCACTCTCCGCCATGCTCGTTAATACGAAAACAATCGCTGAGATATCCTTCGGTATTATCTAACAGCATACAGGTACGCAGAAGAATGCGAAGGAAAGTGGAAATGAAAATTAGGTGAAAAGAAGCTTGCGTTTAGAGGAAGCGGTGATCCCAATATTAAAACTAGAAGGACGCATCAAGAGGAACAAGGATACTCTTAAGGATTTTTTTAAGTTAAAAAAAAATCCTTTGGTAATGTTAGGTGGGAAAAGATGTATAAAAATATTGAGAAATCAGGTGTAACAATCGATACAGAAGGGCAATCTGACTGCTATAATAAAAGTAGAAAATATTGAGAGAAAAGCATTAGTTAAAAAAGATGTTGGGTGAATTTGTAGTATATTCCACTAATATCTAATTTCTATGACGAGAAACAGTCAAGGAAATAAAATAAAATTTGATTGTGGAGTAAACGTTCAAGGAAACAAAATTATTTTATTATGATATTGTTCTGTTTCCAGGAAGGAAAGGGTATTTAAAAGGTGAAACAGGTAACACCCACAGCTTTCTGCACAAAACAAGCTGAATTTATTTCAAACTAGCTGTTACCCGCAACTTCGTACGCGTGGATTTAGAATTTGATTTCTAGAATTGGGTACACAAAGCTGAAAGTTACCTAAGATATGTCGGCATAATATGACGGGAACGCTATCGATACACCATTCTACCGTCGTACTTGTCTCATTTATTCATATCGCAAAAAAGTATCCTATTTCGTTCCTAATGATACAAAGTATTTCGGTATATCATACACATATAGTCGTCAAAACGTAAAATAAAATAAAAATAAAGACGGAGACTTACTTTCGCATATGGAATATTATTAGTTTAGATCACACAAAAACTGCCTGTGGAACCAGTATACCCTGAAAAAAGTAAACGCTTAGGGCACTATTCTATCGCCAAAGATTTGCCACAATATTTATTGTATTCTTACTACAAAATCCTAGGTTTGGCTCAAACTATGAAAAACAATTCATAAAAATATTTGTTCTTAGTGGCGTTTCAACCAGAAGCCACAATGGAGGATTCGTAAGAAGCAAGCACATTACCAATGCGCTACGCTACCATTGCTTCCTGACCTTAGGCATTACAAAGATATATAGATATTATGCGTTTGTCTTTCACAGTTCAGATAGTTTTCAAAATTTAATGACAATATGTTCATATCTATACAGAATATGGTATCCCATGTCCATCCTAATGTCAAATAGCATCTCCTTGTCAAATTTCATCACGACTGGAGTAGCCGTTTAGCCCAAGAAACGTAATAAACAGACAGACAGAGTTACTTTCGCATTTATAGTATAAAATAATTGTTTAAAAAAAACATAAAAACCGCCTTCAAAAAAAGCACTAAAATTTTAAAATAACTTTATACCTTGCTTAGGAAAAAGTAAATCTAAATAGACAACATTTTACATTACTTTCATTGAAATTTTGACATTAATTAGTTATTTTTGGAGTCGGTGCCAGCTGTCACATCGCGAAGATCTAATTACTGAACTTCTTTTTTGGCGTTAGAGGCGAAACGGGTAGTACGAACAAAAATTCCCAATATTTTACAGCATGTTGTGAGGCAGATTGTGTTACTGTGGGAGACATCTTAGGGAAACTAATTAATAGTATTTCAATCTGTGGCTTGGCCTTATTGGTCATCCAGGAATATCTCTGGAGCTACAGTGTCAGTTAGTAGGTTGCATCATGAAGTAAACGATTTACAGTTAGTATAATATCGGCGTATCATCTGTATGTTTCAGTTTTGTTGAAACATGTTTCTAGCATTAATTGTAGGTAAGCAGTAACATGATTTTTTAAGTATTATTGTTATTCCTTATTGTTTTTATCTTTTTGTTTTTCTTGCTTTCGCTGGCACCGACTCCAAAAATAACTAATTAATGTAAAAATTTCAATTAAAGTAATGTAAAATGTTGTCTATTTAGATTTACTTTTTCCTAAGCAAGGTATAAAGTTATTTTAAAATTTTTAGTGCTTTTTTTGAAGGCGGTTTTTATGTTTTTTTAAACAATTATTTTATTTTTAAATTTTTAGTGGTGTTATACTTCGTTTAGTATTTTAAATATGCCGCAGCAGTTCCCATTTTGCGAACTTCCTGGTAGCTCAGAGATCAAAGCACTTGCTTTCAAAGAAGAATTATGTCTTTATATACCACAACCACTTCCAGAACTGGGTGAATTGGGCGTTCTGTTAAGGAATGTCAGGCTATGTTTCGATCTTATCATAACATCTGTTAAAGCTGCTGCTCGATAACCGAAACATGTAACATCTGGGCATTAATACATACCACATACAGAAATCTCTCTGGAATATATCTATTTGCTCCGGAATCACACAAAAAATATAGATTTTTAATTGGTGAAAGCTTGGGATCAAAGTTGAAATCTGAAGTACATGTTGAGACATTATTTTATAAATATTAAGCCATGACTTAAAAATGGCTTAATTGATTTTGACGGAATTTAAAACTGTGGATATTTTGTAAAGAACATTGGAAATTAAAAGGGGTGATGGTAAAGGAGAAGAGGGAGGAGAGCGAACAGTGGAGTATCTTAACGTTGTGCCGTAAAACGTACCAAATTTAGTATTTCAGTAATAAGCAACCCGCAATACAGATATTTCAGGATGTCTAAAGTACCGTGTTAGACGCTTTTTGAGAACACCAGAGTGAAATCTGGTCGAAATCGGTGTATAGCGGTGTGGAGATTTGTTAGGCAAACCACGCTGCAGATGTCAGAGTGTTGGTGATGGGGAACAATAAAAAACCCAGATAAAGATGGCCGGAGTGCTTCCTCTAGACCAACTAAACAACTAAACAAGGACTAAGAAAGTAGCTAAAGATGGGTTTACGATGAGTATTGTCAGTGCAGGAGGACAATTGACTGATGCATCTAGAAATTTCTATGGCTATATCAGCAAACTGAGGGGAAGGGAAGGTGTAGAGACACTTATAGATAAGGATGGAGAAGAACTTAATGAGGATTTGAAAAAGGCAGAGATTTTAAGTAACAGGCATAGTGAAAGCATTAGGGACAATGAATCAGAAATGGGAGGGTCTAATTCGGAGAACGAGCTTAACAACACAATTAGAAATGAAGATAGTAAAAAAATTGAAATTAATCCCGAGGAAATCATGAAGGAAATAAGAAAGCTGAAAAAACATATAGGGGCTCGTATAGATAATATTTCTACAGATATCTTAAAGATAGCCGGTTGTGACACTGTACCTTATCTTGAAATATTATTTAAATTGAGTCTGGATACTTGCTGCTTACCACGGGACTGGAAAAGTGCAATAGTAGTACCGGTACATAAAGGAGGGGTGAGAAATAGAGTTGAGAATTACAGGCCAATCAGTTTGACATCAATGGTAGGTAAATTAATGGAAAGATTGATATGCAACCACATCAAAAATATATGTGAGGAATGTAAGTGGTTTTCAAGCAGGCAACATGGGTTCAGGCGAGGATATTCATGCGAATCTCAGTTGGTCGGATATATGCAAGATATTTCAGATGAAATGGACAAGGGAGCCCAAACTGATAGTGTAGCAGTAAATCTGTCAAAGGCGTTTGACAGAGTGAGCCATAAAATGGTAGTAAATAAGGTAAAAACTATTGGAGTGGATGAGAAAGTGATTTGCTGGGTAGAAGAATTTTTGAAAGGTAGAAAACAGAAAGTTAGGGTAGGATATGTAGTATCAAAAGAAGTAGAAGTAAAAATGGGTGTGCCAAAGGGTAGCGTATTGGGACTATTGCTATTCATTATTCTAATGAATAATTGTGTTGATTGTTTACTATCTGAAATTAGATTGTTTGCAGATGACTTAATGCTATATAAAAGAATCAAAACGATAGAGGATTATAAACAGTTGCAGGATGATCTGGACAGGATATCTAGTTGGATTGGTAAACATGGGATGAAGATAAATGCAAAGAAGAGTCAGCTTATTAGATACAGAAACAAAAAACAAAAAGTTAATTATGAACATAAGGTGGGGAAAGAATTGCTTGCTGAAGCCTTGAAATGTAAATATCTTGCATTACATTTGATAACAAGCTAAACTGGGCAGGACACTTTGGACAGGTGGTAGGAAAAGGTTTCAAAATTCTGCACTTGTTGGGGAGAGTGATGAGGGGATGTACGAGAGAAGTGAGGGAGTTGGGTTACAAAACTTTGGTCAGACCATTGCTGGAATATGGTAGTGTAGTATGGGACCCTTATTTTACGTATCAAATACAGGAGTTGGAGAGTTGTTTCTGGAAATTATCGCAGAATTCAATCAGTGACGGATATGATAAAGGAGCTGAAATGTGATTCATTGCAAGACAGGAAGAGGATGAGGAGGGTCATAGTAGTGTACAGGGCGTATACTGGTGATGAGGCATGGATAGATATTGGAGTTGGTATGAAAAGTAGTGCATGGAAGGGAAAAGATGACCATGACCACAAGCTTGCCACCGGAGCCTGTGCTCCACTGCAATTAAATTAAATTAAAAATTAAAAAAATAATAATTTAAAAACTCTTGCAGGATTCAAAGTTTTCTCGTTCGATAAATCCAGCCTATTCCATACTCTTATCACTCGTGAAAAAATAAGTAAAGAAAAGAATTGGTTTTTACCCCGATTTATTGAATTTAAAATAAAACGTGCTTGCTGAAAATAACCTGTTAAGAAACTCTGAATTAGCTTTTCACTAGAGAAACACTCACGCCTACGGTGTTCACAACACGTGGACCGTCGATTTGTCGAGTACAGATCAATTTTTTTTTTTTTTTTAAAAAAAGGTTATTGAAGACGTGAATGAAGTGCTTCTATTGTTGCTAGACTAGTACCAATTTTTAGGTCAAAGGTTATGATAGTTTGATCTGATCTGGCTAAAATGCGAACTTAAATTTTCACATTAAATTCTTTGTAAGAAAAAATCACCGACGTTTTTTTACTTTTAATACCCTTAACCTCAAGTCTGATGTCCAATGTAAATATACACCTAAAGATGGAGAAGCAACATGACAGTAATGATTGAAAAATAGCAACAACAGAAATGACTTAATTGAATCGTAAAGTACAGTTTTATTCTACGTTTCTTCAACCGTAAAGTTTGACCATATGTTTTTACCTAAATAGACTATTTAATTTAAAATGAAGTTCTATGTAAAGCAAACCTAATGCAAGTATTCTGGCAATTAATTTTCTCATAACATCGATAATATTTCTGGTCGGTGTCAGTCTGCCGACGAACACCGGGCGCTTGATGCCAGTGTTCGGTGACGTTATCGTATTCAATAATGTAGACTAGAAAAGGATCCATTGATCAGATCTGGCTGATTTACAAACTTTTTTTCTCCTCCACTAACAAATTAATCAGTCCTGTATCTATCAAAATATGACATACACACCGAGCGTGCTTGCTGAATGGTAAACGTTCTGGCCTCGCATTCGGGAGGACGCGGGTTCGAATCCTCGTCCGGGCATCCAGATTTGGGGTTTCCATGATTTCTCCAAATCACTCCAGGCGAATGCCGGGTTGCTTCCTTAAAAAGGCCATGGCCGAATTCCTTCTCGTTGCTTGTCCCCAGTCCTATTCCGCCTCTAATGACCTCGATGTCGACGAGGCGTAAAGCCATAAGTAAAAAAATAAAAAAAACACCCTTCCATCCTGTCTCTTCTTTCTGGAAGTCTCTTCCACAAACTCCTTTTCTCTCCAATATTGTCCAAAACTTGTTCATTTCGTACGTTATCTGTCCACATAATTTTCAGCATCCTTCTATTGCACCACATTTCAAATCCTTAAATTTTCTTTCTTTCTGGTTTTCCTAAAGTCCATGCTTCACTACCATAAAGTGCTGTGTTGCACACATAGAGTTTTAAAAAGTTCTTTCCGAGCCCTAGAGCAATATTTGAATCTAAAAGATTCCTCTTAAGGCCTTTTTGTCATTGCTATTCTTCTTTCAACACCATTTTTGCTTTGGCCATCATTTGTAATTTTACTAACCAAGTATAAGAATTTACTTACTTCTTCTATTGAATCCGATCCTATCTTTATATTTAATCTACTATTATTGGTATAATTTCCGATACATGAACTTAATCTGTAGTTTACCCATATGGTTCACTCTGCAAAATTTGAAGACTTTCTGTTTAGTCTGAAGGGAGTTATCGTGCGTAAAGACAGACGCAACCCTCATAAGAAATGAAAAACATAATTGAGGAAGTAGGTTGCAACGTATATACTGAGATGATCAGAGAAGCTCGATAAGAATCTCAGCTGGGCAAGACACATTGTAGGAAAAGGTTTCAAAATCCTTCACTTGTTGGAGAGAATGATGAGGGAATGTACCAGAGAAGTAAAGGAATTATATTACAAAACTTTGATCAGACCATTGCTTGAATATGGTGGTGTAGTATGGGCCTTACATTTTTGATATCAAATACAGAAGTTGGATGAGTACAAACAAAGTCTGCTAGATTTGTCTCTGGAAATTACCGCAGAACACACTCAGTAATCGATATAATAAAAGATCAGGAATGGAAAACATTGAAGAGAGTCATGGGAGTGTACATGCCGTATATTGATGATGAGGCGTGGAAAGATATTGGTGTAAGAATTAGGAGTAATGCATGGAAGGGATAAGATGAACATAACCATAAGCTGGCACCTGATTTCGGGCAAAAGGGTGTGGGAAGATTTTCTTTCGTAAGTAAGGTATCAGGGATGTATAACGGTCCTCAGACACATACCTTTAGTTAAATTGTTTTTAAGAATTATTTGTAGCTGGAATTTGAATAAATATGGTTATATATATTTTTCTCGCAATTAATTGTGAATTTGTGTAAATTAACATTGGTTTGTGGAGATAAATTATGTAAATACTACGTGATATGTTCAGAAACAGTATTATACACGAAACATTGATTAAAATTTTGTAATTCTAAGTATTGATGTAAGCTACGATGTTTGGAGGACAATTTCCAACACTTTTGACTGTTTTATGTAGATAATTTTGTGTGTAAATAACTTTAATTTTCATTTCTGTACATTTCATAATGATTTTGTATTAATTCTGATTGTTTTAATGTAATTTTAATTGTTTAAATATTGTTAGAATTCGAGAAACGTCTTTGAATTATCCTGAAATTTTCTGTAACTCCTATAAAAGCGTTTGAGTTTTAGTTTTGAAGAAGTTGCAAGTTATAATCGCGAGATCATTTGTTTACATTTCTACATAGTATCTTTGTATGAAGTTCGATGTCTTTGAAAATAAATAAACAAACTTGAAAGTGATTCTTCATCGACTAATTAATTCATTCTAAACGAGATACCTATCAATTGGAATAAGTTACCAAGAGAAATGATGAATAATTTACCAAAAACGTTGCAAGAAACAATTAGTTCTATGGGATTGTGCATAAACGCTTTAGGGGGGCGGGAAGGGGTTGGCTGAAAAGCTGTGCTGGGCTATGTGGGGGGGGGGGGGACAGGGGGATCCAAGCCACGCCACGTAGCTTTTCTATCATATTATTTGTCACAGTTAAAATGAGATAGAGAACACACGGAAACCTGTAAATATTTATCTCCGTGCTCGTATGTAATTTACGATAATCTGACAGTACAAAATGTTTTCTGGAATCAATATGGAAAAAACTACGTGCTATGTGGGGGGGGGGGGGTTAGAAACAAAAGCCACGTCGGGCTACGTGGGGGGGACAAAGGTTCACAGGAGGCCAAAATAAAATGGTGCTACGTGGTTTATGGACTCTCCCTAAACAGAAATCAATAGCGCCCACTGCACAGAGAAACTTATAGTAAAACCATTTAAAGAATTGATTACTGAATTCCTTGGGTACAAACAATAATTACTGCATTAAAATTTGTAGGCACATACAGTTTCAGTTCTTACCCTAGCACGAATAGACATTATGCAAAAGATTCCATTCTGTGTTAACATGATGATTATTTATATAGTTTGTAAGTATCTTGTGTTTAAATGCAGGAATATTAAAATATTTTTAGGAATTAAGGAAGTTTTTTTTAATATATTTGAGGGGCAATTTGATATAATTTTGTTTAAATTATATGTGTTGACTATATTTAGGGTATGTTAATTTCAACTAAATGAACTGATTGACATCATACCAATCTATAGAATTTACTGTTTGTGTATCATTCCTTACGTTATCGTAATAGTGTCCACAGGATAACTCTATAGCAAAAAGTGATTTTCGTTTCAGTGTCGGTCGATGTGCTTCAGTTTACTACAGTAATTGATAGCATTTTTAAATTGACTTCTGGTGCTTCCGTTTCTTCCGCTTCTGTTGAGATTGTTATTTCGTCTAGTGAAGTTGTTTTGCTATGGCTGTATTATTATTCACGTTTTTCTTTAGATTCTGTAATATTATTTTTTTTCTGCCGCCTCTGATGCTTTGGCGTTTAGAAAACTGCCGGGAGCTTTAAGTCTGGGTGGTCATTAACTTTTTTGGTCCTATCAACATACTTCCATATACACTTTAATATACATTTTTCCCATTGTATCATATGCTAGCACTGAGTAATGTAATATTCTTTGTTTCTAAAACTGCAAAAAATCATTTTGTCTATACAAGTCTAGTTTCACTTTCCTCCACAGTCTTACGGTAGAATTTGTATAATACTTTTGGCAATATTGAATTTAATTAATGTTCTTTACATGAATTATGAAATTCATATTTTTTAATGTGGAGCTATGGTTTTAAAAATTAAGTGGACTGATAAAATTCGACATCAGTATGCTCTGGAAAAGTATTTTACTAAAGTTTTATATTACAATGTAAAAAAGAGACGATGTTGGTCGTATTATGAGGCTTAATCTATAGCTAATTACACTTTTACGTGGTGTACAAAAATCTATAATGGAGTGAAAAGGATCGGAGCATAAAATTTAGATATAACAGGCTGAAGTTTATAAATAATATTTTATTCCTTACACTAGTACTTGGAAAACCAGTATAAAATTAAGAATGTTTTTAGTTTTTTATTACTATTATTACTAGTCGGTATGTTGGAAATGAGATGGAATGTTCAGAATTTTTGGCGACAAACGAGAGAATATACATAGTGCCGATACTGTGAGTATATCTAATTCTTTAACCACGTAGTGCATTAAATCAGTGCTCGGATATAATTCTTATTTTTATTACTTAAATATCTTCTCTTTTTCCAAAGAACCCCCAAGAAGGAGTTAGCAGGTGCATCGCATGGAAATTTATGAAACTTACGACATTTATCGTCCCCTAACAGCTATTCCAGATATTGTTATGGATTGATATCAGTCCAAGTTTATATTTAGTTCCAGGTTGTCATTGCGAATATTTTTGTTGACCGTTTTCACTTTAACCACCGTATTAGAAATTAAGATAGTTGTTTGTTTTCTACATTAAACAGTTTTTTGTGTGAATGTGTTTATTTTGTTTTGAGTACAATTTGATTGGTTTTCCAGATTTTTTACTAACGGATATTTAGATGTATAAAGAAAAAGTGCTTTTTAATACCAGTACTATCATTTATGTACGTTAGGAATAAGGCAGTAATAAAAATTAATCACTATGCAACGTTATGTTCAATCATTCTCCTTGAATCATCAACCTTTGGATTTTTTTTAGGAGTATTCTTCACTTTATATGTTCTGTGCAGTTTAAACCAAAAATCTGTCTCTGCATTATCACCAAAGGATTTTAACTTAGTCAAGAAAAAGTTTATAGTCTACTCAATCCAAAATCTTCTACCGTAAAATGGAATACAGTAATACAGTTGAAGGGAAGGACTGCAGAGGAAGAGTGCTTGTAAGCTATAAGTTGCTTTGGATACGTGGAGTTGGAAAATTATACCATGCAAATTATGACACGCAAAAAAAAAAGCAAGCCACATGATAATAAATTGTTTCAATTCAATTAAGAACCGAGTTTCAAGTTTTTAATATTCTGATTAAGATTTTATTACATGGGTCAGATACATATTTGGATACGTCGCTTCACAGCACGCTAATAGCAGTTATGAAGTCAGCGTCACAAGGTATACCACTAATTTCCTTGCTAACGATAGTGACGAGTTCTTTTTCAACAAGGCGAGCGACCTTTTCCCGAGAATGTTTGGCCATCCAGGTAGCGATCCTTGAGAGCAACCAGTTGAGAGGGCCTAGTCCAGTCATTTTGAGCTTGATCCCATCCAGGCGCTCCAATTTTAGATCTTGCAAAGTGACGTCACAGCCATTGGAACCATCTTCCTTCTTGGCAAACGTCACATTTATTCTGACCTGGAAATGATAAACACATTCAATAAACTAAGACGAAATTTTTGTATTACTTAGTTGCCTATGGAATCTCAAATTCAGTAATAACTATAAATGGTTCTAAAAATTTACTTCTTATTGTAAAATATCATGTGGACCTCTGTACTGGTAATGATAAATACATATTACAATCAGTAATAAAATTAGAATATTCTTAACAATTTGGTTCGTGCAAAATTTATCTAATCTATATAACTGAACCATGTAAATTGGTTCCAGGAACACTCAAAACTACGGAGTATATTTTGATGGAGTTTTCACCGTTTTAAAGATTTGAAATATGTGGTACCTTTTATGGTTCTACATTACATGTAAATGAAATTCTGAACGTATAGTCAGAAACACCAGATATGCTATCGTTAGATTTTACACGTTTCACACAACATTAGACTAACACACCTCGTCAAAATATTAGGGCATGTGTCGTTTCTTTTCTTAAATTTCTGCTATTCAGTCTTCTAACCCCATAGGTGACCGTATTAAATGCGAATGGTATACGAGGAAACTTCATAATTTAATATTAGATAAAAAATGTCCAACTTTCTTCTTATACCGAACAGCTACAACCTCTGACGTTTGAAAGGGAAATTATACTGTTCACAATGACTAATGCATATCTAAGGTGAACTGTGCTGGCAATAAAAGGAGTTTAAGAAACTAATTCAAGATACTTGTTTATCAACTGAAGTTTTTTTGGCATTATTGCAGATCGCGACACATTCTGCATTATGCATTGTACAAGTGCCAGTTTCTCCTAAAATATAACATTTATACATTTTACAATTAATTATGTAACTCAGTAACACATTTTCGATAATTTTATAGTTTGGCATATATGATGCAGTTGTTGTTGAACCATTTTATCTTTTTTTCACATTTCTTTAAGATATTTCTACAGCTAAAGCTACTCTTTTCATTAAAATGTTCCTATTGCTGACTGGAGTGATTTTGATTAAACTTGGTATCCACGTTTCTTATTGGGAGAATAAATATATTATAGAAGTAAATCAACTCCTACCCATCTCCTTTGGGGTTGACCGAGGGTGAGTAGTTCGAATACATATATCAAATGAACCGATTAAAATGAAATTTTACTTTCAGCTATAGGAAAGCGAAAGCTGTTATGATTTTTTTAACGAATAATCTGGCATAATTTGAAAATCGTTGAACCGATTTTGAAAACAACAAACCTCATATTCTGAATTAGGAACTGAGGTATATCTCATTACACTTCATCACCTGGCGCCGTAGCTCAAAATTAAAATCTATTCCCACATTAAAGCCTTTTAATTATAATCTGGGATAATTTAAAAACTACTAAATAGATTATAAAAGATAATTTAAAAAAAAGAATGTTTGGGTTATGTCTTACGTACGTTACGTCGACTGACGCCGGAGCAGGGAACCGGCACAATCTCCTCTTAATAATAAGCCTGAACATTTCGTAGCGACAATTTTCAAATATTAAAACTAAATACTGTAGTTAAAATTCTCGTCCTGGCCGGAGAGATTGCAATAAATGTGGAACTATTTCCATCAATACGAAATAAGATGTGAAGCCTTCACGGGTGTACCGCCGGATAGTGTTTTGAAAACACGATATTTCGACGACTAGCTCTGTCGTCTTCATCAGGTGTCAGACGTCTGCACAGGTCGGCTGAGAGACAGCCAGCAGCGTCATCTATTAGCTTTCGCTATGTTGGTAATGCAGTTCCAGGTTCTAGACCTATGCTTGCTGTCTGACTTGCTTTTTGTGACATAGTTTGTTGATTAAGTCATGAGTTTTCTCATTGCTGACGGGGTACGAGGGCAGTGATCAGCTGCGTGAGCAGCGTCGCCACCATCGTTAGCTGATCGCTGGGTCCAGTACGGAAGTGGCAGTGGTCAGCTGGTCGACCCTCTTGGCGGCCTATGGGCTGCCGACTGGAGCCAGGCAGCAGAGTAGCCATTAACTGCTCCCGCCTGGAGCAGACTATCATGAAGTTTGTTGCCTTTCGGCATTTACTCCTAAACGTTGTTTGACTGGTTTGGTCTTAGATGTGGGTCTGTCTTCATGTTAGGCCGAAGAGTTATCTCTTCTAGTGGCGTTGACCGGTGGTCTTCGCGCAGGTGGGAAGGCCTTAGGGGAGACTCGTCGCCATTGGCACGACTTCCCTCAGCGGAAGTTGCGTGAAGAGCTCTGTAAGGAGCTAGATGAGAGGACACCCCAACAACGGACCTACCACTCCTCACAACACCAGGAGAAGTGCGAAGGATAATTCACAAACTGCAGATGAATAAATCCCTAGGGCATGACAAAGTAGAAAATCACCATTTGAAAAATCTACCTAGGAAAGCCGAAGTACTACTCACCCGTATCTTCAATGCCTGTCTACTCCAATGCTACTTCCCGACGGCATGGAAAACGGCGAAGATAACGGCTATTCCCAAGCGAGGAAAAGATCACCGCCTCATAGAAAGTTACCGCCCCATCAGCCTCCTTTCCTCAACTTCAAAAGTTCTGGAAAGAGTGCTATCATAAGACTCAACTCTAGCCTCGAAGCCGATAAAACTATACAAACAGAGCAATTCGGTTTCCAAAGCCGTGTGGCAGCAACCAGCCTACTTCTGAAAATAACAGAAGATATCAGCAAAAATTTCAACCATAGCAAATCGACGGCAGCCATTTCTTCGACGTGGAAAAAGCTTATGACAAAGTATGGCATAAAAACCTGATCCATAAGCTACATACCGAAACAAAAATTAACCACTGCTATGTAAAACTCATAGGAAGTTATTTAAACAACCGACGATTCTACGTAACAGTGGACGGACAACGATCATCAATCCATACAATCACGGCAGGAATCCCACAGGGATCAGTCATAGCTCCAACGCTGTTCAACATCTACGTCAACAAAATACCGACACCACCACATGTGAAGAAGGCTCAGTTCGCCGATGACACGATGCTCCACGCCTCTGGTAACAGACATGACCGCAACATCATCCACCTTCAAAGGGGCATTGATTCCTTCACAGAATGGTGCCGAAACAACAAAGTCAAAATCAATGCCACCAAATGTGCAGGGATATACTTCACCAAGGAGAGACTCATCCTACCTGGTCAACTCTCCGTAATGGGGCAAGAAATAGCCTGGGTACCCCAGCATCGGTACTTAGGTGTCATACTGGACAAAAAATTACTGTACCGAGAGCACATCCTAGATAGACGAAGGAAAGGACTGGCCATAGCATCAAATCTCGCTCCAGTGCTACGGAGCAACAATTTGAGTACCACAACTAAAATCCGGCTATACAAATCCATAATTGTACCATATCTGCTCTATGGATGTCAAATATGGGGAACAGCAAGCCCGTCGAACATCTCCAACATCCAAAGGCTCCAAAACAAATGTCTGCGAATGATCTTATCTGCACCGCCCTACACTTCAACTGAGCACATCCATTTAGCAACGAATGTAGAAAGAGTACACACACAGATATACAACCAAACCAGCAAATTTATAGAAAATATAGAAGCAAGAAGACACCAGATTGACAGATTCACCACCCTGGGCACAGTAATGCCAAGAACGTGGCATAAACATAAAGTACCACTAAGTATTATTTAAAATCCTATATAAAGTCCAACAACAACATCAGTGGGGTTTTTTCACCAAGGTCATCTATGATGACCACAGCCATGGTTTTTCCCCCTAAAGTGCCGTGGGTTGGGGGCACCGGTGTCGTGGTTCATCATCATCATCATCATCGGAGGTTCGCCCGCTCTACCAACTGAGCTACCAGAGGAGATGGTGTCGTGGTTTCCTGCAGCGGCCCTCTTATGCAGACCTTGGCGCTGCCGTGGTGGGTGCTTCTTGCTGCGCTCCTGCTTCCATGCGCTGCAGCCCTGGTATGCTGCGGCGTGATTTCGGCCGCAATTGCAGCAGATGGCGTCTTCGCGGCACAGTTTGTATTCCGCCGCTCCATGGCCACCTCCGCAACGAACGCACCTCACTGGGTTGGTGCACTCGCTTCCACAGTGCCAAAATTTTTGACATCTGTAGCACTGGGCGAGCTTGCGTGAGGACGGCCCTGGCGTGGTTTTCTGCTAGTTGACTCCCGGATGGGTTTTCTTTTGACCCGGGAGCATGACCTCGAAGGAAATGGATCCTTCCTGTAACATCTTGGTTACTGCCGTGAAGTCCAGAGGGCAGGAGAGGAGGATCTTCACCCCTTGCTGTGGTGGCCAGCAGAGCATTGGCAGCAGCGTTACTGGCTGCAGCTGTGCCAGTAGACTGCAGAAATTCCCGGTATAACTGGCGAGAATCGGAGGCACTGGTCCCTTCTCCATAGCCCCCTCGTCAGTGTCGGGGTCTACTGTGTCCATTGGGCACAGATCAGATGTGACCTGAGTGTCGGGGTCTGGTGACGCCGGTGATTCTGGAACTGCACCCTCGTCAGTGGCGGGGTCTACTGTGTCCATTGGGCACAGGTCAGATATGACCGGGGTGTCAGGGTCTGGTGACGCCGGTGATTCCGGAACTGCAGGCGCAAATAATGGCGGTGCAGTAGGCCAGAACGACGGTGGATTTCGCGAGGCAGCGAGTGCACATTCGTCAAGGTTTCCCCCGTCAACCGGGGCAGGGTTTGTCCCAGACTTCTTCCTCCTGACTGCTGTTTGGGTGGCATGGTGCCTGGTCTGAAGACAGGTCCGCTAACGGCTCTATACGAGGTCCGGAACGAACGATGTTACCCGGCAGCTGTCTTGGTGGCGAGTGTCTGGAGCCAGGATCTTTTTTTTTCTTTTTTTTTTTTTTTTTTTTTTGTGTCACTGCCTCAACGGCATGTTTATGAAAAAGTTCCGTTTCCGGAGCAACACTACTTGATGTGTCTCTGTTTAGGATAGGATGTTTCGGTGACTCTATTTATTGCGCTTTTGGGGGGAAAAGGGCTATGGGCGCCTTAGGCGCCCTTATGTCAAAACCTCCCAAAGGGTTCGTATGATATCTGGGGATCATCGCCGTGATCAGCTGCGTAAGCAGCTGGACGACTCTCCCCAGCTGGTTGTCTGTTTTTTCTCCTTGGTCGTGCCTACAGCATTGTTGGGGCTGGTGGTGGACCGCTTCCTTGTTTAGTGGTCTTCACCTGTGGCAGATTGGATCGTCGATGATTGTTTCCCTGGTCTTCTTCTCTTGGCGTCGTCCTTGTCTTGCCTTCCGGGTGTGGTTTGATGTGCGTTGGCTTCGGTCGGAAGAGGCTAGTAATTTCTTCCTCACAGCACATCCGCCGTAACTCGCCGCGTGGTCAGCCCCGCAGTTCGCACACGTCGGCGTGGCTTCACGTGGGCGCGTGCAGACCGCGACGCTGTGGGCTCCCCCGCAGCGGACACAGCGTACTTGACTGTTGCACTCAAACGCCCGGTGCTTGAAGCCCTGGCATTTAAAACATTGGCTGAGAGTGGTTGCTTCCTTGTGCCAACCATCCCTGGTGATTTGGTCTTTCCCTTGGCGCCTGGTTCCCGCTGGATGCTCGGCTGCTGTTTCCGTCCGTCCGTGTCCGGACAAAACCGCGAAGTGACAAAACCGCGAGGACAAAACCGCGCAGACAGAACCGCGAACGGACAAAACCGCGAACGGACAAAACAGCGAAACGGACAAAACCGCGAACGGACAAAACCGCGAAACGGACAAATCTACGAGTTATCCCCTCACTGTTTGATAAATATTATCCTAACGCAGTTTTAAATGATTTGTGGATCGCAGCTAGGGTTACTTTATTATGGAGTACTGTAACTCATTTTGTGTATATGTAATTTATAATCTACAAGTTATCCCCTCACTCTTTGATCTCTTATGCACCAAAATATTATTCTGTCAAGCGTCATCACTTCGCATTTGACGATTTTGTTTTGGTTGAGGTTAATAAAGAATTAGATCCGACGCGCGGTGGGAATGCAGCTTAATGGGGCTTCTGTACACCTGAGAAGAGTGACAATGGCCTTCACAATGGAGTGAGTGGGAAGACCCGCTTATCTCCGGTAGGTTCGGCCTAACTGACAATTCTCAAGTCGAGCGAACAATTTGCCTGGACGATCTTTTGTTGCCGTCGCAGGAGAAATTCCCGCATGCAAAATTCGGCAGCCAAAGTCAAAACCCGGAGACGTTCGGGCATTTTCCGAGGCAAGGCCGGTATGGCAGATCCAAGCACTCTGTGGTGGTCAGTTAACCGAAGAGATTGTGTATCTTCCTGAATAATGGCTCTCGTGTTTGTAAAAAATAACAAAGGGGGAAATCACCTCGTTTATAAAGGATATTTTGTTACAATTTATATTAACTTATTAATGGTTTATTGATGTATATTTCGTATAATCCATCTATATTGCATTTTTATTTTCCATAATGTTCATGCTTTTGTGTACTTTTTTTAAATAAAAAAAAATAATGGGGTGTTACGTAGATCACCTCCTCGTGGTGCACCCTGGGTAACGCGAAGAATCTACGAACTCTTGTGGTTTTATGTATTCCTGGTTTTTTTCTGTATTCGCGGTTTTGTCCTTTCGCGGTTTTGTCCGTTCGCTGTTTTGTCCGTTCGCGGTTTTGTCCGTCGCAGTTTTGTCCGTCGCGGTTTTGTCCGTCGCGGTTTTGCCCTAGAACCCTTATGTCAAAACCCCCAAAGGGTTCGTATGATATCTGGGGATCATCGCCGTGATCAGCTGCGTAAGCAGCTGGACGACTCTCCCCAGCTGGTTGTCTGTTTTTTCTCCTTGGTCGTGCCTACAGCATTGTTGGGGCTGGTGGTGGACCGCTTCCTTGTTTAGTGGTCTTCACCTGTGGCAGATTGGATCGTCGATGATTGTTTCCCTGGTCTTCTTCTCTTGGCGTCGTCCTTGTCTTGCCTTCCGGGTGTGGTTTGATGTGCGTTGGCTTCGGTCGGAAGAGGCTAGTAATTTCTTCCTCACAGCACATCCGCCGTAACTCGCCGCGTGGTCAGCCCCGCAGTTCGCACACGTCGGCGTGGCTTCACGTGGGCGCGTGCAGACCGCGACGCTGTGGGCTCCCCCGCAGCGGACACAGCGTACTTGACTGTTGCACTCAAACGCCCGGTGCTTGAAGCCCTGGCATTTAAAACATTGGCTGAGAGTGGTTGCTTCCTTGTGCCAACCATCCCTGGTGATTTGGTCTTTCCCTTGGCGCCTGGTTCCCGCTGGATGCTCGGCTGCTGTTTCCGTCCGGGGGTGGCTCTGTCCAGGTTCCCGTCGCGGTTCGTTTCTTTTGTCTTGTAGAGGAACATCGGGATCCTTGGTTCCAGTTGCCGTTTTTTCCCCACTTGGTTGCGGTTTGTTTTGGTCCCTTCGTCCACCGAGGCGATCGATGGCTGTCTCAACGGTCTTCTGGAAAGTGCTGCCGGTGATGAAAGCTGCCAGCGCTGCCCTTGACTTCTCCGGAAGCGTCGCCATCTGGTGGAGTATCTCGGACATGGTAGCCTGCTGAGGCGGCGAGGAGCAGATTTTCCATGGCTACTTCGGTGGCGGCTCCCTGGTCGTCGATCTTGGGCGCATCGGTGCTTGGTGCGGCAGTGCTCTCTGTCTCCCGTGGGCAGGGAGGTTTGTCGGCTTGATTGATGCTCGGCGTGGCGGGGGGCTCTACCGTCTTCATCTTGAGGAGCTAGGCATCGAGGGCATCCAGGTATTTTCCTCGTCGAAGTTTCCTGCATAGACTGTCGGGAATGGTACATGCCTAGACCAGTCCATTTCCTCCTCGATTATTGGCTCGGCGAGGTGTGCGTACTGCGACTCGCAAAGTGTTCGAGTAAGCACCTTGGTGGTTTCGGAGGGTAGTCGCCAGGCATACACTTTCTCGCTGGTCTTGACTCTCAGCTCTAGCGCCCATGGCCCTCCTTCCTTGAGGAGGTACTCGATGAGCTCCTTGATGGTGTAGTCTGCCAAGTCGAGGAAATACTCGTGTGTCGGGGTGTAGCAGCGAAAGTAGATCGGGGCGTCAGTGCCCAGCCGGCTGTCGTCGTCCACTATGTACTGTGGTGATGACCAGCATGAGCTTCCCGGCGAGTGAGAAGTTGTGGGTGAGGCGTCATGGCTGCTCGTGCTTGCACTCGGGTCTTCAGCGTCCTTCCCTGCATGGCTCCGGCATCCTTCACTTGACTGGTTGCCTGGGTCAGGGCCGCGTGCTACCGTGTGCCCGGGCTGCTCCGGTAGTGCGGCGTCGTGCCGTACCACAGCACCGGGTACCTCCCCCTTAGGAGTGTCGGCTTGGTCCGACCTACCGCCACCCCTGTGGGGCGCGGAATGACGCGCCACATCAGCTGCGGCCGTCGGCTGTCCGGACTGCGCCCGTGCAGCCTCCTGGCGGCCACCCGTGGCACCGGGTGTCGACTCCAGATAGCTAACTCCATGAGAGGAGCAGTCCCGAGTCGACCGTCCATCACCACTGCGTGGTGTGGACTGAGCAGGAGCGGTCTGCGCGGCGACTATATCTCGTGGCCGAGGTGGTGCCGCCTGGCGGCGGACTGGCGTATCATCCGGGCGCCGCTTCTTTCCCATGATGCGCGCGCAACTGGAGCTGCTCGGAGAAACGTCTGCGCGCGACGACGACAAATCTCGAACTGTCCGGAGCCAGGCCAGCCAGAGTAGCCAGTCATTGCCATGTCATCATGGCAGAGTATAGTGGCGTCTATTGTCTTTCGACATTTACTCCAGATGCATTTCGATGTGGTCTGACTCCGCTGTTGATTTAACTTCTTGTGTGGCTTCTTCTTGTGTCTTCTTTGGCGGCAGCTGTGGTACAGCAGCCGCACTGGTGGAGCAGGCGACGAGTTGCGCAAGCAGCTCGACGACCTTGAGGAGCTGCGGCCCCCATCCGGGCCCGTCCGCGCCACGCCCACAGCATGTGTGTGGGGGGTGGGGCGGGCTGTCAGGTGGAGGTCGCGGCGGCGTAGTCCTTGCTTGTGGATGGTAGTTGTTTGCTCTAGGCTTGGTAGCAGGGTTGGCAGTCTGACTATAATTTGCTTTAATTTTTTTGGCACCCTGCTCCCCAGAAGTGGGCTTTGCCCAGTGATGTTTCTTCTTTATCTTCTTGTTCTGCTGCAACCTGCTGGGACACGCACGGTGGCACGCAGCGTGCGGCCCCCCACAGTTGCAGCAAATCGGGTCCTCCCTCGGCCTTGGGCATGCCGAGTGCACGTGCTCTCCGCCACACCGAACGCACTTCTGCTTGGCAGTGCATTGGCTGGCGAGGTGGTTGAACCCCTGGCAGATGAAACACTGGGCTATTTCTAGCGTCAGCGGCTTCCTGTCTGTGGGCTTTGTCTGCGTGTCGCCTCGATAACTTGCTCCTTAGGCGTCGTAAGCAACCGAGGTTCAGCAAGGTAGTGTTTGACTTCTTCTTCTTGCAGCATCTTGATGATTGCATTGAAGTCATAAATGCAATTTGCGTAGATGATGAGTCCCGCAGTCATCGGGTGCGCAAACACCGGCAGAAAGGCCCCTCCTCCAGTAGATGGTCTGACGTGTCCATCTTGTTGGAGTCCTCTCCCGGCGTAGTCGGCAAGCTGGTTGCCTCCTGGCTAGCTGCAGGCTTCTTCTTGTTCCGTCCCATCTCTTGTCGCGGCGACGGCTTAATACGAGGCCCGGCAGCTGTTGTATAGCAAGCTATGCGTCCTCGCTGGCTGCTGGCAGCCGAATAGTGGTGTCCGGAGCCAGGATCTGTCGTCAGTTGGGCTTGGCGGCGCGCAGCGGGCCTCGTATGAGGATCATACCAAGTCTTGTCCGCCAGTCTGCTCGGCGATCGCTGACTTGTTATACTGCCTCAGGCGAAGATAGCGTTTGTGCTCTATACACCGGTTTTGTACAGTGCGGATGGTTTTACCGATGTAGCACTTTCCACACCCGCACGGGATGCTGTAAATTCCAGCAACTCCGAGGCCAAGATCGTCCTTAACTGAGCGGAGGTAGTCCCGACTTTCAACAGGTGGTCGGTAAAAACATTTTATACCATACCGTGCGAGAATTCTGCAAATTTTACCCGAGCTGTTTCCGGCGAAAGGCAGAAAAGCGGTGGCCTCAGGCGTTTCTTCCTGTTGGACTGGATTTTTCTCCGAGTTGCGATCAATTTCTCTTCTTATCTGCCTCTCGGTGTAACGATTCCGCCTGAAGACAGTTCTTAGATGTTCCAGTTCCTGTGGAAGGCTTTCTTTGTCAGAAATCGCCCTAACCCTGTGTACAAGCGTATTTAGAACAGTTTCACGTTGCACAGGATGGTGAAAACTTGTGGCTCCTAAATATTGGTCCGTGTGGGTTGCTTTTCTGTATATGCTATGTCTTAACGTTCCGTCCGGCTTTCTTTCAATTAGAATGTCGAGGGAAGGTAGGCGGCCGTCCTTTTCCAGTTTCATTGTGAACTTTATACTGGGATGAATTCCATTTAGATGTTCTAAGAACTCATTTAAACGCTTGATGCAATGGGACCACACGACAAACGTGTCATCGATATAGCGGAAATAACATGTCTGTTTGAGAACCGCACTTTCCAAGGCTTTATCTTCGAATTTCTCCATGTATAGGTTGGCGACTACAGGAGAAAGTGGTAATCCCATGGCAACGCCGTCTACTTGCTCGTAGTATTCCCCGAAGTAAGTGAAATACGTGGACGTCAGCACATATCAGAAAAGTTCCACAATGGCTGGTTCAAATTGTTGGCGTATCAGCTCCAGCATGTCCTTCAACGCTCCGGCGCCAAGACGCGTACCATCTCATGAGGTCATAAGCTCAGTCGAACAGGCAGTTTGCACCCTCCCTGGAGAGACAGCGGAGGAGATCCGCAGAGAGACCTGCCGAATCTTGGATGCAGCAAAACCCCCTAAGACCGACATAACTAGGAAGGAGAGGGAAGCGCTTCGAGCCTTGCTTCAGACCAACGAAGTTGTTGTCTTATGGTGGACAAAGGAAATGCTACGGTAATGCGCACGGCAGAACAGTACGAAGGGAAGATGAGGAACGTCCTTGATGATCCTTCTATCACCGTCTAGACAACAATCCTACCAGCAGGATTTAGAAGAAGACAATGGCTTTATTGAAGAAAGCCAAATTTTCTGCAGAGATCAACAAGAAATCAGAACTCAGACCTCGTGCTGCCAGACCATCTCGGCTATACGGTCTGCCAAAGATACACAAAGAATGCGTACCACTGCGTCCAATCGTCAGCAACATTGGAGCACCGACTTATTCTCTGGCAAAATATCTGACCTGTCTTTTGAGTCCTTCGGTTGGCCATTGCGACCACCATGTCAAGAATTCCACGGAATTTTTCAAGATCATCAAGACTATGAAACTGAAGGACTCGGACATAATGGTGAGCTTCGACGTCGTTTCATTATTCACCCGCGTCCCGTTGAAGGACACGCTGGAGCTGATACGCCAACAATTTTAACCAGCCATTGTGGAACTTTTCTCACATGTGCTGAAGTCCACGTATTTCACTTACTCAGGGGAATACTACGAGCAAATGGACGGCGTTGCCACGGAATCGCCACTTTCTCCTGTGGTCGCCAACACATGGAGTATTTCGAAGAAAAAGCTCTGGAAAGTGCAGTTCTCAAACCGACATGTTTTTTCCGCTATGTCGATGACACATTTATCGTGTGGTCCCATGGCATCAAATGAGCTTTAAATGAGTTCTTAGAACATCTAAATGGAATTCATCCCAGCATAAAGTTCACAATGGAACTGGAAAAGGACGGCCGCCTACCTTTCCTCGACATTCTAATTGAAAGAAAGCCGGACGGAACGCTAAGACATAACATATACAGAAAAGCAACCCACACGGACCAATATTTGGGAGCCACAAGTTTTCACCATTCTGTACAACTATTCTAAATACGCTTATACACAGGGATTAGGGCAATTTCTAACAAAGAAAGCCTACCACAGGAACTGGAACATCTAAGAACTGTCTTCAGTCGGAATGGTTACACCAAGAGGCAGATAAGAAGAGCCATTGATCGCAACTCGGAGAAAAATCCAGTCCAACAGGAAGAAACGCCTGAGGCCACCGCTTTTCTGCCTTTCGCCGGAAACAGCTCGGGTAAAATTTGCAGAATTCTCGCACGGTATGGTATAAAATGTTTTACCGACCACCTGCTGAAATTCGGGACTACCTCCGCTCAGTTAAGGACGGTCTTGGCCTCAGAGTTGCTGGAATTTACAGCATCCCGTACGAGTGTGGAAAGTGCTACATCGGTCAAACCATCCGCACTGTACAAAACCGGTGTATAGAGCACAAACGTTATCTTCGCCTGGGACAGTATAGCAAGTCAGCGATCGTCAAGCATGTGTACAACCATGGTCACAGTGTTGACTTCAACCATGTTACGATATTGGCTAGGACCTCATACTTTTGGGATTCCATAGTCAAAAATGCGATTGAAATTCGATTGGCTGATACCTACAACAGAGATAGTGGGCTATGTCTTAGTGAGGCATGGAAACCAGCCTTGACAACTCTACGCAGGGAGCATGGCATGCATGTTCAGCAACCGCCACAAACGGACCAATATTATCTTCCTCGGCCCACAGCGAACTCGCCCGCTCGCCGCCGCGCGCGGGCGTCGGAGAGAGCCGTTGGCCTATATAAGGAGGTGCGGCACGTGGGCTGTGTCTCAGCCGACCTGTGCAGACGTCTCTACACCTGATGAAGAAGACGGAGCTAGTCGTCGAAATATCTTGTTTTCAAAACACTATCCGGTGGTACATCCGTGAAAACATCATTTCAAGCATACGCCGGGAAAATCTCAGTTCTTACACGAAATAAGATGTTAGTAAAATAGCGTTCCTGAAAGTAACTTTTTTATTAAAAGTTAATTCTTCGTACTCTCTGGTGCGATACGTATTGTACGAGTAAGTTGCCATTATGGTTGCATTTAAACCTATCACAATATACATTAACATTGCTGCTCGAAAATCCGTAAAGTCATTGTTTCAGCCTTTATATTTAAATCGTTTACTAGATTGTGTTCGCTTTTTACGAATAACCTGGCATATCTTCAAAACTGTTGGACCTATTTTGGCGGTGTTTCACGCTAACAAACCTCATTTCTCACCTTGTCGTGGAGCTAAAAATTAAAATCATTCGGAAGAATAAAGCTTTTTACCTACAATCTAGCGTAAATTAATAACTGCTTAGTGAATTTTGAAACGGTTTTTACTGTTTAAAACGTTAGGCCAAGCTTAAAATAATTTACTTATATCATCATACTATCTTAATTTGAGAAGGGTGGAACATTTTTAAGCTGATGTAACTTTAACAACGAATTACTGTGTCACTTTTCTTTGTTACCCTGCATGGGGGAAATTTACTCTTTAAACAGCAAAGGAAGCTATATTGAATGATAATGGCATACGAGGAAACTACATAAATGATTAATGATAATTTACAATACTGTGACAGAAATCTCGAAAATTCTTTGCTTCTTTAGCA
The DNA here is from genome assembly GCA_031002005.1 of Vandiemenella viatica. NCBI lineage: Eukaryota > Metazoa > Arthropoda > Insecta > Orthoptera > Morabidae > Vandiemenella > Vandiemenella viatica. The sequence continues at coordinate 371,577,971 of JARYHS010008074.1, read as the reverse complement.
TGTGATCTTAGGCGGCACAGTTACAATCACAGGTGTTTGACAGAGAAATTGCATGTCTGACCTCTATATGCACTACAATACTGGTTTGTGCTCAGTAACCAATATATATCTGAAGGGTTTTGGTATTGGAAGTGAACAGTTTATTATGCCTTTAGTATCTATATACATAAAAGTAAACGTGTGTATGTTCCAGTATCACGCAGACATTGATGAACAAACTACAATGGAGTTTTCACAATTTGAAAGCTTTGGAAACTTAAATTCTGCCATATGTCTAATAGCGCTACGCGTCCTGCCGCCGGAGCATGGAATGTAATCTCCAATATTTTTTAAGTCATATCACCATCATATATATTATTTCTATAAGGTGTTTTTTTTTGGTCACAAGCCATTATCTCTCTTCATACTTAACCGAAATCAATGAAAGAGGTGTCATTTTAAAGCTAATGGTCTCCACTTTGGTCACATCGTATTTTAAGAAAGGATTTTTTCGGAATTCGATCCTTAAAGGGAAAAAATGTCATTATTTCTAAAATGTGTAATTTGTGTCTCGAGCCATTTATCTCCCTGGATATCTAAATGAAATCGATAAATGAAGTAGAGTTATGAAGAGTAATGTCTCATCTTTGGTGACGTCATATAATAAGAAAGTATTTTTTTGGAAGTCAGCCCTTAAAGGGAAAAAGTATAATGGTTCCAAAACGCATTTTTGTGTCACGAGCAATTATCTCTCTTCATTTGTAACCGATATAGATAATTGAGGTACCATATTAAAAATTAAGGTCAAATAATATTTTAAGAAATGAGTTTTTCGTAATTCGACCCTAAAAGGGTATAAATTTCAATATTTCTAAAATGCGTTTTTTGTGTCTCGATCCATTTATCTCCCTGGATATCTCACCGAAATCGATAAATAAAGTAGGATTATGAAGAGTAATGTCTCAGCTTTCGTGACGTTATATACTAAGAAAGAACTTTTTTGGAATTCAGCCCTTAAAGGGGAAAGTATCAATAGTTCTACAACGCTTTTTTGTGTCAAGAGCCATTTATCTCCCTTCATATCTAACCGATAGAGATAAATGAGGTATCAAATTAAAGACAAAGTTCTTTGCCGTGGTCACGTTATATTTTAAGAAAGGAATTTTTCATAATTCGAACCTTAAATGCCAATATTTCTAAAATTCGTTTTTTTTTGTGTCTCGAGTCATTTATCTCCCTGGATATATAACCGATATCTATAAACAAAGTAGCATTTGAAGAGTAATGTTTCAGCTTTGTTGACGTCATCTATCAAGAAAGATTTTTTTTAGAATTCAACCCTTATAGGTAAAAAGTATCAGTGGTTCTTCATTGCATTATTGTGTCACTAGCCATTTATCACCATTAATATATAACCAGAATAGATAAATGAGGTTTCATTCTAAAGATTAATGACTCCGATGTGGTCACATCATGTTTTAGAATGGATTTTTTTCCCCTATATTTTGGCCTTAAACGGAAAAAATATCAGTATTTTTAAAATGCATTTTTTGTGTCTCGAGTCATTTATCTCCCTTGATAGTTAAACAAAATTGATAAATGAGGTATCATTTTAAAGACTGAAGTCTTTGGTTTTGTTACACCATATTTTAAGAAAGTAATTTTTCAAAATTCGACCTTCTTCGGGCAAAAATATTAATATTTGTAAAACGCATTTTTCTGTCACGAGTTATTTATCTCGCTTGATACCTAACCGAAATCGATAAACGAGGTATGGTTTAAAATATTAAAGTATCTGCTTTGGTCATATCATATCTTGAGAAAGAACTTTCTCCAAATTCAACTCTTAAGGGGCAAAATAGCATCATTTCAAAAACTTTTTTTGTACCTCGCTTGATGCCTAACCGAAATCGATAAATGAGGTATCATTTTAAAGACTAAGGTGCTGGCTTTGTTCTCACCATATTTTATATGAGGATTTTTGGAATTCGATCCTTAAAGTGCAAAAATATCAATATTAGTTCTAAAACGTGCTTTTTTTTATTACGAGCCATTTATCTCCTTTGATACCTAACCGAAATTGATTAATGACATGTCATTTTAAAGATTAAGGTCTCCAATTAGGTAAAATCATAAATTAAGAAAGAACTTTTCGGAATTTGATGCTTAAAGTGGTCATGCGTATGAGACAGTTCAGAACCAAGTCCATAGATTGCAGCAGTAGATATCACAGAGATGTCAATAACCTGTTTTTTTATATAATAAGTAGCTTTTCGGAAGTTGTTTTTCTGTTGCGGAAACATTTTTGTTTTGCTATACAATTCCAATGTAAACATTTTATCCGCACAGCAAACACACATCACAGAGATGTTAATATGCTTTTTGTTCAGGTTGGTTATTTAAATGTTAAGGTCAGTGTCAGCTTGTAGTATATACAGTGTATTTTAAATTTTCCTAACTGTTTCGTAATATGTATTGATGCATACCTATTACAATAAACAATTAAATATCTGTAATCTTGGTTGTCCGGGTTGAACCGCGTCAATTTGTTGAAACCTAACGTTTCGGCCATCATTTTGTGGCCTTCTTTGAGTACTCTGAAGAAGGCCACAAAATGATGGCCGAAACGTTAGGTTTCAACAAATTGACGCGGTTCAACCCGGATAACCAAGATTACATTGACAACGACCGCGGAAGTCTGCGCACCCACTTAAATAAATATCTGCTTGTACTGTTCTTTAAATTACAATCATTCAACCTCACTGTTCATCGTATTTTATTAGCGAAATTTTTGCACGGGTCGTCTAGTATACATTATTTCTATAAGGAATTTTTTTGTCACAGGACTTTATATCCTTTCACACTTAACCAAAACCAAAGAACGAGGTATAATTTCCAAGCTTATCGTCTACGTTGTGCTCACGTTATATTTTAAGAAAGGACGTTTTCGGAATTCTACCCTTAAAGTGCAAAAATTTCAATATTTCTAAAATGCTGTTTTTTTGTGTTACGAGTCATTAATCTCCCTAGATACCTATCTGAAATCGTTTGATGAAGTATCATTTTAAAGACTAAGATTTTTGTTTTGGTGACATCATATATTAAGACAGGGATTTTTCGGAATTCTACCCTTAAAGGGCAAAAGTATAAATATTTCTACAACGCGTTTTTGTGTCACGAGCCCTTTATCTCTCTTCATATCTAACTGATGTAGATAAATGAGGTACCGGTATCATCGAGGTCTCCGTCGTTGTCACACTACATTTTAAGAAAGGAACTTTTCGTAATTTGACCCTTAAAAGGCAAAAAATCAGTCTTTCTAAAATGCGTTTTTTGTTTCTTGAGCAATTTATCTCCCAGGATATCTAAACGAAATCGATAAATGAAGTAAGAATAATATCTCAGCTTTGTTGACATCATATATGAAGAATTTTTTTTGGAATTCAACCCTTAGAGGGAAAAAGTATCAATGCCACTACAGCGCATTTTGTGTCACAAGCCATTTATCTTCGTTAATATCTAACCGAAATAGATTCTTAAAATTAAGGTTTCCACTGTGGTCACATCACATTTTAAGAAAGGATTTTTTCTGAATTGAACCCTTGAAGGGAAAAATATCAATGTTTCTAAAATTCGTTTTTTGTGTCGCGAGTCATTTATCTCCCTTGATAATTAAACAAAATTGGTAGACGAGGTTTCATTTTAAAGACTCAGGTCTTCGGTTCCGTTACACCATATTTTAAGAAAGGAATTTTTCAAAATTCGACCCTTAAAATCCAAAAGTATTAGTATTTCTACAACGCATTTTTCTGTCACGAGCTATTTATCTCCCTTGATACCTAACCGAAATCGATTAATGAGGTATCGTTTTAAATATTAACGTATCCGCTTTGGTCACATCATATTTTAAGAAAGAACTTTCTTCAAATTCAACCCTTAAGGGGCAAATATATCATAATTTCTAACTTTTTTCTACCTCGCTTGATGCCAAACCGAAATCGATAAATGAGGTATCATTTTAGAGACCCTCCCCACCTTTACAATGACCCACAGGACCCAATAATGACTGAATTATTTGCCAATAAAATGTTGAAAATAATAATGTGTATTTTAAACCAATTTACAGGAAAACCATTTGCTGGATCCAGCTCAATATCTCTAAGCGTTAAACAGCTCTTGCTACGTTCATTGGTCACAAATAGTTTAGAGAATGGCGGTACCTTCTAGAAGTAACGAAACATCACCGCAGTGCGACGGAATCATACAGTGGAACGCAAGGTCTATTAAGACCAATAAAGAGAGCTTACTGCAGTATTAGGCAATGAATAACATTGCCCTACTGGCCATAAGTGAGACTTGGACGAGACCAGATGAACGATTCCAGTTTAAAGGGTACAATATTATCAGATCGGATAGAGCAGACGGCTATGGGGGATCCGCCATATTAATTAGAAGCTCAATTTTTTATGAACAACTCCGACTCTGCATTGGACAAACCGAGATCAACATAATTATGTGCCGCTAGAATTCGCCTAAGCGACAAACTGATACCTGTATCTATTGTGTCAGTGTACAGAGCACCCAATAAAAAAAAATAAAGAACACATCTCGAATCTCCTAAGGCAATTACCGAAACCGGTCATACTCCTGGGAGACCTCAACGCGCACAGTACTCTATGGGGATGCCAAAGTACTGACAAATTAGGGAATATGATCACCGAAATCTTAGAGGAGGAAGACATGGTTGTGCTGAATAATGGCACCCCTACCAGGATCAACGCGCCACACCAAGTACCATCAGCAGTGGACATCTCCTGTGTATCATCGAATATAGCTGTAGACATCTCATGGAAAATGGTCGATGATACGCTGGGATCGGATCACATTCCTTTATTACTTCGCTTCCAAACGCCCACCCCGGCTACACGGATTATATATCCTTCTTATAGATGGAAAATTAGGCAGGCAGATTGGAGAAAATTCGGAATAATTATGGAACGGCTTACAGCATTATGGGAGCGCGGTGGTAACGTTACCTCGGATTATTGTTCCTTGTTAAACGACATAAACCAAGCCGCTAATGCCTCTATACCTATGCAGAAACCAGTACACTTACGGAAGTATAAAAGCACACTCGGTGGGACAACGAATGCAAAGAAGCTGTCCAACGACGCAAAGAATCATTACGGGCCTACAAAAGTTGTCCCACAGTTGAGAACTACCTGGAACATCGCAGAGCGCAGGTAAGATTCAAGAAGTTGGTCAAGAGCAAAAGGAGAGAAAAATTGAGTTTTTCGGATCCTTCAACAAAGAAACCCCTGTATCCGACGTATGGCGGAAAATTAGAAAACTGAAGCACTCATCCACCCAAGAAGAAGGAACGGCACCCATTACGAAAGATCTGCTAGAGAACATCCTCCAAAAGCTTACACCGCCGTGGGTGGAGATAGACCTAGTAGAACCAAAGGCTGCTGAGACTCACTTCTTACTGCAACCCTTTCTGCTCAACGAACTTAACAATGCAATAAAGCACGGGACGGACTCAGCACCTGATAACATTCATTATTCCATGTTAAGAAACCTGCCAGACTCTGCAAAGTCGAAGTTATGTGACGTACTGAACAGCATCTGGTCTGAGAGGGCGCAAATCAAGGAGATGAAGACAGCCCGGGTTGTCCCGGTGAAGAAGCCAGGAAAAAGAGGCAACAATGCTGATTGCTACAGACCCATAAGCTTATTTCCATGTATATACAAAGTTCTGGAAGGTATGATAAAGCATTGGCTGGAATGGTGGTTGGAGCACCACTCGCTGATTCCGGAAACGCAGTACGGCTTCAGAAGTGGCAAAGGCACTACGGACATCTTAGCACATCTCACCACGGATATACAATCCTGCTTTAGCAACAACAAATATATGATTGCAGTGTATACCGATATAAACAGTGCATATGATCACGTTCGCTTACCGATCCTAGCTAAAAAAACTACGCTTGCTAGGGATACCACAAACCTTCGTAGGTAACCTAATTGCACTCGCATCGGAACGATGGCTAGTAATAACGCAACGTGGATCTACAGTTGCATCCAGAAAAGCAAACCGAGCCTTGCCACAGGGTTCTGTACTTGCCCCACTATTATTTAATTTGTACACTTGTGATCTACACTGCATCATGAATGGTAAAGTCATAATCCTACAATATGCTGACGACCTATGCATATTTAAGATAGGGAAAACATGGGAAGAATGCTACTTGGCACTGTCGTCGGCTATGAATAATTTCCAACAATGGATATTTAGTAATGGATTAAGCATATCACCTACGAAATCGGCGGTATCTATCTATAGCCGTTATAGAATTCATGCAGTGCCTGACATAAATTTAGGACCCTTTGTGATCCCAGTGAAAAACGTGGTGAAATAATTAGGATTATAGATTGATAACAAACTCAAGTGTGGAGCTCATGTCAGAAATACATTTAAGAAATGTGACATGGCCATAAACCTCATACATGCAATAGCCACCACAAAATGGGGAGGAAACACCGCAATATTATTAGTGCTATATAAATCCCTGCTGCGACCACACATTGATTATGCCTGCGTTTGCTACGGTTCAACATCTAGTAACATACTTAAAGACCTAGACAAAATCCAATACAAAGCTCTGCGTGCGTGCATAGGTGCTATGAAATCAACGACTACCAATGCGCTGCTGGTTGAAGCACATGAACCACCTTGAAACATCCGTAGAAGCTTCCTAAGCGCAAAATTCCTCCTTAGGAATAGCCAATACGCTGACAGAAGGTTGATGTGCGCCATGCACAGTCTCACAATTCAATGTTTAACCACTACCTGTTGGATAGAGAAAAAAAAAACGCCTCCTCTTGCGGCGGAATATCTAGAAACAAATAACATTCGTGCCAGAATGCGCCAAAGTAGAAAAATGCCTTCCGTCGAGGCCCCGTATTGGGACACTGTCACAAACTTGGAGGTACATATAGACACGGAAGATACCACCCAGTTGGAATGCTACAGAGCAAGTGTATACCAGTACCTTCAAGAACGGTCCCAAATTGAACAGATATACACGGATGGTTCGAAATTTTCGGATGCTTCCGGATGCGCTTTCTTCATACCAAAATCAGGAGACAAGGGTCTGTTTCAGTTACCAGCAGAGGCTTCTATCATGACTGCAGAGATGACGGGTATTTTGGAAGCACTTAAATATGCCAAGAGCTCTCCTGCCAAAAACTTTGTAATTTTATCCGACTCAAGATCAGGCATTATCCCTATTAAAAAACCACCATAGACAATGCCACAATGACCAGCGAGTATGTGACATTATAAGCGCGGCTCTAGAGCTGAAACGCTCAAGCAAGACAGTGGAATTTAAATGGGTCAAAGCACACTGCAACCTCTTGGGAAACGAGATGGCTGATCGGTATGCCAAGCGAGCTGCTCGCAGAGGTGTAAAACACTACAATACGATTCCTTTTCCAGACGTAATTGGACATATCAAAGGCAATATAAAATTCAAGTGGAACACGGAATGGAAGAGCTCACTTAAGACCAAAGGCGAACATTACGGGCGCATTCACCCGGAAATACCCTCCAATCAATGGTATGAAACATAAAAGTCCCCGCAGACTCAGCACTTGCATTGCTAGATTAAAATTCAACCATGGCTGTTTCAAGCAACACCTTTACAGATTACACGTTGCAGACTCTCCCAAATGTCCTTGTGGGGAAATTGAAGATATAAACCACCTCCTATTTGGCTGCCGAATGAAGAAGTTGGAAATTGACCTTTTCTTAGATACCCTCATGAAAGTAGGTATTCCGTTGCCCAATTGCGCTGCCTCACTCCTTGCATCTGTTGATTATACGGTTTATAAGATTTTGTATCTGCATATAGAAAATATGGGTATCACAATTTAAATCAATTGTAAATAACATGATATTATTATTGATAAATGACTGATGATATTCAGTAATACAATAAAATAATTGTTTAAAAAAACATAAAAACCGCCTTCAAAAAAAAAGCACTAAAAATTTTAAAATAACTTTATACCTTGCTTAGGAAAAAGTAATCTAAATAGACAACATTTTACATTACTTTCATTGAAATTTTGACATTAATTAGTTATTTTTGGAGTCGGTGCCAGCTGTCACATCGCGAAGATCGAATTACTGAACTTCTTTTGGCGTTAGAGGCGAAACGGGGAGTACGAACAAAAATTCCCAATATTTTACAGCATGTCGTGAGGCAGATAGTGTTATTGTGGGAGACAGCTTAGGGAAACAAATTAACAGTATTTTAATCTGTGGCTTGGCCTTATTGGTCATCCAGGCATATCTCTGGCGCTACAGTGTCAGTTGGTAGGTTGCATCATGACGTAAACGATTTACAGAGTATAATATCGGCGTATCATCTGTATGTTTCAGTTTTGTTGAAACATGTTTCTAGCATTAATTGTAGGTAAGCAGTAAATGATTTTTTTGTATTATTGTTATTCCCTATTGTTTTTATCTTTTTGTTTTTCTTGCTTTCGCTGGCACCGACTCCAAAAATAACTAATTAATGTCAAAATTTCAATGAAAGTAATGTAAAATGTTGTCTATTTAGATTTACTTTTTCCTAAGCAAGGTATAAAGTTATTTTAAAAGTTTTAGTGCTTTTTTTTTTTGAAGGCGGTTTTTATGTTTTTTTAAACAATTATTTTATTTTTAAATTTTTAGTGGTATTATACTTCGTTTAGTATTTTAAATATGCCGCAGCAGTTCCCATTTTGCGAACTTCCTGGTAGCTCAGAGATTAAAGCGCTTGCTTTCAAAGAAGAATTCTGTCTTTATATACCACAACCACTTCCAGAACGGGGTGAATTGGGCGTTGTGTTAAGGAATGTCAGGCTATGTTTCGATCTTATCATAACATCTGTTAAAGCTGCTGCTCGATAACCGAAACATGTAACATCTGGGCATTAATACATACCACATACAGAAATCTCTCTGGAATATATCTGTTTGCTCCGGCATCACACAAAAAATATAGATTTTTAATTGGTGAAAGCTTGGGATCAAAGTTGAAATCTGAAGTACATGTTGAGACATTACGACACATTTATTTTATAAATATTATGCCATGACTTAAAAATAGCTTAACTGATTTTGACGGGATTTAAAACTGTGGATTTTTGTAAAGAACATTGGAAATTAAAAGGGGTGAGGGTAAAGGGGAAGAGGGATTGAGCTTTTGTATACCAAATGTAGACTGCCTTTTCTGATTGATTTAAAGTATACGTGTGTAAATTTCTATTGATATCAGATAAAACTGTAGGTATGTATAAAAAAAAACAATTAAGGGGTGTGGAGACGAAGAGTAGTTTGGTTTTTGTAAAGCTAGTGTGGGCAGTATTTTTCTCTTTGTTTTAAAGTATACACGTGCAAATTTCCATCGAAACCAGATAAAAACTGTAGCTTTGTGTAAAGAACATTTGCCAAAATTAAATGGGGTAAGGGAGTGAGTTGTAGGGTTTTGTAAACAGAATATAGACACTATTTTTCTGTTTTTTTTTTTTTTAAGTACATGTGCAGTGGTCCATGGAAATCTGATAAAACTGTGGGTATCTATAAAGAACATTGGAAATTAGGAGGGGTGGGGGTAGAAGGGAAGAGGGGTTGGGCTTCAGCAACCTAATTTAAACAAAATTGTTCTGTATGTTTTAAAGTATACTGTGTGCAAATTTCCTTCAGAATCGGATAGAAACTGTAGATTAAATGATGGAAAGGAAGGAGCGGTGTTTGGACTCTCGAAACCAAATGTAGACAGTATATTTCTGTTTGTTTTGCAGTATACATGTGCATACTTCCTTCAAAATCAGAAAGAAACGGTAGCTTTGTATAAAGAACATTGACAGTAATTAATGGGGTAGAAAGGGGGATAGGGTTTGCATTTTTGTGAAAGTTATGTGGACAGTATTTTCTTTTTCTATTTGTTTTAAAGTATACGCATGCGAAGTTCCATCCGAATCGAATCAAAATGTGGGTTTTGTACAAATATTAAGGGAAGGGGAGCTAGGGTAGTTTTTTTTATTTTTTGGTCAGAGATCTTATCCATAAAAAAATTACATATATATGTGCCAACTTTAATAAAGATCGGTCAAATGGTGTCGACTGTAGCATTTCTAAAAAGAAATTGACAAAAATCAAGGGGGTGGAAAAGGGGAGAGGGGTTCATTTTTGCAAACCAAGAGTTGGCATCATTTTTCTCTTTGTTTTATAGTAAAAATTTGCTAAGTTCTGTCTAAACCGGATAAAAACTGAGGTTGTGTATATAAATTAAGCAGTTTAATGGGGAGAGGGGGTGGTTTTTAGATCTTTTGGTTCAGACAGCCTTCTTCGTGAAAAAAATACATATAAGCACCAACTTTCATGGTAATCGGTCAAACGATTGCGACTGTAGCTTTTTATAAAGAACATTGACAAAAGTTAATGGGGTTGAAGGAGGAAAGGGGTTGAGCACATGGCAAACCAAATATTGACAGGATTTTTCTCTTTGTTTTAAAGTATACATGGGCAAAGTTCAATAAAAATCAGATAAGAAATGTAGATTTCTATAAAATTAAGGGGTGTAAAGGGAGACATGGGGTGGTTTATTTATTTATTTAATTTTTTTTGTCAGAAACCTTCTCCATGAAAAATTACATGTATATGCCAACTTTAATGGAGACCAGTTAAATGTGTCGACTGTAGCATTGTATAAAGAACATTGGTAAAAATTTAGGGGGTGGATAGGGGGAGAGGGCTTCAGTTTTTTCAAACCAAAAGTTGACAGTATTTTTCTCTTTATTTTTTACTATACATGTCCAAAGTTTCATCGAAATCGGATAAAAAATGTGGGTTTGTATAAAAATTAAGGGGTGTAAAGGGGAGAGGGGTGGTTTTTTAATTTATTTTTTGGTCAGATTCTCCATGAAAAATTACATGTATATGCCAACTTTGATGATAATCGGTCAAACGGTGTCGAGTGTAGCTTTTTATGAAGAACATTGACAATAAGTAAAGGGGTGGAAGGAGGGGGGGGGGAGTTGAACTTTGGAAGACCAAATATTGACAGGATTTTTCTCTTTGTTTTAAAGTATACATGTGCAAAGTTCAGTAAAAATCAGATAAGAAATGTAAGGTTTCTATAAAATTAAGGAGTGTAAATGGGAGAGGGGTGGTTTTTTATTTTGATTTTTTTGGTCAGAATCCTTCTCCATGAAAAACTACATGTAATTGCCAAATTTAATAGGAGATCAGTTAAATGGTGTCGACTGTAGCTTTGAATAAAGAAAATTGGCAAAAATTAAGGGGGTGGATAGGGGGAGAGGGGTTCAATTTTTTTAAACCAAAAGTTGACTAGTATTTTTCTCTTTATTTTTGGCTATATATGTCCAAAGTTTCATAGAGATCGAATAAAAAATGTGGAATTTGTATAAAAATTAGGGGGCGGAGGGGGGTAGAAGGGGTGGTTTCTCAATGAAATTCATATGGGACCACTTTGGAGGTATACCCTATCCACTAAAAAAATTTCATTTAAATCGGTTCAAAATTGGTGAAAATATCGCTGGTCATACATACAAAAAAAAAAAAAAAAAAAAAAAATTACAGACGAATTGAGAACCTCCTCCTTTTTTTGAAATTGGTTAAAAATGTCTAATGCACTATCTACCATTGATATATTAAGGATGTTATCCTGTAAAATGGAAATGGCTAATTGCATTTTATTGTCCTATTATAGATCTTATCATATAAAATGAAAACGGCTATTTTATTTTTTTATTTATTTTATTTATCAATCTTGTTTCATGGATCCCTGCTGAGGAAGCACCTCTGGGATGTGAAACATGTCATGGCTAAATATACATACATACAATATGAGTCATAATCATAGTAAAAAACTATTATATGTTACAAAGAGAAATAAAGACAATAAAATAAACATAAATTTTTACAACTGTGATTTGCAAAATTCATATTGAATACAATTAATTGTTTTGTTCAAATTCTTGAATGGAGTAGAAGGAGTTGCCAATAAGATAATCTCTCAGTTTTTCTTTAAATATATCTTTATTTTCTGCAAATTGTTTTATACCCTTGGGAAGTTTATTAAACAGATGTATACCAGTATAATTAACTCCTAAAGGTATGATATCATTATTGTTATATTATTGATGTTCTTGAGTTAAACGAAAATAGTAATTGCATGCAATTATTATTGGTATTCTATTGATGTTATTCTGTATAATGAAAAGAGCCAATTGCATGATATTATTATTGTTATATTTTAGATGTTAAATTGTAAAAAGAAGGTGGCTGTTTGGGTACAAGCGCAAATGCCAACAAAATAAATGAAAAAAAGTCAAAGAGTCTGTTCTGTAAATTTGTGATACTTAACAGAAGAAAGGGGAATTGTCGACATAAGCATTCATTTATTTGATTTATCGATATAGTCTGACAGCCTTTGGGACAGTTTAGTTACAGCTTACCGTCAAAATAGAACTCTTTAGTGTTCCTTCCTTGCAATATCTTCAGATGTGTGCACTGATTTGGAGTCAGGTGAAGAGTCGCATGATTTTCATGTACCATAAATATGACTACAACAATATTTTAGCAATTTAGTCAATTTTAAAACACTGCGGAACATTCGAAGAAATGTAAAAAACACCCAAGAATTTAAAATTGTTCAGTAGCTTCTCAGCACATCATTAAATGGTTTGCAGCGTTGTATGAAACCAAATTATATCGATCATAGCATTTTCCCGCATTACAACAGTGTAAAATACTTTAATCTGTCTACAAGGTGAAAGCATTGATAAACCAAAAACTGTACCACTCAACTTATCTGATGATTTACTTTGCTATTTGCTTGTAAGTCCTATATATACAATGTGTCTCATCCCTCATTCATTTTTAGACATTGAGTCCATAAGACACGGCATTGTGACAGTTATATTACGTGCGATGTTGATCGATTAGTTATATAAGGAATTGATTTAGTTACAGAAAGCTTGTGTAGTAAGAATTAGAACGACTGTTTATAGTAGGAGCGAAATGGTAGACTGAAAAATGGATAATTGTAACAACTCTAATATCACCTATTTTTTTAATCTTATAACTCTTGCTGCACCAACGTTGCCAAACATATAATTGCCTTTACCCTTCCTCATAGCCGACGTTCATGCTATTTTGCTAACTTCTATTAGAAATTTTCGAAAATAACTTGCCTAGATGTGAGTGCCTTTTAGAGTGCGAAAAATTGCTTCTCCATAAACCCAATATTGTTTTTTAGTCATCACTTTGATCATCTTACAAAAAAAATTAGATGATACGAAATAGTCACAAAAACACATGATAAACGAAAGGTTACTGAAATCTCGTGAATTGAAACAATTTCTCCGTGTTGTTCTAAACAAGAACTTCAGAAAAAATATTACTTTACTTTCAGAGTTGGCATAATTAAATAATTTTGGTTAAAATCATGATTAAAATCGAATGATTTTTTCAATAAAAATCAGGGATCTAATCAAATTGTTATTTATTGGGTTAACCAAAGAACATATCTAATCCTTGTTTGAATTGTAATACTACAAAAAACCCACTAATTTTCATGATTTATCTGTCCTCAACCTATTTCGTAAATTAGGTTGGACAAGTGCAAATGTGGAAAATATTCTATTCACTGACGCTGGTGATGCTACGGCTCCAAATAGTTGCCTGAAAATTGCGTATAAATTAAATTGTTCCTCTTAATTAAAAATATATTTTTGCATTAACCACCACTCCACAGCTTTAACATTTTTTAAAACTTCTTCAGTAGACATCATAGATTTAAGGGGTTTTGATTGCGACCTTAATTTTATAATTAATGACATTAAACCTGAACCATCGTATTGAGTTCCGACTTCCTTCAATGCACTTTCTTCCTTTTCTGTCACCCTGAATTTAGTTGGAGTTGTGTTTAATAAATACGCCTAAAGGTGGGTGGTAATCATAGCTTGATTGTATCTCTTTTTAAACTTCTACATCTACATCTACATATATACTCTGCAATTCACAAAATTGTGGGTGGCAGAGGGTGCTCAGCACCAAAGCTAATCTCTTTGTTGTGTATTCCAATCCCTAATGGTACGAGGGAAAAAGGAATTCATATAAGAATCATTGCGGCACCTTATTTCTCTAATCTTATCTATCCTGTCATTCCGGCTCAAATAGGTTGGTGGACGAAGTATTTCACTACACTCGTGAGTGAAAGTGGGAGTACGCATGTTTACCAATAAGTTTAAACGAAACGTGCGTCGTCTATCTACCAGAGACTCCCAGCCTAGTCGACTAATCAGTTCTGTGACGCTTTCATAAGGACTGTAGCAAGTGGTCACGAATGGAGCGGCTCTTCTCTGTACTTTCTCTATACTTTCGATCAACCCCTTACGAAACGGATCCCAAATGGCACAACAATATTCCAAATGTGGACGCACAAGAGATTTGTACGCTATCTCCTTTGTTTGTTCATTACAATTTTTCAATATTCGACCTAGGAATCGCAGCCTAGAATTAGCTCTACCTACCAACGAATTAATGTGTAAGTCCCATTTCATGTTCCTTTGTACTGTTACTCCCAAATATTTCATAGAATCGACCATATCAATAACTGAATTGTTTAACTCGTATTTCTGAACAATTGGATTCTTTTTGTTAGTTATGCTCATTGTCTTGCACTTTTTACAATTCAGCGGAAGTTGCCACTCAGCGCACCATGCCAAAATAATATCCAGATCACGCTGAATTTCTAAGCAATCGGCCAAATTCCTTACTTCCCTATAAATAACCGCATCATCAGCAAACAATCTAAAAAGGCTTTTCACTTTGTCTCCGAGATCGTTTATAAAAATTAAAAAAAGAAGTGGTCCTATTACACTTCCTTGAGGTACCCCCGATGTAACATCTAGACTAGAAGAACTTTCTCCTTCAACGACGACATACTGCGACCGACCAGTTAGAAAATCCTTTATCCATTCACAAAGCTGATCCGATATACCGTACGCTCGTAGCTTCGCTAAAAGGCGGTTGTGTGGCACAGAGTCAAAGGCTTTCTGAAAATCTAAAAAAATTGCATCTACTTGTGAACCTGAACTTAAATATATAGCTAATGTTACTTTCATCGAATTTGGATTCTAGTCTTTTCCATGCCAACACTGCATCTGACAGATGCATTACTTTTTAGTGAAATATGCAGAGTGATTGATATTGGTTTTAGTATTTGCAGAAATTCTTCTACAGATCTTCTTATTACCATGTTTTCGACTTTGTCTATTCTCTTCACAGCTGTTCAATAACTTTTGCTATTCAGAAATGTATACTTCGATACGATCAGTCACAATGTTCCAACAAACATCTTGTGGCAATATTAAAGCTTTTCCACCTTCTTTCGTAAACAGGGCCTTTGCAGCGTGATTGTTTCATAAATATTTAATAATTTATACAACTTGTTCCCTTCTATTGGCCATTTCCAATTCCAAATCTTTTGATAGTAACTTTAGCAAATGTGCTGGGCAACCATATGTTGAAGTATTTTAATTCTGAATGTCTCTTATCATTTTAGTCATATTGGCAGTGTTATCTATTATAAAATTTGCAACCCTACAATTATACTGAGGTTTCAGACACTATTAAATCCATAGTAAGTTTAGCAAAATATAAAGATATATGTGGCTTTCCAGATGTGTCTAGGGTGACAAATAGAAATACTTCACTTCCATCTGTTGTAACAGTGGCGCCAATAATCGATTCATTGTGAACATTTGACCAATTATCAATAGACTAATTGACACAATCATTTGAAAGATTTAAGAAACATTTTTACTTTCTTCTAGGTATATTTCACCTAATAATTTATCACATATATATCCTTATGAAATCGTGGTGAGTAGTCTGCGTGCAACATTCAAATGGCTTTTTTTTTTTTTTTTTTTTTTTTTTTTTAATTTGAGGCTCTTCTGCAGATTTCAAACTGCAGTTAGTAGCAAACATGGCTCTTACTATTTGCTTGGCTTATTCTTCTTTGTTACATTTTGAAGTTTTTGATAAATATGAACTCAGATTTCCACATTTATTCTTTTTAAATAGAGGCGGTATTGAACTGTAGTCGTTTAATGAAAAACTTGCAGAATTACTGGCCTGGAAGATTGGTGTCAATTCCATGTCACTATCTGAAAAAAATATTTACCTATTTTTATCAGAACTTAAGCACAGTGGGGCTAGTAATGGCACGAAATGGTTTGACGTTTCAACATACATTTTTTAAATTGTAATAATAAAATGTAGTTGTAAAGGAATCGATTAGTGAAAACATAATTTAAATCGAGAAAACAAATGTGTTATGTTTTAAGTTTTTTTTCACTGTTACGATTTCTCTCCTAGATTAGATAGACTGCTGCGACTAGTTTCATGTAAGTACATTATTATAAACATCACGAAAAGTAGTTGCCAGTAACATCCGATTTCTCATTTTTACACACTGCATTGTTACGTTTCATTTGCGCCATAAGACTCTGCTTTTCTTTTTCATATTTCTTACAAATTGTTCTGCACCCGATTTTTTTTATAAACTATTCTTTCCTACAAAAAAATTGACAGATGGAATCTTTATATTTTCCTTTTTTTTTTTTTTTTTGCTGTCGTCAGTCATTTGACTGGTTTGATGCAATCCTCCATCCCTTCCTATCCTGTGCTAACCTCTTCATTTCTACATACCCCTTACAACCCACGTCCTCAATTATCTGCTTCATATATTCTAATCTCTACAGTTCTTACCTTCGACTGTTCCCTCCACTAACAAATTAACCAATCCAGCATGTCTCAAAATATGACCTACCAGCCTGTCTCTTCTTTCCGTAAGCTTCTTCCACAAACTTCTTTTCTCACCCATCAGTTCCAAAACTCTTTCATTTCTTACTTTGGCTGTCCACTTAATTTTCAGCATTCTTCTGTAGCACCACATTTCAAATGCTTCAATTTTCTTTCTTTCCGGTATTCCTAAAGTCCATGTTTCACTACCATAAAGTGCTGTGCTCCACACAAAGAGTTTAAAAAAGTTGTTTCTAATTCCTAGATCAATATTTGAAACTAAAAGGTTTTTCTTTTTCATGAAGGCTCTTTTTGCTAATGCTATTCTGCTTTTAACATCATTCCTGCTTCGGCCATCAGCTGTTATTTTACTTCCCAAGTAACAGAATTCACTTACTTCTATTGCATCCGATCCTAATTTTATCTACTAGTATTGGTATCATTTCTGCTACATTTCATCACTTTTGTCTTGCTTTGATTTATACTCAGTCCAAAATCTTCCTTCAGTATTTTGTTCTTGCCATTCTGTAACTTCTCAATATCCTCAACCCTCTCTGCTAACTAGACAATGTCATAAACAAACCGTAACATACTGATGTTTTCTCCCTGAAAACTTATGCCACATGGAAATTTTTCTTTGACTTTCTTCATTGCTTCTTCTACATACAAGTTGAATATTAACGGGGATAGACTACAACCTTGTCTCACACCCTTTTTAACTGATGCATATCTCTCGTGATTCTCTACTTTTATTATAGCCACCTGATTCTTATATAGTTTATATAGTATTCTTCTATCTCGATATTTTAGACCTGACTTCTTTAAAATTTTGAATATCTTGTCCCACCTAACATTATCAAAAGCTTTTTCTAAATCAACAAATGCCATAAACGTATCTTTGTTTTTCTTGATCCGCCCTTCAAGTATTAACCTTAAAGACAGAATTGCTTCCCTCGTAAAGCGATTTTTCCTAAACCCAAACTAATCTCCACCTACTACCTCTTCTACTACCCTTTCCAGCCTTCTGTATATTATTCTGGTCAGTAATTTTGAAGCATGTGATGTTAGACTAATGGTGCGATAATTCTCACATTTGTCGGCTTGTGATTTCTTTGGAAGTGTGAAGATGATATTTTTTATTAAAATCAGTTGGAATTTCTCTTGTTTCATAACTTTTTGATATCAGCTTGAATAATCTTTCGATTCCTTCCTCTCCTAGAGATTTAAGAAGTTCTACAGGGATCTCATCAATTCCAACTGCCTTATTTGCGTTCAAGTCATTCAGAGCTTTATTAAATTCTATCCTCAAAACAGGATCTACCAAGTCATCGCCTTCCTTTTCCATTACACTATTGCTCAATTCGTCCGCGACATACAGTTTCACAATGTATTCATTCCATCGGCTTGCTCTATCTTCTGAGCAAAATAATTGTTTAAAAAACATAAAAACCGCCTTCAAAAAAGGGCAATAAAAATTTTAAAATAACTTTATACCTTGCTTAGAAGAAATTAAATTTAAATGGACAATATTGTATATTACTGTTATTGAAATTTTTACATTAATTAGTTATTTTTGGAGTCGATGCCAGCTGTCAGTTCGTGGAGATCGAATTACTGACCTTTATTTGGTGTTGGAAGCGTACCGAGAGTACGAACAAAAATTCCAAATATTTTACAGCATGTCGTGAGGAAGATAGTTTTATTGCGGGAGACAGCTTAGGGAAACAAATTAACGGTATGTTAACTGTGGCTCGGCCTCGTTGGTTATTCAGGCATATCTCTGGCGCTACAGTGTCAGTTGATAGGCTACATCATGCAGTAAATTCTTTATAGTTAGTATAATATCGGTGTATCATCTATATGTTTCAGTTTTCTTGAAAAATGTTTCTAGAATTAATTACAGGTAAGTAGAAACATGATTTTTATGTATTATTGTTACTTATTATTTTTTTATCTTTTAGTTTTTCTTGCTTTGGCTGGCACCGACTGCAAAAAAAACTAATTAATGTAAAAATTTCAATAACAGTAATGTAAAATATTGTCAATTTAAATTTAATTTCTTCTAAGCAAGGTATAAAGTTATTTTAAAATTTTTATTGCCCTTTTTTGAAGTCGGTTTTATGTTTTTTAAACAATTATTTTATTTTTAAATTTTTAGTGGTATTATAGTTAATTTGTATTTAAATATGCCGCAGCAGTTTTAATTTTGCGAACTTTGTGGTAGCTATGTGGTTAAAGCGAATGCTTCAAAAAAAATCTGTCGTTACAACAACTTTCAGAATGGGGTGAATTGGATGCTGTGTTAAGGAATGTCAGTTAACATTTTGATCCAGACTGTGTTTCGATATAATCACAACATCTGTTTAAGCTGCTGCTCGATAATCGAAACATGTAACATCTGGACATTAATATATACAACATACACAAATCTGTCTCTGGAATATATCTGTCATCACACAGAAAATATAGATATTTAATTGGTTTTCACAATGTAAAAGCTCGGGTTCCAAGTTTAAATCTGAAGTACATGTTGAGACATTAGGACACATATATTTTATATATATTCTGCAATGACTTAAAAACAGCTTAATTGATTTTGACGGTACTTAAAACTGTGGATTTTGTAAAGAACGTTGGAAATTATAAGCGAAGGGGGTAAAGGAAAAGAGGGATTGGGATTTTCTATACCAAATGTAGACTGTATTTTCAGATTGATTTAAAGTATACATTTGTAAATTTCTATTGATATCATATAAAAACTTTAGGTTTGTATAAAAAAATAATTAAGGGGTGTGGAGGTGAAGAGTAGTTTAGTTTTTTTTAAGGTAGTGTGGACAGCTTTTTCTCTTTGTTTTAAAGTATAATTGTGCAAAGTTCCATCGAAACCAGATAAAAATTGTAGCTTTGTGTAAAGAACATTTAAAAAAATTGAATGGGGTAAGGGAGTGAGCGGTTGGGTTTTGTAAACAGAATGTTTCTCTTTGTTCTTAAGTATACATTTGCAGTGTTCCATCGAAATCTGATGAAAACGGTAGGTATCTATCAAGAACATTGGAAATTAGGAGGGGTAGGGGTAGGAGGGAATAGGGGTTGGGCTTCTGCAACCTAATTTAAACACAATTGTTATGTATTTTTTAAAGTATACGTGTGCAAATTTTTTTCAGAATCAGATAGAAACTGTGCTTTGTGTAGATTAAAGGGGTGGAAAGGGGAAGAGAGGTTTGGCTTCTCTAAACCAAATGCAGACAGTATTTTTCTGTTTGTTTTGAAGTATACATGTGCATACTTCCTTCAAAATCAGATAGAAACGGTAACTTTACATAATGAACATCGACAGTAAATAAAGGGGTAGAAAGGGGAATAGGGTTTGTGTTTTTGTCAAAGTAATGTGAGTAGTACGTTTCTATTTCTATTTGCTTTAAGTATACACATGCGAAATTCCACCGAAATCGGATTAAAATGTGGGTTTGTACAAACATTGAGGGATGTAAAAGGGGAGCTTGGGTAGTTTTTTTTTATTTTTTGGTCAGAAATATTCTCCATGTGCCAACTTTCATACAGATCGGTCAAATGGTGTCAATTGTAGCTTTTCAAAAAGAAAATTGACAAAAGTCAAGGGGCGGAAACGGGGAAAAGGGTTCAGTTTTTGCAAACCAAAAGCTAACATTATTTTTCTCTTTGTTTTACAGTAAAATTTTGCTAAGTTCTATCTAAACTGGATAAAAACTGTGGGTTTGTATAAAAATTAAACTGTTTAATGGGGAGTGGGGGTGGTTATTTGATTGTATGGTGAGAAACCTTCCTCGTGAAAAAATACATATAAGCGCCAACTTTCATGGTAATAGGTCAAACGGTGGCGACTGTAGCTTTTTATAAAAAAAAAACACTGACAAAAATTATGGGGTTGGTAGGAGGGAGAGGGGTTGAGCTTTGGCAGACCAAATGTTGACAAGATTTTTCTGTTTGTTTGAAAGTATACATTGGCAAAGTTCAATCAAAATCAGATATGAAATATAGGTTTCTATAAAATTAAGGGGTGTAAAGGGGGAGATGGGGTGGCTTTTTTTAATTTTTTGGTTAGAAACCTAGTCCATGAAAAATTACATGTATATGACAACTTTAATGGAGATCAGTTAAATGATGTCGACTACAGTTTTGTATAAATAACATTGGCAAAAATTAAGGGGTGGATAGGGTGAGAGGGGTTCGGTTTTTTCAAACCAAAAGTTGACGTTTTTCTGCTTATTTTTTACTATACATTTCCAAAGTTCCATCAAAATCGGATAAAAAGTGTGGGTTTGTATAAAAGTTGAAGGGTGTAAAGGGGTAGAAGGGGTGGTTTCTCAATGAAATTCATATGGGACCACTTTGGAGGTATATTCTATCCACTGTAAAAATTTCATTTAAATCGGTTCAAAATTGGTGAAGATATCGCTGAACATACATAAAAAAAAAAAAAAAATTTCAGACGAATTGAGAACCTCCTCCTTTTTTGAAGTCCGTTAATAAAAGAGGTTGCCCATCGGCAGCTTTAATGTACATACCTCTTTTTTTTCATTTCTCCAAAATTCTGTTTGATCTTTCTAGAAGCAACATCAACTTTCCCTACGACCATTTCCTTTCCTTCACACTTTTCTTGTAGCCATTTTTCTTTTGCTATTTTGCATTTCCTATTTATTTGATTTCTAAATTGCCTGTACTGCTCTCTTCCTGTTTCATCCTGAGCATTTTTGTACCTTCTCTTCTGATCCATCAGCTACAAAATTTCTTCTGTGATCCAATGTTTTCGGCAGCGTGTTCCCTAAAGCCTAATGGTTCTTTACCAGCTTTCATTATTTCGGTCTTTAATGCATTTCATTCGTCCTCGGTTGAGCTCCTTTCACATTTACTTCTTAGACCTAAGTCTACCATTTCCGAAAATTTTTCTCTCGTGCTAGATTGTTTCAGTTTATTCACTTCCAGTCTGTTCTGCTTATACTGCTTCCATATTCGCTTAAATTTCAGCCTGCACTTCATTGTTATCAAATTATGGTCAGAGTCTATTCTGCTCCTGGGTACGCTTTATAGCCTATTACTTGATTCCTGAATCTCTGTTTGACCATGATATAATCTAGCTGATATCTGCCTGCATCCCCAGGACGTTTCCAGGTGTATATTTTTCTTGCATGGTTCTGAAACAGTGTATTTGCCGCTACTAGCTTATATCTTTCACAACATTCTAGCAACCTGCTTCCTCGCTCATTTCTTTCTCCTAGACCAAAAGATCCTACAGTCCTCTTTTCCTTCTCCTACTATTGCATTCCAATCACCCATGATTATTAGATTTTCCTCACTCTTCACATATTGGATTAATTCTTCAATTTCAGCGTATATTTTTTCTATTTCTTCGTCATCTTCCTGTGACGTTGGCATATACACTTGTACTAATGTGCTTGGGACGGGCTTAGTTTCTAACCTCATCAAGATAATCCTGTCACTAAACTGTTCATAATAACTCACCCGTTTACTTACTTTCTTGTTCATTATAAATCCTACACCAGTGACTCCATTGACACCTTGTGTGCTAATTATCTTGTGTTCCCCGGACCAGAAATCCTCTGCGTCCTTCCATTTAATCTCACTGATTCCAACAACATCTAACTTAAGCTGTTCTATCTCCCTTTTTAAGTTTTGTTACCTGCCTGTCCATTGAGACTTCTAACATTCCACGCTCCGATTCGTAGAATGTTTCTATCCATTCTGATTACTCCTCCCGAGATCCGATTGGGGAACTATTTTACCTCCGGAATATTTTACCCAGGAAGTAGCCATCATGATATATGTAATTTGAGAGGATTACATGTCCTCGGGGTACCCTTTGGTTCTTTAATGCAGTGCCTTCTGCATCCCCATGGGGTTGATGATTTCTGATTCGTCCGCCTTTAGGGTCCGTTTCCAACCCCAAGGGCAAGAGGGTACTCTGAACCGCTCCCCGCTCTTCCGCCCTCCTTTCGGAGGCCGTTGGCAGGCAGTGGGTGACTCCTTATACCAGGAATCTTTCAGTCGCCAGAGCCCCGTCCGTGCAAACAGGGTGCACCACGTGAAGGAGAGGTTGACATTTGGATGGAAAAGGCTAGTATAGTCTCTCCCAAACGTTTACACCCCATAGTTTTTCAATTAGCATTTTTATTCAATTCTATAGCACAAGAAGCTAAATAACTCGTATAAACACGTTTTCCTGTCAGCTGTCAAAACAAAGCAAGAGAAATCCCTTTTCTCAGCTGTCTACAGATACATTTTGTTTTGCACAGTTGATAGTTGTATTACAGCATTTTTTTAAAAAAAATGTATGAAAAAGTTATGATTAATTTGATTTTTTAGAAAAAATCAATGATTTTTTATTTTTATGAAAAATCGTGATTGTTTTCAACTCTGCTTTCAGATGACGGCGGAAGCAGATACCCATCTAAAAAGACAAAGACTTCCTTCATTCAGTCTGCTACTGCTCGTTAGTTCCGGTACTGTTTTGATGAAACTTCAGTACAAATATTTGTCTCATCGATAACTTTCAGCAGTTTATCAGTCTGAGAGATATTTCTAAAATACAAATATTTTTTAAAAAAAGTGTTCCTTTTTACGGGATCATGAGTCATGACGTTATTCACAAGCAAATAAATACTAGATTTCATGCCGTCACTGCTGACTGAAACGTTTTATCAGTTCTTATGTTATTAATACATTTTCAAAGAAATCGTAATAGAATGTTGTGAAACAGATGTTTTCGCGATTTAAAACAATTCTCTCTGGTTGCTTCTTCAAAACAGGAAGAAAAAACGGGAGCTGAAGGATATATTTTGTAATCGTGTAGTGAACCCAAATTATTTTTGTTTTCGTTTTTGCTGCAGATAACATGTCTGGTTGGACACAGTCAGGGTTGCGTTATTACTACGATTTATGAAATAAATTCAGGTGAGATTTTCATTTATTAATTAAGCAATACCCGGATAAATTTTCCTGATTCCCTAATTGAATGAAATAACTGCTTATGTCAGAAACCAATAGCCTAAACACAGTCAAAACAGACTGTCTAAAACTATAAATATACAGGGTGGTCAGAAATTCACTCATCGGTGGGTAAGGGCAGTGTTCGGGACGCTGCACTAACGAAATAAATACAAAAAAAATCTAGCAAAAGTCGCACCGTTTTTGAGTTATACGCACCTAAAGTTGGCCAATAAGAGCGTTGCGCGGGCGAATTCAAACAGCCTTCCACAGGCGGTGTTGCCAAGCGTACTCGAGGCATGGGACCGCCAAAGAAAACGAAAAGAAAAACTCTCAAGGGAAGTGGGGATCGAACCCGCAACCTTCAGATTGAGAGTTTGCCGTCTTACCGACTGCGCTGTCAAGGCACTAGATTTTCCTTGTTTTTAGAAGCCACTAGGGCGGACTGTTTGTTCGTAATCGAAATTGATCGGTAATCCGTGACATTTTTCGGGAAGTCGGTGGTGGGGCTGAAGGACCATACCAGAAGAAGTCTCGCAGTCGAACGCAACTTACCGATAAAGACACTGTCATCATGCAACATCATCAATTTTCGTTTGAAGAGTACGCCGATATGCATTTGGCGTATGGCGCTGCTGGACAAAACACGGCCGAAGCAGTTAAGATTTACATGACTCGATTTCCTAACCGTGTGATTCCATCGGCCAACACTTTTGTGTTGGTTGACAGAAGGTTGAGGGAGACGGGATGTATTATTGTCCACAAGCCCGACGCCGGACGAAATCGGTTCAGGCGGAGTGTAGGATTTGAAGACAATGTCCTGGAAATGATTGCTGATAATCAGAGGACAAGCTCTAGAGTCATTGCCAACGCATTGCAGGTACGTCCAGTCTAAGTGATCCATCAAATTCTCCGTTTAAATACAGCCTTTCAATAGGGTCGTTTTTGTTGTTTTTTAATTACCAGGCCTTACATGCCACTGTTTTGAACGTCCTTCACGACGAAGGGTTACATCCCTCCAAGATTTCGAGTTCAGTTTTCACAGTGGTAACTGCAGCAATGTAACGATTATCCAAACTTTGAAAGGAAGGTGCTGTGGACGGATGAGGCGTGCTTTACCAGGGAGGAGTGTTTTAATAGCCGAAACAGCCACATCTGGGATGTCGAAAATCCACATGCAATTTTTGTCAAGATATACCAACACAAATTTAGTGTTAACTTTTGGGCAGGTATTTTGGTTTATATTAGGCCCTGTTCTACTTCTGCAACGTTTAAATGGCGCTTCTTATTTAGCATTTCATGAAAACATCCTTCTGTTGTACTTAGAAGACGTCCCTTTGGCAATTCGTAATGACATGTGGTTTCAACATGACGGCGCGCCGCCGCGTTTTGCAGTACCGGTACGTTATAGCACTTAGATGCATTGTATCCTAACAGGTGGATTGGTCGAGGAGGCCCAATTCAGTGGCCAGCTCGGTCACCAGACTACAACCCATTGGATTTTTATCTCTGGGGAGCTGTCAAGACCATTGTTTATAAGACTGAAATAGAAACAGAGGAAGAATTTTTGGCTAGGATAATTCTAGCTTTTGATGAAATTAGAGAAAGTTACAATTTTGGAAGACTCGCAAATTCAGTAACTCAGCGTTGTCGTGCTGGTATTGCAGTGGAGGGAGGACATTTTGAGCAGTTGCTGTAAAATGTAAGAGACCGTATTTTTTTGTTATTGTTGTTTATTGGGATACATTTTTACTATAAACAAGAATTTTCAGAGATTATTTATTTTACGGTTACTGTCGCGGGTAGACGCTTATTGTAAGTAAATCCGTGTTGGGTTTCAATGTTGCGACTGTTAACGTCAAGTTGGAAATGAAACTACTGTAATTTTGTTTTGTATCAGTGACAAAAGGGCTTTCAATGAGTAACACCTTGTTTACCTTTTGCGGCTTGCCGCGCGTTAGCGAGTTGATACACGTTACCAAAATGTTTACAACTTGTTTGAATAAGAACAGACTTCAAACAAGAACAGACTTTTAGCAGCAGAGAAAGTTACGTTACAAACGATAAAATGGGTTTATTGTTCTTTTTCCAAAAAGTTTATTGTTTTTTTATTGTTGCAAAATAGTAGCAAGGATATTCACGTTAATCATTAAAAATGTTGTGATTGAAATCTAGTGAAATACGATTACATGGAATAAAAGAAGCTTCTTTGCAACGAATAAATTAAGTTTGCAGATATTTTTTGTTTTTTTTTGTGCCAGTAACTAAACGAGTTTTGTACAAAAATTAAAGATTAATATAGCAAGCAGATCAACTTATTAAAAACAATTCCCATAAAAAATCCTTTTGCCTCACCACCGACTTCCCGAAAAATGTCGCGGATTACCAATAAATTCCGATTACGAACAAACAGTCCACCCTAGTGGCTTCTAAAAACAAGGAAATGCTAGTTCCTTGGCAGCGTAGTCGGTAAGACGGCAAACTCTCAATCTGAAGGTTGCGGGTTCGATCCTCACTTCCCTTGAGAGTTTTTCTTTTCGTTTTCTTTGGCGGTCCCATGCCTCGAGTACGCTTGGCAACACCGCCTGTGGAAGGCTGTTTGAATTCGCCCGCGCACCGCTCTTATTGGCCAACTTTAGCTGCGTATAACTCAAAAAACGGTACGACTTTTACTAGATTTTTTTGTATTTATTTCGTTAGTGCAACGTCCCGAACACTGCCCTTACCCGCCGATGAGTGAATTTCTGACCACCCTGTATACGCTTCATGCAGGTTATAAATTTAAATAATGTTCCTGCATTGTGTATGGATAAAACAAAATTTTGGCGGGAACCAGTGATATAAATATAGAGCTAATGTAGCCATAATAGAGTATTTCGAACAAATATTGGGTTATTATGATACTTATGTATGTAATAGCATTTTCCGGCAGCTTCACCCGCGTGGGCTTCACATTTCCCAGACGTAAAGAAAAAACCATAATTTCGTTAAGTGGTGCGTTTATAAGACACAATAAATTTAGTTTTTAATAATTTAAATTACTTTCACAATTGCCGTGTTACTCAGATTATTACTATTTGCTACAAATGAATTTAGTTTTTAATAATTTAAATTGCCTTCACAAGTTCCATTCTACTTAATAACCAAGCTTGCACACTTAACAATAATATTAATCCAAAGACTTTTATTTTTGCTTATGGTTGAGGTCATTAGAAGTGGCAAAAGACTGCGGACAAGGAATAGGAAGCCTTTCGACCATGACCTTTTGAAGGAAGCATCCCGGCATTCGCCTAACAAATATGGGAGTTTTATCTCTGATGTAGTGTAATCTTTGGCACCTATCTGTTCAGATTACAAAAGAAGTGTTGATTGCTGATGTAGTGTCATATTTGGTGCCTATCTGTTCAGTTTACGAATAGATTGTCATAAACTGACCTGTCCACTATTCACGTAGAGCCATAAAATATACCACAGAATTTTAGATACATCCTAAACTTTAAAACCTTGAAAACCCTATCCAAATCGATTTGCGTGATGCTTGGACAAAGAAATATCGCCGAAACGGCCGCTTATATATTTGTGTTAGTAATGAGGACGATGTCTGGTACATCCGTGATGTAAGGGAGAAGTATACATTGAGTTTCTTGATTAGTAACGAAAATCTTCAATATTCATACCCAATACCCAGGTTCGAATTTCGTCAGTGTTTTATGGATTGTGGTTTCTTATATGACGAACAAAAGACCTGGGGAACAGCTATCTCTTATTAGGGAGCGTCCATAAACTACGTGGCTTGGTCTGGGGGGGTGGGGGGAGTTGGCTAGAAGGCTGCGCTGCGCTACGTGTGGGGAGGGGGTTTCCGAGCCAGACCACGTAGCTTCCCATTTATATTCAGAAATTCTTCACGGGTCTTCTGCCGGATAAGATCTTTTAAACACGACGTTTCGGCAGTCACCTCCGCTGCCTTCATCTGGTGAGCTGTCATCGCGAAGTAGCTGCCGCGACGACAGCTCACCAGATGAAGGCAGCGGAGGTGACTGCCGAAACGTCGTGTTTAAAAGATCTTATCCGGCAGAAGACCCGTGAAGAATTCCTGTTTACCATACGCCGGGAAAAACTCAATTGTCACATCCCATTTATATTATTTTTCACAGTTAAAATGAGGTACTTCTGGACAAACCTCAGCATGTGAATATTTATTTCCTTCATTTAATTATCTCCGCATGTAATTTACAATAGTATGACAAGAGAAAACAGTAAAAAATGTATTCTGGAATCAAAAGGGAAAAAAGCTACGTGTTACGTGGGGGGAGGTGGGAAGGGGTAGATGAAATCACAACCGCTCTGACGATCCTTGATCTCATTACAGCATATTTGGCGCCCCTTTAAGTAAATAAACGCAAAGTGATCATTGAACTATCAAATCACAAAGTTATCTTTTAGAAAAGGAAACATCGTTCAATAATTCGAATACGGTTTGATAGTTTCAATTTAGCTTACAACATTCTATAGTTACTCAAAAGGAAGCCAGAACTACTAAACAATTTGATGACCATGTTTCCAGCTGGTTAATACAGCATGTTCTTCATTTTTCTAACGTTCTGAAATTGCGAAATTCTTTAAAAAGTATCTACGTGGGGACAAAGATTGATGTCAAATGCTTTTGTTTTCATGAAATTTTCAGCACATTACGATAAGGTGCTCGACTATGAGAGAAGAAGAGAGGGCTTCCTACATCAGTGCACGTGGTATTTATGAAGTCTTTAGGACCCTATTTTAAATGATTGTAATGAAAGCAAAAGTTTTCCTAATCTTCCTTAGACATATGTATACGTTTCGGCTATTAGCAAAAAGTGAGCTAACTTTAAAATACATAACAGGTCGAAGATGTATGATAGACTTTTGCAAACAACTGTATATTAATAATCGTGTTGAGAATTAGAGAACGTGACTGACCGCGTTGTCTTCGATGTCTGCCCGCAGCCGCCCCGACACTGTGGGCAGGGCCTTGGCGTCGACCTCGTACCTGTCGAAGCCGACGGTCAGCTCCCCCAGACCCAGCGCCGCAGACACAGACACGTACAGGCCACTCGCTGAAAAACAGATACATCCGTCTCCTCACTTCACTTTCTCCATCAAATCCATTCGATTAGTTATGAGAATGGGACGATAGCATAACAGTGTACTGGCAGTACGAACGCTATACCTGCAATTTCAGAACATTAAACAAATTCAAAGGTAAGGTGAAAAGTTCTCCATCTTACAAAGAGATAACACTGTTATCAATGTGTTTCTTTGTGCGATATTGGTAGATATATTGCAAAAACGAATGTCAATGGATCTGTGAAGCAGTTTTCTTTGTACAGATTTTTAGAGTAGATGTACTGTGTGTTTCTCGTTGAAATGAATAAACTAAATATGGCGTCGTCGTAAAATTCTTTGTTTTGGAACGAAATTCATCGAAAGTTTTTTAAAGTTTATGAGTCCCCTCCTCTAATTTTAACAGCGAAGAAATAGTCGGCTGAAAATAATGCATTTGCACATCTCTTGAAAATGATCCACGTGAAGGATGACCAAAAACTGCCACTATGCAAACATTGAAAATGTGCGCAATATGGTATCGGACGTTCGACGATTAAAGGTGTTTGACATAGCTGAGGTGGCAGGAACGTCAGAAGAATGTGTGCAGTACATTCTTCATCAAGAATTAAATTTGAGCACGATGAGTGCCGCATTTGTTAAATGCTAACCAAAAATAAATGCGAAAACTTATTTCTCAAAAACATTGGGACTGTTTTAAAAAGGGTCCTGGAAATTTTGTGGACAGATTTGTTATTTTGGATGAGACGTGAGCCCACCATTGTTCGTAAGAAACACACCGCAATTATTGTGTGACAGCCGGTAAACTGCACAAAAATCATTAAGTGTATGCACAGTTGGATTCGAAAGAGATTATATTTATAGATTACCTTAAAAAATCAACTTTGTTCACAACCCGAAGGTTGGTTGGATCCTCCCGAAGGAGGCATACTAAGCCATTGTGTTAGAGGTAGGACGGCCAGTTCATTTTTTCCGGGACCTACAGTTTAACGTGGAATCCGAACCACGGAGCGGCCTGGCGTAGCTCATATGATCAAAAACAACTCTTAAAAATTTCTGCGCCTGCAGGATTCAAACCCGGGACCGGAGCAGCGACTATAGATTACCTTAAAATGTTGAAATAATAACTGGCACAAACTACATAAGTCATTTGGGCCAAATGAGTTAAAAAGTTCTTGGAAAGAGACCTGGATTGAAATAAACATAAAAATAAATGCATTTTTGAACTTAAAAAACACACTAGTGTGAAAATTGTTCACCTTATCTACGTAATATGCTCACCTGTGCTGCTACTCACTTTTAAGGACGCAAGAAGGGTGAGGTACCCTCTTGGTATACTCGTCCCTAACTCAGAGCAAACTGGCGGAAAACAGTGATAAATTGCGTCCTTCACCACTCCTCTCATGCCTTAAAATTGTAACACGCCAGCTACGGTGAAGGAATACTCGAAATTTAAATACCAGTCTTCCAGTTTGGGGTTAACCTTATTGTGTGAAAATCCTCCTACCTATCAACTTTAGACTTAAAAGTTGAACTGATCTAAAGGTAACAACCAGGGCGCGAAAAATTGAAAAATAACAGGATTTGGTCTACCCGAAAAGATTGCCGCCTAGTACGTGAGAGGCTTAGCATGAAAGAGTTAGGACTAGAGAAACAGCTCAGAGCCAAACATATCAACCTGGCAGTAATCAACGAGAATAGGGAAAAATTAACGGAGATCAAAGACTTAAATAAATACATACTACTCTACAGCGTGGTCAAACAGAAGAAAACATTATACTAATTGGTGAAAAGGGGAAGAGAGCTAAAATGATTGATAGTGCATGTTTTAAGATCCCAAGAAGATAATTTACATTGATAGGTCTAAATTAGTGTCTTGCAAATTGCCACCCATTCACGCATGAACTCGCTCGGTTATTTCTATGGCCGGTCCTTTCTACCCGGGCGAGGTATGACCCCTGCTCGGCCGACAAACGAAGGCTCAGCGGACATACGAAAGTTCGGCAGTGCAGGAATAGGCGCATAGTGTCTTCCTCTCCCGTGCCGCACAAGTATGGTACAACATAGAAACTGGACAAGACTGTACAGATGGGTATTCTCGAACGTACAGAATATCAGTGACGGATACCAACATTTTGTGTAAGTTCTGTCAATCGAATCGTCGTAGACTTGAAGTGCAATGTGTATGTGTTTGAAAAACATATGTAAGGGAAGTATTACAAACAACGAGAGCATAACACAGTACAACGGAAACCATCACATACACGAGTTATCTATAATTACTGACATACATAAAGTATACCCTGAATCCACAGTTAGTGCATTCTGATTTATAGGGAAGCTTCAAATATATGTAACGTCTTGTAAGGATTTGTATCTATTTATGCACAACATTGAACTAACTTTAATGACATAACTGATATCAGTCTCATACGCAATAAAAAATAACCAAAAGATCAATCACGTGTTCAAAGAAAGATTGTTCCACTTTTATGAAATGACGGAACATAGCCACAGAAATGCTGAAATGTGGTGCAATCTGCCGACATTTACTTTTTCATTAACGTAGAGCTGATCCCGGTCTTTAATTATCTGAATTTTCCGAAAGTAAATGTATAGAACCTTACAGAATGATATAACAGCACGTAGAAAATAACAAGGATAAAGACATAAACTCTCCACTCTTTAATTTTCCAGTTACTTAATCCTTCGATTTAGCGATTTTAAGACTGCGATGCAATTCGTTGCTGTTCCGATTGAACGGAGCGAGTACCAGCGTGGATTTGTCCCCACGCAGACAGTGAATGACAAACCAAGCCTACTGTCACGCTCGAACTTACATCCAGGCTCGGTCCTAATACTTCCATTCTGGCATTTGGCCGACAAAGGTCGCGCTGGCATCTACAAGGCGAGTGAGCCTAGACAGCGTTTGCACGACTCTAGTGTAAGTGCTCTGGAAGAAGGAAGCGACGGACAGGCGTTAGAATTCTATCATACCGGAGATCTTAACGCTACAGTAAAGGTAAAGTAATGTGGCTGAAATATCTGGGAATGAACCACATAGCAATAATGGGATTAAACTGAGGTAATTTTGAAACTTCAATGAATTATGGATAACATATGCTGTCTTCTGAAAAAAAAAATCAGCCATAAATGTTTACTTATCGATCATCACATTGTTGGCCGAATTTCGGTGGATGTGAATGTGTGTGAGATACGTGTGTCGTTTGTGTGTGGTGTTAGCCTCAAGTCTCCCATCATGCACTGTGGTGGTTACATGTCGGTAGATCTCAATCCAAATTCTTTACAAACACGAACAAAGTCGTGGGCTCCAGCTGGTCTTATCATACTTGTTATCATTATTCTTGCTGAATGTAGAGAATCACAGGAATGAAAGTGTAGCAAATTAGGGGAGACAATAAGTACGAGGTGAAAAGACCGACTAGTTTGAGCTGAGCAGAGAAGTTGGTGGAGACTGATATGCAGCTGTATGAGGAATGTTTGTGAGGAAATAAAGATGTTATCATTACCAAGGCACAGAAGAGGTAATTAATACGAATTTCAGTGGGATATGTGCTGAAGTGGGTAAGAAGGCTAAGACGATAGCGTGCTTCTGGATGTTGTTGCTTTAGGGCGCGTCGACAGCGAGGACATTAGCGCCCTATTACTTCTGGATCTCTCCAAGCAATCTGATTGAGCTACTGGCGGTGAAAAGAGTTAGGCATAACGGGGATAGTGAGGATATATCTTCTGGAAAAGAAATGTGAGGGAGCGAACAGTGACTCACGGCAGGAATTGTAGTATCAGGAAAGGTGAAAATGAAAACGGGAATGCAGAAAGGTAGTACTGAGATAGTTGTTCGAATTTTAATGAATGGTTTTGTTATTGCTTTACAATGAGAACTTAGTTTTTTAGAAGATTAGAAAATTCTCGTATCAGCTGATGATTGATGTAAAAAAATAAAAAAATATATAAAACAGCTAATTAGGAACACATGTAGTAATATTAAAGGTTTTTATCATTGCTTGTCGAATGTGTAAACTGTAAATATCTTGGATTATGGTATGATAAAATTCATTGATGGTTAGAACAGGGCGGGGTAAGGTCCTGCATCTGATGGAGGATTGTTCTATTACGGAAGTAAGGCAAAAAGCCTGTGTCAGGTAATTGCTTGAGTGCGATGAGAGAAGACTTCTTTTGTAGCTTAAAGCCTGGTCGACGTCGACGTCGAGATCATCAGAGGCGGGAAAGGACTGGACGCAAGAAGCGGGAAGGAATTCAGCCATGGTATTTTTAAGGAACTATCCTGGTATTTGGGTGCGCAGACTTCCGCGGTCGTTGTCAATGTAATCTTGGTTGTCCGGATTGAACCGCGTCAATTTGTCGAAACCTAACGTTTTCGGCCATCATTTTGTGGCCTTCTTCAGAGTACTGTCACGGCTGGAAGTGCTCCCGCCTATATATAGCTCCCGAAGAACGCGCTAGCCGTTTGGAGTGACGTCACTCAAACTACCGCCGCCAGCGTGGCCGGTCCGATGGGGGCCTGCGTCCCGCGTTTTCCTGATAAAGCATGACCATATTTGGTCAAGTTGTAGCCCGGCGTCCGCGTTCATATTTGCTGCTCTTTTTTTGATTTCCAATGCTTCTCTGACACGCCGGGGCCACCATCTGCTTTCTTGAACCAATACACTTGTGTCACTGAATAAAATTGCGTGCCCACTGTCAGCAGAATGTTACGCTACAGCTGATTTGCTGTCATTATTTTTAAGATGTCTCATGTGTTCACACAGCCTTTCCTTGACTGTCCGTCCAGTTTCGCCGATATACACTTGGCCACAGCTACAGGGTATCTGGTATACGCCCGCTATCTGCAACTCTCCCTCTTGTCTTTGACTTTTAAAAGCACATCAGAAATCTTCCAAGGTGCTCTGTATACTGGACGGATATTTTTCTTCTTTAAAAGACGGCTGATTTTATCCGTCACCCCGTGGACAAAGGGTAATACTGCCGTGGGTCCGTCTTCTGGCTTCGGCTTCCGGTGTCGGAGCATGTAATACTCCTCTATATTATTAATTTGTATTACTAATTAAAGTCCACAGGTTTTTAGACGGTTTGGCCCTTAAATACCGCCATTCAACCCACGTACGCGGACAGAGGAGCTACTTAGTTCCATTCAAAGGTTCTTACTATCCAAATAAGACGTCTTAACTTCATACAATAAATAATTTGCTATTTTATTGATTAAAGCTCGATTACTGCTCTTAACAACTTTATTTTTACATGAGGCACAAAACTACAATTGAAAATACACTCGTTCTGTATATTAAGAAACAATTATTGATTCATCTGGCATAATACAAAATATTAGATCGCCGCCACAACTTTGGCGCACGACCTCTCACACCCGTTCATGGCCAGAGACACTCCACACCTCTGCACACACTCTAAACCATAGATGTTAGCATCACTTATACTACCCTTTTTTACATGCTTAGTATCGTCTGTGATTTCCGTGAGCATAAATACAATTGCTTACAGTGCATATTCATACATTTATTTTAATATTATAATATATATACATCTAAATATATATTCGGGGATAGTGGATATGCTACACCTGCCCCCACTACGACGCAAATTAAATTTAATGCTTGGCATGTATTTCACTTTGCCGAGAAGTCATTACTATCTGTCCATATTAAATTGTCAGTTAAAATTGTTAGCGTTATTTTCTGACACAACCTTCTCACACAACACCAAATGTTATTATGTATAGCAATTGAATGTTTCCCTATTAATATTACTTTGTTTTACATTTCACATTTTACACCTTCTTCTTTTTCATGAACTGTACATGGTCCGTTACAATTAAAGCTACCAACAGCTGACTGAGGTCAACGACCAACTCTTTGCGGTGAGCACACACCCTATTGTCAGATTTACCGAAGCGGGTAGTATACCTGGCGCTCGGTTAGGGGCGTAAACGCACAGCTGATTTTCTTTTAGCGTCAAAGTTACTTGTGCCACCAAATCACTTGCACAACAAGCACATTTTAAAGTCCATATATTCTAACATTTACCTTAATGTCTTTCTTGTTCTTTGTACACTCTTGGCAGGTTGAAATCTTACTTACATCTATTCAGATCACTTATATATTTTAATGTAACCTTTCTTCCCGCGATAGTTTTTTATATTATCGAGACAACAACCAGGGCTACCAATCCCTGAATATCGACAAAAAGAACTTCCAAACTTAATTTCCACATTTGAATCGAATTTACTTCCAACTAAAGGACTGTTACTTGCTCTATCAGTTAGTACATTACTCTATATCAACTCCATACAACAATTTTTACACACTATCTTTAGTTTTGTACAGTTTCAAGTCTACTATGTTTCGCAAACCCAGTTTTTTATTTGATTTAGGATATGCAAGTAAATATACACTAGAATGAGGCTTAGAAAATATAGGGAAAGGTCCAAATAAACTTTCTTCAAAAAAAATTTCTTAATCTCCGAATTTATTTATTTTATTTCTCGTGTCCAGGACATAACAAGTTGAAAAAACAAATAACATTAATTAATTAATATAAAACTATAAACACAATTATATAGAATGTGACCAGAATTCCGCAATCTTGATGGCCTTCTCGTTTGCCCTGTAAAGGTCGTCGATATTGCAGGTTTCAGGGAGATTCCTGCATATCAGAAGATGTTGTGGGTTCTGAAGCTCACCACATTCACATAGATCGTTGTCATTAGTGTACCCCTATTTTTTAATATTATATTTACATCGGGACACTTCAGTTCTTAATCTGTTTAGAGCCTTCCATATAGCATATGGCTGATTACATCCCGCAGCCGGTGCCTCTTTGATGTTCCTCCACTGTTCTTCAGGCAACGAATTTCGCCATAGTTCTAGACGGCGTGCTCCAGTAGAAGATGTTATGGCTGTAGTTGATTGTATGAAGCTCTTCCTTGACTTCAGCCTTGTGGGTTGAGGTTCGTGTCCAAACAAAGGGTGTCTGGGGTCTGTTTCTTGTTTCCTCTTCTCCCTCTCTGCAGCTGTTTTCCTACGAATGTCAGGTGGTGCTATACCCATGATTTGGTAAATTTTACTAATAGGAGTTGGTTTTAGGCAACCTGTTACAATGCGACCTGTATCATTCAATGCTATATCAACCTGCTTAGCATGTGCAAAATTTTGCCAAACTGGTGCTGAGTATTCTGCTGCAGAGAAACTAAGTGCCAAGGCAGATGTACGAAGCACATTTGGATGTGCTCCCCAGGAGGTACTTGTAAGTTTCCGGATGATGTTGTTCCGGGCAGATACTTTAAGTTTCAGATCCTCACAATGGGTTTTGAATGTGAGAGATCGATCAAGCTTTACTCTAGATATTTAGGTGTATCACAGTGTAGTAGTTGTTGCCCCCTCCAGTTGATGTTCAACTTCCTTCTGGCTTCTCTGTTTCTCAGATGGAATGCACAGACCTGTGTTTTCCAGGGTTGGGCTTCAAGTGATTAGCATCATAATACTTGGCCATATCTTCAAGAGCTGTTGTCAGCTTCACCTCCACCGCCTCAAAGGTTGTGCCTTGAGCTGCAACTGTTGTGTCATCAGCATAAATGAATGCTCTTGTTCCAGGAATAATTGGTTGATCATTTGTATATATGTTGTACAAGAGCGGGGCCAGCACACTACCCTGAGGGAGGCCATTCTTCTGAGTTCTCCATCGACTCTTCTTATTGTGGAGGGTGACGTAAAACCTTCTGTTTTGTAGTAAACACTGGATGACTTGTGTTAGATGGTAGTCTTTTGTGATGGAATATACCTTACTTATCAAAATTTTGTGGTTGACTGTATCATACGCCGCTGTGAGATCGATGAATGCCACACCTGTAACCTGTCCTCTTTCATACCCATCTTCTATATACTGTGTGAGGTTAAGAATTTGGCCACAGCATGACCTACCAGGTCGAAAACCAGCCTGTTCCTTTATAAGCATTTTGTCAATGCACTCTGTGATACGATTGAGGATCAATCTCTCCAAGACTTTGTATAAATGACAAAGGAGTGAAACTGGTAGGAAGTTTTTTGGATCTGTTGGTTCCTTTCCAGGCTTTAGCAGTGCCACAACTTTGGCTTTCCGCCAGATCTTGGGGATCTGTAAGTTGGAGGTACAGGCATTCATTAAATTCAAGATCCACTGCTTTGTAGCTGGGCCAAACATTTTAATTTGCTCTGTTCTCAGGTCATCTAAGCCTGCAGCTTTGTTAATCATCAAAGACTGCAAGGCGGCTTCCAGTTCTATCAGTGTGAATGGATTCCCAAGATGGTCTTGCTCGTCAGAGTGCCTTTGGAACTTTCTTTTTTCTCGTCTTCTTCTAGTCTTTCCATTCAGTAGCAGTTGGTGTGCTATTTGATTTGGACTAATTTTAAGGAGACTAGGTGGAGTGCTACTTGGATCACTATTGAGGTTTTTCAGTAATTTCCAAGCCTTACGACTATTCTGTTTCATGTTTAAATCTGACATTAAATTGCACCATTTATCTCTTCTAGCAGTAGACACAGCGCGTAGGAGATCTTCACCTGTCTGTATGGTTTCTTCAGAGAAAGGATCTTCTTCGTAAAGGTGCCCGTATCTCTCAAGAAGAAACTTGGAGTCATTATCCAGTCCAGCGACATAAGTTGTTCTACAGCCTCGAGGAATATGTTTCCGTGAGATGGCTTTAACTATTTCAATAAATTTTTCGTATGCATTTGGAGATGGGTCGAGGTTTAGCACTTCCTTATCTAGTTCTTGAGAGAACTTTCCCCATTGTGCTTGTTTGAAATTGAATCTTCTTTTAAACTGAACAGACTCTGGCTTCACTACTGCTTCAACAGTGCAGATAATTGGTCTATGTTGGGTACGTGGGATTGGCTCCATAACATTCTTCTTTGACTGTTTGACAATGTGTTCACTGACAAAGATGTTATCTGGGTTGTATCCACCCTGCCATCTTCCACTAATAAAAGATGGTGGCAACTTTGGGTCATATATTAGCATTAGGCCCATATGTTCAACCCATTCTTCAAGGTCCTCTCCATTTTTATCAGTTTCCCTGTAGCCCCAGGATGTACTGTGGCAATTGATATTACTGGACTTACATTTTGTTTTCACCAAAACTAAATCATTCAAATTGAACTCGGTAGGTTGGATTTTTTTATCATACCTTCTCTTTCTTTCATCCGCCTTCTTTCTCATTCTTTCTCTGACTTGATTTAGAAGCTCTTGTCGATCAAGAGTGGTAGCGACAGGAAATTTAACACTTTCTCTTATAAAATCTGGAGGATCTTTATTGAACATGATGCGGAATGGATTGTATCCGGTGCTTTCACTTGGAATACTGTTTATCAAATTTTCGAATTCTTTCACATATTCAATCCATCGTGTGTGTTTCTGGCTACAGTACGCCCGAAACAATCTTCCAAGTTCTTTCATTTGTCTTTCACAAGTATTACAGGATGGGTGATAACTCGATATTCGGATATGCTTTTTATTATTATCTTTCATGCAAGAAGACCAGCTGTTTGACAAAAACTGACTACCATTGTCAGAAAGCAAAGATAGCGGCCGTCCGAGATTCACGAAATAATCTTTTACTAGTTTACACACAAGACCCTTACCAGTAGCTTTCTTTATCGGGTATAACTTTACAAATTTTGAAAATACATCAAAGCATACAAATAGGTAAGCAAATCCGCCTCTTGATTTAGGTAGCGGTCCGTATAAATCTACTGCGACAAGATCCAACACGTCGGTGGGCAATATGTTTTGCATCAGATTCTTACTTGTCGTCACCGATACTTTCGTGCGCTGGCACAGGTCACAAAACGCCAAGCGTCGTGCTACTTGCTTCCGCATATTGTCGAATATAACAACTTCTCGTAATTTTTGGTAACATTTTTCAACTCCATAATGACCGTAGCTTGAATGGGTATAATCAATTATTAAATCAACATACTGGTGCGGCCAGCACAATTTCCAATCTTCACTCGATTCTTCCCTTCTACGAAATAAAATTCCTTCAAAGTATAGTATTTCTTCAATTTCTCGCAGTTTTTTATTACCTAGATTTTGCTTTACCATCTTAAGACACTCTTCTTCATTTTATCTTCTTCGCATGTCTTTACACAACTCCTTCACATTCCTTTCTTGCGGAACCCCTTTCATGTAAAGAATTTTAAATACCCTCTCTGAATTTCGTATCTCCTCAGTACTAACAAGTCTCGACAATGCATCGGCCACAGTGTTGTCGCTACCCTTGATGTATCGTATCTCATAATCGTATTGCTGCATAAAACAATGCCCATCTCGTAGGTCTCCCATGTAATAATTTACATTCTTGGAGAAATGTTAAAGCTTTATGGTCAGTATAAATGATAATGTGATGCCCCCATAAATAATATCTAAATTTTTGGAAGCCCCACACGATACTTAAGGCCTCTTTTTCAACAACACGGTTCAGCGTTCTTGCATCTAAAACTAATCGAACAGATCCGTCCTTCTTTCCAACAACAATTAGTGGGTTATTATAAGAACTGTCACTCCTCTCAATTATTCCCCATTGTAGCATCCTATTTATTTCCCGCTCCACTGCATTTTTCTTGGCAAATGGTACTGGGTAAGGTTTCACAAAGAATGGAGTATGCGGTTTTATTTTTAGTTTGCATTCAAAATCTTTAACAGTGCCGGACAATTCGGAAACCTGTCGGCGGTTACGTTCTAATAATGTACCAACTGTTCTTTCTATTCCCACGTAATCTCACATATTTCACTCACTTTACTTCTTATAATATCTTTAGTTGCAAGGTCATCATTCCCTTCATACACACTGCTGTTTCCAAATTCTTCTTCTCTTTCTTCTTCACATCGGCTGTATCATTCGTATTTTCACGTTCCCCACTATACCTGCGGCATTTACCATTTCTTTTCCAAATTTAATATTATACTCTTTTCCCTCCTTGTTTAATTGTATCCTTCCTTCACCACAATCAACAACCACTTGATACTTTTGTAGCAAGTCCATACCCAGTATACAATTCATGTTTAGGTCCGGAATTACTATACATCGATGTTCTATCTGTACTCCGTCTATCTCCAATTCTATCCAAATTTGCTTCTTCAAACGTTACTTAATTTTCCAGTGGCTCCCATGACTTGTAAATAATTTACTGGCATTTCTTCGACCCTTCGATCTTTGGTCACGCGCTCGTAGAAAACTTCCGAAATCGCCGTCAAATTACTCCCGGTATCTAAAAGCGCATGACTTTGCACTCCAAATATTTTTAGACTTATCAAAGGTTGTCTTATTTCATTCTCTACAGCTTTTCCGATGTCTTCTTGTAACAAATCATCTACTATTTCCTGATGCGACCATTCTATTTCTTCCTGGTGGTTCATTTTAGATAGATAACTCTTTTTGAAATCATCCGAGCTCGCTTGGCACTGGCTGTCCTCAACTGTACAAGATAATAAAGCATTTTGTTCTTTACTTTGCTCTTCTCCGTCGGCGGTAGAATAACAAGCTACGTCGGTACGTGTTCGTAAAGGGGCTATATTCGCATTTTGATAGCTACCTGGTGCTTTTTCGCTCTTACCCGTGATATACCTTTAATCTCCGATTCATCATATTTCCTTATAAAAAATTTTCTGACTACATTTTCTTCATTTTCATTTTCTTCTTCACTGCTTTCAGATTCCCTTTCCTCTTCGTTATCACTGCTAGGAACAGGGTGCAAAGAAGGGCTGCTAGATTTGTTTCTGGAAATTATCGCAGAATGCAATCAGTGACGGATATGATAAAGGAGCTGGAATGGGATTCATTGCAAGACAGGAGGAGGATGAGGAGGGTCATGGGAGTGTACAGGGCATATACTGGTGATGAGGCATGGAAAGATATTGCAATAGGTATGAAAAGTAGTGCATCGAAGGGAAAAGATGACCATGACCACAAGCTGGCACTCGATTTCAGCACAAGGGTGTGGGAAGATTCTCTTTTTTAGGTAAGGGTGTCAGGGATTGGAATGAGTTACCAAGAGAAATGATGAATAATTTACCGAAAACTTTGAAGGAATTTAAAGATAAAATTTGTAGAGGGCAAATGTAGGTGGGTGCAGGATAGGGGGAAGATGGTGTGTAGGGAAATTGCCACCGGAGCCTGCGCTCCATTGCAATTAAATTAAATTAAATTAACTTTAGACTTCAATCATAACTTTTTCTTTTACAATTCTCAATAGCAATAATTTTTTTTTATTTTTATTTTTTTAACCAATCGACAATTACTTTTCTTGTTCCAATGTTCTTCCAAACAAACAA
The DNA here is from genome assembly GCA_031002005.1 of Vandiemenella viatica. NCBI lineage: Eukaryota > Metazoa > Arthropoda > Insecta > Orthoptera > Morabidae > Vandiemenella > Vandiemenella viatica. The sequence continues at coordinate 371,536,657 of JARYHS010008074.1, read as the reverse complement.
CTTTTAGAATTAATTTCAAATTTAACTTTTTACTGTTCAAAATTTTATAACTGCTCTTCGTTCTGCAATGTGATTGTCGATTGCTGCTGTTACCCCGTGAATTAAATTTGGAATTTTGTACTTGCCAATCTGCGAAACTGCTGTCGTCTGAAGTTCCTCACCACTGTTGACTGCAGCGACGTTGTGGAAATCAGAAGATTTCCAGGTGTCCCGGATGCTATGTTAATTAGCAATTAACATCCGTAATTGGTACCATCATACCACTGAATCATCCTCTGCAGGGTAGCCAAATGTAATACTCCTCTATATTATTAATTTATATTACTAATTAAAGTCCACAGATTTTTAGACGGTTAGGCCCTTAAATACCGCCATTCAACCCACGTACGCGGACAGAGGAGCTACTTAGTTCCATTCAAAGGTTCTTACTATCCAAATAAGACGTCTTAACTTCATACAATAAATAATTTGCTATTTTATTGATTAAAGCTCGATTACTGCTCTTAACAACTTTATTTTTACACGAGGCACAAAATTACAATTGAAAATACACGCGTTCTGTGTATTAAGAAACAATTACTGATTCATCTGGCATAATACAAAATATTAGATCACCGCCACAACTTTGGCGCACGACCTCTCACACCCGTTCACGGCCAGAGACACTCCACACCTCTGCACACACTCTAAAACCATAGATGTTAGCATCACTTATACTACCCTTTTTTACATCAGTTTCCATCCTGGGAAAATTTTGTAGGCTACAAAAAAGTAGACGCAGAAACGAAGAGGACACTGAAACACCAGAAGAAACAAAGCTGGAAAGCCTTTTGCAGCAAACTTTCCAAAGACACGCCGCTCTCAAAGATATGGTCAACCATAAATAAATTCAAAAAGAAGTGTGTACCCACTCGCTCTGTCCATTGTTGGACTGAAGAATTCGCCGACATTGTGGCCACGCCATCGGTAGCTTCTCCACCTGAGCCGTTACAATCGACTTCTACAGGTGAGAATCAGACGTATCTCATGCGGCCCTTCAGACAAAACGAGCTAGAAAGAGCCCTCAAAAAAGCATCAAACACAGCTCCAGGGATCGACGGAATTCACTACAGCATGCTCGCTAATTTGCCAAGTAACGCAAAACAACTTCTCCTTCAACTTTTCAACGAAATTTGGATTACAGGAAATTTTCCTGAAGATTGGACTACACACATCATCGTACCCATCCCAAAGCAGGGGAAAAACCCTAACGATGCCAAGTCCTACCGACCGATAACTTTGTCTTCTTGCATCGCCAAAACATTTGAACGACTAGTGAAACAACGATTAGAGTGGTGGCTGGAACACAATAATCTATTACCCAGGACTCAGTTTGGATTCAGGAAGGCACATAGTACGATAGACAACCTCAGTCTTCTAACTGCAGATTATAGAGAAGGTATTCACTCAAAAGGGATACTTAACAGCCATATTCCTAGATATTTCAGGAGCCTATGACAATGTGGTGCCAACAGTACGGCTCAATAAGCTAAAAGAAATTGGCATCCCAGCGCAGTACTGCCAAAATATCTACAATCTGGTTCGTCAACGTACCATATATATACGAAAGCAAGATAATACCTTTTTTCGGACCTAGAACACTATCGAAGGGCCTACCCCAAGGATCAATCCTCAGTCCACTATTATATGCCATATATACCGCCAATCTGGAAAAAATCTTTAGCACGCATATAAAAGTATTACAGTACGCTGATGACATATGCATATATACCATGTCTCCCTCCTTGTATTTAACCTATTCAATGGCTATCGGATGCTGCAATAACTTTATCTGTATGGACATCTGAGTGTGGACTTACACTCTCAGCACCTAAATCAACTGTCGTGGTGTTCACAAGGAAGCGCTGCACATTCGGAGAACGCACCATACGGCTGGGACCATATATCTTCCAATGGAAGCGTCGGCTAAACTTCTGGGCCTATATCTGGACAGCAAACTAACATGGAGCCGCCATATAAACTATATATTACAGAAGGTTGGAAGAGCGCTGAACATACTCCGATCCATCACAGGAACATGGTGGGGAGCAGATCCTTCTACTCTACTAATCTTGTACCGATCCTTA
>JARYHS010008074.1:371467055-371533531 GCA_031002005.1 Vandiemenella viatica | reverse complement strand
TAAGAATTAATCCAATATGTGAAAGGGGAGGAAAATCTAATAATCATGGGTGATTGGAATGCAATAGTGGGAGAAGGAAAAGAGGGGAATACTGTAGGAAGTTTTGGTCTAGGAGAAAGAAATGAGCGAGGAATCAGGTTGCTAGAATTTTGTGAAAGATATAAGCTAGTAGTGGTGAACACACTGTTTAAGAACCATGCAAGAAGAATATACACCTGGAAACGTCCTGGGGATACAGGCAGATATCAGCTAGATTATATCATGGTCAAACAGAGATTCAGGAATCAAGTTCTAGACTGTAAAGCGTACCCAGGAGCAGACATAGACTCGGACCATAATTTGATAGTAATGAAGTGCAGGCTGAAATTCAAGCGAATAAGGAAGCAGCATAAGCAGAACAGACTGGAAGTGAATAAACTGAAACAATCTAGCACAAGAGAAAAATTTGCAGAAATGGTAGACTTAGGTCTAAGAATTAACTGTGAAAGGAGCTCAACCGAGGACGAATGGAGTGCATTAATGACCGAAATAATGAAAGCTGGCAAAGAAACCTTAGGCTTTAGGGAACAAGCTGCCCGAAAACCTTGGATCACAGAAGAAATTTTGCAGCTGATCGATCAGAGGAGAAGGTACAAAAATGCTCAGGATGAAGCAGGAAAAGAGCAGTACAGGCAATTTAGAAATCAAATAAATAGGAAATGCAAGATAGCAAAAGAAAAATGGCTACAAGAAAAGTGTGAAGAAGTAGAAAAGGAAATGGTTGCAGGAAAAGTAGATGTTGCATATAGAAAGATCAAACAGAATTTTGGAGAAATGAAAAGAGGTATGAACATTAAAGCTGCCGATGGGAAACCTCTTTTAAGTTCAGAAGATAGAGCTAACAGATGGAAGGAATACATTGAGAAACTGTATGTTGGGGACGACTTGAACAATAGTGTATTGGAAAAGGAACGCGATGTCGACATGGATGACTTAGGAGATCCTGTTTTGAGGACAGAATTTAATAAAGCTCTGAATGACTTGAAAGCAAATAAGGCAGTTGGAATTGATGAGATCCCTGCAGAACTTCTTAAATCTCTAGGAGAGGAAGGAATCGAAAGATTATTCAAGCTGATATCAAAAAGTTATGAAACAGGAGAAATTCCAAATAATTTTAATAAAAATATCATCTTCACACTTCCAAAGAAAGCACAAGCCGACAAATGTGAGAATTATCGCACAATTAGTCTAACATCACATGCTTCAAAATTACTGACCAGAATAATATACAGAAGGATGAAAAGGGTAGTAGAAGAGATATTAGGTTAAGATCAGTTTGGGTTTAGGAAAAATCGCGGTACAAGGGAAGCAATTCTGTCTTTAAGATTAATACTTGAAGGGCGGATCAAGAAAAACAAAGATACTTTTATGCCATTTGTTGATTTAGAAAAAGCTTTTGATAATGTTAGGTGGGACAAGATGTTCAAAATTTTAAAGAAGTCAGGTCTAAAGTATCGAGATAGAAGAATACTCTATAAACTATATAAGAATCAAGTGGCTGTAATAAAAGTAGAGAATCACGAGAGACATGCATCAGTTAAAAAGGGTGTGAGACAAGGTTGTAGTCTATCCCCGTTAATATTCAACTTGTATGTAGAAGAAGCAATGAAGAAAGTCAAAGAAAAGTTTCCATGTGGCCTAAGTTTTCAGGGAGCAAAAATCAGTATGCTACGATTTGCTGACGACATTGTCTTATTAGCAGAGAGGGCTGAGGATATTGAGAAGTTATTGAATGGCATGAACAAAATACTGAAGGAAGATTTTGGACTGAATATAAATCAAAGTAAAACAAAAGTGATGAAATGTAGCAGAAATGATACCAATACTAGCAGATTAAATATAAAATTAGGATCGGATGCAACAGGAGAAGTGAGTGAGTTCTGTTACTTGGGAACCAAATTACAACCGATGGCCGAAGCAGGAATGATGTTAAAAGCAGAATAGCACTAGCAAAAAGAGCCTTCATGAAAAAGAGAAACCTTTTAGTTTCAAATATTGATCTAGGAATTAGAAAGAACTTCTTAAAACTCTATGTGTGGAGCACAGCACTTTACGGTAGCGAAACATGGACTTTAGGAATACCGGAAAGAAAGAAACTTGAAGCATTTGAAATGTGGTGCTACATAAGAATGCTGAAAATTAGGTGGACAGACAAAATAAGAAATTTACGAGTTTTGGAAATGATGGGTGAGAAAAGAAGTTTATGGAAGAAGCTTACAGGAAGAAGAGACAGGCTGGTAGGTCATATTTTGAGACATGCTGGATTGGTTAATTTGTTAGTGGAGGGAACAGTTGAAGGTAAGAACTGCAGAGGTAGACAGAGATTAGAATATATGAAGCAGATAATTGAGGACGTGGATTGTAAGGGGTATGTAGAAATGAAGAGGTTAGCACAGGATAGGAAGGGATGGAGGATTGCATCAAACCAGTCTAAAGACTGACGACAGCAAAAAAAAAAAAAAAAAAAAAAAAAACCGTCCGTCCTTCCATAGTCAGCGACGAAGCGAGCATAGCCACTGAAAGGGAAATTTTAAAGGAGACGTTTCTGGCCAACGGCTACAGCCTTGACGTCATCAATAAGGCCACTGCAAGGCTTGCACCTCGAGCATCACCCTGTGCTCCGACACCGGAAGCCGAAGCCAGAAGACGAACAGACGGACCCACGGCAGTATTACCCTATGTCCACGGGGTGACGGATAAAATCGGCCGTCTTTTAAAGAAGAAAAATATCCGTCCAATATACAGAGCGCCTAGGAAGATTTCTGATGTGCTTTTAAAAGTCAAAGACAAGAGGGAGAAGTTGCAGATAGCGGGCGTATACCAGATACCCTGTAGCTGTGGCCAAGTGTATATCGGCGAAACTGGACGGACAGTCAAGGAAAGGCTGTGTGAACACATGAGACATCTTAAAAATAATGACAGCAAATCAGCTGTAGCGCAACATTCTGCTGACAGTGGGCACGCAATTTTATTCAGTGACACAAGTGTACTGGTTCAAGAAAGCAGATGGTGGCCCCGGCGTGTCAGAGAAGCATTGGAAATCAAAAAAAGAGCAGCTAATATGAACGCGGACGGCGGGCTACAACTTGACCAAATATGGTCATGCTTTATCAGGAAAACGCGGGACGCAGGCCCCCATCGGACCGGCCACGCTGGCGGCGGTAGTTTGAGTGACGTCACTCCAAACGGCTAGCGCGTTCTTCGGGAACTATATATAGGCGGCAGTAGTTCCAGCCGTGACAGTACTCTGAAGAAGGCCACAAAATGATGGCCGAAACGTTAGGTTTCAACAAATTGACGCGGTTCAACCCGGACAACAAGATTACATATCCTGGTATTAACCTGCAGTAATTTGATAAAACCATGGAAAACTCAAATCTAGTTTAACGGACGGAGATTCGAATGAATGTGAGGCGAGAGCCTTACCGTTCACCTGCCACGCTCGATGGGGAGGAGAGAGATGACCGTAATACGTAGTACAGTAGACTACCATTCAGTTTCAGGTATAACTGATTGAGAAAGTTTGCACTTGTAGGAGACTGAATAAGTTATCCCGACAGAGGTATTACCAATGAAAGAATTTAAAGCATATATTTGCATATTTCAAACGTTTATATGTAAGAAAATTGATACTGGAGTATAAATTATAACGCAGTTAAATAATGTAACGTTTTTATTATTATTTTTTTTTTTTTTGCTAAGTTACTAAAAACAGAAACTGTAGAAAATATTTTCCCTCCCTAGATACTTTAAAGTTGATAATAAGTGTCGTTATTTCGAAATTTATATTGTAGGCTTCGTACAAAAATGTTAAAAGCCGCGCCTAAACTGCGATAGCAATTTGTCAGTCGTGGTGAGCACCTGTCTTGGAGAGCTGCACGTCGCCGGCTCTGCGCAGGGTAGTGAGGCGCTGCACCCAGCCCGAGTGCGCTCGGAACACTCCTCGCAGGGTGGCCACCCCCACCGACCGGGAGAAGTGGCGCTCCAGCGGCGGTATCGCCACCTGCAACATACAACACCTGCACTAAGGCAACGTGTCTGTGTGTGTGTATATTTGTGTAACGATTTGCATCTCTCAGAATTCTTTCGTGGACTACATGCAGTCTATAATATGACTTTCTTGACGCGTTCAGAATGATTATGCTTTCTCGCTTTTAACTGCACCCTTACATCCAAAAATGCTAAAATGGTAGTGTTTAATACAACATTTTTTTTTTTTTTTTTTTTTTAAAAATAAAAAAGATAGCACCAGATTTCTTTTTCTAAAACAATCAATACTAAAAATGTTCATACGGTGACTGCATGTTCAACCCATTCCCGCAATAGATACAGTATTTCTACAGAAATAATGGCTTTAATGACCTAATCTTTGTGTTTTTATTAATATAAGAAATGACAAGTAGGAAGCAAGAAGCTGATGTTTTACGGCTCACTCCTTATGCCAAGACCTCTTGCTTACATTACATTCCTGTCACGCATGTTATAGAATCCAAGAACTGTTACCAGGGTTATATATTAAAACAAGCCGAGCAACATACATTTATCTTTCGTGAAAGCCATATCATTACAAGTCAGTTATCATGATTATTAATCCCTGTTCTACTCTGGAACCGAATTTCGAAGACGCTCTGTATAGGTTATCTATACTATTATATATCTGTAAGCAAGCTGCGTTTGTATCTTTACTATAACGGGTATCGCGCAATAAGTACAGCAGCAATTTTGATATGGTTTTCACGTTTTTAGAGCTAATGGTGCCAGTCAAAACCTGGGAAAATAGTTAATGACTTATATGTACCATGAGAAGGAGCAAACAATTAAAAACCTTTATATTTGGAAAATTGTGGGCTGCCGATCATAGTGCACTCCTTTCGCAATAATCTCACAAAACTTTAGATTCAGTTTTATTTTTTACTTTTGTTACTCAGTTTTCTGAACTGCAGTGCTTAAAATAAACGGAATACGCGAATTAAACGTAATAAGCATTGATTTGCATCGCAGCAGGTAAGTTAATATGCGAAATGCGTTAGAGTACTATGTAATGGTAGACATATATTATCTCTGGTAAATAGTTAACAGTTTGTCTCTGGAACAATATGTCGCTAAACTTTTTACATTAATAAGCCAGTATTTCTTCTTTACATATCATTATGGTTAAGAAAATCAGTTTTTTTCTCGAAGAAAGATGTATGAAAAACAGCTACCATAAATATCAACAGGTAACAATACATTTTCTCCACAATGACTTGTGCGGAACTTTCCATATTTCTACGTACGTTACTCGATTAATATGTAGTTTGTGGCTATAAAGTGCAAATATTTGTCACTAATATCGCCAAAGGAACTTGTGTACAAATTTTGGCTGCTGCTCAAACCACGGCCAATAAAATAAACTGTTATTTCTATTAAATAAGCCTCATAACCCACATTCTGCAATGTTTATCACCATACGTGCTTTCGGTTAATGACGACAGCAACATGGAACCAGTGAAACTAAAAATCAATTAAGCATCTTAAAACGTTATGCCACACCGTGTAAATAACAATAAAACTAAATCCATAATGGCTTATGATCTAACAAAGCGAGTCAATTGTCATTCTGGTCCAGGCTGTATTTTAACTTAACCACAAATATGGCTATTGATTCTTTTCGTAAAACATAGCTTCTGTCACAACCGTATTAATACATTCACTATTAACGATTTTTGAAACTTTGGAATTACTTACATGCGGGTGAAATAACGACCTTAGTAATTTGGTGTCACTGAAAACAAAGGAATTAAAAATAATTCGTAACGTGTAAATTAGTTTTAGTACGTGCTATTTTAAAACAGAAATAATTGATCGAATCAATATATCGTCAAAATAAAACCAATATCCAATCAGAAAAAAAGATGCTGTCATTATTATTAATAAAGAAAACTGCTCTAAATAAATTTACGGCACCACGGTTATAGTGAAATTCTCCGTATCCGAATTTAAAAATAAGATATTTTTTTAGCTAAGTTAAATATTAGAGAAATAATATGTGGACATAGCTACATTCTCACCAAAGCTTATGCTTTGCTATGTAATCCCAGCCAAAGTTTATACATAAAATCCCAGAAAAAGTTCACACTTAGTGCTTACAATTTCAGCTTTGTTAACTATTATATATCGTTATAAATTTGCGGCATCACGTTTATCGTGCAGTCCTCCATTTTTTAGCTAAGTTAAATCAATATAAATAAGTTAATATTTTTCATAGATACCAGAGATACATCATTACCAAAGTTTATACTACATTTCAATCTAACTACTTCAGTTCTGAAATACCGTGAAGGAAAATGAGTCGAAATGTGGGTAGTTGTATAAAAGCCATTAAGAAAAAAAATACATGTTATTAGTCATGGATTAGTAATGTATTTATATGGTATTAAAAAAAGGGATTCTACGATTACCGTGGCGCCGCAATTTGGTGATGGATTATTATGTAACTCGACGAGGCAAATTGAAAGTAATAAAGAATAAAATTTTTAGTATCTCGAGATATTGTATCTCAAAAATGAGGAGATTAGAGTAAAATCCGGCATGGACCAGAAAAAAAAAATCACCGAAACCACTATATCTACACGGCGGAAATGTTCTATAGGTGCTTTATTTTCTTAGGTTGAAATACAGCCTGGACCAGAAAAAACGCCACCAAAAGCAAAAGGAACTATACCTATAACTGATTTTTGACATACCATATCTCGAAAACCAAGTGAGATATCAAAATAAACACTAAAATAAAAAGGGTAAAACTTTTTTTTTGGAGAAGGGGAGGGAAGGCTGCCTACTATTGGTACTAACCATTTGAAATTTGGATTAACTGCCTCGTTATAATATTCTCTTCACGTTTTGCACTCTCCTTTTTCGGAAAAGTTACCACAAATTAAATTAAAAATGCCAAAATATGAGAGAGACGCCCAGCTATTAGATGGCACTGCAAAATTACTGAAAATATATTCAAATGATGGTTAAATCCTTTATTGTAATGTTTTTTTGCAGTTTATGCTTCTCTTCGTTGTAAAAAGTCGCACGAAATTAACAAATAAAATATATTTGTCCCAGATGTAGTAGGCCCTACAAAAACGACTGCCATCTTAGAATCGATACAAGCGATCGGAGACAATGCATTGCTTCCGTTGTAAGGGGGCATCCATAAATTACGTGAGGTGTTTTTCCAGATTTCCAGACCCCCCTCTCCCCTCTGTTGAGATTTCGTGAGATTTCGCCAGACTCCCCCCTCCTCTGGTGAGATCTGGTCCGTGAGAACCCCTCCCCCCTCTAGATATAGCCCTTGAAACTTTTTGAGACTTTTTTTTTTAAGTCTCACCCTTCAAAATTCGTTTTTTCAACGAAATTTCTCCGTAATATCGCTTTTCGCGCAATTTGTAGACTTTTTATTTTAGCTCTACTATCCTAAACTTTTTTCAAAATCTTACGTGAGATTTCTGTAGACCGCCCTCACCCCCCTGGGTGAGATTTGGTGAGATTTTGCCGGACGCCCCCCTCCCCCATTTGACCTCACGTAATTTATGGATGCCCCCTAAACAAATACCCAATTTTTTAGATGGATCCCGCAGAACGATTTTCCCAAACATTATTTTTTCTTGGTATAGGCCGAATTTCAACCTAACCATGACCTTTATGACAAAACGAGACTTTAGGTAGATATGATCCCTGTGCCGATAATTTTTGCGTCATTTTTACATTGCTGGCAACATTACGCAGTTCCCCAGAGTCTCATATTTCGGGCATTTCTAATGTAGCATGTGGCAATATTTCCGAAGGAGAGTGTAAAACGTGAAGATGACTTTTGTGGAGGCAGACACTTCAAATTTCAAAAGGTTAGTACCAGTTTCGGATTGGTGGAGAAAGAGGAAGACTACCCGCATTTCTACACACTTCATTATCTGCGCGTGAAAAGCAGCGGGTAAATGCTAGTATATATATAAAATTGAATGCAGTTTATAAAACATCAAATACACGACATAAGTCAAGGCCCGACGCCACACATCAGACCTGTCCTGCTCACATCAGGATTTAGTTTTAATTCCTCCATCTGCAATGACGGAGAAATTGACTATACTAATCGTGTATACTTTCGTTTGCTTTTTTTGGTGAATACGTCTTGAAACTGGCTTGGTGGGGCGAACTGTAGAGGAAATTTGTGTAATGAAACAGTGTTCGTAAAAAATAAAAACCTCTTAACTTAAAACATAGGTTTGGGCACCGTTCTGAAGAGTACAATTTCCCGCACGATTTACATTAAGCCAAACTCCTTTCACCTCTCGTACTTCTGGTGATGTCATATCAAATATAGCTCTGATAACGGTTATTCAGTGCACATCGTGTGTCAGTTTGAGCTTCGTACAAGGCAGTGATGGTTGTTTTATAAAGTTACGAATATTAAATTGTAGATTATTAGCTACAATTTTATATATAATTGAGCACTGTGGAGCCAAATTTTTAAAAGTTCGTCTTACTTTTTTGTGGAAATGTCGAGGGTTAGCAATAGAAAAATTGCAAAACTACTTGTAAGTAAATCCCAACATGGGGCGAAATCACTGAGTATGGAGAGGGTTTTTCTTAACAGATTAATATAAAAATTAGTAAAAGAAAATTCTCCCGGTGAAAATTTACCTGCGAATGATAAAAAAATTGGACTACTGATGACGTCCAGCATATACGTCGTGTGAAACTCGATTAAAATTTAAAATCATTGTAAATAAAATAAACAATTGTAAACGTTTTAAGCAACGAGTCATTGCACAGCTACACGCACTTTACCCACTACTCAGCGGGGAGAGTTCACAGCTACTGCACTCTGATCAGACGGGTGCGCTTGCTTCGTGTGGGAGCACGCAGCCTTTTCAGTCTGCACAGTCTGCAGCAGAGGACAGAAACGAGGCTCCTGCAACCTATGACGCAGTCCATGATGCGCCGGTTCCTGACCGAAAAGTATTATGATGTTGCACATCGTCCCGACAACCCACTGGACAGTTGTCTCGACTTTTATTTTTCGTTTTTGTTTATGGCCTTGCGCCTCGTCAACGACGATCTCATTAGAGTCGGGTAAGGACTGGAGGAAAGGAACGGGAAGGATTTCAGCAATGGATTTTCTAGGAACCATTCCGACATTCACCTGGGTTGATTTTAAAACCATGGAAAACCGAAATCTTAATGGTCGGATGGACCCGTCTCGGTCTATACAAAAAAGCAAATGATCGACACAGTGGAGTAATAGTGTTAATCGAGTCCTAGGAAGAACTCCTACTCTAAACCAACGCAAAAGATTTCAGATGCTATGCTGGAAAAAAGTCTGTAAAAATAGGAGACTCAAAGAGTGTGGATGGTCAAGGCATTGAAAAACGTGTATAAGATCACACTTCAGGGATTACGCTAAAGTGGGTAGGTTAATGGTTTTGGGGGTTGAAGGGAATATAATTAATAGAAATGCGATTAGGATAAAAGTGTCATGAGAAAGGTTGTGAGTGATGCACAGCATTTCAGGATGGAAATGATGCACGCCCTTAATCACCATGATGATCACGTATGACCTCAGTTGCGAGGCCGGTAAACGTGAAGATGGAAGAATTGCTTGGGAAAGGCGTGAGATATGTCACGGAAGAATGTCCAAAGCAATAGGCGAAACTGTTATATGGGTATAAGAGTGTTACAAAATTGAACGTGCTTATAGGCTCAATTGTAAAATGTGTCATATTTCAGAATTAAGGAGATATTTTGGAGGGGAGGGGGAGTGGGTAAAGATTCAGTATGGAAAGGATAGCACCAATACAACCGAGAGGAAATGGGAACAGTTCAGAGAGATGATAAAAATGGCTTAAGACATGTTACTTCAAAAATATAAAAATAAAGGAAAGTACTAAACCTACATATAATACGGAGGTGAGAAGGCAAAAGATTTTGTTAAGAAGAGAACACAGTAAAGTTGTAAAACAGCAAGGCAACAGGGAACGCTCCATGCATTTAAGCAAGGTGTTAATATTACCAACGAGAGAAATAAGAGAGGCGTTTATGAAGAATACTACGACTGGAGGTGAACCAATTAATTTCCATGTGTAGTTACTAAACTGAATGGAAGAGAAGGTATATACACAGTTAAGAATAAAGACTTGTACGAAATTACTTTAATGGTACCATTAGGGACTATCATTTAAGAGAAAAAATCAAAGTAAGTAATTCTTCACAGAGGTATAAGCTGGCTAAGAAAATAGAAATAGATAAAATACTGAGAGAGAACTGGGTAACTCAAAGAATGCGGGAAGGTGGTTGTTTGGTTATTTTCACAACAGATTTATTAAAGACTAGCGTATGCCTATGATCTTGTTTTGTGTATGGTTACAGGTCAAGAGAAGTTCCCGTTTTTAGGGCCAAAGGTTTTCACTTTATATGGCAAAAATACAAACTTAAATTTTCACATTAAATTCAATGTAATAAAAACTAAATTTTTAGCAGTTTTAACTAAACTGATGTATTTAATTTAAAAATCAAACTTAACGAAAGTATTAACAATTTTTTCTTCGCAGTTACATAGTTGTTAAATTGCGCTCACAAGTAGTAGCATCTTTGGCCATTGTTATTCCGGAAACGAAGGACAATCGCGTACGTCACTGCATAACGACACAGCGTTACAGACCAATAGCTACCGAGGAGACCACGGGGATAGATAGGAGTGAGCGCCAACAAAATTGTATAATAATAGATACCTTGAATAATTATTTATACTAATTCAGGAGATTTGCTGCTTATCAAAGTGCTGGAAAGGTGCCAGTAGTGTCGGTCTATGAAGGAAGGAACACGAGCTGTGAAAATTAAAGGTTGATTAGCTGGACTCGAGGTAGGTAAGTTATTGGAGAACATTATATAAACCACTTTTGTAACGTCTGTGCTAAAATAATATGGTTTTCAAACGGGAAACACAGATTTATGAGAGTTTATTCGTGTGAATTTGGTGTAAGATATTTCGAATGAAGTAAACGAGGGAGACCTGCCAGTTAGTGGTGTAGCTAGCTTCAGGCCAGATGGGCGACCCCCCCTTTTTTTTAGCTCTACCAAGTCTTGTGAGGTTTGGTGACGGGACCCCTGAGCTTTAGGGCAGCCCCCTAAGCTGCAATTGGGGGCCCCCTGAGTTTGGGGGTCCCGGTGCACGACACCGCCTAGCCCTCCGATAGCTACGCCCCTGATACCAGTGCGTCTGTTCGCCTTAAGGCGCCACCACACAGGACTAGAGCTGTAAGAGTAACGAGAAATTCTGTACCTGTATGTATTCGTTACTAAACCAGTACCCGTTACTTTCGAATCGTTACTCGTTACTTTTGATACAATCGAACACTAGCATGATGCATCGCATCGAGTCGTGTCGCGTACGGGATAACTTCGTTACTATCGTATCGTATCGTTTCGTTACTCGTTACTTTTGATACAATCGAACACTAGCATGAAGTATCGCATCGAGTTGCGTCGCATGCGGAACGAGTTCGTTCGTACTTGGTGTAGTTTATTTAGTAAAATAAGTTTAGGTAATTTGTTCGTTTGGATAAAACTTAAAGTGGTTAGCAAATGGATGTTACAGAAAACCTCGAATGTACACTTGATTTGCTGTAATGAATATTATATGCAAAAGAATAATCTAACTTCAAAACAAATTGTTTGCATGCAAAAAATAAATAAAAAAATAAAAAAGACCTGACCTTTCACCTGACTGTGACATATCAAGTGACAATAACTAATGACGGTTATTTTTTAAAGTAGCCTACTCAAAACCCTGCCTACAAGCCAGATATGATAATGGAACACGTATTTAACAAATACACTCCTGGAAATTGAAATAAGAACACATTGACGCCGGTGTGTAAGACCCACCATACTTGCTCCGGACACTACGAGAGGGCTGTACAAGCAATGATCAAACGCACGGCACAGCCGACACACCAGGAACAGCAGTGTTGGCCGTCGAAGGGCGCTAGCTGCGCAGCGGTTGGGCACCGCCGCAGTCAGTGTCAGCCAGTTTGCCGTGGCATACGGAGCTCCATCTCAGTCTTTAACACTGGTAGCATGCCGCGACAGCGTGTACGTGAACCGTATGTCCAGTTGACGGACTTTGAGCGAGGGCGTATAGTGGGCATGCGGGAGGCCGGGTGGACGTACCGCCGAATTGCTCAACATGTGGGGCGCGAGGTCTCCACAGTACATCGATGTTGTCGCCAGTGGTCGGCGGAAGGTGCACGTGCCCGTCGACCTGGGTCCGGACAGCAGCGACGCACGGACGCACGCCAAGACCGTCGCATCCTACGCAGTGCCGTAGGGGACCGCACCGCCACTTCCCGGCAAATTAGGGACACTGTTGCTCCTGGGGTATCAGAGAAGACCATTCGCAACCGTCTCCATGAAACTGGGCTACGGTCCCGCGAACCGTTAGGTCGTCTTCCGCTCACGCCCCAACATCGTGCAGCCCGCCTCCAGTGGTGTCGCGACAGGCGTGTATGGAGGGACGAATGGAGACGTGTCGTCTTCAGTGATGAGAGTTGCTTCTGCCTTGGTGCCAATGATGTTCGTATGCGTGTTTGGCGCCGTGCAGGTGAGCACCACAATCAGGACTGCATACGACCGAGGCACACAGGGCCAACACCCGGCATCATGGTGTGCGGAGCGATCTCCTACACTGGCCGTACACCTCTGGTGATAGTTAGGGGACACTGAACAGTGCACGGTACATTCAAACCGTCATCGAACCCATCGTTCTACCATTCCTAGACCGGCAAGGGAACATGCTGTTCCAACAGGACAATGCACGTCCACATGTATCCCGTGCCACCCAACGTGCTCTAGAAGGTGTAAGTCAACTACCCTGGCCAGCGAGATCTCCGGATCTGTCCCCCATTGAGCATGTTTGAGACTGGATGAAACGTCGTCTCACGCGGTCTGCACGTCCAGCACGAACGCTGGTCCAGCTGAGGCGCCAGGTGGAAATGGCTTGGCATGCCGTTCCACAGGACTACATCCAGCACCTCTACGATCGTCTCCATGGGAGAATTGCAGCCTGTATTGCTACGAAAGGAGGATATACACGGTACTAGTGCCGACATTGTGCATGCTCTGTTGCCTGTGTCTACGTGCCTATGGTTCTGTCTGTGTGATCATGTGTTGTATCTGACCCCAGGAATGTGTATATAAAGTTTCCCATTCCTGGGACAATGAATTCACGGTGTTCTTATTTCAATTTCCAGGAGTGTATTATAATCTCATCAAAGGATTTCGTTTTTAAAGCGAAGGTTTCGCCACTCTATTCCTTTCATTTATTTTTGTAAATTCTTCATATTTTTGTGATTAGATTCGTAATTGTTGTTACGTCGCGGTTACAACAAACATTCAACATCAAAGCCAGTACCGCATTGATCACATGAATCCTGCGGTAATTAAAATTCATTGATTGCTATGTCACATTACTTCTGATGCAATTTAGCACTAGCATGAAGCATCGCATGAATGACTTCCTTAGTACTTTGTAAAGTTCAAGTAAATTGTTCATTGAGTAACGTAAATTTAAGTAAATTGTTGGTACATTTGATTTATTGCACTGAATATTACATACTTCTGAATAATATTTAATATCACCATTGCAGCACTCTTAAATCAACTAATTTCAAAACAGACATCTGCTTATTCAATTGCTGGGCTAACTGTTCCAGCTCCCGCATGATGCATGATACGTTGTGTTCGAAACATGCGAGTAACGAAATGAATTTGTGAGTAACGATTCGGTACTTCGAGTCAGGCGACGAACCCGTTATTCAGTAACGCATACATACGGTTTGATACAGCTCTACGCTAGACCAGGGAGGTACAATGAGGTCATATTCATCCCTCAAGTACCTCGTACCGTCCTTCTTGAATGTGGATGTTAGACGGTTTCCCGCAATCTCGCGAAGTCTGGGATGGTCCCCTATTTCCCTCTCTTAACCACACATTTCACAAACAAAAACACACCTATAATACAGAACACATGTTTCGCATACATATGACAATTCTCAGCTCCCCTCATTAGAATGGGTTCGTTCCGAAAAGCGGGAGGGTCACCAGTCAGTCACTGAATCAGGCGTGGTGACTAAGCTTCATAGCTCTACAGCTCAAGAAGATCAGCACTCATGAGTCTAACAGGCCTCATCATTTGATTGAAATTGGTTTAAAACAAATGGAGACCAATTCAATAGTGTAAAATTTGATTTTTCGAAGCAATATGACAGCGTGAGCAGTGCAATGGCAATAAATAAATTAATAACCACGGAGGTTGATGGGAAAGTATTTTGCTGAATGGAAGAATTATTCAGTGATAGGACTGATATGAAAAGAGATGGATGCAAGATTAGTGTACCACACAGGGTTGTAATGGGACCTTTGTTGTTCATTATTATAATTACCGGTAATGATTTTATTGATGTTTTACAGCCGGAAGTCAGGACATAAGATGACGTAATGTGATATAATAGAATTAAATTGAGATTGGCTAGTGAACCGCTTCAGGGGGATATGGACAAGGTATCTAGTCAATTAGGTTAATATGAAATGAAGATATATGCAAAATAGGGTCAGAAGTTTAGGAGTTTAAATAGAAAAATATAAGTTTTGTATGGTTATAAGGTGGAGGAGGAACCTCTTGTTGAAGACATAAAGGTAAATACATTGGCATATCCTTTAATAATAAACCCATGTGGTCAGGACACATTAGGCAACTCCGAGGCTCAAGTTTCAGATGTACCAGCGAAGTGAGGAAACTGGGGTAAAAAACCTAAGTCAGATTGTTTCTTGAGTATGGCGGGATAGCATGCGTCCCAAATTATGAATACCAAATACGGGGTGAAATGAGAGCAGCAATATTTTTGGTTGAAATTGATGTGGTAGAAGATCTGGATTGGAAGTCATTGGAAGACGGCAGGAAAGTAAGAGAGTTCTCGGAGTGTATAAGGTGTGTATTGGCGATGAGGCCTGGTTGATATTGCTAAAATAAATTAGGAGCACTACGTAGAAGTTAGAGATAGGCATGATCACAAACTAACATTCGTAAGGGTGTTTGAAAATTTTCTTTTAAAAGTAAGGGATTTGTGAGGTGTAAAACCCTACCACTTGTGAATTTTAATATTATAAAATTATTTTCTTTTAAGTAATTATGATTCTGGATATTAACTTTGGGTTTCTAAGTTCTAAGGTCACAGATCTTCAAGTCAGATGTACAGAAGATCTCTGGTGAGAAAAGTTGAAGAAAAGAAATGAGAGGAAGGCTTGGTTGGAAAAGCTTAATGAAGAAATTAGCTACAAAATCCTGGCGGGATTTAACATGGAAAATATAAGCCCAAGGGCGGAAGAAGAGTATGATAAAAAAATTAGTGAATTGTAAAAGTTGTATTTGGTAAATAATTGTCATTTGTAAACGGAAGATGAAATGATAAGTGGATGATCTTTGTTTCTTATTGAAATTGTAGTAAAGAAATTGAATTGATACTTAAAGGATATTTGATATGATTTTAATAGTAATTTGATTTCAGCGGTGGCATCAAAAAACCAGTGACGGATATAGAGGACTAAATAAAAATCCTATTGATTTGTTCTGTCACTGGAAATGTAAGGAATATTAGCGTATTTAATTTCTAAAGGTAAAAATAAGTGGTAAAGGTAGGTTGTGAAGAATATACATTCATTACACAACATACAAAAAAAAACGCTTTACAATTGACGACTCGTGACATGGACAATGTATAACAACAGAACTGATATACAAAAGTATCAGTAACTTCGGAAGATACCACGCTAATATGATAAGTACAAAATTTGTTTGTATTCATAAAATAAAATATTAAAGAAAAGATAAATATTGAAAAATAATGGATGAGAGAATTTTGAAGTTAACAAAAATAACGAGAATAATTAAATAAATTCAGGAATGAAAAACGATTTATTAAATGGAAGATAAAAAAAAAAAGAATGTTGAAATACTAAGCTAATACATAGTGCATATTTAAAAAAAATATATAAAATGGATTTTCTTATTACAAGTAATTTAGTAAAGAGCGCAGAGATTATTACAATGTGTTAGTTTATCTGTGAAGAACGATTGTATGAATGATTTGTTTAAATTGGGAAATAAGTAAGGCTTTGTAGTGTTTATTAATATTTTCGAATTGCTACGTTGAGATAAAAATAAATATCGTGTTCTCAATTACCCAGAACTTAGTTGATATTGAAAAAATAAGAATAAAGGTTACGCTTATAAGTGTGCAAAGATACTAGTAAGTAACTGTTATCAATTTGATTAAAATATGACGGAAAGTAATAGGAAAGAAAATCTGATTGAAGACGTCATAATAGTAGACGAAAATAATTCGAATAACAGTAATATAGCAATAAAAATCTATAGCTTGACATTTTCGGAAGAAAGAGAGTTATTAACTTCGCCGGATAGAGTAACGGTTACGCAGGAAGGAACAGATAGCGGTAACGTTTTATATATGCTCGTAAATCAAATGGAACGCATATTACAGCAGAATAGAGAAATGCAGGAAGAAATGATGGATAATTTTAAGACGGAAATTTCTAGATTGGGAAGAAATCTCAGGGAAAATATTAATAAATTAAATAAGGACTATGCGAGTAAAGAATATAAAGTCAGAGAAATCACGTCGCAACGTGTACATAGCAACGTGAGTTATCTGGACGAAATCATTTCTGACCCGGCCGAAGAGCTCGATGGAGGTTATCGTAATTTGCGAACTGAGATTGAACAGGGTAATCATGGAATAGAACAAACTAATCATTTGAGGAAGGAACCGGCTTTTAAAATACAGGGAAAAATGCATTGAACTAGACAAGAAATTCTACAAATAAATAATGAAGCACGAGGACGAGAGGACAGGATGAATGGGTCTGAGAACATTACAGGGAGAACCGTTAGTGACGATCCGAGAACTTTCAGGCCGATAGAACAACGGTATACAGGACTGTAGACTGAAATTAAATTTGTTACAGGTGGTGAAGTACACCCAGCTTTATTTATGCTGGCGTATAGTGCCGATTTGCCGTCTTATTGGAATGATGAGGAGAAAATTAGATATGTTAGAAACATGTTATCTGGAGATGCCTATGATTGGGGCATAGAAGTTGTTTTAAAATGTGAAAGATTCCATGATTTTGAGGCATCTTTTCTAAATAAGTACAGGTCAAAACAAATACAGCGAAGTGTAAAGAGTAATTTAAAAAATTGTAACCCTATAGTAGGCGAGATGAGAATTTGCGTAAATTTTGTGAAGACCAAATGAAAGAATTAAGGTACCTAATTGACCCCATGAGAGTTGAGGATATATTAGACACGCTTCAACGAAAGCTACCTAGAGGGGTGCAAGAGAAATTAATTTTGTAATACTGGCATAGTATAGGAGAATTTCTTGGTTCGATGGATGGAATAGAACAATGAAAGGGCATGTTTGAAACCGATAATGAATATACAACAGGATATAATCGCAACAACTATGGAAGATACAAAGGCCAAAGATGAATATATGAAAGAAATATGAAATTTCAGAAGTGGTTTCGAGAATGCCAATAGAAATCAAGAAAGGTTCCACGATACACATAGAAACAATCAACGGGAGAATTATCGTCGTGAAATGTTCGATACGAAGAAGAGAGAAGTTTTACTAAATCGGAGGTCGGAAAACCTGTAGCCGAGGCTAATGTGGTCCGTTCAGTATTGTGGGCAAGAGGTTAAGACCGCTAATATATAAAGAACTCAAAAAGAATATGCAGATTGCGATTAAAGTTTAAGTCCAAGCAAGACGAAATGAAGGATGAAGTTGAAAAGAAAAAAGAATCAATGATGACAGAAAAGAGAAATTATACCATGCAGTTGAATGTACTGCCATGAAACAATATGTAAATACACCAGAACTAGTAAACGATGACGCACCTTTACAGTGGTGAAAAGTTTCAAAAGAGATGAAAAGAAAAGGAAAGAGAAGACACAAAAGAGCAAGAAATAGAATGGAGGAAATGGGAAATAAGTATTAGGAGCAGCTGATTCAGACATTTTAAACAAAGAAAAGGAAATTGATATCAAAGAAGAGGTGGCTAATAGGGAAACTGATACAGAAGAAGAACAAGAAAACGATGCCGTTAGTACCAAAGAAGAGAACAACAATAAGAACTCATATAATGAAGAAGAAGAACATGATGATGATGGTGATGATGTTAATACCAAAGAAGAGTATAGCAACAAGAAATCATTCACTGAGGAAGAAGAAAATATTGAAATCATGGAGGAGGAGAATATTAAAGAATATGATATCGGAGTAACCGAAGATGACATTAATATCAAAGAAGACCACAATGATTTTAAAAGTAAACCCGAGAAGACAAGGGAAGTTATGTTATAGTACAGGACAGGGGCGGATCCAGGATTTTGTTTTGGGGGGGGGGGCTTGAGCGGACTTTGGTTTGGGGGGGGGGCTTGGCTTGAGGATCCGCCCCTGGTACAGGAAGACGAAAAGCCTAGAAAAGAAAGAGAAAAAATTATTTGTTCGAAGAGGCAGAAAAAGAAACAACAAATGAAGGATATGACCAGTGGAAGAAACAAGAAGTGAAGGGATATGATGAAGTGAAGGACTCAGGCAAGAATGTAAGAAAGTAATAAATTGGAAACAAGGAAGAAATGAGGGTTAGATTTAGAATATGAAGGTCGGAATGTTAAAAAGCGTAAGTTTAAAGAAGCGTAGAACACCACCAGGAATTCAAGGAATATGGACTGAATTTTCAACCCTGAAGAAAGGAAATGAGAGAAGGCTTGGTTGGAAAAGCTTAGTGAAGAAATTAGCTTCAAAATCTTGGCGAGATTTAACATGGAAAATATAAGCCCGACGGCGGAAGAAAAGTATGATAGTAAAATTAGTGAATTGTAAAAGTTGTATTTGGTAATTAATTGTAGTTAGTAAACGGAAGATGAAAAGATAAGTGGATGATCTTTGTTTTTTTATTGAAATTGTAATAAATAAATGGAATTGATACTTAAAGGATAGTATTTGATATGATTTCAATAGTAATTTGATTTCAGTGGTGGTATCAAAAAACCAGTGACGGATATAGAGGACTAAATAAAAATCCTATTGATTTGATTTGACACTGGAAATAAAAGGAATATTAGGGTATTTAATTTATAAGAGTAAAAATAAGTGGTAAAGGTAGGTTGTACAGAATATACATTCAAACACAACATACACAAACCTTTACAGAGTGAATGACGGAATCCTGAATAGTTTACCTACTACACTGACAGAATATAAAATTAATGGTCGTAAAAGCAGGTATTCGTTAAGTGACTGGGAAGGGAAATCTAAATAAAAAAAATTTAAGATATTTGTTTGTGAAATGAAAAAGTAGGTGAGTAAACAAATTTCAAGAGGGTTGTATGTTCAATTGTAAATTACTTAATAATTTCACACTTTCTCTGCTGACCCATGCCACAGAAGTCTTTTAAAGATTTTTTATTTCTTATTTGTCCACAAATTGGTGCGACTAACCGAGTCAGTTTTCCAGAAAATGCGGAGATACGTTTACTACAGTTTATCTGATCGGATTAAATGTATGTATTTCCAAGAGAGAAATTGAAGGAATTTGAGTTTAAAAGATTTATGCATAGATTGCGTGTAATTAGCTTATTTTGTTTCCAGCAATAAAAATGAAATACATAAATAAAAAATAAAATAAAACACATGACACTAACAATGGTTCATGACGTTATCGTCAATAAAGTTGGCAAAAGCATTAATCGCAGTCTATTTTATAACAGGCATTTCCAGCTCTTGTGCTCATTGTAATACGTTTTATATTCTATTAGAAGTGATATTCCTTTTTATTAATCGGTATTGTTTCTGTTGATGAAAGACAGTTTTTTAAAGGGGTTTTAAATAACATGTTAGATGTTAGCATGTATTAATAACAAGTTTTCTAAAAATATTTAAGACAAAAGATAATGTTAACAAATGATCACGCAAAGACTCTCTAATGCCAGATTCACCTGAAGAGAGCGATACGTCACGTATATTGACTGGATTTTGTATCTAAACTCATCGGAGGTAAATCTTAAAGTGTTCTCAATAATAGTTAAAGTGGATTATCAACGAATGAGCCGTGATTTTAAAATCCAGTGAAGTGGTAAAACTTCACCGTCCATTGTAATAGATTGTATTCAGAAGCTGAATGTTTGAAGGCACGAAACGCGAAGTAACAGATGCATTAATTCACACTATCTTCGGTAAAAGCTCGCCGCATATAACAGGGAGACATTTTAACACAAAAAGGCAGAATCGGGTGTTGCGAGCTCTGTTTATCGTTCGAGCCGGTCTTATCACAGTCACGGTTCATTTTCAACGACACGCCACAGAGAAAGTGATAAAGAATCCACTGAGTGCACAGAATACCAATCGAAGATCACTCTCGCATTAAAATTATAGTCTGCAGGCAAATGATTTAAGCACCCAATGCTTCGCGTAGGAAGTGATTTCAATGCAAAACATTTTCTTCCGTTGCGCTCGGGGTGATACAGGTTTCATATTTTTCCCAGAAAAGATTATTTCCAAAAATAATAACGTACACTTGAACATTCACTATGAATAAGTGAATATTTTATTACGGGCTCGTAATTGTACGAACATTATTGATGCAACATGTTGGTGATTTTTTCGGCCCAAGGCAGAAAGAACCCACAAAACAATTATTGATGCAGTTTACGCCCAGATTGTAATTCATAGACACGCCCAAGTCTTGTACTCATGTTCGAGGTTAAAGTTTCAGCATTTGTATCGATAAATTTTCCTTAACCTGACTCCATTAAGAATAAAAGAAAATTTTACAACTCCTTTATTTCTAAAATCACGGTCATATTGGTTCTTTCATCTTCTGCGTACTGCTCCTAATACTTGCCCAATAACCAACAAAGACTCTTCACCAACTTATGCCTTATCCATACATACGTAAAATGCACTTTAAATATCCTCACGTCTTGCAAGGAATCACATCGAAGCTATCGAATGAGCTCTACGTAAATTTCAACCGAAAAATGTATTTGCTATTATCTGTACTAGTAGTGGCTAGACGGCGGTCAGTTGCCAGTTTTTCCCCATGTATTTCTTATGTACAGCGGTCAGCGGACAGTTTTCCCCCCTCCCCCCTCCCCGCCGCGCACGTGCCGCCAGCGGACGCAGGTGTTCGCCTGGAGGGGGAGTGAGCCCACTTGTGGCCAGTTTTTTCCCCCTCCCCCCCTCCCCGCCGCGCACGTGCCCAGGACCACCCACGTCACGCAGGTGTTCGCCTGGCCACGTGCCACGTTGTTACGGGTCATAAATCGTCTAAATGTCACGCGGTCATGGTACTAAACCTCAATTACTTGGTCTTACGCTCGAAATACAGTACAATATTCACTTTTTATTTTTATTTTAGGGTCCTGTCTTCGGTATTTTAGGGCAAGTATTACATTCTTAATTTGTACTAGGGGTGTGACGTATCGATTAGTATATAAATTTTCTGAGTATTAAAATGGCGTTTATTTCAAGTAAATCGGAGTACTGGTTCAGAAGATACGTTTTAGCTGAGTAGGCCCTCCGGCGGGCCCGTCTCCCCTCGCATCTGCCACGCAGCGGAAGCCATTAGTCATCAGGACCCCTCGCATCTGCCGCCGCGTACATCTGGCGCGCAGACCCCAGGGAAGCCGCGATCCCTCGCATCTGCCGCGTAGCGGAAGCCATTAATCATCGGGACCCCTCGCATCTGCCGCCACGTACATCTGTTAGATCAGTATTACGCGCGAGCGCGTAAAACTGACCTAACACAATGTAACAAGCTGAGCATGCCTAACAAATCTTACCTACAATAACCTCAATTACTGCTAGGGTGTGATGGTTGATTAACTAAAACTGGGGTTAAACTCTAGTGTACGCCACACTCATTACATAAAGTTGTAGCTTCACACGCGCCTCCGTAACATGCTGGGCTTGCCTAGCATGATACACCTGCAATAACCTCAATTACTGCTAGCTTACACTAACTTATCCTACCTTCATTAGATGAAGTATACGTTTCACAAGCGATATTGAGTAAATCTTGTGTATAACTGTAACACTCCGATCGAGATTTAAGTTAGTCATACTCAATGTGCCAAGCTACAGAAAACTGAGTTATTGTTAAGATGTAGTGTACTAACCTAACTTGGGCTACCCTAACGTATCTTACCCCAAAATGTCACACATCCTATATTCACCAGAATTTAATTAAATTTATGTAGGTTTGTAATTTACTGATCATAGCGGTTTTAGCTATGTCTTGTGTGTTAATGTGTCTCATACGTTCTGTTAGCGCCTTGCATCGTATACATTCAGTGCTATGATGCTCATATTTGTTATTTCAATCCCATGCGCACACTATCATGATGGAAAGGTGGTATGTGTGAAAAATATGCATCACATAGATTTCCTAACATGATAGAATTGGTACAGCACTTTTTATTATAAGCGTATTTTCAGTATGAATGAATAAATGCGATTTTAAAATGCTTGGCCCAAGGGATCGTGTCTGCAAAATTCAGAGTTGGAGACCATGTCAGAATTAGCGAATATAAATAAAAGATTGAGAAAGGCTACTTGCCTAACTGGTCAAATAAAGTTTTTGCCATCAGTAAAGTGAAATTCAAAATTCCTGTAACTTATTTACTTTTTTTTTTTTTTTGGTTGAACGAGTGATGAAGAGAAGGAAAAATATGATCTTGGGTGAAGTGGATGGGTTTTGATAAATCAAATAACACATGGATTCATAAAAAAGATTTATTTAAAAATGTAAATTTGTACATTTTTCTTACTAAATAAACTTATTTTTTCTAACAATTGTGAGTTTTTTCTTCAATTATTTTAATACAATGCAAATGAGCATGCAGCTCAGCAAACTTACAATCTATGTACAGCAATAATTTCTTGTGTATACTTAGTCTATTTTACAATGTTTTTTTTTTTCCATTACGTTAATATAATGCAAATGAGCATACAGCTCAGCAACCTTACAATCTACGTACAGCATTTCTTCTGTACACTTAGTCTATTTTACAATGTTTTCTTTCCGATTACGTTAATATAATGCAAATGAGCATACGGCTCAGCAAACAAAATGTCATACAAAGCAATTCAGCAGCACTCCACCAGCAGCCAAGATTTTATGCAGCATCCTAACTACATATTTCCAACATTGATAAACTGAGATTTTACAGAGTCCTAACTTATCTACATATTTACAAAATTGATTTTACTAGTGTACATATTTACAAACTAGAAAACGGATAAACGGTATATTTACAAAACATTCACACATTATTTACAGACTTGTGCCCCCACGGGAGGGTCTCTATCCCGTCGGGGAAAATATACCGCTTATCGTCCGTTCTAGACAGACCAGTTTGGATATTTGAACTAGTATTTACAACGTGCAGAGTTGATTGTGATCCTTTGCTGCAGATGGTACCTGGGTGTTTCACCATGGAGGCAATTTATGTAATCCTCCATCTGCAGCTTTCGAGTGACTGAGCCAGCCAAACCTTTAGCCCGTCTAGAGGTCTGGTCTGTCTCGAGCCGGAATGCATACATTTTTGCCCTTAACCCCTGCAAACTCCGCAATCAGGGTACCATTCGCTTCGTCCTTCATAACACCGACAACCTTTTCATTGTGGGACTCTATCCCATAACGGTTGCCGGTGCTATACCCAGACGTGTCGAACTCCTCCCTGTTGCGTCGCATCACTTCATATGGATCGCAGTTCCGCACCAAGTAGATGAAGCTGTCTGTATCCATATATAGCAATTTAGGGCTTCTAAACTGAGGAATGGCAAATTCATAATGAAATCTGTACATCTTCAGTTTAGACAGGTCAAGAATGCACATTCCGACATACACGGGTTTATTAAAAACTATCCTAGCTTTCGCCATCTCCACGGCCACCAAGTTCTTGTTGAAAACTGTTACTTGCTTAAAGTGTGGTGAAGCTATGTAGTTTGCGGGCACCGCGGCGGCCCACCCAACCTGTACACAATTTCACGTCGCGGTGTTTTCGAATGTTCTCCATAGTCTTGCCGAAAATTGAATTGTTCATCAGTTTGTAAAAATCTCTCTCGAAATCTGTTTTGGCGTCACGGCGAGAACACGTATTGAGAGATATGTATTCTTTCAACCACGGTGACTGATTGAAAGATATTACCCGGTGTATTTCGGTCACCTGCAGCCCCAAGCCTACACATTGCTGGAGGACTCGGTAATGGAGAACATACCGTACCTTGTTCTCCAGTGTGGTCATCAGCTTGGGGAGGGTAGAACCATCTGGGGCTTTGTGGTCTGGACATGGCGGCAGGTCTGCTAAAACGTCGTGTTTATCCTGAGGAATCGTAAGGTCTACCTCCAATACGAACCCCCTAGGTGAGTCAGCTGCAACGCTCATGAAATCTATGCTAGCAATCTCTTTAGCCGATAGCCATTGAAACCCACCAGAGGGCAGATACTCCGACATGGCCCAGCCGTAAAGATTGTTTACGTCGAAGTACATTATAAAATCTTCAGACGCCTCGCGGTTGTACTCCGACATGTACCGGTTATTTGCCTTCGCATACCTGTGGACGCACTGGCAAATACCTCCGCGAATACCTCGTTCGAAAAAGAGCAGCATGTCGATATCCGTCAGAAGGTCCAGTTCGACACGCGTGCTCCTTAACATAGCCTGCCACGAAAGGCCTGGGGATGTGAAATAGTGGGCGGGGTCCAGGGTGTACTTCCCCAAACATACACTCCTAAATTTCTCAAACAGATCTGCAAGTAACCGCACATCTGTGTCCATGTACAGACTTGCATATTCGCCCAAAGTCTTGATCTGGAAGGTCCGCCACACCTTTGTCGCGTGTTCGTAATCTTCATCAGAAATGTGTGACTCCGACAACTGAACTGTAGAATTTTGATTTTGGAGGAAGCGTGGCCTCGGTGAGCTTATCCCACGAATCCATGTATTCGTAAGGAGAAGACACCTTTCCGTTTAACTAATTGGAACTTCTCGGGGTCGGTGAAATGAGCACTAGTAATTGTCCATGTCGCCGTCCTCAAGGGTTCCAACCAGTTTATCTAATGGGAGCTGCATGAACCGGTATGAGTCCAGAAACCTTAACGTGATTGAAGTGTATTCAATCTTTTTCGAAAAAGAAATATAACGTTCTGTGTTGATGGGAAGCACGTCCATTCCTTCAGAATCAAGTTTTGATAATGCCATAACAATGAAATGAGCATCATACCCAGAAAGATTGTGAAAGAAAATGGGTATGTAATTTTTAGTCTTATACTGCAAATTGCAATCATTATGTGCAGACCCCTCTAAATTCACCCGTGATATGACAATGATCGCGGACCTTGACAGTCCCCGGTTCAATGTCTTTCTCGCAGATGTGGCATACCGTAGCATCAGCAAACTTTGCTTCTTGCTCATCTGTCATTACAAGAGGAATGCACTTCTTGTAAATTTTATCAACTTTCTTGGCAAGTTTGACGAGTTCATCAACAAGCCATTTTTCAGGATTTTTTCCCGTGAAGGAGTTGAAACGCGACAGACTAGGTACGCGTGGACAAACGACCTGGTATGCGGCAGCGAAAGGGACATGTTTCTGGACAAAAGTAGTGTGAGAGGCGTTGGGTGGGGGACTGCAATGAATCATAAGGTTGCAATAAACTTTCAAAGTCCGCGTAAACGACGACGGGTACACGCTGCTGGTGCACAAAATCCTTAAACTTTAAGGTTTTATCGTCGTCGCCGGGTAAATCCACTCTTACAGGATACAACCCTTGCACAGTCAATCTCGTGGCTGTCCAGGAGATCTTTGTGTCCAAAATGTTGCAGACATCTGTCACAAATAAAAATAGTATGCTCATGCAAACTTAAAGAAGATCTAACTAACGCCGACAAGTTGTGAATCCAACAGTAATGGAATTTTTTCCCACTGCCGTCGGTAATCAACAACATGTTTATATGGTGAACGCGTTTGTCTGCAGTGTGATGGAGGGCCCCGGAAACTACATGTTTACCTTTAACTTCATCCAGACCGAAAACATTTACTAGAATAGTCTGGATTTTGCCTCTCAAATTTAGAAATGTCTGAGAGTTTTACCGGAAACTCAATACCATGAAAAATCGAGGGGGTAGAGTGAACGCACTTTCTTATATATGCTAACTCTTGTAGGTTTTTTGCTTAGCGCCTTTACGTGATATGCAAGAATTGTCCATAGAAAGGCACAACTCGTCATTCTTGTTTTCAACATTGATGACGGCCTTCTTTCTACAGATATCAAGTGGCAGAGCAACATAGGAAGACCCCCGATAGAAAGGTTGAAAATTAGAAATGCTAATGTCGAGGGATTCTATTCTATCGAGAGTTTTGCCACTTGTCCTTTCTTGAAATTCACACAATTTTACTCTGAGCTCCGACTTCACATATTTTTCATACCAATCCGACAGGCAAGTGCTGGTTGTGACCTCACGCATTTTAGTTAAAAAGCACATACGGGCGGTTTCTAAAATCATTTCCTTCTGTATTTTATATGTGTTAATCAGTCCAACCTGTACGTTTACAGATTGGGGAGGACCGATTATCCACAATTTCGCGAACTTTACCGGCAACAAGTTTAAAGCAAGCATTAATGAAATTCATTCGATCAATGAAATTTTGAGAATTTGAAATTGTCCCGGAATAAATTCTATTTTTAAATGCACTAAGCCTGTCTTCAAGGACTAAGCGCGATACTGCTTAATCACCCATCGTTGCTGCCTGATCATGACTGCATGATGGCGTCCCTGCACCGACGTAACGGTCGGCTTGACCCGGGCGATGGGCGGCTGGAGACGGGCGATGGTCGGCTGGGCTCCGGCGATGGGTCGGCATACTGGCGGCTGGAGCTGGGCGATGGACCGGCATACTGGTGGCTGGGTTGTTGAAGTGCCGGCTGGAGCCGGGCGATGGGCTGGTGAAGTGGCGGCTGGAGCCAGGCGATGTTCTGTTGAAGTGGCGGCTGGAGCCGGGCGATGGTCGGCTGGACCCGGGCTATGGGCCGGCATACTGTCGACTTGGGCCCGGCGATGGGTTGTTGAAGTGCCGGCTGGAGCCGGGCGATGGGCTGGTGGGCCCGACTGCTGCTGCTGCTGTGGCGGGCGGACGGCTAGGTCCCGACGTCTCCCATGGTCGCCATATTGGTGGTGGAACATCCTCGTTGGCCGGGCGTCCGACCGCCCCCTCTGAAACATAAAAAAAGAAGAAAAATGTTTTAGTATCATGAAAAACATAATTTTGTAAGTAAAAAATAATATAGGTAAATTACTGATGTACTGGACTTACCGATATTCCAGTGTGCTGGTGGTTGCGGTGGTGGCGGAGTTGGCGGCATACTGTTCTGCGGCTCATCCACGTCAATATTTGGGAGCATGCTCCATTGTGAGCAATCGCCAGGGTTGATATTAGCTCTTTTTGGGCTACTTAATTCCTGAGAAGAATTACCCTTACGCTTCTCTGGGCGTAATGGTTCATCTGAAAAAAGAAAAAAAATGTATTAGCAATAGTTATAAAGACATAGAAAAAAAAATCTATAGATAAATACGTACTGAAATAAAAAAGGTCGCTGCAGGAAATATCCAAATCACCTGCAAACAAATAAATTAATAATATAGACTACTGCTTCAGCACTATACATTTTCATAAATCTAGTTACGTTAAAAAAATTATCATTACCGAAATCATCCTGACCCTCAGCGAGAATTTCATCAAAGTCTGAAGCAGAAAAAACCTCATCAGTATATGTGAAAGAAATTAAAACAGCCAGAAAACAAGTTAAATAACAATAATTTACTTACCAATATCGCTAAATAAGCTAAGATCCTCAGAAGATATTGCGATGATCGAAGTGTTCAGCTCGGCTGCTCAGAGAAGACTGGATAGCAGAAGGGGGATCTCTGCCCTTTATATACGCGTCTGCAGCCTTTGCTAGCGTGAGAAGCGCTTGGCGTGAGAACGCAGTGCGTTGCGGCATTAATCTCCGCGTGGGAAGCGTATCGCGCGCGAAGACTGCGCCCGCAATCGTAAAATACCGTGTAGGTTGATAAATGTTTTCCGGGTGTGGCGCAGCTCCGCCTGCGCGCCAGATGTACGCGGCGGCAGATGCGAGGGGTCCCGATGATTAATGGCTTCCGCTGCGCGGCAGATGCGAGGGATCGCAGCTTCCCTGGAGTCTGCGCGCCAGATGTACGCGGCGGCAGATGCGAGGGGTCCCGATGACTAATGGCTTCCGCTGCGCGGCAGATGCGAGGGGAGACGGGCCCGCCGGAGGCCCTACTCAGCTAAAACGTATCTTCTGAACCAGTACTTCGATTTACTTGAAATAAACGCCATTTTAATACTCAGAAAATTTAGATACTAATCGATACGTCACACCCCTAGCACAAATTAAGAATGTAATACTTGCCCTAAAATACCGAAGCCAGGACCCTAAAAGAAAAAGAAAAAGTGAATATTGTACTGTATTTCGAGCGTAAGACCAAGTAATTGAGGTTTAGTAGCATGACCGCGTGACATTTAGACGATTTATGACCCGTAACAACGTGGCACGTGGCCAGGCGAACACCTGCGCGACGTGGGTGGTCCTGGGCACGTGCGCGGCGGGGAGGGGGGAGGGGAAAAAAACTGGCCACAAGTGGGCTCACTCCCCCTCCAGGCGAACACCTGCGTCCGCTGGCGGCACGTGCGCGGCGGGGAGGGGAGGGTGGGAAAACTGTCCGCTGACCGCTGTACATAAGAAATACATGGGGAAAAACTGCCAACTGACCGCCGTCTAGCCACTACTTGTACTCTTTCCGATACTCGTAACATTGGCCCCATACTCTTCTCCTACCACATTCAACCAATGGCTTGATCAAAGAATGGTATCGCAGATTCCTGACTTCTCTGACAAGAAGCTCCTTTAAAACCTTTCCCAGCTATCTCCTCATTGCATACCAAGGTTAGCTTATTGGCAAACAATTTGTAAAGTTTTTTAATTTTGTGTCTTAAAACAATAGTTCCGCAGCCACAGTATAATCACAAAATACCATTATTTATTTTAATCTGTAATGTAACAAACTGACTCACTCTTTTTGGCTTTTATTTTTCCATCTAGATATCCCTTCTCGGTGCCTCCGCAACTGTTCACAGCCATCTCTCGTTTCAGTGATGTTATACAAAGTTATTTCATCTGCAAATTACCGACTGTAAACCAACAATAGAATAATTTATTAGAAAAACGAGCAGCAATAAAATATTCTGCTGCACTCTTGTTCTTACTTCCTTCTCCAATTATTCCAAAACTCCTACCCTCAATGTTTCCTACCTCTCAGTAGTTCCTTCACACAGCAAGATAGTTCCTGATTTACCACTTCCCCCCTCCCCCACCCCAATTGTTTCAACATTGATTCAGAGTTACGCTATCGGTTTTGTCTCCCTTGTCCATTTTACTTCACATATCTTGCACATGGTCTACTGATATTTGTTTAAACTCTTTGTGCGAAACCTATGCTGCTGGCTACAAACCGTCTTGTTTGCCGACTTCCATTTCTGACGTTGTTAAGTATTAAGCTATCCATTGTTATATTTCCAACTATATTTACCTTACCTCCTTCATGAACCGGCATTACTATGACATATTTACCGTTCTCCCATTCGGGAGGAAGCGGGTTCAAATCCCCGTCCGGCCATCCAGATTTGGGCTTTCCATGGTTTCCACAAATACTCTAGGCGAATGCCGGAATGGCTCCTTGAGAAGGTCATGACCGATTGTCTTCCCGTTCTTCACCCCAGTCCTTTCCCACCACTAATGACCTCCACATCGACGAAGCTTAAAGCCTGAAGGAAAAAAAAGTAAGAAATAAACAATTTTTCTCTGGTTTCAGATTCAACTCAAGCCATATTTGTAGACATGGCACAATATCACTTGCACATATCTGCGATATTGTTATTTCTAAAGACCCGTCTACCTTTTTCTAATCTTTCCGCTTTCTTAATAATATGTTCAGAATCTGTTTTTGATTTCCTAGACCAGTCATTCCCAATTAGTTTTTCCCGAACATCCCTTAAAGTTTTGGCCTATCATTCGGGAGGACGCGGGTTCGAATCCCCGTCCGGGAATCCAGATTTGGGTTTTCCATGGTTTCCCCAAATCACTCCAGGCGAATGCCGGGATGCTTCCTTCAAAAGGCCAAGGCCGAATACCTTCCCGTTCCTTGTCCCCCGTCCCATTCCGCCTCTAATGACCTTAGCCGTCGACGAGGTGTAAAGCCGTAATTTAAAAAAAAAAAAAAAAAAACTGAACATCCCTTTGAGAAACAGCTCGGCCTTGCGTACCCCTTACAGCTGAATTGATAAACAATGAACGAAACCCATTTCAATCCAATAACAAAGTAAACAAATCAATAAAGGTCCGAAAAATATTTTTGGAGATAGTTTGCGTATTTTTTAAAATTACATTAGCCAAGAGATTATGACGCATACCCCCATGACGTAGCCTGACAGGTACCACTAATTGGGAAAACTGTCGTAGACCGTTCACATCCGCTTACAGCATGTGGAAAGGCTCCTGCTATCCCCACGTGACAGTCGCAAACGGTCCAAATAAACTAGTTGTTTATTATTTCCGCCTTTTTCGTATCTTTGGTAATTAATTCCCTTTACTTATTCATTTCCGTCGGGGCCACCTCTTTCACTTTTCTAACATTGGTACAAAATTTCTACTTGTACCCTCTAAGGCCGTACCGGCAGTAATCTTAATGAAACTATCCTCAGCTTCCCTCTTTGATGCTAATTTTAATGAATGATTGTGCTAATGGTTTACTGTCAGAAGTTAGATTTTCAGATGACATAATGATATATAAAAGGATAAAAACAATAGAAGACTGTAGACAGCTGCAGGATGATCTAGATAGGATAACTAGCTGGATGAGTTAACATGGGATGAAGATAAATGCAAAGAGGAGCCAGCTTATTAGGTATACAGTTAAAAAGCTAAAGATTGATTATGATTATAAAGTGGGGAAGGAGCTACTTATTGAAGATTCAAATTGTAAATACCACGGCATAACATTTGATAGCAGACTTAACTGGGCAGGACACATTGTACAGGTGGTACGGAAAGGGTTCAAAATCTTTCACCTGTTGGAATGAGTGATGAGGGGAAGCACTAGAGAAGTAAGGGAATTGGGGTACAAAACTTTGGTCAGACCACTGCTGGAATATGGTGGCGTAGTTTGGGATCCACATTTTTGGTATCAAATACAGGAGTTGGAGAGGGTGCAGAAGAGGGCTGCCAGGTTTGTCTTTGGAAATTATCGCAGAACACAATCAGTAACCAATATGGTAAAGTAGCTGGAGTGGAATTCATTGGAGGATAGAAGGAGGGTGAAGAGAGTCATGTGTGTGTACAAGCAGGGCCCGCTCTAGCGGTTTTGCCGCCCCGGACAAATAGACAAATTGCCGCCCCTTAAGATTATGTAGAATTATATATTTTATTACAAAATAATTAATTTTTAATCGAATAAAATATTTTATTTTAATTTTAATAAATCGTATATTCATAAATAAATTAATTGAATTTTAATCTAGCTGCACAAAATAGAGAAATTAATTATGAAATATCTGTACATAGACACAAATTAACCATATTTTTTACATTTTTAAATGCTATTACAGATGGATATTATCACACAAACAATCTAAATGCCATTATTTTGAAAATAAAACGAGATTACATCAAATACGCTAAAATCACAAAAAAACTTTTTCTCTTACTTTCAGTTTGCGAATTTTTTATTAAATCTTTAAATTTACTTCATCAGTAATTTCATATTCAATTGCCAAAATGGCTAAATCATTAAATTATCAATTTCTTGGTTTTCGTAAATGCTAAGCAAGGCGTCGTATACATCTCCCAAATGAAATGTTAAAGGGTTTAATGCTTCTATCCTACTCTCCCAACTAGTGTCACTCCATGTTTTCAAAGTTGAACCCTGAACATGCTTTAAAAGTATTGCCCATCGAAAAGTAGATGCCGAAATGAATAAATATATTTTTTGGACTATGTTGAAGAAATTAGCGGTTTCCAAGGATGCTTTTGCCATTAATAATAAGATTTAGAGAATGGCTACTACACGAAACATTGAATGCCCACGAATTATATTGTTTAATTCTAGATTGCACTCCTGCTTTATTGCCCCTCATATTGGACCCGTTATTGGTTGAAACATATCTGATTACAAGAGTAATTTGCTGTATCTTACTAAAGTCAGGAGTACAGTTTAAAATTATTGAAAATTATTTGATTTTTTTTTATTTAATTAATAACATGAGACTTTACACTTTGATGCAGCAGATCTACTATCCCGGTTTGTATATTTTTCCCAAGATATTGAGCTTTAGTCTCTACTTTTTAGAGCACTCAACGGACGTGCTCTTCCATAATGGGATCGTATTCAGACAGTAGCTCAACTATTTTTAAGAAATTACCGTTATTATGCTTAAACAACTTGTCGCTTGTACCTTGAAAAATCAGACAACATTTATCAAGCATTTTGGTAATTGCAACAATTCTTAGAAGCACCTCATTCCAATCATTTATTTCGGCATTAATAACTCTTTGAGTGGCAGCATCTACAGTTTTACAACAATTTAATCTTTCCTTCATTTCTAGCCATGATTTTTTTGCCTGAATATGATTTTTCGAAATTTCTTGCTCTTTTAAAGTTTCGTCGAGGTGCTTCCAATTTTTAAAACCCTCCTTTGAGAGAGAACTAACTAAACAGCCGAAAATTTTGCAACAGGAGCAGTAAACGTAGTTTTGTGAAAGATGGTAGCTAATCTCGCAATATTTGCTCTCCATTGCTTAAAATTCGTGCATAATATTTTGCGCTAAAATGTCGATCTGTGTCATTGGAAGGAAATTTGTAATTATGCAATAGTTTAGGTGGACCTTGCCTTACTAAAAAGCTTCTTGCGGCGTCTCATAAAATTCTTGGCCACAAAGTTTGTAGAACGCCTTCTGTGAGTCTCACGTTGGTGTCAGTTCAAGTTGGTTTAGAAACTTCGTTCACTTGTTTGCTATTATTCTCTGACGATTCTGTACTTCTTTTGTGTCCCGACCTGATATTGGATTCTAAGATTTGTTTTGGTAAACCCTGAATACAGTATATATTTGTAACGCACCAGATTGATTCTGCCTTTCCGCTTCCTCTCCCAACCTTCTTTTTTTATACTGGTAACCAGATAGTTTTATTGGCCGTCAGACATTTTGGAAGAGGCACGCACGTAACTCAAACAATGTTCACTATAAAATAATATAAAAAGTAAATATTTATCCTTGTTCTAAATAAGCTAAAACCATAACTAAGATAAATTATTCTCAGTCGATATAAAAAAAAATATTTATGCACAACACAAAATATTTTCCATACCCTGTGAACATAAACAAAGTCTAGTGTTACTATACTGTCACAGCTTATTCGCGGAGGATACGATCCGTAAATTTGCTGCAAATGCAGAAACCGTGTATACAGAATGGCAATTTCTATAGGCTTAAACGGAATACGTTCCAAGTTCACAAAAAAAATATTTAAAAAAATGATGTTGTGGAGTGATTGTCGCGCAATGCACTTATTAACCCTTTCATGGGCGGTGGGAAGATAGCTTCCCACATACTTTAAAGTCTTCTAGGGGCCAAGTGACTCAACATTCCCACATCTAGCTGGTGCTGCCATCTGTATATTAGTATGAGAAACACGCGAAAATTCCCGCTGCTGCCAGCAGTCACACTGACAACAATTGACGGTGCATTATTTGTTTTTGGGCTCAGTTTCGTGACAGGAAATCGTCGTTTTGGTGTTACTTCGTGGTTATTTTTGTATATCTGCAGTTAGCAAGACAATTACTGTCAGGATTCTCATCAAGGAATTGACGTGGGCGTCCACCTGTATTCGTTTTAAAAAAAACACACAGTATTAGTGTTCTAATGAAGTCGACTGTCAAATGTGGGTGAACATCTTCCAAAGAAAACTGTGAAGTATAGGCGTTGCCTTTTATGCAGTACAAGAAAAGAAGAAAGAAGAACAAGAATAATGTGCTCAAATTGCAATGTCGCTTTGTGTGTTGATCCATGTTTCAGACTGTTTCATAACACTCAGTAGTGTAACTTTTGTTAATATTTTGTGAATAAAGGTTATTCTACCAATAATATACATTTTTTAATATTGTTTTCCAGCGTAAATTTTTGAAAGAAAAATTTTTCCAAAATTTTCAAAAAAATCAGTGCCTAAATTGGTATGTAATAGGTGTTCTATAGCAAGTGATTGAACTCCCAACTGTTACCTCTAATAAGCTCAGAAAAATGTGCCCACGAAAGGGTTAAACCAACTGACAAAGTTATTCACATTCACTAAAATAGTTAATGAATTTCTTTTTGTTGAAACGGTTTACAAATACATCAATTAGAGTATCTGGAAACCACATTCGTATATATAATAAGCATCATGGGTTATTATATATTAACAGTTAACATTCGAAATTGAATATACTAATGGTATGTGAAGTAACTAATCGGTAATCAGCAGCTGTTAATATTATTTATGTATTAATGATAAGTACTGTCCCACACCCACTAAACTACAGTATTTTCACAAGCGGTCAAAGCTAGCGTATGTAATTTAAGCCAACCATAACACTTTCAATGCCTATATCTAATTTTTACAACAAATATGTGAGGCTCGGATTACGAGAAGAAATTATTATGCAAAATATTCCACTTCGATTTCCAATAACTAAGATCCATATTGATTTGGTTCATCAATTCAATAAAATAAATACTCAGCATCTCCCGTCAAGCACTATCGATTCCGTGTTTTAGAGCCTAACTGCAATTGCTAAAAACACTCCTTTTCGCAGTGTCTAGTAACTTGTGGGCAGTATAACGTCGGAATCAGCGCAGGTAGCAAAGGTCAAGTGTAACAGCCCCCCCCCCCTACCGCGTTTCTGTTGTGCGCTTTTGTCGTTGTGCGCTTATGTCGTTGTGCGATTATGTCGTATATCCAACTAAATAACAGTTAAATCATAGATGTACTTACCTTTAGAAATTATAAAATCCTGAAGTAAATCTTATAAACTTCCCACTTATCACTAATAACGTAATAGTAAGTCTAATGCTGTTGTGTAATGAAACCACTTTAATAATTAGCAATAATAAGCAAGTTGAGACAGCAAAAGTCGAAACAGCGTTCTACTCGCGTGCTAAGGCCCAATTCACACAGAAGAGACGTGGCGCGGACTTCGGGCTGAGACATGGCGCGGACGCGGCGCATTTTGAAGTTGCTCCTATGACGCAATTCACACCGAGGCGGCAGGACAACAGCGCGCCCCTATGAGGTCCGCGCCCCGTCTCTTCAAATTCTCTAGGGGCGCACCCAAATAGCTAAGAACTGTATGTTTTTAACGAAAGAAAAAATCTGTATGTGAATTTTTTTCATGAATTGGGTATTTAACACATTAATATCATTAATATTTTTCTCACACTTACAGCCGAAATGGCGCCCCTAAATTTTAGCGCCCCGGGCAAATGCCCGGTTTGCCCCCCCCCTAGAGTGGGCCCTGGTACAAGGCATATATTGGTGAAGAAACATGGAAAGATATTGGTGGGAAAATTAAGAGAGGTCCAGGGAAGTGTAAAGATGACCATGATCACAAGCTGGCACATGATTTCAGGCATAGCTAATGGTGTGAGAAAATTTTCTTTCCTAGGAAAGGGTGTAAGGGATTGGAATAAATTGCCAAGAGAATTGATGAATAATTTACCAAAAACACTGAAAGAATTTAAAGTAAAAATTAGTTGAGCACAAAAGTAAGTTTATAGAGGAAAGGAGAATGATGGGTGTGCAGGGAAATTGGCACAGGAGCAGGGCGCTCCATAACAATTTTATCAATTATTATTATCATTATTAATTTTTGTTTAGCAGTTTCATTGCGTTCTGTTTTCTTACATTATTCCACTCTTTTCTTAACAACCTAATCGGTTTTCTGCTGTAGTAATCAGCTTCAATGATTTTCTTTTTGTTATGGAAGAAACAAAGCTCTCTTAACAATGCTGATCATTGTTTCCGGCTTCCTCTCCACTGCACAAGCGTTCTCCTTGCCCATATTGAAATTTTACACGAAACAGCTCATTAATTTCAGGATCAGTGCTATCTTAAAATCGTTCCTATTTTGTGCTCACTAATTTACTGAATACTCTTACATTCAGAACAACTGAACAATAACATACGATGTAGTTATCATCATGGAGGAAGGAATTATATGGAGGAGAAGTGACGTTAAATCGGTGAAGCAAGCACTAAACTCTCCCGCATGGTGGCAGCACCGGCAGCGACCATATGGCGCTTCCCAACAATTAAGGTGTTCACATTGTGGTAGATGCAGTGATTATTTCATTTAGTATTGTGTATAAGTGTTTAAAAATGCCAGCTTGTGTTGCGTACGGTTGCACAAATAGGCCAGACAGGAAAGAACCTGGAATATCATTTCATAAGTAAGTTGAATTGTAATTATCGTTGTTGAAGTGAGCGGTAGACACCGCAAATATTTAGTCATAGCTCTCAATGGGATGACTTTGTTCTTTTTTTTCTTGGTGTAGTGTAGAAAATCAGCAAACTTGCTATTTTGCATATAATAGACTAGCATTATTTTTTAAGGAGTGTTTAAAATGAGATTTAAAGGGGCGTGTTTTACTTCGCGATTCAGTGAATTTACTATTACGATTTCTTTCGTCACGTTGCTGATTATACTGACAATGGATGATGAAATTAACTGTTATGTGAGAAGCTGTGAGTTTTATTAATTTTTTAAATAGCTATTTCAGGCCATTGACTTAGGTTATTTTTAAAGCTTCATATAAGACTTGTTTCTGTTTGTAAATACGTCTATACCTATTTTTACCGATTTTGAAATTTTTCTCATCTATTTATGTCGAAACAGGTTCATGCAGAAATAAAAATGGGTTTCATAAATAAAGAAGTTATTGGCCTTTGAACAAAATCAATTTGGGGAATGTGTTTCTAATTTAGTCTCTTTTTTTTGTACAACGTTCTCCCCCCCCCTCCCCCCCGTATCTAAATCTAACTGAGAGATATTTTTTTTACAATTGTCCTAATAAGTAGGGCTGTGAAATTAGACAACACATCTTGATCAAGAGAATGTTCATTAAGGTGACTGAATAAACATTTTATTTCTGGTACCAGCCTACAAAATGTCTGGGTTGCTCATCCCTAGAGTGGGTCCTCTTACTTTTTTTCTGGTCTAGGACACATTTCAGACTAACCACAAGTGGTAGTAATAAAACTGAAATATCCATTCTGCATGTCAACCATGTAATCATTGTGGCTTTGACAGAATTAATTTTTGGTCCAGCCTGCATCCAAACCTAAACCCCTCAATTTGGATGTTGTATATCCCCCAAACTAAGCAAGATATCGAAAACATTTATTCCTTATTATCGAGTTACATAAGAATCCATCATTAAATTTGACTTTTGCGAAATTTTTCTTCTGCATTTCAACTCAAGACACCTCACTTTTGAGACAGTATATCTCGAGAACTAGGTGAAATATCGAAAAATTTTACTCTTTATTTTTTATTTGTCTCGTCTTTTTAAATAAAAATTCATCATAAAATTTGACTTTGAATAATTTTTTCTTCTGAATTTCAACCAAAACCATTTCACATTTGAGACAGAATATCTCGAAAACTAAGCAGGATATCAAAAAATTTTATTCTTCATTTTTTATTTGTCTCATCGAGTTACATAATAATCCATCACCAGATTGCGGCGTCACGTTTATTCTAGAGTCCCCTTGAGGTGTTTGTACATATTCCCCGTGTTTGTTGGGAAGCGGTCAAGCCCCCACCACTCCGGCCATGCCCCCCCACTCCTCCGCCGGCCTGCTTCACTCCCATGCGTGGTAAAGGTCTCTTGCGTCGTCTCCATATTATTCCTTCCTCCATGGTTATCATGACTCAGGACCGGATTAAAACAGCGCGGGGCCCGTAGCAAATGAGAAGAGGCCCTTGATTTTTGCCGTCCGGGGGAAAAATGTAGAGCTAAAAAAAAAAGGTCGCCCATCTAGCCTAGCCGCGGGGCCCCTTTGAACCCTCCTTTGCTACCTCCTGCTACGTGGTTAATCCGGTACTGTCATGACTCATTACTTCTCCCTCCTACATTCACTAAGGTGTTTGGTTGTATTATAAACTCTTTCTCCTGTTAAATTAAACACCTACATACCATACCCATCTTCATCCTTCCTCTAACTCCACACCTCCTCGGTCTCTATATTAAGCTCAATCCTCTGGATAAACCTTATCGTCTGGCACTCCTTCTTTTCAACAACAGTAAAGCTAACTTAACTGTTGTTTTGTGCATTTCCAAAGGTATTTTTCAATATTGTTCATTATACTCTTATAGTTTAATATTAATAGTTTATCTTATTCCTTATAACAATTGCATAATTTACTGTTTCATCAAGTTCACGAGCTGCTTCGGTGTTAACGATTACTACCTTCCAATACCTGTAAGAAATTTTCCTTTTGGTCAGCTCTTGCTAACCCTTCATCAGCAACCTGTAACCTAAAACGTCACTGTTGGAACCGCATCATTCTCTATAATTTCGTCCGCTCACTCCGCGGTCACATCGACAGCTGAGTTGACGCTGACGCCACGCGCCAGGACTGGCTGCGGCTAGAGATGTCACTACAAAATCAACGTTATGAGCGTTATTTATTAACTAAGCAACTCGAAGAAATAAATTGCCCGCATTCTTTCATTAGATTTGCTTTTCGGAACATTTCACTTTAAAATAAATACTTCAATTTCGTTTAAAAATACAGTAAAACTTTAAGGCAGAAAAAATATGGAATGAAAGTGTACTTTACGATTCAATGAAGTCCCTCCGTTGATGCCTTTTTCAGTCATTACTCTCACTTTGTTCGGTCACCTTTAGGTATCTACATATTTACATTGGACTTGAAGTTAAAGCTATTAAAATCAAAAAAGAGGGTGATTTTTTTACTATGCTGAATTTGATGTGAAAATTTTAGTTTGTATTTTAGCCACATCAAGCCAACCTGCCATGACCTATGACTATAAAAACTGGAACTAATCTATAACCTAAACATGGTCATGGGCTTAAACCAGTATACTGATACCGTAATTGGAGCGGTGTACAAATCAAAGGAAAAGATTTTCAGAAGTGATTATTGCAGGTATTGTTTCTATAAGGTTTAATTGTGTGCTGCCATGTCAGTTTGACAGATAAGCTTTACGTAGTTTCATCACTTGGCATATGTCACAACATTTGAGCTTCTCAAGTTGCGAGAACCGTCTTGCAATTGATTAGTATTTTGTTGACACACAATTTGCGCACAATTTTCTCTCAAGTGTCATGACCATATACGTTCTTATTCTGATTCAAACTCACCAATAGATTCTTTGCGAATTATATTACTTTCAGACGTGTGACAGCTTTTATTACTAGACTTGACGTAAGTAGAATTGGTTAACACTACCTAGTGATATTAAAAATTGTAAGTTCAAATTCTCATGCCCCGAGCGTGATAGATTTATGATTTTATACGCTCACAAATTTCATATCCAAAACAGACGTTTCCCAGAAATAATAAAGCACAAAACATGTTACCAGAAAGTTTGCATGGTTTTCAGACAGATGGTGAAAGTCTCCTGCGTACCGTGTCACAGATCGGTTGAAGAAATTTCAAGCCATTTTCAAATCAGTATCATTTCATTCGCATGTAATTGCTTCCTTTACACAGCGAAATGATCTGTGTAGATGCAACCAGTGTTATCAATAAATATGTACCTTGACTTGTAATTATTTCATGAATGATTCCTCATCGGCGTTACAGATAATGGAACTATGTCAAACCTTATTTTTCTGTTCTGGCTTTTGATCTCAGACCATTTTACCAGCTAATAATTAGTAGTGAGTAACGAACAGTTTCCAGTTCTTTTCACCACAAAGCCTAGTATGGTAACAAGAAGGCTGTGAGAAAAGATATCTGTTACTAATTCTAGCAGTAAGACATGTGAGGAAAATTGAAATGTAGCTGAGCGTTCTAATTCCTTAGATCTCTAACCTGCAGTAATCGGATGATAGCTTTGTAAAGTTGAATAACCTAGCATTGTAAAAGGTGAATAATATTTGTCAGGGATATAACAGACGTTTTCGGAGGCGCCTATAGAAATAAGCGCGTTGTGTTGTAGTTGGTACCGGTAACATGAGCACGTGACGTGACTATGGTGTGAAGTTTCTAGTGGGTTAAATGAACACATTGCGGTGTCTGTTATTCAAATCCAGTAAAGATAACAGCCATGTCCAACACTGTTCCTTATTATATCTTGATTGCTCA
The DNA here is from genome assembly GCA_031002005.1 of Vandiemenella viatica. Classification (NCBI taxonomy): domain Eukaryota; kingdom Metazoa; phylum Arthropoda; class Insecta; order Orthoptera; family Morabidae; genus Vandiemenella; species Vandiemenella viatica. The sequence goes on along the minus strand of JARYHS010008074.1, from coordinate 371,492,876 downwards.
AAAAAAAGTCTCTCTTGTATCTGAAACTCTTCTTAAGCTTCACGACTACGACTACGACATTTAATTTCGAAATTAAAAAACCTTCATGAAAACGTTCAAAACTAAAAAAAAAAACATTATGCCCACCTACTTAATAGTATATTGGTCCACCATTCGAATGAAATACAGCAGCGATTCGGCGTAGCATGGATTCAACAAGTCCTTAGTCCGTGGTAGGCTTCCAGAGGAATCTGACACCAAATTTCTACGCAAAGGTCACGAAGTTACCTGGGCACGAGCATCTTGGAAACGGAGAGGCTGGTCGGCTGTTCGCGTGCTACTGTAGGCAGTATCCATGGAAAGTGTTTGAAAGACCGTGAAACCACGAGTAGGGGAGCGTGCACAAACTACGTGGCTCGGTCCAGGGGGGAAGAGGTTGGCTGGAAGGCTACGCCGGGCTACGTGGGGGAGAGTTCCGAGCCAGACCACGTAGCATTCCTTTCATAATATTTTTCACAGTTAAAATGAGGAACAGAACTCACAACAGCATGTGAATATTTATTTCCGTCATTTAATTATCTCCGTATGTAATTTACAATAGTCTGACAAGAGAAAACAGTACAAAATGTCTTTTGGAATCGAAAAGAATCGAAAAGGAAAAAAGCTACGCGATACGTGTGTGTGTGTGTGGGGGGGAGGGGGGGTAGGCAAAAGCCAAGTAGGGCTACGTGGGGGACGGGGGAGAAGGGGGTTCACAGGAGGCCAAAATGGAGCTACGTGGTTTATGCATGATCCCTAGGCGACAATGTGGTGGACACCCACGCCACATCACAGAAAGTGGAGGTCGGAGACTTGCTCGCTCTGTAAAGAAGGATAGGGGGCAATCTGTGCAGAATCGCTATTCTTGTGTTCTGAAACACTTCTGGAAGTACCAGAATTGTACTCTTCCGTCAGATCTGCAACAGATCATCCCCTATTCTGCTTTACAGAGCTGGCTGGCCTCCGGCATCCACGTTCTGTGTTGTGGCGTGGGTGTCCACCACATTATCGTCTACTCGTGGTTTCACCGTCTTACAAACACTTTCCATAGATGCTCACTACAGTAGCACGCTAACAGCCGATCAGCCTCTCCGTTTCCGAGATGCTCGTTCCCAGGTGCAACATCACACAAACCGCTGGCCCGTAATTTAAGGGAATTTCGTGATCTGTGCGTAGAAATCTGGTGTCTGATTCCTTCGGAAGGCTACCACGGACTTGTAGAATCCATGCTACGCCGAATCGCCGCTTTATTGCGTTCGAAAGCTGTACCACTATGCTAGTAAGTAGGTGGCCATAATGTTTTGGCTGATCAGTGTACATACCTCAGGGAAAAAGATACAGAAAAAAAAATCTCGACAGTAGCGATTTATCTGATAAGTGATAAAGAATCTAAAATCAACTTATTCAACTCGAGTTACTGATTTGGCTACATGCTGGACGGCTAATGAAGGTGATGATTTCCACATAGATGAATTTTCTGAAACGTCTCTCCAAACAGGAAGCCACCTCCAAAAACAGGACTGCTCGCAGATGAAAGAGTACTGATGACGCCACCTCCACTTTAATTCTAAGGACTTAAAAGAGAATACAGATTCCACCTTCACAAGTATCATCATCAGTGGCGGCTGTACCTTAAGTGCGCTCGTGCGCTGAACCACCAATCCAAAAGATTTAAAAATGACAAAATATTAAGTACCTACTTCATCTTTATTTTTATATTACCATTTTAATATTTATTTTTAAACATACAAAAACAAAAAACTATAAAAAATTAAATCTCCAATTATGGTGAAACAGTTTGAGCGCTTTACTAAACTATTAAGACTTATTTTCCTGTAAAGACAAATTCTCGTGCGCTTCGGCGAGTGCACGAGGACTGCTAATACAACTTGTAGGTGTACGAGTTAATACGCCTGACGCGTGAAACAAAAGATAGTTCATAGAAACGTATGGAGTAATGAGTCGATTGTCGAGCGCCGCACGAGCGAACCGAGGATTGCCGAGAGCACCCGATGTTTGACGAATTGGCATCTCGTTATTAGACTATCAGTATAGTTTCACTGAGTGTGTGACGCGCTAATAATTGTTTATTTATATTACCGTAAATAATTGTTTTTAGTTTTTGTTTCGATTTTTTTCTAGAACTTTTATTCTATACTGTGTATGGTGTTAGTGAAAATGAGCATAAACATTGATTATATTAAAGAAAATAACAGAACTTTTCAAAATAAAGTGAACATAAAATTGGCCGGACCGCCACGGCCCTTTTTAAATTTAAAACAAGAGTGCAAATCGAAAAATAAAGCATTTACACGAAGTTTTAAAAGTGAAATGTATAATAGAAAGAAATGGTTGTGTGGATGTGAGCGTCTTAATGCATTCTTTTGTTTTCCTTGCATTATTTTTGGCGGAGAATCGATTTGGACAGAAACAGGAATAAAATTAAAAAAAACATGATTCTTCGCAAGTACACCTACAAAATGTAATGAGTTTGTCTGTGTTAGGCACGGTCGACATTCCTAATCAGCTAGATTCTGTGTATAGAAGCAATATCCAAAAGTATAATGAACATGTTGATAAAAACAGGTATATTTTATCACGTCTTATCGATTGTGTCAAGTTTTGTGGTGCACCACCAGTTTGATAACCCACCAGCCGCCACTGATCATCATAAGTAGCTCAGTGGTCCGGAAACACATTTATCTTTCTTTTCGACTATTCTTATACGAGATTTTTTTCCTTTTAACTAATAAACATGACAGCTCTAATATTACATCTTCAGAATAAAGCGCTTCCGTTCTTTTATCCCTGTGTTATATTACTAAAACTGCAGTAGCTACTATTTTGAAGACAATATCGCTCATTTGCTGCAACAGTGACATAACTAAAAAATGACCTTTATTGAGTTATGACCAAGGGATGATCCATTTTCGTGTATACTTTTAGTTTGTAGAACGACACATTTGAGCTTCAACTATTCGCCGAGAGAGAGCAGGTTATGTCACTATTGTTTCTCAACAGACCGCCCTTCAGTTTATTCACAACACTGTCATATATCAGTTTAGTTTTGGCTATTGTCAAGTAACATAGCGACAAGTTTCTTCAAGAGTGGCGTATTTTTGTTTATGACGATATTGTGTAATGGTAAGATTATTCGCGTTATATTTACATTTGTTCAATAATGTATTATATCAAATTGTGACATTCTTTTTTAAATAATCTGCTGAAATGCCTTTAGTTTTATCCCTTAATGTGTCGTTCTTGATGCAAGCCACCTTGTTTGTCGTTGGATTATTTTGAGTTATGACGTTATTGCAAAATACCGTACTGCATATACTTTGTCTATACTTTTGGTTTGAGACGATATGACGTACTTGCATGATATCTTCTCCTCCGACATAATTTTCGTCTTTTATGATTCACACTTATGTCACTCTTGTTACTAAAATTTTTACTATTTACATTCGATGGGACACTTATTTAAAAAATTTTGAAAGAATGCTCACATTTAATTAATAATATACATTAGGATAGTAATATGCGGTTAACAATTAAAAACAGTTTTTTAATTCAGTGCCGAAGTTTTGACGTTTTTTAGGTCTTTTATTTTAAGGAAAAAGTTATAATCAAACCAAAAAACAAAAGAGAGAAGAAAAGAAGCAATATATTATAAAACTTGCAGATGTTGCTGTAAAGATGAAATGACATGACAATTTTATTCATGTCTTTTCAACTTTATAACTATGTTTTTAACTTTATTTTTATTTTTCTTCATTAAAGTAATTTTTGCCTTGAAAAAAAAAAAAAGTAAGACTCAATAAAGTTGAAACATCGATATTTAATTAAAAAAAACTTTGCTCATGGTGGCATTTTGATATCTTACACTACATTTATGCGACGGGTGCAAGTCTATTTTAAATTTAAACAATGCAATAAAACACCAGAAATCTTTAGATCCAATGATAAGGGAAGGCGTGAGGCAGCACATTAATTCGATACCGAAAATTGAAAGCCATTACCTAAGGGCAAATACAACGAGGCTCTTCATTGATGAAAGCAAATCAATTGCAGACATCCACAAGGACTATGTGGCTATCTGCAAAGAAAATAAGGTACCTTTTGCCAACTATACTTCATTTTATAGAATATTTAAAAAAGATTACAGTATTTTATTTTTCGTTCCAAAGAAAGATTTGCGACCTGCGTAGCTTTTTAAAATGCAGACAGTGAAGAAAATCAGAAGTTACAAGAAAAATTTAGCCAACATTTTATCGAAAAACAATTGTCAAGAGAGGTGAAAAAAACAGACAAAGAAAATTCAAATGCTATAGTGGTTGTTTATGATCTACAGGCTGTAATGCAACTACCTAAAGGGGATGCTTCTCTATTCTAGTATACATCCACATTAAATGTTTTCAGTTTCACTATGTATGACTTGAAGAGCAATACATGTGATTGTTTTGTCTGGGATGAAGCAAACGGCCATCATGGTGCAAATGAATTAAGTACATGTGTTCTCCTTTAAGGAGCGTGCACAAACTACGTGGCTTGGTCATGGGGGGAGGGGGAGGGGTTGGCTGGAAGGCTATGCGGGGCTACGTGGGGGGAGGAGGGTTTTCCGAGCCAGGCCATGTAGCTTTCTTTCATAACATTTTCCACAGTTAAAATTAGGAACAGAACACACAACAGCATGTGAATATTTATTTCCCTCAGTTAATTATCTCTGTAAGTAATTTACGATAGTCTGACGAGAGAAAACAATACAAAATGTATTCTGGAATCAAAAGGGAAAAAAGCTACGTGGGGGGAGGGGGGAGGGGGGGTTAGAGGCAAAAGTCACGTAGGGCTACGTGGGGGGGGGGGGGGGGGGTTCACAGCAGGCCAAAATGGAGCTACGTGGTTTATGCACGCTCCCTTATCTGAAAAAGTTTGCTGCCACAAAACATGATGCAGATGTTATATTTTACTCGGACAACTGTGCATGCCAGCAGAAAAATAAATTTATGCTTGCTCTTTACTTATACGCCACAGGTTATTTAGGCCTGAAATCAATTACACACAAATTCTTTGTTAAAGGCCACTCTCAGAATGAAGGTGATTCCATTCACTCATTGATGGAGAATGGTTAAGCACATTATGAGAAGCGGACCGTTGTATACTCCTGATTCTTTCATCTCCGCAATTCGATCTGCGAAAAAAAAACGGGAGAACCTTTCCATATCAAACAATTATGTTACAAGGATTTGTATCACATTAAAGCTCTGACTAGAGACATAGGTCCTCTGAATATGGCAGCATTCAAATTATCAGAAGTAAAGATGCTTAAAATCGTAAGGGATTCTCCCAATTCTGTTTCTTATAAATACTCGTATGCAGATGACTTTCGAGAGGCAATAATAATCAAAAGGAAGAAGAAAAGTTGTGACTCAGATATTACATTTAAGCCAGCATTTAATTCAAGACCGGGAATTTCTCAAAAGAAGAAGGAAGATCTCCTAGGCCTATTTCGTAAGAATGCTATACCAAGCTTTTATAAATCTTTCTATGAAATGTTGTAAGGTTTGTGAAGTTAATTAACTAAATGTAACAAGACTGGATCAAGATAACCTTTATGTGATAAAGTTTGAGACTGAACTAAAATTTCCTGAAGTTGATAATTACTATAATAGCTTGAGTGCTCATAATGTTTAAATAATAACGTTAAATAATAAAGTTTTTTTATAATCTGACTGAATTAAAAGATTACTTTTTTTCACAATGTTGCTTGGTTGGAAAATAATTTTGTTCATTTTTTCCCCAAAAAAATGATTGCTTTTTCTTATGCAAGCTCTCATTATTATTACTTTAAAAAAAAATCTATTTTCTTTAAAATTTGTATTTTCATTTTGAGAAATTTGGCAAATTAAATAAAGCATCTTTTGATGAAATTGTTGTTTGGCAAACCGAAATCCCCATTGTTTTCAGGTATTGTGAATGTGTGACATAACTATAAATTGAGAAAACATTTACTCTCTTGCACTTATTTCTATTACAAAAACGACACATTTTATCTTATGCCATGACAGAAAAACATTAATTTCAGCAAGAATGTCATAATTCAAAATGAGGATGATTGTAAGGATATAAAAGAAATCTCCCCATGACCTGCAACTGAAATTGTACATTTTCCCTTCTATTACATTGTGTTCTTTCTCTAAAACATAGATATAAGTTTTTTTCTAGTGAATGCATAAAGTTATTACACATGAAACATTTGAACTGACCCTCCTGTAAAACTGAAGTTTTTGAGTTATGTCACTGTTGCAGCAAATGAGCGATATGTTTTGATAGCACCAATTTCAAATATTTAAAGAACACGGGTAACACAATTTTATAGTTAGATCCTATTCTTTTCATTTACAATTGACCTTACAGTGTTACTTACTATACCCTGACGGTTTTGTGCTTGATTCATTTTCATTAAATGAAAACAACAGCAGAAAATATTTGCCAGTCATAATTTAAAATGAATACTCTTGTAAAATATCCACTCGGAAACTGTTTTCTTAACGATAAGTGAACGAGGTATGAAAGTATGCCATTCACTAGATATAACTGAAAGGTTGATATGGTTAATATTACTACACATGTATAGTTGGGTATACCACTGCAAAATACGAGAAACCTTATATAGATTGAGTTTGATGCTCTATTCCATAACAAGAAATGAGTGTTTAATTAGCAGAGGGTCATAAAGGTGGAGAGTCAAGCAGCGTTGATGATTACATGCCTATTAGCTTGACCTCAGTGGAGTAAGTTTTCGGAAAGCACCCATATCAGAAATGTTTGCTAGCGGAAAAGTGGTCTGGTAGTCTGCAACTTTCGGGGATTCAGATGAAATGAACAAGGGAGACGAAGCTGATAGTTTTGTACTGGATCTGTCTAAGACGTTCATCATAGTAAGGTAACGAGGTTCCGACGGATCCTGCCGCTTCCCGTAAGATTCGCGGAGGTAGAGCTCCGTACTCCTATTACAACCTTCAGCACTAGAATGGTTGAAACGGGGTCAGCGCCATGCTCCGGCCGTTCTTTACCTTCCCGCGTAGTTTCCCCCACGGTACTCATTGGATAGCAGGCTGAGTGGGCCTGGGCAGCCGTTCCGTACGTCCAGCTTCGAGGAAAAATCCTCGGCTTCGTCGGGGATCGAACCCCGGCCGTCCGGGCCGCAGTCAGGCGCTCTACTGCCTGAGCTATGCGGCCGCCTTCGTCATAGCAAGGAATAGAAATTAAAAATACGATTGACTCGGTGCAAACATTTTTAAGAACTACGTAGCAAAGAGTTAGTGTAGGAAACGAAATGCCAAAGAGATGGAAGTGGGAAAAGAAGAGGCACAGGGTAGTTTGCTGGGAACATTGTTCTTTATTATTCTGAATTAATAAAGGTCTGAAGTTAGTATGTTTGAAGATGACATAATGTGATATATTTGAATTAGAATGAGAAATAATTGTGATTGACTACAAAAGAAACAGAATATGAAGTTTGGTAGTTCAACTTGGAATAAAGGATTTAGATTTCTAGGTACATTGTTAAAAAAAAAAATTTGTGCGTCAACGAGTATAAGATGGATAAAAAGTAGATTATCTAGTCATTTAGTTTGATAGTAAACTCAATTGCTCAGAACAGGTACGTGGTTGTGAGAGGTTTATAGGGTAATGAGGGGACGTATCAGGGGCGCCAGGAGAAAGAGAGACTATAGTCCAGTAACGGGGTAGTTCTCACTTGCATCACATCACGTAGAAGATTTTTTTTTCTTATCTTGTATATATTGGTGAGAGTATGCAGAAACCAAGTTTTCGACCTCCAGCACCCTCGGCACAATTTTCTGTGGCCAAAAAACATCAAAATTTGGGTACTTTTTTCAGTTTTTCGTCTATAACTCCTTCCTGATAAGTCCTATCAAGAAATATTCTATTTTCAGTTTGAAAGAGGAAAAAATTTCCTACAACTTTCGTATTACAAACTTTTTTCTAAACTCAAAATTAAGCGAGCTACAGTTCTTTGAAAATCAGCCAAATTTCACACTTTTCCTAAAAGTTGGGTTTTTACCTACTTTGCAGCTCAAAATGACCTGAAACCCATGTATATATAACCGATATATATGTATTTCTGTATGACATAGTATATATATGTACTATACTTTGATTACTGATGGTCCATTCAATAATCATATAGTATTGTTGGCCGGGAGATCCCGAAGGATTGTTCGGCCGCCAGGTTACAGTGTTATGGATAGGCCGCGCAGTGCGCTTCTTGTGGCTATCTAACCTGACCAAGTACTAGTACCGCATATAGGGAACCTACAGCTTAAGGTGGAATCCAAACCACAGAATCGTTCTGGCTTACTTCATATTACACAGCAAGCTGTGGCAGAGGTAAAGGTCGGGTTAATGGGCTTTGAAAATCATTGCTGAGACCGGGATTTCGATCTCCAGTCAGACGCCTTGAGCTACCAGATCGCTCTATTACTGAAGATAATAGAGCGAACAACAATGCATAACGTTATGACGCAAAGTTATAAAGTCATAATAATTTCGAAATAAGTTTAAAAAAATGGTCATAAATAAATTTCTTTTCCGTTTGGATTGTCCCGGCTTATCAATGAATTGTGTCTCTTTCATCCATTGCATCAGGAACAGCTTCCTCGAGGTCGAAGAAATCTTCCTCTCCTTCATCTACTACATTCCAGGAACGCTTTCACGAGGCAGGCGAGAGCAATTTTTGCAAGCAGCTGAACAATGCAGTCCTGATTAGCGACAGCTGCATGGAGGAGAACAAGGTTTCTGGAAGGAATATGATACAACCTTCGAAGTAAACTCAAGTGCATCGTCTTTTATTATTGTTTTTTCTATGACTTTACGCCTCGTCGACGTCGAGTTCATTAGAGGCACGATGGGACTGGGGACAAGGAACGTGAAGGATTTCGGCCATGGCCTTTTGAAGGAAGCATCCCGGCATTCGCCTGGAGTGATTTGAGGAAACCATGGAAAACCCAAATCTGGATGCTTGGACGGGAATTCGAACCGACGTCCTCCTGAATGCCTTTATTATTGTAACTGTAATAAGACTGGACGAGCCTTTCCTTCATCCTCACGGCAATGGGTACGTTTCTCGACCCAACCCACCTTTACTTGGTGGTTCGTGCATATTGAGTGAAACGTTGCCGCATCTGATTTTGGTGGCAACCGTGCTAGTCTGAATGCATTTTTTGGGCAGATTTCTTAATCATTTCATATCTGAGCCTTCCAATGTTCCACAAGCAATTTTTCCGCACCGTTCCAAGATGATCTGTTCCCCTGCGTGTTCTCCAAATGTTCTCTGGAGGCTAGAGTTCTGAGAAGTTAGCATGCATGTTACTTTCAGATATGGTTGGTATTGAATCATGCAGTAGAAGTTTTCTTTCCCATAGCCGAAATATGCTGATATTGTATCACATCCAGCAAATGCATGGATGAAGAGGATGTGTGTGGGTTCAAACTCGTGGTACCAAAGCCCATTAGCAAAATGAGAAAGCCAATATACTCACTTAGAATCATCACACTGTCGAATTTTGCTGCTTGGGAAATTGCTGCGTCAACGATCAATCCAGCAGCATCTTGTTTTGCCTGTTGATCTTGGATGCCTCCCTTTTCAGTTTTTGCATTAGTATCAACATTACGCAGTTCTTGCTGCTCTCATTTGCTGCGTCACTGTAGCATTTGTTTCCTCACTGAAAATGATGCCTGCTGAAGTATCTGATGTTTTCAAACTCCAAATCATTTCAAATGACTTTTTTCCTCTCTGCGCAGCATAACTTCGGTATCCGTCAAATGTAACTGTGATGTTGGATCTATAGTTCGTTGTCAAATAGGCTTCATATTTTCCACAGAAGCAGCCAAGGTATTTACTACTATGCCACATAACCTTATGCAGGAGGAATCATCCGTGCATAGCAAAAATTTTTGTGTTGGGTGTTGTATCTTGAAGAGATTTAAATGCTTCATATAGCGACAATTTTTTTCCATTGTTGTACGGAACAAATTCAAATGTAACACATTGTTTCAATCCATTAAAACGGAAAAGAAATGGATTTATGAATAATTTTTGACTTAATTTTGACTGCATAAATAAACTTTGTGCCATAACATTATGTTTTCAGTTTTGCAAATCCGTTTTTCAAACTGGTACAAATACCATCAGGTAAAAGAACGAAATGGTAGCTCAGTGGTTAAGGTATCTGACTGAAGATCGAAATCCCGTTCTCAGCAGTAATTTTCAAAGGCCATTAACCCGAGCTTTACCTCTGCCACAGCTTGCTGTGTAATATGGAGAAAGCCAGAACGATTCTGTGGTTTTAATTCCACCTTAAGTTGTAGGTTCCCTATATGCGGTACTAGTACTTGGTCAGGTTAGATAGCCACAAGAAGCGCACTGCGCGGCCTATCCATAACACTGTAACCTGGCGGCCGAACAATCATTCGGGATCTCCCGGCCAACAATGCTATATGATTATTGAATGGACCATCAGTAATCAAAGTATAGTACATATATATACTATGTCATACAGAAATACATATATATCGGTTATATATACAGGGGTTTCAGGTCATTTTGAGCTGCAAATTAGGTAAAAACCCAACTTTTAGGAAAAGTGTGAAATTTTTCTGATTTTCGAAGAACTGTAGCTCGCTGAAGTTTGAGTTTAGAAAAAAAGTTTGTAGTACGAAAGTTGTAGGAAATTTTTCCACTTTCGAATTGAAAATAGAATATTTCTTGATAGGACTTATCAGGAAGGAGTTATAGACGAAAAACTGAAAAAAGTACCCAAATTTTGATGTTTTTTGGCCACAGAAAATTGTGCCGAGGGTGCTGGAGGTCGAAAACTTGGTTTCTGCATACTCTCACCAATATATACAAGATAAGAAAAAAAATCTTCTACGTGATGTGATGTTTGTGAGACCCCCTTTTTACGACCCCGTTACTGGACTACTAGGCCTTCGTCACACCACCGAGCCTGGTGGGGGTCTGGCATTCGAGAAGACGCAAGTTCAAACCCCCTTCCGACCATCCAGATTTCGGTTTTCCATGCTTTTCCGAAATTGTTCCAAATTCTCTCTTGCCACTAATGTCGAGGTAGAAAGTGCGAGTCCGAAAAAAACCTCTGTCATACCGTTGGTTTCGTTTGTTGGGGTAGTATGGGACCACATTATGAAATATGGTGTCAAACATAGAAATTGAAGTGAGAGCAGCGTAATTGGTATGTGAAAGATATGATCTGATAAAGGAATATCGTTGGGAGTTATTGGATGACAAAAGGGGGAGAAGAAATGGGAGTAATATGTGGAACGTTAGAGATGACTTCAAATTCTGCGTTTTTTTATGCACTTATATGCATGCATTAATAGTTGATTTCAGGCAGAAGGGTGTGGCAACATTTTTGCAGACAAATAAGTAAGAGACTGGCATAAATTGCTGAGGTGTATCTTGACCGAGATACCTCCAATAATGAAAGAAAGTGAAAATTGACATAATGTGATATTTTGGTGTGTAAGTAAACTTCCGCCGAGCCATATGCTTCATTGCATTTAATTAATAATCTATAAAGAAAATACTGTAACATTTACCACATTTTTGAAAAAAGCTCGGGGCACTGTTCATGGCCCAGAAAAGCCGTCAACTATTTGAAAATTTGTGGGTGTCTATATGTTTGGATGAAAACAGGACTCAAGTTAAAACTGCTGGTCGGATGTTTATGTGGTTAAAATAAGGTATGTTTAATTTTGATGTGAAGCCGGAAAGCTGAGAAATTTAACATAAAAGTGTGCAAAAATTAGTATCCATTTAAAGACAAGTTGCTTAAGTCGAAGTGCGATTCCAGAGTCCAACTGGCAGCCTGTTAATGGGAGAAATTAGAAGGTTTTTTCCCCTGCTGTGTGTTAAGTGTGACATAATCAGCTTAAGAAACAGTTCGAACATTAACTGTCCACATGGACGAAGTTGCGGGCAGCAGTTAGTAATAAATACATACAAATGGCTTAAATTTCTGAGTTGTATTGAAATGGGTGAGCAGAGATATTTCCGACACTGGGTGACTTGATGTTTCCAGAAGCGACGTATCGCTTACACCAATTCTGATAATTAATGAGCACAATGGATCTTTGTTTTTTGTTTTTAGTGTTTTGTTTTATTTTATTTTAAAAAAAAATGGTATCCGGAACAAAATTTCCGAAACATATGATGGTCTATGATGACAAAAATATAATATTTGTCGTACATCTTTCTGTTATTGTACTATGAAACTAAAATACTATAAACTATTTCACATTGGAAGGAACATCCATCACAGAAAGTGGTTTTACCTGTCTTAAGGAATTTAAGGCGCTCTCATTTTAATGAAAGGAACGGGAAAATGTTTCTCCTTGGCATGTGCTAGAGAACCATCGATTCCATGAATCAAAGAAAACAGAATTCCGAATGGCTGATCGGGAATTGAACGGGTTTCTCCTGAATACCAAAACAAGCAGTTCTGAATATGCGCAGCTAGTTTTATTGTAGCAATAAACGTATTGTAACACATCTCTGATACATCTCCAAATAACTAGCATTCAGATTCTTGTCGTAGCAGATTAGTCTGGCGTCGACAAAATTAACTGCGAAACGATATCTACGCTATCAACTAAACGGAAAGACATTTCCTTCTCTTAACGAGACACTAGTAACATACGCACTTTACTCTGATTCGTATTAAGAGAGCAGTTATTTGTGTACAATACTATTATGGCAAAGAACGGCACATAAAATTATTTTTGCATGACTTTACTAAGCAAACAACTATCGACTATTTTGAAAGCTAGAAACCAAATAAAGATTCATCCTACACAGAACACAAAATTCATTTTACAATTTTCAATTGTGAAAAGACTTGTTCGATACCCATTATCGTAAAATAAGGATTCAGATGGAATTATTACATCCAAACATTTCAAAACAGTGAAATGAAATGAAAAGTGAATCATTTCTATCCATATTTTAGTATTTGTAAAAAGTTAGTGGTAGCTACTATTAATTAACAAAATACAACAATTTCTTCCATTTCATGAAATTACAAGAAATTATGTGCTTCGCCGGCCCTGTTAAGCACACGCTACAAGTTCTTGTAAATTTCTCTATTTTAACGTATTGCACTAAACGCGTGGAACAAATTAACCTCCAAAAAGTTAGTAGCCTTTGGAAAATGTGGATAGAACAATTTAATGATGTAATGCATAAACAATAAAAGAATTAAACTAAAAATCTAGTGATAGTTAATCGAAATAATTACAAACACTGCAAATGGATTATATTGCATTCTATTAAAATTCCGTTATTAGCAAGTTGTACATATTTTTTATTCCTGATTGTATCTTGGTATTTACAAGACGATTTAAGCACTTCGCTTACACTCGACTTTACTCCCTTTTTCTTTACGTAAAAGAGACGATTACGTTGAACTTGGTAAACTGATATAAAGGACTTAATTTCGCACTACCATGTTAGCAAACAAGTAGAAAATGTAATTTATTTAATAAAACGTGACAGGCTATAGAAGGTTCTTTGATTTAGTTTATTACAGACTTTTGTTATTTAGGTACATCTTAATTATTGCTGAACACAGAAAGCTATATGATCAACTACGCGGTCTTTATTAAAAACTTTTGAGTACTTAAGTTTTATATATTCTCCCACGGTCTTTTTTTTTATGCACAAGTGGTTTTGGAGTTTGCAAGTTAATAACTACACATAGAAAAACAAGCTTAGGAAATGAGGAATATTAATTTTAGCATCTTTTAAAATTACTTTACACCTCGTTCCATTTAATAATTGCAGACTCGTCATTGAAATTTCTTTTGACATAAGTAACCGAAATACTGTTTTTTTCCTGCATGAAACTCGTTATTCGATTTTTCGCTAACCACTCCAAGTAGCCAAAAGTAATTAATCAAAACGTGTTATTATTTCGGTTATCCAAGCTTCTGCAATGTGTCTGCTTGGAGCTCGCGTATTAAAGCTTCCCAGACAAGGCCACGAACCGCCGCATAAATCCGTCGGCAGTCGATAAATTATGCGTGACCTGGATGTGGCTTCCAGCTCACGTTAATCGTAGTAGTAAGCGAGTATAAACACACGTATTTGCAACAAATGACTCATCTGAATCCATCACAGCGTAAACTAAAGATCTATGTCAACCACTACTTTGAGGTACATCGAAGAAACTAAATGGCCGCCCTTTCAGACAAAACGAATTAATCGGCACCACATTTTACTGATTATGCTAAAACCTCTGATTTTGCAGGAACATGACAGCTTAAGAACATGAAACACACTGAAGCTTACTAAAAGGCGATTTCTACTATAGGGTTTGGCTAAAATTTCAAACACAGGTAAAGAAAACACAAATATCTGACCAAAATCTGCGATAGTGTGTAGTAATAAGGGTTCTGGAATAATATGTATTTCAAGGCATAATCCTACTACTGACCTGGTCCATTCCGCGGTCCTCGAGAGACTGGCGGGCTATGATAACAAACAGGTCGACTATATCGTTGAGACTGCGAACCGGGAGATCCTCGCCATCATCCTCTTTCTCCTCACTGCGCTTGAATCGGGATCCAGGCATGGCACCTACGATGTCAGAACTACCGTTACGAGTTCCGACCGCCTTCACTATCCAGCTCATGACCGAGGTCGACTGCATTTTGTGCATTACATCACCCAATACATCGCCGATTTCTTCTTGGAACAAATTTTCGACACCATCCACCTCCGATTCCTTTCCCTCGGAAACGGTGGGTGTGACGACCTTTTCCGAAAGTGAGGCACTGGCAGTACGTCTGTCATCACCGACAAACTGTTTGCCGCTGTCAATAAGAGCGACCAGCAATTTCGGTTCCGATAGTAACGTTTCAAAAAACTCTTCATCTTTATCATAGACCGAATCATGAGGTACGTCTTTATTGGCTGACCTTCCTGAGGAATCTGCGTAGGCTCTGCTAAAACCACTGTCAGCTTGAGTGTTCTTGTTCTGCTGCTGTCGCGTGTATTGTGCCCGGCTGCTGGGAGAGGCGACTAGTCCGCCCATAGCTACCAGCAGCAGCAGCAGCTCTGCAGACCACCCTGCAGGACGCGCCATGGCTGTGGCTGCGGCCTGACTGCCGACTCGACTGCGCTCGCCGATGCGCGTCGAGGCCGCCGTGAAGTTGAGTCACGGGCGGAGCGGCAGGCCTCGCGGAAACCCCGCACGAGCTCCCCCCGTCCCGCAGATAATCCGGGCGTCAGCTCCGCTCACTACGGCGCCTGAGTCACGGTATGCACGACTCTGCACTCAGCTGATATGCAAATGTCTGACTAAGCGGGTGTAGATCTGACTAATTAAAACGACAGACTGCTTTTACTTTCGCTCCTAACTTCGGTAACGGGAAAATCCTTTGTTATGTCAAAACATATTTTATAGCTGTAACAGCAAATGATTTCCATCACGTTCGCAAGTTAACAGACGTATGACTTATTATTTATATTTACTTTGGCTGAGCGGTGTGATTAAGAGGCTTTCTTTCAAAAATTCGTGGTCGACTCCCGGATTCAAATCCCATCGGGGACAGGAATATTTAATTGTTGTGTATGATCATATCAGCTACGCCAGGACGTACTATTCCTTGCTAAACTGTAGGTCCCAGTGGAAAGGAATTCACCGTCCGACCTCACACACCATGTTTTAGAATGTCTTTCTTCTTCGGGAGGATTCAACCCACCTTCGGAATGTGGGGTAAGTTAGTTTTTTTTTATCATTTCGATACGACGTCATACAAGCTGCTACAGTATTGTGATTTATTCACGTCTGCATTTTTAATTTCCTTAGTATATCCGTTTCACGAAGTACATACAACATAAGATTAATTACATCCATGCCAGAGGACGGACTCGAACCCTGCAATGCGACGCTGCCGGCGTAGGCAATTTGTTATTTTGAAACCTGACTGCGGAATTTCACTGCCAGAGGACATCACTCCACATTCGAATTAACTTAGAAGGATGTAAGGATTTTTCTTTGTGACCTTTTGACCTTTCTTACGAAACACAGCTTCCTATTCAAAAGCAATCATTCGCGTTTATTTATGATACAATTGTTAGAATCTACGAGAGATAGTTTGAGTTTATTACCTCATAAAACAAAAAAGTCCCAAGTTGGTGATACTGCCTTACTCATGGAAACGAGCGGGAACCTAATTCAGTGCTCCAGTAACTAACTACCGTGAAATATTTCTTTGCCAGGTTTCAGAAGCCCAACAGCATATCAGCCTTATTATTATCAAGTTATCCATTATTATCAAGTTTACTTCAGAACCACTAGAAATATCTGATAGGTTTAACGCAGTTTTTTAAGGAACTGTTCTTCGACAGAAGCTGATACAAATAGAGGAAACATTTTAGACATGGATGAAAAACAAAAATTCTTCTCTAGTGTTCTGCCTGATCAGTTCTTTCATGTGCGATGTTTCGACGCCTCTGTTTCTTCATCAGGCGAAAAGGTTGAAGTAGACACTGCGTCATCTAGTCACCGACAGTCAGTCGACCTTTTCGCCTGATGAAGACAACAGAGGCTGTTGCCGAAACGTGACACTTGGAAGACTGATCCGGCAGAACACCCAAGAAGACTTTTTGTTGTCTGTACTCAATTCTCACATGGATGAAAAATCTGGACACTCGAAAACATAAACACCAGAAAGGATTTTTTTCGAGGAATTTAAATAAAGTGGAAAGGAACATGGCTGATCTGAAAAGTAGTAGCATTTACATAGGCTACATGTTCCATATTTTTTTTTCGGATAAATTTTAAATTAAATTTTAACGCCTGCGTATAAGACACGAAAATGGAAACTATGTTAGCGCGAATTTAATGGCCACATAATACATTGTAATTGTGTGCCTTTTTTCTCCAGTCGCTTCTTAAAGTATCAACTTATTACTTAAAAATACTATTGCAACTGTTACTCACAGAATGTTTATTTCCGTACGCGAAAGAATTGTGTATTTTATTTACCATGATTTTACCAGGTTAGGTAAATGTACGACTTTTCTTGCACCGAGAATTCTTCTGAACTCACCTACCAAATATAGAGGAATGCCAATAGTAAAGCAAGAAACTGAATTGGCAAATTTTTGTATGTAGTGTACAAATGGTGGTAGCATAACATCATTTTATGAGTAAAATGGTACATTTCCCATTTTTGTCTGCTAGCGTCAAGTTGATATTTAGATCTTAATTGCTAGGCTAAAACGTAAACGATTTTTTTGTGTGTCTTAAGTTAGCACTTCAAAAACCACTGCCGCCATAATACAAAAGAGCTGCTACATCTGATGCCACTCTCTCTGGAAAAAGTTGAATTACTAGGAAAGCAGCATGTTCTTCTTAGTTGTGCACACTCCAGCAACATGATTCTCTGGATTGGCTGTAGCGGTTTCCACGAGCAGCAGGAAGCATTGGAAAAAACAACGTTTCATTTTTATACCACTGCGTTTTTTGGAAAGAGACTAAGGGGCTTGGAGAGGCTATACAAGCCTCTTCTTCAGGGAGTGTACCCTGTTTGCACGGACGGGGCTCTGGCGTCCGAGGTTTAACCTGCTGCTTGCCAACAGTCTCCTGAGAAGAAGGCGGAGGAGCGGGCATTGGTCAACGGCACCCTGTTACACTTAGGGATGGAAACGGACCCTAAAGACAGATGAACTGGAAATTACCAACGGCAAGGGTATGCAGAAGGCAACGGGAAACAATCGCATTAAAGAACCAAAGAGTATTCCAAGGACATGTAATGTACAAAGCGTATATTAGTGACGAGGCGTGGGTAGATATTGGTGAAAGAATTCAACGTGGTATATGAAAGGGAAAAAGTGACCAAGACCAAACGCCGGTACTCGATTTCAGTCATAAGGGTGTAAGAATAAAGTACTGAGGGAAGTGATGAATAATTTACCAAAAACTCAGAAAGAATATAAAATTAAAATTCGTAGAAGACAAAAGTAGTTGCATATGTAATGATGGTTTCTACTGGTTTCCCAATCGGAATGGGGTGCGGATTACTCAGGAAGGAGTCATCAGAATGGTCAGAAACATACTCCTCTCCTTCTAGATGCTTTGCTTTTTTTTTTTTTTTTTTTTTTTTTTTTTTTTTTTTTTTTTTTTTGTATATGCAAATAGGTCAAGTAGAAATTGAGCTTCCTATTAGTGTGTTGTATTACACTCTGTTTGTAAAACTGGTGTGAACTTCAAAGAATATAAATGAATTAAAAGTAAATACGTATGGCATTATTTTTCAGAGCAAAAATAAACTGACGGCCAAATTTTGAAATTCAGATGGTGCTAACTGAAACACAGTGACCACACGGTAATAAAAATTGAGACTACTTATTTGAGCGAGATTTCGAATGTTTAAAACGGACATTTCACGAAGTTATTTAACTCTTCTCTAATATTGAACACAGAGAAAGTTACTATTAAAGTTTTTAATAAAGCAAGTAAACAATTAAATAAATACGCTTTGTGTATCTACCAAAAGGTCACACACAACTATCACTAAGCATTGAAATACAGGATCCTTACGTCCTTGTGTTGTGTAAGCGAGCGGAGAGCTGTAGTTGTTGGAGCACATTTCCGTGAATTCCAGTTGAATTACTTCACACCAGTGTGTACGTCCCGTTGCCTGTCGTCCTTGGATTGAATCAGCGAGAACATCTGTTTGTTGGCCTCCAACAACGACGGTGTTAACCAAGACTTGACAAAGACTGGACGTACAAATACTCGTCATACGACTCCAGAAAATAACTAAATGTATCTTTTAGATTTCTTTAGTAACGATTCTGATGAAACAAAAGTTCCTGCCCTACTTTATGGAGAATTTGTTGGAAACTTCTTCTCTACTATTAACGTTTGATAGTGATCTAAGTCTTAAGCACAATACATCACGTCAAATAATAGGGATCAAATAATTTGGCAACGAGCATATATTGGATAAGGTTAAGGTCTGGTTATGGTCCTTGAAAATCTCTGCCGAGACCGAGCTCACAATGTCAGTTAACAGAAACTGTATGTACATTGTACAGTTGATGTTCCTGTCCTGCAGCCGTGTCTGAGACGTAAGCTCAAAATGTAATCCGTGCTTTTGTTTATAGACTCGGAAAAAATACTGCAGAAAATGAAACATTAAAAAAAAAAACTTTGACTACAGACAGTGGTTGGTTGATATAGATGAGACTTACAACAAAATAAAGCCAAAGTGATTTTTATATCGAATCAACTTTTTGTTTGTTTGCTTATGACCTTACGCCTCGTTGACCTAGAGGTCATTAAAGACGGGAAAGGACTGAGGGCCTTTTGAAGGAACCATCCGGGTATTCGCCTGGAGTGATTTGGGGAAACTATGGAAAACCAAAATCTGGATGGCCAGAATAGGATTCCAATCCGTATCCTTCTGAATGCTAGGCCAGAGTGTTACCACTTACCCGCGACGCTCTGTAGAATCAAATTTAAGGTCTCATTACTATGCGTGACCTGTATCAGAATGCTCCATAACATCTACGCTACCTCTTCAACATACGTCAGCGTCAGTGAATCAGCTGACGGTTTCCACATTTGGTAAACAAGGTGATGCTATTGCTGTGAAAATGTTGTCAGTTGTTGTGGAGATGACAATGTCGGTGGCAGAAAGGCAAGGAAAATGAATTGAAATCAATGGCACAAGAGTTAATAACTTGAGAGAGACAAAGACATACATACGGAGGATCGCTGTAGTTAGCGGAAGAGAATCGCCCAAGACAGTTCTACCAGGTGCTTTTTGTTTTGTAATGGCTTCACGCCTCGTCGAGGTCCTTAGAGGCGGAAAAAGACTGAGGGAAAGGAGCTGGAATAAATGTGACCATGGCCTATTGAAAGTGTTATGCTGGCAATCACCTGGAGTAATTTCAGGAAATCAGAGAAAACCTAATCGGATGACCGGAAAAGAATTAAAAAACGCGGTGTCCCGAATACCAGATTCGTGCGCAAACCACTGACCCATCAGGCTCGGCTACCTGATGGAAAATGTTTCAATTCCACCTGATTCATGACTTTAAGAAGTCACTTCATTCCTTGACTGAACCGGCTGTTACCACAGTTCCTTCTGAAACTGAGTGTGGTGTACGACAAGTAACTGTGCAGCTTAACATTCGGGAGATACCGAGTTCGATTCAAGGTATTGCGCTTTAGCATGGTTTCTGGAAATCAGCCAGAGAGAGTGGTGAGATGGTTCCTTGATAAATTGGCGTCTGTTGTTTTACATCCATTCTTTGTGAATAGTTCTACCCAAATTCTAATGCCCTTGTGGCCTAGGTGTCGTAAGGTCAAAAAAAGAAAGAAACAAAATGTAGTTAGCATAAGTTCGTTATATATGGGATTATCGTACAATTATATTAAAGCACAGTTTTTTCGAAATGATTTATATTCGGTGAAAGAGAAAGTGTCAGGAACCACCGAGCGCTTTATTTAATATTCAGAACGTTTAATTGAAGTGCCGACGTACCCTGGTTCACGTTGGCAAAGAATGTTAAACATTTCCCAGGTATTTTCGGACAAACGCAAGCCGTAAGAAGACCATGTTCAATAGCAGCTTTTAGCGAGTGGAGGAGAATGACAAACAATAAAACCGTGCACGGACATTGAAAATTCTGGGTGAATTTTTTCACAAAGGCATCTAGAGAATAATGCAAATAACACGATGACCGTTGCAAGAAGAAACGTTAAGTTCCGAATCCACTATTCTGAGAAATTATGTCCCATGTTGCTTGGAGTCGCGAGAAAGTGCTCTAATTTGCTACGCCATTGAGAAATGTAGGTTGAGTGTGTAGGAGTGTATCAAATTTGAAGCACCTATCAAACAAGAGTTTCGCAATAGGGACTCCTCAATTCTTTTTTTCTGATTCCGAGTGTCGCGGTAACCCTCTGATGAGAGAGGTCGCTGACTCGTCACCGAGAACACGGGCGGACCCCACTAATCTAGCGTGTGAGTTTAAACGCGTGAAAAGAGCCACCCAAGCGGGCTGCCCGATGTCGGCATATTGTTTTGTTCTTATACCTTCTCAACAGATGAAAGGTGTTATCACAAAAATAAATTGTGTGATGTTAATTGTCATCAAAGATGTCTTCGATGATGTTTTACCGCAGAAAATGTATTTGAGGAATGGGGAGAGTACATTTGAGCATTCAGTTACAACCAAACTATCAACGAAAACTGCTTGCAGCTGTTACCAGTAAAGAAGGCAAGGTCTCAGGCAATGGAAAAATTAATAGGATTGTTTCTTGATTGATGCAAATCTGGAGAGGAGGTCACGTAAATTGCCATGTTAAAATGGTGCGGAACAGCGATACAACTTTAGATCTATGGATGACATAGAGGGATGCGAGTTATAACCCGTATTAACTGCATTTTATTGTATGTGATTTGCCGTGCTGGAATAATATTTGGTACGGTACTATAACATCAGTGCTTATTACACGAGCTGTCGAAAGGTGGAAGCGTGTACACCCGCCACACCTCCCCCACCACGGCCCGCATCACCCCCCACCATCTCGGCATGGAGAGGCGCTCGACGCACGTAACTATCACCGATGATCAGCCATGACTATAAAAGAGCAAGGGCACCAGGAACGCCTGCCCGACCGGTCGCAAGTCTACATCCGCCGCAGAATGACACCACGGAAAATTGCAGAAGCAGGGTGGAGGGGCGGCAGAAGCTGCCGAAAGTGCCCAGTGACGTCACGGGTAAAACCGTGGCGTAACAAACATCAGTTGTTCGTTCGGAACCGTATCGGCAGAAGATAGTGCTGGGGAACAGCTTCGAAACGCTGTATCAAACTGACGCGCTCCTCCGGTTAGAGGTCCGAGAACTAGCTGAAAATATTCCAAAGCTAATAATAAGTGTTACTGATGAACATTAGAAGTATAATGAAGAAAGTAATACAATTGGCAAAGAAGTACTAGACAATCATTTTTTTCCCGACGGTTACTGAGTGTATTGCAGAGATGGAGTAACAATTGGTGGTGGGATTTTCACACTTGTATACAAAAGACTACTACAGTTCACTGGTGCTTAAAGATCATGACCACGAGTTACTTGGAGCACATTTATGGGGTAATAAAAAATAAGGGTTTTTGCTGCTTCCCGTAGTGCAAGAATGATGAAGATGAAGCTCTTGGGGAAAAACTAAATTCATACTCAAAGTTGAGAAGTGAGACTAGAATCGTCAATATTGGTGGGGATTTGAATTTACCAGGATTAATAACATAAGGGAACAGATATTTGCGAATACTTTAGTAAGAGAAGGAGACTTTACACAAATGGTAGAGCTGAAGGCAAAGGAACTAACATATTGGATATCTACCTAATAAAGCCCAATGATAACCTTCTGGAATGTCAGGTAATTGAACTCATAGGTGCTCATGAAGCAATTCTGATGGATATTATAGGATTCAATAAACTAGTAGTCGAAATTGAAGAGGGAAATAGGTATAACCGTAGAAAGGTACATAATTGGAGAGATATTGCAGGGGAAGATCCAACAAATGGAAGGAAGGCACAAGTACAGTGGAGCCGAAGTGAGAAGAGTTCAAGGAGACAGTAGAAAAGTGTGAGAAAATAATTATTCCAAAACAGAAAATAAAGAACAGTATAGAACATTCATACTACAATAGGTAGGTGAGGGGACTAAAGAAGTTACTGAGAACTCTACAGAGTTAAGAGACAGCAAGGCAGCGTGGAATACTTAAAACAACTATACAAGAAATTAATAACAGCTAAGAGGGAAGCTAAAAACGGGTTTATGAAGAATAATATTGGATGCGTCTGCAATTTATATTTCTATGTTAGAAAACTGAGGGAAACAGAAAGTATTCAGACAATTGTAGATAAGAATAAAGAAGAAGTTACTGAGGATTTGAAAATAGATAGAGAAAAAACAACAACAACAGAACAAGAACTCTGTAGGTAATATTACTACAGATGTATTAAAGATAGTGGGATACGACACTATTATATTATTTCCAATGAGTTTGTAGACTTGCTGCTTAACACAGAACTGGAAAACAGTGATAGTAGTACCAGTTCATAAAGGAGGGGTTGAAAATTACAGGACAATTAATTTGACATCGGTGTTAGAGAAAATGATGGAGAAAATTATATGCAGTTGCAGAAATGTCTGCGAGGAAAGAAACTGGTTTAGAAATCGACAACAAGGCTTTAGGCAAGGATATTCATGTGAATCTCAGATTGTGGTCTAAAAGCAAGATATTTCGGATGAATTGGAGAAGGGAGGCCAAGATGATAATGTAGCACTAAGTCTTTCTAAGGCATTTGACAGAATGAGCAATAAAATTGTTTTAAATGAGTTTAAATCTATTAGAGTGAATGATAAAAATGCTTGCTGGGTAGAGGAATTCTTGAAAGGTAGAAAGCAAAGCGTTATAGTAAAATAGGGTATTTGACTACTTCTTGAAAATGGTTTTAAATTCTTTATTGGTACACCTTATTCACCGAGTGAAGAGATTTTTTGACGAAAGAGCATTATTTTGCGTAAAATTCAAAGTTAAAATTTAAAGAATTTAAAAGCCCGCCAAAAAGCTCCTTCGCTGCCTGGCGCGTGCAACGACAGTCGTGACGTCACACGTATGTAAAGGCTGCAGCTGCGAATGGAGCTTTTCCTATTACCCAAGTTTTCAACTATTTTTATTGTTTGTTGCTGGTTATTTCTTGTTATTAATGAAAGTTCGTTTTGAATATAAAATCGAAAACAATTTGTAAATGCCTACAGCCGAAAAATATTGAAAGTTGACGCCTTATTTGTGGGGCTAGCTACAGAAACAACCACTGAGTTTTAATCTGTGGAGCTTAAAAATGTAACCACTTCAATTTGATGTTGCGACAAAGTCACTTACGATTTTCTGTGAATCTCATTTACACTGCAATTTCGTAGATTAATACGTTGTTTAAAGCGAGAATTATTAGGGTTAGGGTCCTAAGGTTCGATCCTCGCTTTGGAATATGTTCAATTTGTTTTCTTTTCTCATTTTCTTTGGATTTTAGTTGCTGTTGTTGCACCGCATAATCATTTTTCCCGGAAATCCACCAAAACATCAATTTAATTTTTCTTTTTTGTGAAGGCTTCACAACTTTTTGGATAACAAGCGAATTACAACCATTTGAAACAACCAAAGAAGATTTCAAAAAGGAAATTGGACGTTACTTGCACACCGAAAAACAGTTTTTTTTTTTTTTTTTTTTTTTTTTTTTTTTTTTTTTTTTTTTTTTTTTTTTTTTTAAAGGATAATTACTTGCACATTAAAAGTAAATACCGCCTAATAGACGCAGTTATGTCAGGAAGGTAACCTGCAGTTGTATCGTCACGTAAAAATTCCAACGGAAAGGACACAAAACGTTCCGGAACTGTTGCAAGATTAGCATGAAATTTCTACAAGTGATATCACTTCAAAAATAAATTCCATTATTCACCGCCGTGCACCTGTATTTTTTGCATGATATTCTCTCTCTGGTAAGTTTAAAAATTAAAAGTTTTCATGTATGGTAGCAATTTGTTTCAAAACGCTTGCATGACGCTTAGCAACTATTATGAATTCTTCGAGTAAAAACATGGTAGTGCAAAAAACAGCAAACAAAAACGGAAAAATGCACGCAAAAAATATTATCCCAACCAAGGTTCGAACGTAGGACGTTCTGAATTCCATTACCACTCTTCAATCACACGGCTATCAGGTCACTACTTCTTAATTGCTTCTCTTTATATTAATAGCAATCACTTCACAGTTTCTTCGTCTGAGATGAAGTTAAATGAGTTATGTAAATGAATAAACAAACAAATTCACTTTTATTGACAAAAAAAGTATCATTTATCTATAAGCCTTAATCTGCAATTAAGAAAAATGGCCCACAATATCCAGTTGTTCCGAGTGTGGTGAGTGCTCTGGCCTCGCATCCGGGAGGACGCCGCACAGTGTGATATTTTCTAAATCTAGAGGGACAAAAGTCAGTTTTGATAATAGTCTACGCAGGCAAAATAGTTATTTATAGTCAAAGTAGATAAACCATATTACTCGGAACAAAGGTTTATTTTCCACGAATTCACGCCTAACAATAGAAAAGATAGTTTGAACAATGGGCTTCCTGTGATCCACCGAACAAGCACTCCAGTCGGCCTCGCCATTCCAATGAGCTTGGTCGATGATTACGCTGTGTTTCTGCGTGTTAGTAATGATTTGTGTGTTGCTATTGCTTTTGGCGAGCCTCAAGGTAAGTTTACGCATGATTTTTCCGTGATACAACAGCATCATTAAAACAGAGCGAGATTATTTTTAATCAAAGAAAACTACTGAGCCAATTTCATGTTGAGTTTTAGTTCATTATACCATATTACACCGATCTCTTAGTATATTTATTTGAAAGAGCTGCTTATTAGCTACAAAAAAATACCTTCATTTGTTTGCGCATATTTGCGAAACCCATACAACTTTTCTTTATTTTCAGCATGACTGCACAAATTTCGTGTTCAGAATTTTTCGACGTATGGATTGCTAACGCAAAACAATCAATCTCTAACTTTCAATTTAAATATAAATGAGTCTCAAATTGAAGTTATTACATTTTTAAGCTCAGCAGAATAAAAGTCAGGGGTTTTTTCTTTAGCCAGCCCCACAAGTAAGGCATCTATTTTA
>JARYHS010008074.1:371399344-371466055 GCA_031002005.1 Vandiemenella viatica | reverse complement strand
TTTCGCGAACTTTACCGGCAACAAGTTTAAAGCAAGCATCAATGAAATTCATTGGCTCAATAAAATTTTGAGAATTTGAAATTGTCCCGGAATAAATTCTATTTTTAAATGCACTAAGCCTGTCTTCAAGGACTAAGCACGAAACTGCTGGCTCACCCATCGTTGCTGCCTGATCATGACTGCATAAGGCTGTCCCTGCACCGACGAAAGGTCGGCTTGGCCCGGGCGAAGGACCAGTGGACAGTCGGCTTACTGGCGGCTGGGCCCCGGGGAAGGACCGGCATACTGCCGGCTGGGCCCGGGCGATGGGTCGGCGGACTGCCCGGCTGGAGCCGGGCGATGGACCGGCATACTGTCGGCTGGGTCCCGGCGATGGGTTTGTTGAAGTGGCGGCTGGAGCCGGGCGAAGGATCGGCGTACTGCGGCTGGAGCCGGGCGATGGTGTTGTTGAAGTGGCGGCTGGAGCCGGGCGATGGTCGGCTGGGTCCCGGCGATGGGCTGCTGGGGGCCCGGCTGCTGCTGTGGCGGGCGGCCGGCTAGGTTCCGACGTCTCCCATGGTCGCCATATTGGTGGCGGAACTGCCTCGTGGCCGGGCGTCCGACCGCCCCCTCTGAAACATAAAAAAGAAGAAAAATATTTTAGTATCATGAAGAACATAATTTTTGTAAGCATAAAATAATAATATAGGTAAATTACTGATGTACTGGACTTACCGATATTCCAGTGTGCTGGTGGTTGCGGAAAGAACCCATTGTGGTGGTGGAGTTGGCGGCATGCTATGTGGTGGTGACATGCTCTGCGGCAACATCCACGTCAATATTTGGGAGCATGCTCCATTGTGAGCAATCACAAGGTCTTTTTGGGCTACTTAAATTCTGAAAAGAATTACCCTTCGCTTCTCTGGGCGTGATGGTTCATCTGAAAAAGAAAAAAAATAATGTATTAGCAATAGTTATAAAGACATGGGAAAAAAATAATCTATAGATAAATACGTACTGAAATAAAAAGGTCACTGCATGAAATATCCAAATCACCTGCGAACAAATAAATTAATAATATAGACTTACTGCTTCAGCACTATACATTTTTCATAAATCTAGTTACGTTTAAAAAATATTATCATTACCGAAATCATCCTCAGCGAGAATTTCTTCAATGTCTGAAGCAGAAAAAAACCCTCATCAGTATATGTGAAAGAATTTTAAAACAGCCAGAAAAACAAGTTAAATAACAATAATTTACTTACCAATATCGCCGAATAAGCTAAGATCCTCAGAAGACATTGCGATGATCGAAGTGTTCAGCTCGGCCGCTCAGAGAAGACTGGATGGCAGAAAGGGGGGGATCTCTGCCCTTTATATACGCGTCTGGAGCCTTTGATAGCGTGGGAAGCGCTTGGCGTGAGAACGCAGTGCGTCCCCCGATGATAAATGTGACGCAGCTGCGCGTGGCGGCGCGGGAGCCTTTGATAGCGTGGGAAGCGCTTGGCGTGAGAACGCAGTGCGTCCCCCGATGATAAATGTGGCGCAGCTGTGCGCGGCGGCCGGCTGCAAGGGGAGCGATAATTAATGGCTTCCGGGTGTGGCGCAGCTGTGCGCGGGCGGCCGGCTGCAAGGGGAGCGATAATTAATGGCCTTGTTGACAGGTGTTGACATGACTAATTGCTTCCGCCTGCGCGGCCGGGCGCGCGACTGGCGAACACCTGCGAGACGTGGGGGGTCTGGCGGCACGTGCGCGGCGGGGAGGGGGGGGGAGGGGGAAAAAACTGGCAAGTGACGCAGGTATTAACACTACTGGTGTCAAACATAGAAATTGAAGCGAGAGCAGCGTAATTGGTATGTGAAAGTTATGATCTGATAAAGGAATATGGTTGGGAGTTATTGGATGACAAAAGACAGAGGAAGAGATTTCTGGAAATAGAAGGGGCATATATTGATATTGACCCCTGGACAGATGTTGGGAGAAGAAATGGGAGTAATATGTGGAACGTTAGAGATGACTTCAAATTCTGCGTTTTTTTATGCACTTATATGCATGCATTAATAGTTGATTTCAGGCAGAAGGGTGTGGCAACATTTTTGCAGACAAATAAGTAAGAGACTGGCATAAATTGCTGAGGTGTATCTTGATCGAGATACCTCCAATAATGATAGAAAGTGAAAATTGACATAATGTGATATTTTGGTGTGTAAGTAAACTTCCGCCGAGCCATATGCTTCATTGCATTTAATTAATAATCTATAAAGAAAATAATACTGTAACATTTACCACATTTTTGAAAAAAAGCTCGGGGCACTGTTCATGGCCCAGAAAAGCCGTCAACTATTTGAAAATTTGTGGGTATCTATATGTTTGGATGAAAACAGGACTCAAGTTAAAACTGCTGGTCGGATGTTTATGTGGTTAAAATAAGGTTTGTTTAATTTTGATGTGAAGCCGGAAAGCTGAGAAATTTAACATAAAAGTGTGCAAAAATTGGTATCCATTTAAAGACAAGTTGCTTAAGTCGAAGTGCGATTCCAGAGTCCAACTGGCAGCCTGTTAATGGGAGAAATTAGAAGGTTTTTTTCCCATGCCCGTGTGTTAAGTGTGACACAATCAGCTTAAGAAAGAGTTCGAACATTAACTGTCCACATGGACGAAGTTGCGGGCAGCAATTAGTAATAAATACATACAAATGGCTTAAATTTCTGAGTTGTATTGAAATGGGTGAGCAGAGATATTTCCGACACTGGGTGACTTGATGTTTCCAGAAGCGACGTATCGCTTACACCAATTCTGATAATTAATGAGCACAATGGATCTTTGTTTTTTGTTTTTAGTGTTTTGTTTTATTTTATTTTTAAAAAAAATGGTATCCGGAACAAAATTTCCGAAACATATGATGGTCTATGATGACAAAAATATAATATTTGTCGTACATCTTTCTGTTATTGTACTATGAAACTAAAATACTATAAACTATTTCACATTGGAAGGAACATCCATCACAGAAAGTGGTTTTACCTGTCTTAAGGAATTTAAGGCGCGCTCATTTTAATGAAAGGAACGGGAAAATGTTTCTCCTTGGCATGTGCTAGAGAACCATCGATTCCATGAATCTAAGATAACAGAATTCCGAATGGCTGATCGGGAATTGAACGGGTTTCTCCTGAATACCAAAACAAGCAGTTCTGAATATGCGCAGCTAGTTTTATTGTAGCAATAAACGTATTGTAACACATCTCTGATATATCTCCAAATAACTAGCATTCAGATTCTTGTCGTAGCAGATTAGTCTGGCGTCGACAAAATTAACTGCGAAACGATATCTACGCTATCAACTAAACGGAAAGACATTTCCTTCTCTTAACGAGACACTAGTAACATACGCACTTTACTCTGATTCGTATTAAGAGAGCAGTTATTTGTGTACAATACTATTATGGCAAAGAACGGCACATAAAATTATTTTTGCATGACTTTACTAAGCAAACAACTATCGACTATTTTGAAAGCTAGAAACCAAATAAAGATTCATCCTACACAGAACACAAAATTCATTTTACAATTTTCAATTGTGAAAAGACTTGTTCGATACCCATTATCGTAAAATAAGGATTCAGATGGAATTATTACATCCAAACATTTCAAAACAGTGAAATGAAATGAAAAGTGAATCATTTCTATCCATATTTTAGTATTTGTAAAAAGTTAGTGGTAGCTACTATTAATTAACAAAATACAATAATTTCTTCCATTTCATGAAATTACAAGAAATTATGTGCTTCGCCGGCCCTGTTAAGCACACGCTACAAGTTCTTGTAAATTTCTCTATTTTAACGTATTGCACTAAACGCGTGGAACAAATTATCCTCCAAAAAGTTAGTAGCCTTTGGAAAATGTGGATAGAACAATTTAATGATGTAATGCATAAACAATAAAAGAATTAAACTAAAAATCTAGTGATAGTTAATCGAAATAATTACAAACACTGCAAATGGATTATATTGCATTCTATTAAAATTCCGTTATTAGCAAGTTGTACATATTTTTTATTCCTGATTGTATCTTGGTATTTACAAGACGATTTAAGCACTTCGCTTACACTCGACTTTACTCCCTTTTTCTTTACGTAAAAGAGACGATTACGTTGAACTTGGTAAACTGATATAAAGGACTTAATTTCACACTACCATGTTAGCAAACAAGTAGAAAATGTAATTTATTTAATAAAACGTGACAGGCTATAGAAGGTTCTTTGATTTAGTTTATTACAGACTTTTGTTATTTAGGTACATCTTAATTATTGCTGAACACAGGAAGCAATATGATCAACTACGCGGTCTTTATTAAAAACTTTTGAGTACTTAAGTTTTATATATTCTCCCACGGTCTTTTTTTTATGCACAAGTGGTTTTGGAGTTTGCAAGTTAATAACTACACATAGAAAAACAAGCTTAGGAAATGAGGAATATTAATTTTAGCATCTTTTAAAATTACTTTACACCTCGTTTCATTTAATAATTGCAGACTCGTCATTGAAATTTCTTTTGACATAAGTAACCGAAATACTGTTTTTTTCCTGCATGAAACTCGTTATTCGATTTTTCGCTAACCACTCCAAGTAGCCAAAAGTAATTAATCAAAACGTGTTATTATTTCGGTTATCCAAGCTTCTGCAATGTGTCTGCTTGGAGCTCGCGTATTAAAGCTTCCCAGACAAGGCCACGAACCGCCGCATAAATCCGTCGGCAGTCGATAAATTATGCGTGACATGGATGTGGCTTCCAGCTCACGTTAATCGTAGTAGTAAGCGAGTATAAACACACGTATTTGCAACAAATGACTCATCTGAATCCATCACAGCGTAAACTAAAGATCTATGTCAACCACTACTTTGAGGTACATCGAAGAAACTAAATGGCCGCCCTTTCAGACAAAACGAATTAATTGGCACTACATTTTACTGATTATGCTAAAACCTCTGATTTTGCAGGAACATGACAGCTTAAGAACATGAAACACACTGAAGCTTACTAAAAGGCGATTTCTACTATAGGGTTTGGCTAAAATTTCAAACACAGGTAAAGAAAACACAAATATCTGACCAAAATCTGCGATAGTGTGTAGTAATAAGGGTTCTGGAATAATATGTATTTCAAGGCATAATCCTACTACTGACCTGGTCCATTCCGCGGTCCTCGAGAGACTGGCGGGCTATGATAACAAACAGGTCGACTATATCGTTGAGACTGCGAACCGGGAGATCCTCGCCATCATCCTCTTTCTCCTCACTGCGCTTGGATCGGGATCCAGGCATGGCACCTACGATGTCAGAACTACCGTTACGAGTTCCGACCGCCTTCACTATCCAGCTCATGACCGAGGTCGACTGCATTTTGTGCATTACATCACCCAATACATCGCCGATTTCTTCTTGGAACAAATTTTCGACACCATCCACCTCCGATTCCTTTCCCTCGGAAACGGTGGGTGTGACGACCTTTTCCGAAAGTGAGGCACTGGCAGTACGTCTGTCATCACCGACAAACTGTTTGCCGCTGTCAATAAGAGCAACCAGCAATTTCGGTTCCGATAGTAACGTTTCAAAAAACTCTTCATCTTTATCATAGACCGAATCATCAGGTACGTCTTTATTGGCTGAACTTCCTGAGGAATCTGCGTAGGCTCTGCTAAAACCACTGTCAGCTTGAGTGTTCTTGTTCTGCTGCTGTCGCGTGTATTGTGCCCGGCTGCTGGGAGAGGCGACTAGTCCGCCCACAGCTATCAGCAGCAGCAGCAGCAGCAGCTCTGCAGACCACCCTGCAGGACGCGCCATGGCTGTGGCTGCTGCCTGACTGCCGACTCGACTGCGCTCGTCGATTCGCGTCGAGGTCGCCGTGAAGTTGAGTCACGGGCGGAGCGACAGGCCTCGCGGAAACCCCGCACGAGCTCCCCCCGTTCCGCAGATAATCCGGGCGTCAGCTCCGCTCACTACGGCGCCTGAGTCACGGTATGCACGACTCTGCACTCAGCTGATATGCAAATGTCTGACTAAGCGGGTGTAGATCTGACTAATTAAAACGACAGACTGCTTTTACTTTCGCTCCTAACTTCGGAAACGGGGAAATCCTTTGTTATGTCAAAACATATTTTATAGCTGTAACAGCAAATGATTTCCATCACGTTCGCAAGTTAACAGACGTATGACTTATTATTTATATTTACTTTGGCTGAGCGGTGTGATTAAGAGGCTTTCTTTAAAAAATTCGTGGTCGACTCCCGGATTCAAATCCCATCGGGGACAGGAATATTTAATTGTTGTGTATGATCATATCAGCTACGCCAGGACGTACTATTCCTTGCTAAACTGTAGGTCCCAGTGGAAAGGAATTCACCGTCCGACCTCACATACCATGTTTTAGAGGTTATATGGCAAAAGCGCTCAGTGACAAAAGCGCTCTACCGCAGGTAGGCGAGGGTAGGTATAACCAACCACCCACCCTCGCCTACCTGCATTAGAGAATTCCAAGAAAAATTCTTCCGTGAATATTTAGGCTCTTATTACTTTCGTGTCATTCGTACAGTGAAGTTTATTGGCAGCAGTACCACTTGTGTTATACAGTTCAACTGTAAAGTATTTCTAGTTTTGTGAGTGTAGACTTTCCCGGCGTAGTGATGAAATATAATCTTCACGGGTGTTCACCATCCGGCTGAACACCTGTGAAGATTATATTTTATTTCTAGTTTGTCATCATGGAAGTGTTAACAACTAATAAGGGTAAACCTGCAGTGCATTATGAAAGTTATTCGTATCGGAAATACAAAAGTAAAGAAGATGGTCTAACGGTATGGCGGTGTCAGAAGGAAAGGACGAAAAGTTGTGGTGGAACGCTCAAAACGAAAAATTGGGAAGTTTTATGTGCAACTGAACATTCATGCGAAGCAGCGGACACAGTTCGCTTGGAAGTTGCTAAAAGAATGAATCATGCGAAGAAGAGGTCCCGCGAAGAAGACCCGCCCGTTTCTAAAATTTACACAGAAGAACTGGGAGACTTACACAGTAAAGGCTACGAATATGTAGCCAAATTGCCCCAACAGGTGACTGTCAAGAAAACCTTATTTCGACAGAGAAGCAAAGCTCGTGGTAACCGAAAGCAACTGAAGAGCCGAGACGAAGTAGTCTTAGATAATGATATGCTTCAGATGAGAGATGATTCAAGTTTCCTTTTGACACATGACAGCTCAGGAGAGCGAATGATAATACTTTGTGGACAGAAAGGAAGAGAATGTCTGAAGAGACAGCAAGATTTCTTCATGGATGCTACATTTAAAAGTTGTAGTAAACAATTTACTCAAATTTATAGTATCCACGCTGATTACTGAAGCTCCAAGGAAGAAACTAATGTGTATCCAGTAGCGTTTATCCTGTTGCCAAACAAAAAGAAAGCAACGTATATTCGTTTATTTCGTCATATTTTACATATAGTTCCAGAATGGAATCCAAGAAAAATTAACATTGATTTTGAGGGAAGTGCAATATCCGCACTTGGAGAAGTTTTTACAACCGTTGAAATTAATGGTTGTTACTTCCACATGAAGAAATGTTTGTGGAGGAAATTGCAGGAATTTGGATTGACCCGTGAGTATCGGGAATATGAAGAAATTAGACTGAATGTTAGGAAGTGTACTGCGCTAGCATTCCTCAAAACTGAAGACATCTTAGACGGCTGGCTCGAGATATATTCGGAGGCTCCAGAAAATCCGAAATTGTCTCAGTTTTTTGATTATTTGGTTGAACAATGGTTGGAGAATGAAGAAATTCCTCCTAAACTGTGGACTTGTTACGGTAGGCGACACCGCACTACGAACGTTGTGGAAGGTTGGATCAACAAAATCAACAATCTTCTCGGGCAACCAAATCCCAAGATCAAAGAAGTGATAATGTTTTTAACACTAGAACCGCCGAGTGGTCAACTTGACCACTTTTTATATTTTAACATATAATTATTCAGTCAGTTTCTAATCAATGCTGTTGTGAGTTAATGACTTTTCCTAAATGTTCATGTAGATCATATAAATAGTCCAATATTTGTTTTATCTTCATTAGTTTTCTTTGAATGACCACTTATACTTAGAACCGCCGAGTGGTCACTTTGACCACATTACGTGAAATCCGAAAACAGATTATTTAAAGATTGTTGTGCGTCACTCCCCGAATTTACTCTTAGCACTCGTCAACAATATACTAAATATCTGGGTTACTGAAGTTTACTCGCATTGTTTGAAGCTCAACAATGCAATATGTCATTCATTGTTTGCTATTGGGTTTCGCATAAACGAGGCAGATTATTTGAGTACTGGTCTCAGAGCAGTAGACACGGCTCAGATGTCACAGCGATACAAACCACGGCCACTTTCAGATGAAGAAATTGTCGCACTTTTGTATGAATCGGATGTTGAAAATGATCCTGAAGTTGAGGACCTTGTGGAAGACTCTACAGATGAAGATTACCAACCTGTCGCTAATGTGGAGAGTGACAGCTCCGAGACTGAAGATGAAGGTAATTTACATTCACTTATATTATTATTATTATTATTATTATTATTATTATTATTATTATTATTATTATTACTACTATTATTATTATTATTGTTACTATATGAATAATGATCACTATTATAAGAGAGCTAACACTTCTACTGCTACTTCTGTTACTGCTATTTTATTGTGTGGTATGGTTTCTTTATAATGAGTTGTAGCTTTCTAATTGTCTCTTTCCTCATGCAGTTGCTGAACAAGGACGAAGCAGTAATATAAACAATGCTAGAGAAGGACCTACCCTGGGTAAAAGAAGAACTGTACCTCCTGTAAGTGGACCAAAACAGAATCGACGTAGAAGAGGAGAACAAAGTGAGGGTTCACTTCCAGAAACTGGCTCAAAACTGCTGGGGAAGGACGGGATCACGAAGTGGACTGTAGCAGACTTCGGGGTTACTAAACCAGGTAGGATAGGACAACAGAATATATTGAAAGAAACATGGGGATCTACTCCACACGCAAAGCGGCACGTCTCAAATGATAATGTTTCGAGTGCCTGGCGCCTTTTAGTTGATCAATCAATGTTGAAACACATAAAGAAATGCACAGAAGCAGAGGCACAACGGCTTCTTGGAAATGATTCGTGGAGTTTGCCTTTAGAAGAATTAGATGCATTTGTTGCTTTATTATATGTTCGTGGTGCACTAGGTGCCAGATGTACTGTAGTAGATGAGTTGTGACTGGTTGCTGTATTTTTTACAACCCATATTTGACATCACAGTCGCGGAAGTTCCACCAATCCATCATGGATAAAATATTAGATGAGTTGTGGTCGAAAACGTGGGGAGCCCCATTTTTCACTGACACAATGAGCAGAAACAGGTTTCGAGAAATTTTGAAATATCTGCGTTTTGATGAAAAAAATACACGGTCGGAACGGTTGAAAAGTGACAAATTTGCACTTATATCAACTACTTGGAATCATTTTATAGAAAACTGTCAGTTGAATTACATACCTGGATCAAATGGCACTGTGGACGAACAACTTTTCCCCAGCAGAACCAGATGTCCGTATTTGCAATATATGCCGAATAAGCCTGATAAATTCGGAATCAAATTCTGGCTTCTAGCGGATGTAGAAACAAAATATCTTTGTAATGGGTTCCCTTATGTGGGACAGAACGAACAGAGGGCACCTAATGAGAAACTTCCAGAACAAGTAGTAATGAAGTTGGTAGCTCCATATCGCAATAAGGGTCGAAATGTGACTACTGATAATTTGTTCACTACGGTCACACTTGGGAAGAGACTGGGAAAAGAGAAAACTAGTCTTGTCGGCACTATCAACCGTGCAAGAAAAGAAATTCCAAACACTGTAAAAAAAATGAAAACTCCTCTTTATACGTCTGTTCTCTTGAAAAGGGAAGGTGGTACACTGACTGTTTACCAAGGGAAAAAGAACAAAAATGTTCTTCTGTATAGTACCATGCATACAGATGTTGAAATACAAAATAATTCTAAACACCTTCCCGAAACAGTGAGCTTCTACAATAGCACAAAATTTGCTGTAGATGTCTTGGACCAGATGACGAGGAAGTATTCTGTCCGCTCTGGTACTCGTCGATGGCCTGTCCACGTATTTCACAATATCCTTGATTTAGCAGCTATCAACGCATGGATCATTTTCAAGCTAGTGACAGGGATCAAGATAAGTAGGAGGAATTTCATCCTAAATCTAGCAGAAGAATTACGTAGAGACCATATGGAAACCAGAAATCAGGATAGGATGACAAGGGAAGGAAAGGAAAAGGAAGAAAAGGAAAAGGAAGAAAAGGAAGATGGTGATGAAGAAAGAGAAGAAGCGGAAATTCCTACGAAAGTTAGAAAACTATGCCAAACGAGGAAACGCAGAAACAAGACAAATGAAGTGTGCAGTAAATGCAAGAGATATGTTTGTGGGCCGTGTACATATAAAGTAATAAAGACAGTAGTTTGTAATGCTTGTAAGTAGAATTAGGTACTATACATAGTCATATCTTATGATTGTTCTTTCTCTTAACATATTCATGGGTACTTAGTTTCTCCAGTATGATTAATTTCTATTAATTTTAAAACTACTGCAATACAATTAGTATGGTTGCAGATAAATATTGTGAACTATGCTCTTTAATTTTAGTAATATTATGTTCCCATTGTTGTTGTAAAATACAGTGATACTGTTAATAAATGTAATTAAAGTGATACATTGTTATCAAGATCATTAATATTTACATTAATCAGAGCAGCATGCAATTACAAAGAAAGTGGTCACTTTGACCACATCGGCGGTTCTAAGTATAGTACTAGTTCCGGCGGTTCTAGTGTTAAAGCGTGAAGCTGAAAATTCCGCTTGTATGTACATGAGAACGGAGATCAATCTTGCTGGAAAAAAGAGGAAAAGCTCCTATATTAAATTACATGAATGTTTGGAAAAAACTGTAAAAAAAAGTATGAGGAAAACGGTGATATTAGGTCTTGTTTGAAAGCGATATCATACTTACAAAAGCTGGGTTAGACATGCTTTCTTAACACACAAAAAATGAAAATAATGTAAATAAAGAGACAGTGTAAATATGTAAATAAATAAATACTGAGGAAGCTTAATTCAAGCTGATTTTAAACACGCCTTAAACGGTTGTGTGCTACGTGCATTTAGTCACTAAGTCAGTCCAAACCCTGGAAAAAGTGTGATGGAAATCAGTTATTAAGTATTAGAAATTTACTGAATTACTACTGGAAAATGTATGACTTCATGAACTCTTTAGGCTAGACGCATTCTAGCGATTTTCTGTTGCTGCGATAGAAAAATAGGTCGCAAAAAATTTTAGTGCGCACACTTGCGACTAATTTGTCGCAACAAATGTCAGATTGCATTGTCGAGATATGAATCGTCTCTGTGTAGTTAGGTTCAAAAAATATACTTAAAAATAACTATTCTGGGCATATCTTCTTACTGGTCAAAGTTACATAAACGAAAATTTCAAGATGTTCCAGATAAGAAAATTTCATTTATTTTAGCAATTTTTTTGTTATAAATGTATAATGTTGTTCAATATAAAAATTAACACAGAACATAGATTATTTATTTTGCAAGTGAAAAGAGTTTCGGGAAAGTGTGAAAGTACATATAACCATTAATAAATAAATATTACCAGCTACTGATTAGCTGTTAGCTATTTAACAACACATAAGTATGTTCCATTTCGAATGTTAACTGCTAAACGGTGATGGGTCGATATTTTTGAATACTCGGAACTAAAAATAGTAAAGAAATACAAAATTATTCCGTATTTACATGGCAGATTGGAAATTTTTCAATCTCTCAAATCAGTTTTCGATATTTGTGTTGCTTGAAAAATTGATCTTTAATCGCCCGCCAATAAATCCCAAGTGCTCACGTAACCTTAGAGGCCATCAGGGCTTCACAGTGCGTTTCTTCTGGCTACACCGTCTTTCCAGGAAGGTAGGGGATTATAGACCGTCCTTCCAGGAAGGACCCTAGAGCGCTTATGTCACCTGAGCGCTTATAGTCGGTCACCTGTTTTAGAATGTCTTTCTTCTTCGGGAGGATTCAACCCACCTTCGGAATGTGGGGTAAGTTAGTTTTTTTTATCATTTCGATACTACGTCATACAAGCTGCTACAGTATTGTGATTTATTCACGTCTGCATTTTTAATTTCCTTAGTATATCCGTTTCACGAAGTACATACAACATAAGATTAATTACATCCATGCCAGAGGACGGACTCGAACCCTGCAATGCGACGCTGCCGGCGTAGGCAATTTGTTATTTTGAAACCTGACTGCGGAATTTCACTGCCAGAGGACATCACTCCACATTCGAATTAACTGAGAAGGATATAAGGATTTTTCTTTGTGACCTTTCTTACGAAACACAGCTTCCTATTCAAAAGCAATCATTCGCGTTTATTTATGATACAATTGTTAGAATCTACGAGAGATAGTTTGAGTTTATTACCTCATAAAAAAAAATGTCCCAAGTTGGTGATACTGCCTTACTCATGGAAACGAGCGGTAACCTAATTAAGTGCTCCAGTAACTAACTACCGTGAAATATTTCTTTGCCAGGTTTCAGAAGCCCAACAGCATATCAGCCTTATAATTATCAAGTTATCCATTATTATCAAGTTTACTTCAGAACCACTAGAAATATCTGATAGGTTTAACGCAGTTTTTTAAGGAACTGTTCTTCGACAGAAGCTGATACAAATAGAGGAAACATTTTAGACATGGATGAAAAACAAAAATTCTTCTCTAGTGTTCTGCCTGATCAGTTCTTTCATGTGCGATGTTTCGACGCCTCTGTTTCTTCATCAGGCGAAAAGGTTGAAGTAGACACTGCGTCATCAAGTCACCGACAGTCAGTCGACCTTTTCGCCTGATGAAGACAACAGAGGCTGTTGCCGAAACGTGACACTTGGAAGACTGATCCGGCAGAACACCCAAGAAGAATTTTTGTTGTCTGTACTCAATTCTCACATGGATGAAAAATCTGGACACTCGAAAACATAAACACCAGAAAGGATTTTTTTCGAGGAATTTAAATAAAGTGGAAAGGAACATGGCTGATCTGAAAAGTAGTAGCATTTACATAGGCTACATGTTCCATATTTTTTTTCGGATAAATTTTAAATTAAATTTTAACGCCTGCGTATAAGACACGAAAATGGAAACTATGTTAGCGCGAATTTAATGGCCACATAATACATTGTAACTGTGTGCCTTTTTTCTCCAGTCGCTTCTTAAAGTATCAACTTATTACTTAAAAATACTACTGCAACTGTTACTCACAGAATGTTTATTTCCGTACGCGAAAGAATTGTGTATTTTATTTACCTTGATTTTACCAGTTTAGGTAAATGTACGACTTTTCTTGCACCGAGCATTCTTCTAAACTCACCTACCAAATATAGAGGAATGCCAATAGTAAAGCAAGAAATTGAATTGGCAAATTTTTGTATGTACTGTACAAATGGTGGTAGCATAACATCATTTTATGAGTAAAATGGTACATTTCCCATTTTTGTCTGCTAGCGTCAAGTTGATATTTAGTTCTTAATTGCTAGGCTAAAACGTAAACGATTTTCTTGTGTGTCTTAAGTTAGCACTTCAAAAACCACTGCCGCCATAATACAAAAGAGCTGCTACATCTGATGCCACTCTCTCTGGAAAAAGTTGAATTACTAGGAAA
This sequence comes from Vandiemenella viatica, assembly GCA_031002005.1. Taxonomy (NCBI): domain Eukaryota; kingdom Metazoa; phylum Arthropoda; class Insecta; order Orthoptera; family Morabidae; genus Vandiemenella; species Vandiemenella viatica. The sequence continues at coordinate 371,452,278 of JARYHS010008074.1, read as the reverse complement.
GCAGCATGTTCTTCTTAGTTGTGCACACTCCAGCAACATGATTCTCTGGATTGGCTGTAGCGGTTTCCACGAGCAGCAGGAAGCATTGGAAAAAACAACGTTTCATTTTTATACCACTGCGTTTTTTGGAAAGAGACTAAGGGGCTTGGAGAGGCTATACAAGCCTCTTCTTCAGGGAGTGTACCCTGTTTGCACGGACGGGGCTCTGGCGTCCGAGGTTTAACCTGCTGCTTGCCAACAGTCTCCTGAGAAGAAGGCGGAGGAGCGGGCATTGGTCAACGGCACCCTGTTACACTTAGGGATGGAAACGGACCCTAAAGACAGATGAACTGGAAATTACCAACGGTAAGGGTATGCAGAAGGCAACGGGAAACAATCGCATTAAAGAACCAAAGAGTATTCCAAGGACATGTAATGTACAAAGCGTATATTAGTGACGAGGCGTGGGTAGATATTGGTGAAAGAATTCAACGTGGTATATGAAAGGGAAAAAGTGACCACGACCAAACGCCGGTACTCGATTTCAGTCATAAGGGTGTAAGAATAAAGTACTGAGGGAAGTGATGAATAATTTACCACAAACTCAGAAAGAATATAAAATTAAAATTCGTAGAAGACAAAAGTAGTTGCATATGTAATGATGGTTTCTACTGGTTTCCCAATCGGAATGGGGTGCGGATTACTCAGGAAGGAGTCATCAGAATGGTCAGAAACATACTCCTCTCCTTCTAGATGCTTTGCTTTTTTTTTTTTTTTTTTTTTTTTTTTTTTTTTTTTGTATATGCGAATAGGTCAAGTAGAAATTGAGCTTCCTATTAGTGTGTTGTATTACACTCTGTTTGTAAAACTGGTGTGAACTTCAAAGAATATAAATGAATTAAAAGTAAATACGTATGACATTATTTTTCAGAGCAAAAATAAACTGACGGCCAAATTTTGAAATTCAGATCGTGCTAACTGAAACACAGTGACCACACGGTAATAAAAATTGAGACTACTTATTTGAGCGAGATTTCGAATGTTTAAAACGGACATTTCACGAAGTTATTTAACTCTTCTCTAATATTGAACACAGAGAAAGTTACTATTAAAGTTTTTAATAAAGCAAGTAAACAATTAAATAAATACGCTTTGTGTATCTACCAAAAGGTCAGACACAACTATCACTAAGCATTGAAATACAGGATCCTTACGTCCTTGTGTTGTGTAAGCGAGCGGAGAGCTGTAGTTGTTGGAGCACATTTCCGTGAATTCCAGTTGAATTACTTCACACCAGTGTGTACGTCCCATTGCCTGTCGTCCTTGGATTGAATCAGCGAGAACATCTGTTTGTTGGCCTCCAACAACGACGGTGTTAACCAAGACTTGACAAAGACTGGACGTACAAATACTCGTCATACGACTCCAGAAAATAACTAAATGTATCTTTTAGATTTCTTTTGTAACGATTCAGATGAAACAAAAGTTCCTGCCCTACTTTATGGAGAATTTGTTGGAAACTTCTTCTCTACTATTAACGTTTGATAGTGATCTAAGTCTTAAGCACAATACATCACGTCAAATAATAGGGATCAAATAATTTGGCAACGAGCATATCTTGGATAAGGTTAAGGTCTGGTTATGGTCCTTTGAAAATCTCTGCCGAGACCGAGCTCACAATGTCAGTTAACAGAAACTGTATGTACATTGTACAGTTGATGTTCCTGTCCTGCAGCCGTGTCTGAGACGTAAGCTCAAAATGTAATCCGTGCTTTTGTTTATAGACTCGGAAAAAATACTGCAGAAAATGAAACATTAAAAAAAAACTTTGACTACAGACAGTGGTTGGTTGATATAGATGAGACTTACAACAAACTAAAGCCAAAGTGATTTTTATATCGAATCAACTTTTTGTTTGTTTGCTTATGATCTTACGCCTCGTTGACCTAGAGGTCATTAAAGACGGGAAAGGACTGAGGGCCTTTTGAAGGAACCATCCGGGTATTCGCCTGGAGTGATTTGGGGAAACTATGGAAAACCAAAATCTGGATGGCCAGAATAGGATTCCAATCCGTATCTTCCTGAATGCTAGGCCAGAGTGTTACCACTTACCCGCGACGCTCTGTAGAATCAAATTTAAGGTCTCATTACTATGCGTGACCTGTATCAGAGTGCTCCATAACATCAACGCTACCTCTTCAACATACGTCAGCGTCAGTGAATCAGCTGACGGTTTCCACATTTGGTAAACAAGGTGTGCTATTGCTGTGAAAATGTTGTCAGTTGTTGTGGAGATGACAATGTCGGTGGCAGAAAGGCAAGGAAAATGAATTGAAATCAATGGCACAAGAGTTAATAACTTGAGAGGGACAAAGACATACATACGGAGGATCGCTGTAGTTAGCGGAAGAGAATCGCCCAAGACAGTTCTACCAGGTGCTTTTTGTTTTGTAATGGCTTCACGCCTCGTCGAGGTCCTTAGAGGCGGAAAAAGACTGAGGGAAAGGAGCTGGAATAAATGTGACCATGGCCTATTGAAAGTGTTATGCTAGCAATCACCTGGAGTAATTTCAGGAAATCAGAGAAAACCTAATCGGATGACCGGAAAAGAATTAAAAAACGCGGTGTCCCGAATACCAGATTCGTGCGCAAACCACTGACCCATCAGGCTCGGCTACCTGATGGAAAATGTTTCAAGTCCACCTGATTCATGACTTTAAGAAGTCACTTCATTCCTTGACTGAACCGGCTGTTACCACAGTTCCTTCTGAAACTGAGTATGGTGTACGACAAGTAACTGTGCAGCTTAACATTCGGGAGATACCGAGTTCGATTCAAGGTATTGCGCTTTAGCATGGTTTCTGGAAATCAGCCAGAGAGAGTGGTGAGATGGTTCCTTGATAAATTGGCGTCTGTTGTTTTACATCCATTCTTTGTGAATAGTTCTACCCAAATTCTAATGCCCTTGTGGCCTAGGTGTCGTAAGGTCAAAAAAAGAAACAAACAAAATGTAGTTAGCATAAGTTCGTTATATATGGGATTATCGTACAATTATATTAAAGCACAGTTTCTTCGAAATGATTTATATTCGACGAAAGAGAAAGTGTCAGGAACCACCGAGCGCTTTATTTAGTATTCAGAACGTTTAATTGAAGTGCCGACGTACCCTGGTTCAAGTTGGCAAAGAATGTTAAACATTTCCCAGGTATTTTCGGACAAACGCAAGCCGTAAGAAGACCATGTTCAATAGCAGCTTTTAGCGAGTGGAGGAGAATGACAAACAATAAAACCGTGCACGGACACTGAAAATTCTGGGTGAATTTTTTTCACAAAGGCATCTAGAGAATAATGCAAATAACACGATGACCGTTGCAAGAAGAAACGTTAAGTTCCGAATCCACTATTCTGAGAAATTATGTCCCATGTTGCTTGGAGTCGCGAGAAAGTGCTCTAATTTGCTACGCCATTGAGAAATGTAGGTTGAGTGTGTAGGAGTGTATCAAATTTGAAGCACCTATCAAACAAGAGTTTCGCAATAGGGACTCCTCAATTCTTTTTTTTCTGATTCCGAGTGTCGCGGTAACCCTCTGATGAGAGAGGTCGCTGACTCGTCACCGAGAACACGGGCGTACCCCACTAATCTAGCGTGTGAGTTTAAACGCGTGAAAAGAGCCACTCAAGCGGGCTGCCCGATGTCGGCATATTGTTTTGTTCTTATACCTTCTCAACAGATGAAAGGTGTTATCACAAAAGTAAATTGTGTGATGTTAATTGTCATCAAAGATGCCTTCGATGATGTTTTACCGCAGAAAATGTATTTGAGGAATGGGGAGAGTACATTTGAGCATTCAGTTACAACCAAACTATCAACGAAAACTGCTTGCAGCTGTTACCAGTAAAGAAGGCGTCAAGGTCTCAGGCAATGGAAAAATTAATAGGATTGTTTCTTGATTGATGCAAATCTGGAGAGGAGGTCACGTAAATTGCCATGTTAAAATGGTGCGGAACAGCGATACAACTTTAGATCTATGGATGACATAGAGGGATGCGAGTTATAACCCGTATTAACTGCATTTTATTGTATGTGATTTGCCGTGCTGGAATAATATTTGGTACGGTACTATAACATCAGTGCTTATTACACGAGCTGTCGAAAGGTGGAAGCGTGTACACCCGCCACACCTCCCCCACCACGGCCCGCATCACCCCCCACCATCTCGGCATGGAGAGGCGCTCGACGCACGTAACTATCACCGATGATCAGCCATGACTATAAAAGAGCAAGGGCACCAGGAACGCCTGCCCGACCGGTCGCAAGTCTACATCCGCCGCAGAATGACACCACGGAAAATTGCAGAAGCAGGGTGGAGGGGCGGCAGAAGCTGCCGAAAGTGCCCAGTGAAGTCACGGGTAAAACCGTGGCGTAACAAACATCAGTTGTTCGTTCGGAACCGTATCGGCAGAAGATAGTGCTGGGGAACAGCTTCGAAACGCTGTATCAAACTGACGCGCTCCTCCGGTTAGAGGTCCGAGAACTAGCTGAAAATATTCCAAAGCTAATAATAAGTGTTACTGATGAACATTAGAAGTATAATGAAGAAAGTAATACAATTGGCAAAGAAGTACTAGACAATCATTTTTTTCCCGACGGTTACTGAGTGTTTTGCAGAGATGGAGTAACAATTGGTGGTGGGATTTTCACACTTGTATACAAAGACTACTACAGTTCACTGGTGCTTAAAGATCATGACCACGAGTTACTTGGAGCACATTTATGGGGTAATAAAAAATAAGGGTTTTTGCTGCTTCCCGTAGTGCAAGAATGATGAAGATGAATCTCTTGGGAAAAAACTAAATTCATACTCAAAGTTGAGAAGTGAGACTAGAATCGTCAATATTGGTGGGGATTTGAATTTACCAGGATTAATAACATAAGGGAACAGATATTTGCGAATACTTTAGTAAGAGAAGGAGACTTTACACAAGTGGTAGAGCTGAAGGCAAAGGAACTAACATATTGGATATCTACCTAATAAAGCCCAATGATAACCTTCTGGAATGTCAGGTAATTGAACTCATAGGTGATCATGAAGCAATTCTGATGGATATTACAGGATTCAATAAACTAGTAGCCGAAATTGAAGAGGGAAATAGGTATAACCGTAGAAAGGTACATAATTGGAGAGATATTGCAGGGGAAGATCCAACAAATGAAAGGAAGGCACAAGTACAGTGGAGCCGAAGTGAGAAGAGTTCAAGGAGACAGTAGAAAAGTGTGAGAAAATAATTATTCCAAAACAGAAAATAAAGAACAGTATAGAACATTCATACTACAATAGGTAGGTGAGGGGACTAAAAAAGTTACTGAGAACTCTACAGAGTTAAGAGACAGCAAGGCAGCGTGGAATACTTAAAACAACTATACAAGAAATTAATAACAGCTAAGAGGGAAGCTAAAAACGGGTTTATGAAGAATAATATTGGATTCGTCTGTAATTTATATTTCTATGTTAGAAAACTGAGGGAAACAGAAAGTATTCAGACAATTGTAGATAAGAATAAAGAAGAAGTTACTGAGGATTTGAAAATAGATAGAGAAAAAACAACAACAACAGAACAGGAACTCTGTAGGTAATATTACTACAGATGTATTAAAGATAGTGGGATACGACACTATTATATTATTTCCAATGAGTTTGTAGACTTGCTGTTTAACACAGAACTGGAAAACAGTGATAGTAGTACCAGTTCATAAAGGAGGGGTTGAAAATTACAGGACAATTAATTTGACATCGGTGTTAGCGAAAATGATGGAGAAAATTATATGCAGTTGCAGAAATGTCTGCGAGGAAAGAAACATAATACATGTTGACTTATAATTTCGAAAAATTACTGAACGGCAATAGACAGACGCGTTGCATCTCTGTACTGCCTTTGGATACAGCGGTGAGGTAGCTCAGTGGTTAAAGCGCTTGCTTACTGGAGTTTGGATCGTGGTCTCCGGTTCAAATCTCCGTGGAGGCAAAGATTTTTTTTAAATTGTTTTTGATCGTAAAAGTCACGCCTGGACCGTCGGTTAATCGAATTGACTGTTAAACTGTTGATATCACAAATTTAGAGGTGCAATGCGAGGCAAATCTTAGGTAGTGTTGCAATGCTGTAGGTGTACATTTTTTTACGTTATTGTGATCCCTCAGGGGTGATTCGCAGTCAGTGTGTGTGTGATTTGCATTAATAATACTATAAATGTGGAAGTATCTGTCTTTTTGTTACGTTTTGACGACTAAATGTCTGTACCGACATTGAAGGAATTTCACACGAAAATCCGTAGGGAAAGGCACAGGACATTTTTTTTTCGGTATGATTAACAGTTGTAGTCACGAAGTTTTAAGAACTTATCGAATGGTGACAGAGAGACGGATGTGTGTGTTAGTCTGTAATGTTACGTCGGTTGCTCAAGGTGTGCTTCTCGCGCATTATGTTAGTGTATAATTTCTTTATAAATTTCGTTTAGAGAGAAAACGCATTATTCAGTATAGATGTAGATTTTCTCTGTCCTATTACTTTGTTTCTGCTTAAATGTTTCTGGCATCAGTTTATTATGCCATCTTTTTTGACATGCCTTGCGATCGTAAACTAGCCTAACTTGTAGCTATAGCAGAGCACGAGCAGCTAAAGTTATTAGAACCCAAGAATCAGATGGTCATGCTGAAGAAAGAAGAAAAGACCAATCTGAAATAAACCTGCCCATAGTTAACACCCCCCTCCCCCACATCCCCTAACCTTCGTTTGTTTTTCTGTTTTTAAATATATTGGAAATTGATTCTCTTCCAGACAGCTTCGACGGTCGAATGATATAGTGATGGCTCTCCTGTCATATTATGCCGACTCGGTGTTGTTTGGGACCAATCCTTCGTTACCAATAACTTTATATATTCAATTCTGGCAAATAAGTTCTTAATCCACGCGTAAGAAGTCGTGGGTATTAGCTATTTTACTATATAGGCTGACTGACAGAGCCGCAGCAGCGGAGAACGGGAGTGGCGCGACGGAGGGCGGAGGCGAGTTGCTTCACGTGCTGGTCACAGATCATACTTACCACTTACTAGTTGGTGTTAGGTATTCTCCTTAGGTATGACACCCAGTCGTGCAAGCTCTTCGAGAAGTCTCGCTCTGCAACGCGGATTGTGAATCGGTAAAAGTTATCGCTCAAAGTCGATTACACATTAGTTTAGATATCTGTTCATGGGTGCTCCGCACCCACTAGTTATTTCTCGTGGGTGCTGGAGCACCCGAGCACCCACAGAGTCGGCGCCCCTGAATGTGTCTGAGGACTACCCAGCACAAGGTCAACATGAAATGAAGATAAGTGTCAAGAAGAGTCAGATTAGTAGGTACACAGATAATATGATTCGTTGACAGACAGCCAAATAATCCAAAAATTGGCCTTTGAATCGTTTAGAAGTATGTTATTAACCTCCATGTTATAGTCACTGGCACAAGCTATCGCTAAGTGCAGTTTCGTTTAAAAACCGCTCAATAGTTTTTGCGTGTCGCGTGGACAGACTTTGGCCTGTGGATCATCGAGAACCATGTTACTAATCTGGGTGATAAGTATTCTATGTTACAAGCAAGACATAAGGTATCACCATCTCTAGTTTCGTTAAAATCCGTCCTCTAGTTTTTGCAGTATCCACTGGCAGACAGACAAAAATCTCTTACATGAGAAAGGTATATTGTAATTATTCTTCTTGAAATAAATTCCATGCACAGACAAAGTAATTTTCTTATATAGTATGAAGTATAGTTGGATAGATTGATGATTAATTTATCAGCTACCTAAAGTCACGTCTACATAATGTACTCTTTTTTTATCCGCGGGGCCACTGGTTGTACATTAATCGAAACCCCATCAAAATTTTACTCACGGGGCCATTGATTCACTCTCTGTATCTTTCTAACAATGGCCCAGCTGATTTTTTTTAACGTCTTATGGCTCGAATACTGTTTCATTATATGTCTAGATTACAGTATAAAATTATGCACTGATAAGTCATGACATCTGGTGAGGAGTTGAGGACAAACGTAGCATGCCCTCCGTAGCTTGAGTGTCAGTCTTATTCACTTCATAGAGACACTGTCACATGATCTTCTCAACGGACACCTCTTTAAGCTGCCGTAAAGAATACGTAGATTCCCAATCATTTTCAAGTTGCTGAATACACACTGCACAATACTTTGAAACCACGAATATGGCCTCTCTTTGGATTGATTCCCTTAGTTCCATATTGATTACTAGATGATTTGCCACCGATTATCATGACTACAAGGCTTTGTGAATTTACACAGTCACAACTATTTCATTTTGGGCTTTCCAAGGCCAGTCTGGAGAAAAGAAATAATACTGAAACAACTAATTATTATTCCATGCCAGACAATTGGCTCCCTGTTGAATGACAAGTTGTGTAATCGAACGGTTGAAGTTTACTCAAACAGAAGCAAATCATGCAGATTAAACTATACAATACCAGTAAGGATCAGTCCTCGCTCCACTACTTTTCAACATTTTCAGAACAGTTTTGTTATCCACTGTTGGTAGGAAGTTTATATACTCTGATGAAATAAATACTTCAACATTTTGCGCCTGAAACTGAATAGAAATGAAACATAGGTCAGCTACTTCTACATGACAAGTCTACTACAGACCGGAAATAAAATTCAGAATATAATTACTGAAATAAAATCCTCATCCCAAATACTTGCGTATAGTTTTGGAATAGTCAGTAACACACAATTAACATGTCCATAGAACAGCTAAAAACGTTATAACCCGAAATAACATCGTCCAGAAACATTCAGGAATAGGTTGGGGAGAACATGCAACATCTCTCAGAGCATTATCTCTTGCACGAGAATACCCACCCGGTCGCTGCATATTGCAGCCTGGTATGGCTTAATGGCAGACACACTAAACAAATTGACACCCAGTTAAAAGACACAATGATGAGAATATCAGGAACTATAAACTTTATACCAGTAGAGTTGTTATCTGCACTTTCTAAAATCTATCACCAACATTTTTAAAGACGATGTTAAAGAAGGAATGACGGAAGTATTTAAGAAACACACAACTTCCAAAATCAAGTTATCCAACAACGAAGTTTGTTGAGATGCTGGTCTAAAATAGTTAAATATAAACGAAGCAAGGCGCACTGACTGGATCAAATCAAACCATGATGAACTAGCTCTGATCAAAGAACCTGCAAGATAACCTAACCAGGAAAATCTGTACGTTATTTAACCGCGTGAGAATAGGTCATGATTGATATAACTATTGGGTACAAAAGTGGGAAATAATGGAGAACACTTCTTGTGGCTGTCCTAATCAACAGCGATCAGTCTACCGCTTCATGGAAGATACAGCGAAACTATCTACGAGCGGTCCCACAAAGCAATTCAGACACCTGAATGACTGCAAATTCTGAATGTCAATTTGTATTTTGTCTTATTTCAAATTAATTATGTGTATAGTGCGTTCCTATACATAATTAAGTGTATAATGATTTATTATTTAATTTTTATACTTATGAGTACGGAATAAATAAATACTCAGAAAATTTGACCAGTGCAGATAAAAAGTAACCATGTTGCTACAATCTTCTCTGTGTTTATTGAGTTGCATGTAACGAATTTAGTTTCCAAGCACTTAAAAAATGTAAATTACATTTATGTTCTCCATGACAGATATAATATTATTACTAATTTTAGTGCACTGATTAATATGTGAAAGTAAATATTATTAATCTTGGGTAACCTATTTTTCATTAATTAATAAAATCATTTAATGATAAGATTTCTTTAAAACATAACAGGAAACGAAATTTAATTTTATAACTTGACCGTTTATTCAATTATAACCGCTTAAATAACAGACTAAACTGATTCCCTTTAACTTTAATAACCAATACAATTAAATATCAACACTCTTGTCCTACATAAATCAGCTACATAAGTGAAATTTATAACTACAAAACAAAACAAGATTAAGATATCGGTTGGCATTACAAGGTATTTACAAATTTCCACGTTCTACAAACAAAAAAGGAGCACGTAATGAATTGAAACAAGCAACTATTTCCGAAACATGGGCTCAGGTTGCCAGATACAGGCTTATAATTTCCGGGTCATTTATGGGATTAAAAAGAATTTTAGTGGTACGTTTAAAGAGTGAACAAAAATGAAAATTAATAAAAAATGTATTTTTGGTAAAAACTGTGCTATCTAACATATGTATATAGCATCTCTTTTAGGTTTATTATTTAAACTCTAGTTGAAAATCAACATCAGGTATTTTGACTCAAAAGGAAAAATACTAAACTTAAAAATCGAGCACCTCTTTCAGGCTTTGGTAGAAAACCAGGATCGGGGATTATCAATCAAAACTTTAAAAATATTAAACTTAAACAAGAATTGAACACTTCTGTTAGGCTTATTAATTAAACTTAAGTAGAAAATCAACATCAGGTATTATTAACAAATAAATAAAAATTGAACATCTATCTTTGCCTAAATAAAAATCAACATCAATCAGAATGAATCTTAACCAACTCCTTTTTAAATATTTGTCGCTAGATTTTCGCATTTTCACAAGTTTTCTCCGTTACTGCTTTGCAAAACTGATAAAAGTTCTGATTAATTCAAAATTGATTGAGTCTGGAGTTCAGCCTTGATCAAATCCATGGGCATTTTGTTTCGTGCTGTAGTACATAAATTGTTCAACGGGCTAATACTTCTCTCATAAAAGGAGTTGTTAGTTGGAATTAACAAATCAAAAGCAACTATTTTCTTTAAATTTACAAAATCGTTAGAAATGTTGGTTTTAAATAAATTGGGCCAGATTTTATCGTTTGGCATGTCTTTCGGAAGGATCTCAAAAACACCTTGCAGACTTGTGAACTCTGTATAAAAAGAATAAATGTTAGCTGCATCTAGATTTTTCAAAATCTCAGGAAATTCAGAGAGTATTTTCCTGTCAATTTCAATTCCTATGATTTAAGGGACAAAAGCTCAAATTGCTTGTACATTCCATCCTTCCGCTGCGAACACGTGGTGCTAGGCTCGGCCTCTTGGCCACCGTGGTGACTTGAGTTTGAGAAAAAAAACTATTATACGGGAATTCTGGAACAGTAACGCATAATTACTGGACACGGGACTAGAAACAGACTTCAGAGACATTCCCGGATTTCCCGGCCATTTGGCAACCCTAGGTATAACTCATAAATCGTCAGTAAAACAGAGATTCTTATCGTGGGACTCGCTTTGGCAGGACCTTGTCTGGGAGTTTTAAAGTGAAGATGATGTTAATGCAGTCACTGTTTAAAATTACTTGATTTTACTGTATCTCAACAAGGTCTGGGCGTACCATCATTCCCACAATCGGCATCTGCCCTCAGCCACTTCAGTCTCAGTTCTTCTTCTTCTCCCTGTCCAGTGTTAGGCCTAGTGGCCTGTTACGGTCTCAATCCATCTTCTTGGTGGTCTTCCTACATCTCTGCTACCTCTGGGATAGTATTTGAGAATTTTCCGTGGGATCCGGTCCGTCTTCATCCTTAGTACATGGTCTGTTCAAGATGTTCTGTAGGTTTGTACAGTTAGGAGAATTGGTTTTACTTTAGTTCTTAAATAGTTCTTTAAAGATTTGATCAGATCTCTTTCTGTTTCGTAATGTGTAGCCAGCTGTTCTCCTCATGAATCGCATCTCAGCCGCCGTTAGTCTCCGTTCATCATCTTTGTGTCGTGTCCAGGCGTCGCTGCCGTGCAATAGTGTAGGTTTAGCCAGGATGTTATATATAGCCTGATTATTGTGTGCTGTTGAACAAGAGATTATCTGAAGGTGTTATTTATTATTCCTGTAACTTTTGTGAAATTTGTGATTTTTTGTTGCATATCGGTTTCTAGGGTGTAGCTGAGGTTGTAACCTAGGTATTTAAATTCTGCTAATTGTTCTGTGGGCGTGTTGTCTATTGAGATTTTGGTTCTTTTGTGTTTTTTTCCCGACAAAGGCCATAACGTAGGTTTTATGGAGGGAAATCTTCGTGTATTCTTTAGCTGACATATGGAGGTTTTATACCGATCTCTGCAGGTCATCTTCTGATTCAGCAAAACGCACTTGGTCATCTGCAAACAGTAACGTATCCAGGTTGGTATGTCTACTTTTATTCTACCATGGGAGTTTTTGTCGCCAATCACTAATGATTTTTGTTTATATATATGCTGAATAAAAGTGGCGATAAGCAACACCCTTGTCTCACTCCTCGATTAATGGGTTTCCATTCCGACAGCTGTTGTCCGGTTCTGACTGCGATTACATTGTGGCTGTAGATGTATTGAATTGCTTTTATGATCTGTGGTGGGGTGTTACTTTCCGCCAGAATTTGCCAAAGTTTTCTTTTGTCGAGTGTATCGAAAGCTTTTTGAAATTAATAAATGCCAGGTGTGTTTCCAGATTAAAATCTTTCCTTTCCTCAGTTAGCATCTTGAGTGTGAAATAGCCATCTGCACATGATCTACCCTTCCGAATCCTATTTTGTTCTTCTCCAAGAAGTGCTTCATAAAATTTTTTGCAATTTTGATTTAATAATGCTGGAGTATATTTTATAACCAGCATTGAGTAAGCTTATTTCTCTTTAGTTATTGTAATCCTTGACGTCGCCTTTTTTGTGAATTGGGATGACAACTGCCCTCCCCCAGCTTTGAAGTGGGTATTCTCCTCTCCAATGCAGTTGATAAAGTTCAACAGCCGTTCTTTAAATGTCCTGTTACTGAATTTAAAAATTTCCATATGAATGCCATCTTCTCCTGGAGGTCTGTTACTTTTACAGGCTTTCAGGACTGATTCTAACTCTTTGTGGTGAATGTCATCTGGGCTGTTAGTCTTTGGTAGTGACATTACCTCCGGTTCATTGTCTGCTTGATTTCAGAGCAGCTAAATCTCACGACGGGCTGTGTCAACTGGACGTGACTATCGCTGCCACCTGGAGTGGCACGTGTGTGCAAACACGGAGCTGAGCCCACAGACCACGATATACTGCATCTTCCCGCCGCGGCATCGAACATCCATCCTTCTCCTACCCCCACCGTGGCGTCTTCTCTCTCGCCAGTATTGGCAGCAAAACACATTAACAATCAGTATATTTACATTTAAACTAAATCCTTATTGGCTAAAAACCTGACATTTCATTCATAAAACCTCCTTCATTCTCACTGTCGCTGGCGCGCACACAACCCCAGGTATCAACAGCGGCTAGCCAATTGGCGTTTCCCCTCTTCCTGCGGACGCTGTCCCATCTGCAGCCGTTTTCGGATCGCCGTCGCTTTTCAGATAACATAGAGCGACACGTTTATATCAATGTTTGCATCGACGCTGCAGTAAATGTATTATTAAATTAATAGTAGTGGTGCCATAACACTACAATATGTAATAAAAATTATTCTGAAAGTTGGATAATGTTGCTTTTACCACTTTGTGGCTTATTTAGACTCAAAGAATTAGAAGAAACTCTTTAGTCAGATATTAACAAGAGCAAGTGACACAAGAGGAGGGATCAGAAATGTATCTCTCCGATTTTCACCGTCGCTACGTATAATTCTATTATGTATAATATATAAATCCAGCTTTTCGATTATGTCTGTGGCGATACATCTAACGTGGCAGCGGCGGCAAAGATTTTTATAGTTAACAAGCTTAAACTATAAAATCATTGCTTGATGTTATTACAATCAATTCTCAATATACTTGTAAAATTGATACACCGATTTGGTTTAGTTTTGAGTTATTCCCAAATATCTTTGGAAACAGAACGATCTAATTATGTTTTAAACAAAAAACAAAAAGAAAAATTAAATCTGAAGGTGGTCGTGACCGGATAGCTGAATCCATAATTTAATGCAAACACAATGATTAGAATTTGAGCTCAAATGTTAACAAAATTACAGTGGTATGTACACAGACAAATGTCACTAAAACAGTAGTTAAAATTGCTTGTTGTGCTTATAATACCAGAAAATCTTCAAATATAGAAATTGAAGTTTTGAACCTTTTTTAAAACTTTATCTCTGTGTTACAATCAAACATTCATCGATAGTCTTAATTTAGTAGGTATATGACAGTTCAGAAAGCGAAGGCGTGAAAAATTGCTGTTGTTAGATTTAAACAGATTATGAAGAGGCGGTGATCCTTTACGTGGTGACACCTTCCTGACTGTTCTTTTATTCCACATTATTTTCAGGCAAACATTGCGCTATCATGATATTTCTCTGCAAAAAATTCTCAGAACGAGAAAATATACACACTTCAATTTAATTGAATCCTTTAAAACCTCCTAATCAAGATAATGCTCAAAATCTAGTAATTTTAAATGAATTAGAAGAAAATTGTAGAAACGAATTTGAGACATTCCTTGAAAGCTTATAAAACTGAGCAACTCATCGGTGAAATGATGTTCACTCAATCGGTAATAGCTTCGAGCAGAATAAAGTCCGGAACACAATCACGATATCATAAACTTTGAGAAAAAGGCAACGTGTAACCGTAGGGCGAAGGCATGATATCCAAGATGTGTGAAACAGATATAGTACAATATTAATAAAAAAAAGTTGATGGCAAGAGGTTATGGTTAGTATTATAGAATTTTATCAAATACTGAAGCTAGTGTCAGTGCAGTTTTCAAGCAGACAACTTGTCCATGTCGCTGCTATCTTGCGACCTTGTAGAACCGCGCATGCGCGACCAAGGGGCGTGGGCGGTTCACCAGCTTCCTGTCGAACTCCTGCTGTTCTCTAAAGCTTGGGAAACTGCTTGTCAAGAAGACAAGCGTACAAGTGTTAATATAACTCCACTAGTTTCAGTCATGCTATATGTACCTCTCAATGTTTTTTATGTCTTACAATGTTGATGCCTATCACTTTAACCATGTAATACATGTTTTTCATTAGTTCAAAAATAAACGTATATAGTGGATACTATTTAGAGATAATATAGCTAGAAAAAAATTAGTAAGTAAATCTACGATTAAAATTAATGTGATTAATCAGCGAATAACTGTCATTTGTTACAATCACGCGTCAATAATACAAAAACGTTTAGCTTAAACCGTATGTATAACGTAGTACACTTGAAACATGTTTTTCAAATTAAATGATACAGAAATATGGACACTACATGTAAGTTTTTGTCAAAATACACACATGGCTGATCATCTGTGCGCGTCAAAGTTAATTTTGTATCATCAATTTTCAGCCATTTGTTAACAATCTCTGGTAATAAACAATGAATATATACAAGCAGTTAAATGATGCATCAGTTCCATATTATAAACACGAAAAATCGAGAATGTAGCATTTCAGCTAAATTAAACGCTAAAATATTAAGAAAGACTGTAAGTGATAAAATCGGGTGTATAGAATCGAAGTACGATTTATTTCTAAACCAAAAGAGAGGAAAGAGTGAGATAGATTGTTTATAATGGAAACGGAGAGGTGGCGATTGTATAGTGTGATGATGGAGTATCTAGTATGCAGTCAGTCAGTCAGTGTCTGTTTGAGTCGAAACTCATGTAACAATTGAAGTTCCAGAGCTCTCAGCTCCCTGACTTCTTTCTGATTAGTGGTTGTTAGCATGTCGTTTTAGTCAAGTCTGTGATGTCGTCCCTTTTTTTTTTAAGTTAGTGTTTTTGTCGTGTTTATAATATTTTTTTTTTTTTTTTCCTTTAGAATCTGTAGTTGCGGGTTAGTGTCTGTATTGGTCGTTTGTAGTTAGCGTCATACAAGGTCTAGTCCTAGGTTCTGGATTATGTTGTAGGGCGATGCACGTGATTTGTGATAGAAATTGGTCGATTTGTCTTTAATGTAGTCTGTGATAGTCTGTATTCCCAAGTCATGGTGAATTTGTGTGTTTGTCATGTACCGAGGGGCGTCGAAGATGATTCGTAAGTACTTGTTCTGGACTGTTTGGAGTTTCTTTAGATTTGTGTCAGACGCCATGCTGAACAGTTCAGAGCCATACAACATCGCAGGCCTGACGACCGCTTTGTAGATCTGAAGTTTTGTTTTGGTGGTTAGTCCATTCCCCTTGAGGAGAGGGTATAGCTTGAAGAGTCGTGCCTTACTTGTGTTGCAGGCGTTTTAATGTGGTCACCCCACGTTAGTTTTCTGTCAAACTGTATGCCTAGGTATTTGACTGTGTCCTGCCAGGGGAGGTTCTGTGCCGTCGAGAGTTACCTGTTCGGTGGGTGCCTCTCTTTTAGTAGAAAACATGATGGCTTGAGATTTGTCAGTGTTTAGTTTAATTTTCCACCTGTTGCACCATTGCTTTAGAAGTTGGAGGTGTTGCGATAGTTTTCTTATTATGTATTTTTGACTCCTACAGGATCTGTGTATGGCAGTGTCGTCTGCGAACAGGGCGATTTCTCCTCCTGGCTGGTGTGGGATATCATTGGTGTAGATGCTGTAGAGAATTGGTGCTATGACCGAACCTTGGGGTACGCCTGCTTCAATTGATTTGAACTGGCTTTGTTCTCCTTCCACCACCACGTAAAAATTTCTGTTTCGGAGGTAACTGTTTATAATTCGTAGTAGATGGCCAGGGCAGCCAAATGAGTGAAGCTTGTAGATAAGTCCACTATGCCAAACGCGATCAAAAGCTTTTTCAATATCAAGAAATACAGCGCCTGTATGGTGCCTGATGGAGCGCTCCCGACAGATCTTTTCAACCAGTCGGACTGCTTGGTGGGTGGTACTGTGCTGAGCACGGAAGCCGAATTGTTCAGGTATGATGATGTTGGTGTCTTTGAGGAATTTCTGTATAGATTCGTTGATGAGAATTTCTAGGATTTTGCCTAGGATGTTTAGGAGTGAGATGGGCCTATGATTTTGTGGAAAGAGCTGATTTTTGTTGGGTTTGGGGAATGTGATAATTTTGGCAGTTTTCCAAGCTGAAGGGAAATAGGATAGTTTGAGGCAGGAAGTTGTAGATAGTGGGTGAGATGGTCTATAGCAGGTTGTGGTAGATTTTTTAGATATATGGCTCTGATGCCGTCTGGACCGGGGGATTTTTTGTTACCAAGCGCCCTTATGATTGAAGTCACTGTGGTCGCGTCCACAGGACGGAAAGAGTTGCGTGACCTTTGCCTCAAGATTCGAGGTAATTCTCTAATCACTCTTTCCTCGTGGATATCGCTATCCTCGTCATCAATGACATGTTCTTGGAACTGGAGTTCCAAAGTGTCAGCCATGGCTTCCGCTCTTTCCCGCGCTGTATATACTATGCCGTTTGGCCCGTGTAGTGGCTTGGACGTCTGGGGTTGTTCCTTGCGCGATTTAACAAGTCGCCAGAAAAGTTGAGGCTTGTTTTCTGCTTGCCGGAGAGTATTGTCCCAGCATTCGGTTCGATGTTGTTGAAGGTGCCACCTGACTTCGTGTGCTAAC
Source organism: Vandiemenella viatica (assembly GCA_031002005.1). Taxonomy (NCBI): domain Eukaryota; kingdom Metazoa; phylum Arthropoda; class Insecta; order Orthoptera; family Morabidae; genus Vandiemenella; species Vandiemenella viatica. The sequence goes on along the minus strand of JARYHS010008074.1, from coordinate 371,434,815 downwards.
CTGTTTGTGGTTCGGCGATCATTTGGATCGCGATATTTTTGCCATTGTTTGCGGTGGAAATTTTTTAGTTTAATCAGATCTGAGATGTGTGGTGGAAGGTCTTTTTTCCCTGGGTCATGTGTAATTTTGGTTGTAGCCATTTTCGCGCATTCGTTTATAGTTGTTACGAGATGGCCAATTTGCCTCTCGATTTCTTGTTTGTTTACTGGGAATGGTTGCCCCGTGATATGTATGTTTATTAAGTCTTTGTATTTTTGCCAGTTTGTGGTTAGAGAGAATTTTTTACTCTCTGGTCGGCATACAGTTGTATCAATACATAATACCACTGGGTTGTGGTCAGAATCGAGGTCGTTGTGTACAGTGGATGCAGCAGACCAGGTGATATTTTTGAACACAAAGATGTCTAGAATATCAGGCCTGAGTCTGGAGTCCCTGGGAAAGTGCGAGGGTTCGTCAGGCGCCACTACAGTCACCTGGGGGTTGTTTTCGACATAGTGGTAGAGGGTGCGACCGCTGCTGTTGTTAGCGTTGCAGCCCCATGCTAGAGATTTGGCATTAAAGTCACCCCCGAGGATTATTCTGTCGGCTGTGGTCAGTGCTACCAGGTCGGCCTCCGGCATTTTTCGACCTGGTGGGTGGTACACTGCTACAAATCTAATTGCCTGCCCATTTATTCCGACCTCAACAACTGTAGCTTCTACACGCTCGAGCGCAGGAGAATCAATTGATCTGTGTGCTAGGCGATTTTTTATGAGGATAGCTGTTCCTCCCCCCATTTGACCTTGTCTGTCCGTTCGGTACATAGCGTAGTTTCTCACCTGAACCTCTGCCCCGTTTGTAGGTGAGTTTCACTGATTAGAGCAATATCGATATTGTGTTCGTCAAGAAATGCCTCTAAGGTGTGTTTCTGTCCGAGAATGCCGTCGGCATTCCATGTCATAATGGCTAGTTGTTTCAACTTATTTTGCGCCATCTATGAAGCTGGTAAAGGCACTAACGAGTACTAAGATTTTAGCTTCTGCATTAGGGGCTTTTTTGAAGTCCTGTATTGTGGTGGTGAAAGGTTTGTAGTAGTCCTTTGCAAAAGTTGAGGATTTCTTTTCAGGTCTGATAATGGTGAATTGTTTGGAGAGTCTTGTGATGAGGAGTTTGTTTCTCCTTCTGCAGGTGGGGTAGCGGTACTGCTGCTTGCCGCTATTGTTGCCATTAGCGGTATTGTCTTCTTGTGGCTCTGCTGGTATTTGCAGTCGAAGATGGCTGCTCAGAGCTGGCTTTGTTGGTTTGGGAGGGGCTGGGGAATTGATTTGCTTCTAATCTGGAAAGTGTTTGTTGGATTTTCTTGAGTATCAGAGTCAGATGTACTTTTCAGTCTTCTTTCTGCTTTCTTTTCCTTTCCTCCCTGGCTTTTTTAAGCTCTAGTCCCTTCTTGAGGATCTCTTGGTATGTGGGGCACTTTTTGTACGAGGCAGGGTGCGACCCGTTACAGTTTGCGCACTTCGGTGGCTCCTCCGGCTTTTTTGGGCAAGTTTTTAGTGAGATGCCCTCCCCCGCACTTTACGCAGCGTGGCGAAATGTGGCAATTTTTCGATCCGTGACCGAAATTTTGGCAAGAATGACATTGAATCGGTCCGCTCGGTGCCCTATAAGCCTCAACTCGCACCTTCAGACGGAAGGATGTACTGAGTATTGTAAATTTCCATCGCTTCAGGTGAGCGGTAGAGTTGTATAAGGAATAGCGGCAGAGGTTTTCTAGTGCCGTCTGGGGTGGCAGACGTCATCTGATGCACATCATGGACTGGGAGCTTTTTTGCAATGAGATCGTCGTGTAATTCTTCACGGGAAATGTCTGTCGGCAGGTCCCTAATTACTACTTTCATGATTTTTAGGGGGTCTGCTTCATAGGTATGATATTGAAAATTTCGTATGTTGAGAGCTTGGAGAATGAATTTAAAGTCTTTCAAATTTGAGGCCTGATACTTAATGGAATTTCCACGGTATGCTGTGTGGAGATCACCTGTAAGTCCCCTCTCTATTTCCTTGACGAACGCCAAGTATCCTGTGGTTTGATAACAGAAGATAGGGGGAACCCTAACTCGTCGTGTTTGGGGTGGGGGTGGTACAGATTCTGGAGCAGTGTCAAGAGGCGCATAGCGATTTGTAGTTGGTATATTTGCTAAGTTTGTGGTTGTTGTATTATTCACGTCTTGTGAATCAGAGTCAGAATCATTGTCACTTGATGGTAATGCAAGACATGACCCTTCCGGCAGCATGACGTGTTGTGTATGTTCCGTGGTTTTCTGAGTCTGTGTTGTCTGTGAGGACTTTCTCTTATGGCTGCGGGACCCCATATTGGGGCCGCTGCGGATTATACTACTGCAGGGCGGTCCGAATTTCGTCAGTCTGTCAGTTTGGGCGTGTTACACTGGCCTTTCGTTGGCACCGGTAGGTATCAGGGCCAGATGCAACCCTACACAGCACGCCTGGGGGTTCCGCTCAAAGAGCGGGCCGTGAGGCGGTAAATCCCTAGCACCTCGGTGGAATTTTTTAGTCTGTCTAGAGTCGGTCAACCTAGCCGTCCGACGACAATATTTGCTTTGTAGCGCCTTGCAGCGCTTGTAGCGACGTCCCTCGTAGCGTAGCAAGCGGTAAATCCAGCACACAGTAAGCCAGTGCACCAAAGCGACGACAAAGCACAGTCAGCCAAAGCAAAAAACGATGCTTCGTTCATAAGAGCCAACCTACGAATCTAGTAGTGTAGTATGCAGCAGCAGCCACAGCCAATTACTGCTCCGTTGAGCAGAGTAGGGTGGAGTGTGTTGTCGGTAGACATTTACTCCAGCTTCATTTTGATGGGGCATTTCTTCTCTGTTGGTTTGTCGTCACGTTGGCTGTCGATGTTTTCTTGTACTGAGTGGGTGCCGCCGCGACCTTCTTCTTCAGAAATGATTGGCCGCAATTTGTGTCGTTCCATTAATGCTGCCTCAGGGGGGCAGTGGTGTCTTCTTTTAATGTGAGGTGATTTACGAGCTTTGTGAGAAGAGTGATGAGTGAATCCAACCTTTCTTCTCTTTGATCTGATGATTGACGGGTGGTGTGGTCGGATGATTCTCTGCCGGTGATCTTTTGCCTGGGTTGTCTCTTTGGTGGACGCCGTCTGATGTGACCCACGTGATGCTTAGTCTTCTCCGTTGGCATGGCCTCTTGTCATCTTGTTAGCGGAGAGCAGTGTGATTTCCGGCGCTCCTCTGGCCGTGTGTTAGCAGTAGGTTTTTTTTTTTTTTTTTTTTTTTTTTTTTTGTGTCTCTGCCTCAACGGCGTGTTTGTGAAGTCCCGCTACCAAGGTAGCTCTACTTTACGTGTCTCTCTGTATAGGATGGGTTTGTTTTGCGGACTCTTTTTATTGCTCTTTGAGGGGAAAACATGGCTATGGTTCGTCAAAGACGACCTTATGTGAAAAACCCCTACAGTTTTCTTATAGTCATATCAGTTTCATTCTGCCTGATATATAATGCTTAGTGGCACTTTATATTTGTGCCAGTGCCTTGGCATAGTTGTGCTAAGGGTATGGAGCCTTTCGTCTGTTTCTCTGGATTGCTCTATTCGATTATAGAACTTGTCTGTCTGGTTAAATATTTCTACGTAAATGGGGCTTACGTCTGCTTGCTCGTGAAGGGCGTCGGTTGGCGTGTATCTTGAGGCCCTTAGTATAACTCTCAGACATCTGTTTTGCAATATCTGGAGTTGGTTTAGGTTAGTTTGGGATGCAGTTCCCCATACTTGGCATCCGTAGAGCAGGTATGGGAGGATGATTGATTTATAAATCCTGAGTTTGGTTTGAATGGCTAGGTCCGAGCTGTGGAGTATTGGGAACAGGCTTGCTAATATTGCGGTGCCCTGTTTCCGTCTGTCTAATATGTGTTTGCGGAACAGAAGCTTTTTATCTAATATCACCCCTAGATACTTTGTTTCTTCTGACCACTCGATGTCTTGTCCCATGATTTTAAGTTTGCGGTCAATTATTGGTCGTTTCCGTGTGAAATAGATGGCTGCACATTTGTTCGGATTAATTTCTCTTGACGTCTGGTTGCGGGCTGCGTATGTGACCTGCTACTCGGTTGAGGATTCTTCCTACTGCGTTGCTGCTTCCATGCTCGGCAGCCGCGGTATGAAGCAGCATGTGAAGAGCCGCAGTTGCAGCAATCGGCGTCCTCGCGACGCTGGTAGCATTCTGCGACATAGTGTCCACCACCACAACGAACGCATCTAGCTGGCTTTGTGCATTCGCTAGCAAGATGCCGGAATTCTTGGCACCTGTAGCACTGCACCAGCTTGCGTGGCTGTGGTTTTTCTGCAGATTTCTGCGTAGAAGTGCCGGCCTTCTTCGTCCTGGGGCAGTCTTCTGGTCTGACTTCTTCCACAACACGTTCCGTGGCCCCTGGTGGAAGGTGGGAGGCCTCCGCCAAGAAGCCAACTTCCCGCGGGAAGGCGCCGGGTGGTTTGAATTTCTTCCTCCGTTTAGCCTTCTTGGTGACGGCGAGCTTCACGGGCGACTCGGAGGCGCTACTAGAAGCTGTAGTGTCTGCCTTAGTGATAGCAGATAGGCGCGAACGAATAGACTTGGCTGCACCAGTCTGCACAGGCGACGTGGATGCCATCACGATGCTCGTGAGTGAGTGTAGTATGCAGGAACAGCTACGCAGAACTTATTGCCAGGTCAGCTACAGCAATACGGCCAACCGCATCACTAGGCAATGTTAACTTTGAATAGAGGGGGAAAAAAGCCCCACTTATGTCAGTTCTGTAAGTAATAAGCATTGTTCGCGATGTGAATACTATCTGGGTGCACAGTTAGTAACTTAACTTGATTATCTCACGTTGTGAGTCCAAGAGCAGAAAATTGTTGTAAGTCTCTGTACTCAGACATCCGCTGCCACGTTGGCTTAGTTCGCTGCGGCGCCGTGATGGTGTCCGGCACTGACGCGGGTTTAGATGATTTGAGTCATGATGGGTTATTAGGTTTTGGCCGGCAGAGTAGGAGAAATGATGGTGCACAATCCAGATTGTCCTGGATTAAATAACAAACCTCTCCGCAGTGTAGTGAGAGTATTCGTCCGTTGGCCTGGCGGCTCATTGGTGTCTTTCGGCAGAGTAGGTCTGAATGCGCTGAGACCGGATTTCATCCTCTCCTTTTTTTTTCACCTACTATTCACAACATTTACACACACTATCACTTACACAAACACCTACGACACTGTCACATTGGGGAAGACAACAGGAAATCAGACCAGACGTTGCTATGGAGAGATAAACATTCCCCATGGTAACCGCCTACAATCGGTCACAGGCAAAGTGTTCACAAGAAGAAGAAGGTAGATAACTAGCAGAATAACCGGCGTTGCACTGTCTTGTTTGTTTTATGCACCTAACGAGAAAGATGTCTCAAGTTTTATCAAATTCGCTGTTGCCATTTTCCAAATTAATGCAAATTTCGAATCACCCGCACTTTGCCTAGACAGGGGCGAGAAACATGTGTACTAAGTTTCATTAAATTCGCATCAGCCATTTCCAGAAATAATGGAAAGCGTCGACTCACCCGCACAGTGCCCAGAACAGAGGGGCAGAATGTTGTAATACGCAATGTCAATTCTCATTTTGCTTCAGGATGCATTTTAACCTAATCTCAACATCCGCTAATTATGCTGCTCCAAAATCGAAACATGTACCATACGCGCATTAATAAATTCCACATACATGCATCTGTATCTAGAAATCGAGAGTTTTTGTTAGCGATATCACTGTAGCCTCGCATTAACGAAAATTTAAGGAAGGACTCGGTAGATGCCGTAATACTTTTATGAAGTGGTAAATTTGTTATAGTGACGAAGTATCCAACATCTTCAATGAAAGTTTCACGGGTGTCCAGCCGGATGGTGTCATAAAACGACGACGTTCCGGCAACCTGCTCGGTTGTCTTCATCAGGTCTATTTAGATGTTGCTTCTCGAAATCACAAACAGACTGGCTCCGCTTCCGCCGAAATTCGAATGTCGTTTGTGATTTCGGGAAAGTCTCCATTTACATATCCAACATCTTGTTCGTATTACATGAATTGAAATGTATAGATATATATATTCGTAACAATAGATAATGGATTACTTATCTTTTCAGTGTGGAGAATAGACATCAAGAACTCCTCATCTATTAAGTTTATTCTTAACGATGCTCTTTAGTGAGTACACAGATCTAGAGATAATGTCGCTTCAAAATAATCAAATAGCAGATATTCAAGTTAATTACTTAAATCACAGATACTCTTAGGCATTTGAAATGAAAATAATAATAAAAAAAAATAACGACAAGTTCCTCAAACTTGGGCTTGGACTTATTTAAAGAAAATAATGCATTTGATTAAGAGATAAATACAGAAACAGCACTGAAGGCTTGGATAAATGCGTTGCCGGACCACTCAAGATTCAACAGGAAGAGCAAAAATTAAATTTCGAAAACTAGGTACTGGTGTAGAGTATGAAAAATCTTCTAAGTGTTCAAATTGCATGCCATTCGTCAGCAAGATAATAACGACGTTACAATGAGAAGTATTCATGTAGTGCCATATTGTAATGATAAAAAGGTGAACCATTACATAATCGTGATTCGACACGTAATCATAAATTTAAGAAAAAGATGTACAGTATTTTCATGAGCCAACTATGTTGTAGCTACGAAGGTACTGAGTGGAATTTTCAGCTTGTATTGATGTTTTCAAACTTACAGTAAATAATTCGATAGAAGGGCGGTGGAGTGAATGGATCTCAGACATGAGAACGGGACGGGTCGTTGTTCGCATCACGACAGGAGGTTAGGCCTGAGTAACCGCGCTTCTGCGTGGCGTTGGCAAGCGTGGGCCGTCAGCTGAGGCGGGGAGAGATCTGCCACCCGTAAAACTGCTGTTCGTTAAAGTTACTATTGATTGGAGTTCTAAATGTGAAGCAATCTTTCTGTGCAGTCTCACTATGTTGACTGGCAACCAACCAAGGTAAATCATTATCATCATTATCAGCCAGTTAAATCATTTACTGATGTGGCCTCTTAAAGTCATGGTTTTAAGTAGAATCGAAGCAGTTTCTTCCAGGTCGAACGATCTTGGGTGATCCTCTGTCAGTTGACTCCGACAACCCTGCGTATGTCCTTGTCTCATCGGTCTGGTGGTCTTCCTCTTGGTCTGTGGTGATCTCTAGGGTTCCACTCTAACACTATGTTTATCATGTTTGGTCTTTTTATGGCCGGCCCATTGCCAATTCAATTCAATTCTCTGTGATATCTGTGACCTATGTAACTGACCTAATTGTTCTTTCCTTGTCTTCCCATAGCTCTTTGGGCAGTCTTTATTTTACCTTTTGTAAGTTCATTTAGAGCGCAGGTCTCACAGCCGTATGTCAGCACAGGTAGAATGCACTTGTCATAAACTATTTGCTTTAGATTTTTGGGCATTTTAGATTTCAGGATAATAGAATTCCTCCCAAATACTTGCTATCCCAGTTTGATGCGGCGGAAAATTTCGTGTCTTACATCACCTCTCATGTTTACAAGCTGGCCAAGATAAATGTAGTGATTGACAATTTCTAAAGATTCATTATCTAACTGTACACTCCCCTATGTGGCCCATTTGTGAGACATAATTGTTTTTGTAAGATTCATTCTTAGGCCAACTGCTTTAAACTCGTAGTCGAGGTCGGTAACCAAGGTCATTAGCAACAAGCGCAATGTCATCAGCAAATCTTAAGTTGTTAAGTGTTCTGCCATTCATTCTGATTCCCTTTTCCGTCCATTCTATCTTTGACATCTCAAAGACAGCTGAAAATAATTTTGGAGAGATGGAATCACCTTGCTGAACACCGATGCGGAACTCAGTGGTCGACTCTCTAACGTTGACAAAGGCTTAGGAGGTGACATAGAGGTTACGGAGCACTCTACTCGTATAAGCTGTATCCACGCCATGTTCAGTTAAGGCTTGCAGGACAGCCTTGTGACTTATTGAATCAAATGCCTTTTCGAAATCTACAAAGGCTACACAAAAAGGCACCATGGTAAATACCGTATAAAAACTCATGAATTGCCCTGAACTTCAGTTTTTGATCAGACCTGAAACGCTCTGACAGCGAAACCTGCATTGATTAACAGTTCCTCTTATCAAAGTGAATTTAAAATGCTAGCTGAGTGATATCTTATCAGTTTAAAATCATGTAGGCCTATGTTGTATATTAGAATCTTTTTAATCATGAATGTTAAGGTTTATATGTTTCAATGATATGTATTGTTGAATAAATGATAAATTGTGAAACACTGCTCATTGTAAAACGTTTTAATTTTCCCTCATGATCATTGATTCCAAAAGTTTTTCTATTTTTTTAATTTACTATTTCAATATGAGCAACCATTAAACGATTTATGCCAGTTTATAATTTAAAGCAGAACTGAGGCTAGTTTACCGGCCAACATTGTCAGAATGGGCTAGTAAGAAATATTCTGCAAACATTCTAGACCTTATTTATCAGTCAGTTGTATGAATTAACGGTTCCTCGAATCAGCATTGTTAGAACAAAAAAAAATAAAAAAAATAAAAAAAATCCAATATGTAATGGTAAAAGGTAGATAAAATAGAAAAATATAACATACAAAATGAGAAAGGAGAATCCTTAATGAGTAATAATAAAGTAATTTATTTTTGCAGGATGCAACAACATCAGAAAAATATGTGAGGAACGTGTTATTCAAGTCGACAACATGACTTTAAGCAAGATTATTCATGCGAATCTCAGTTAGTAGGCTATATGCAATATATTTAGGATGATATGGACAAGAGAGGCCAAATTGAGAGTGTAGTACTAGATCTTTCAAAGGATTTTGACAGAGTGAGTCATAAAATGGTTCTACATAAGGTAAAAACTATCGGAATAGATGAAAAAGTGATTTTTTTTAGAAGAAGAAGAAGAATTCTTAAAATGTAGAAACCAAAAAGTTGGGGTAGAAAATGCAGTATCAAAAGAAGTGAAGGGCCACTGGGTAGCGTACTAGGACCATTGATATTCATTATTATGATGAATGATTGAGTTGAAGGTATACTATCAGAAGTTAGATTGTTTTCAGATGACATAACGCTACAAAATGGAATCAAAACGGTAGAAGACTGTGAACAGCTGCTGATCTGGACAGGATAAAAGGGTATCTGTCAGGGTGCGCCAAAATGGGATGAAGATAAACGTAAATAAAAGTCAGCTTATTGCGTACACAGATACAAACCTATAGGTTTATTATGGTTATTAGGTGTGGAAGTAATTGCTTGTTGAAGACTTGAAATTAAATACCGTGGAATAACATATGATAACAAACTAAACTTGGTAAGACACATTGAAAAGATGGTAGGAAAAGGTTTCAAAATCCTACAGTTGTTGGAGAGAGTTATGAGGCGATGTAACAGAGAATTAAGGGAATTGGGTTAGAGCCAGTGTTTCTCAAAGTGAGGTACGCGAATCCCTAAGTGTTCGCCCCAGTTGATCGTAGGGGGTTCGCGACAAGATTTACGTACGGGCGGACTGGCTATCTCAAGCGTAGAATATGGTAATGTAGTATGGAATCCACATTTTGGGTATCAAATTCAGGATTTGGAGGGGGTGTAAAGAGGGGCTGCTAGATTTATCTCTCGAAATTACCGCAGAACGCCATCAGTAACTGATATGATAAAGGAGCTGGAATGGGTTTTATTGGAAGATAGGAGGACGGTGAAGAGAGTCATGGGAGCGCACAAGGTGTATGTTGGTGATGAGGCGTGGAAAGATATTGGTGGAAGAAGTAGTAGAGGTGCGTGGAAGGTAAAAGATGACGATGACCTTTTTGGAAGATACGAGGACGGTGAAGAGAGTCATGGGAGTGCACAAGGCGTATGTTGGTGATGAGGTGTGAAAAGATATTGGTGGAAGAAGCAGGAGAGGTGCGTGGAAGGGAAAAGGTTACCATGACCACAAGCTAACAGTCGATTTCAAAAGGTTTTTACTGTAGTATCGTTGTATCATTTAACGGAAGTAAATTTCACAATTTATTGTTGTGTTACTCTTTGATATAGCAGCTTGATTTAAGTTTTCAGTGTATTTTAATGTATTATATTTCAGAGAACTGAAGAAATAAATAACCAATGTTGCATATTCAAAAAATAACGTTAACACTGTAGTGTGATTTTGATGGGTATATTTTGTGGTTAAGAAGGTAGTGTTTGTCTAAGATGCAGATTGATCTGTGGCGCCTATCTCCTCAGCCCAAACAGCTTGATTTTTTGTGCCGTTACCCGTTTACAAAGAGTACGTAATAATTTATACCGCAACGTTCAGCTCATAAGCTTTCAAACTGTGAAAGCGCCATACAAATCGTGACGGTAGTAGCAAATACACAGACACCACCCGCTTATAGATTTATATATGCAAAGGAAGGACGCGTGCTTCTAACATAATTTGCAAAATTCTCCTCACTGCTTCAGGTCGCTGCTGACATCATCGCGCTTCAATTACGACTTCAGTACGCTCCCAACGTTCACTAGAGGGTTTTGATAGTTTTCCGAAGCTCCTGATTGAAGTTCTTGCCATATTAACATCGACTTTTATTCTTTTTATCTTTATTTATTTATTGCTATTTGGAATGCAATTTTTTCACTTCAGTATTTTCATTTCTTTTGGGACTTTCTTGCGTATCTTACATACACTCACACACTCACAGAAACACACACACACACACACACACACACACACACACAGAGAGAGAGAGAGAGAGAGAGAGAGAGAGAGAGAAAGAGAGAGTGAGAAACATATTTTGTTGGAGTGTACACATAAGTTTGATCATATGAAAACACACACATGCACACACTTAAATACTAATATATATGGTTGAACGTGTACACATACGTTTTGTCTTATGTGTATTTACAATTTATGTTCTTACATTTAACTTTAACATAGCTGGTTGGTTGGCCTTGTGTTTCTAATTTAAGTTTATACCTACATACACAATCGCATCCACACACGCACATACGCGTACTTATGAGCAGTCTTATACATTCGTACTCGCCTACGGATACATTTCTCATTTAACACCTTGTGTGTACAGAGTATGTTTACAAGCATTTACAGTTTTAAATGACATTCGCTCCATCTCATATACAAGTACAAACATTCATTACATTTATACCCTATGTGAAGATCTCTTATATGCACTTACAATATGTGGTATTTTGGAATGCAATCACTCTTGATACAAAATGGAAACTTTTATTATCTGCATTAGCATTTACGCTATCATGCGTCATGAATTTGCTTGAGACATTTTTCACATTCAGTCACCCTTTCCTGTTTGCGTTAGTAATAGGCGGTGGGGTCTCTCGTGCGGTCCGTCTTCGAGGTCACATTGTTCCAGAGTGCAAATTAGACGGTTCTACCCGTCTTGAATTTTCGCGTAGAAAATCGCAGTCGTTTGTTTGCTCTGGAAGTTTTGGCATTCCCGCTGCAATGTGGAGTTCATCGGTTGGGAACCTGAGTGGCAGGTATAACGCTTTCTTTCGAAATATGTTCAGCAAGCGTAGTAGGTGATCAATGTATTTTGAAGCCGCATACGCGCCAATGAGGCCTCACTAGCACCTGATAGATGTGGAGGTTTGGGAAAGCGTACTGTTGTTGGTTAGCACCATACAAAGCGCTCCCAGTCTCTACTGAACCTTGCGACGTGTGTCCAACAAGTGTGGCTTCCACGTCAGCTTTGTGTCCAGAGTTCGCCCAGGTATTTTGCCTTTATTACACCTGGGATACTTTCACCGAAGAGTCTGATGATCTGGTTCTTTTGACCGTGCACTTGGTGGACTATTCCTCGATGACGTCAAGTAATGCTTGTGGGCTTCGGCCAACCAGCCTCCGGGAACGCGACATGGCGTAGAGAGGCGTGTCGTTGGCATATAAAGCGGTACTGGCTTTTTGCCTCATTGGTAGGTCGGTCTTGTATATTATGTATAGCACATGGCATAGCACCCTGCTCTGAGAGAGACCGGCGCGGATGTGTCTTTTCGATGAGGTGGTGTTTCCCATCTTCACCGACAAAGTCCGGTAGCTCATAATAACTTCAGGTAGAAGTACGGCTCGCTGATGGTTGCCATTTTGAACAATAGTCCCTCATGCCAAGCCATGTCAAACGCCTTTGCCACTTCCAGGAATACCACTCCGCAGTAGTTGCTACAGTTGAAGGTGGATATCGCTTGATGGGTTGTGTTACTCTGTCGTAATTATATCTCCTTCCTAGATCAAGATGCATCAGCAGAAGATGTTCAGATACCTTATTCAGGTTTGGTAGAAAGCTTGCCCGTCTGTAATTTTTAGGTACCGATGTATTTTTGCCACCGTTTGGGATGGTATTGACATCAGCGTGTTTCCAAGTCGGCGGGGAGATTCTTCGTTGGACGATGAGGCTGAAAATTTCGACCAGCTTCAAGATAGCTTCAGCTGATGGGATTTTTAAGGCCCAGTTAGTTATTCCATCGTGAACACGTGTCTGGTCTGGTGCAACCTTTCCACGACCTCTCGGAACTAAGTGGCCTGTTCGAGCTGTTATGTACGGTTGTAGGCAGTGCTTTACCATCTGTGTGTGTTGTTCATCACAAGGGTTTTCGATGGGTCTGCAGTTGATCTAGAAGTCATCAGCGGGCCGGTTTGCTTGCATACAAGGCCCAGTTCGCCCTGTAGATTTCGCATTCTGGTAAACTGATTGGTTTGCTCTATTTTTAAATTTTCTGATAAATTATAACCACTGAAGTTGGAATATAGACATAATAGTTGCAATATAACAACCATTTGAATTTTCCTATAAAATTTTTGAAAAATTGAATTAAAAAATGTCTCAATGTAGAAATCTAAAATCGTCAAAAATTGTGAGTAAACAAAACGCAAATTCATGTCAGAAGAAGAGCGGATTAGGGGGGGGGGATGAAATCGGGAAATTGAAATAAACATAAGTGGTGCTGCTAATGACCAGACTTTTATATCAAGTCGAAGACATAAAAAGGCAACAAAATCTATGTCAAGAGCAAGGCATGGTCAAATCTATCGACTGAAAAAAATAGCGCGGAAAAATTGGATGAAACAGAAATTTTCAAAATTGAAGTCCCTGCAAGAGAACAACTTGCGGGAAAAGTCATGCTAACTACAAGACTAATGTAAATAACAGAAAGATGATAGTGTGAAATGTAGCAGAAATGATACCAATAATAGTAGGTTAAATATAGAAATAAGTTCGGATGCGATAGAAGAAGTAAGGGAATTCTCCTACTTGGGAAGTGAAAATATAACTGATGTCCGAAGCAGAAACAATGTTAAAAGCAGAATAGCAATAACAAAAAGAGCCTTATGAAAATGTAATATTTTAATTTCAAATATTGATCTAGGACTTAGAAAGAACTCTGTGTGTAGAGCACAGCACTTTATCTTAGCGAAGAATGAGCTTTAGGAATACCAGAAAGAAGGAAAATTGAAGCATTTAAAATGTGGTGCTATGCTGAAAATTAAGTGGAAAGATTATGAAACGAACGAGTTTTGGAAATTTTGGATGAGAAAAGAAGTTTTTGGAAGAGATTTACAGAAAGAAGAGACAGGACAGTAGGTCATATTTTGAGACATGCAGGATCGGTTGTTAGTGGACGGAACAGTTGAACAAGAACTACAGAGAAAGGCAGAGATTAAAATATATGAAGCTGATGAAGAGAACTACACTTAATGGTTCCTTGAGGTTTATTACTATGTACACAAAACACTGGTAAACAATAACAAATGTGGTACAGTTAGCGGATGACCGTCGAGAAATTTAGCCTGGTCCTGATCCGGGGTAGAGAGACGGCTTCTACTTCTCACGAACTTCCGGTGGTCTTCTGTAGTTGAAGATGGTTCCGCGGTCAGGCCGGAACTGGCGGTGGAGCGGCCGGCTACGCTTATATAGGCGGCCTGGCGCAGGAATTCCGTTGTGTGGTAGTACGGCGACCTCTGTAAGAAATAGTCCCACTTAGCTTCTAGATGATTCTATTTGTTTTCCTGGTTTGTTTTGATGTCTCTGCGCCTGTTTGGAGTCGTATATGTATCCCGGCGTGCAGGCGCGTTGTGTGTGAGGTCTGCCTGGCAGGGGCCTTTACTGGCAGACTGAACAGCTGATAATTGAGGACGTAGTGTGTAAGGGGTATGTTGAGATGAAGGGGTTAGCGGGAGATGAGAAGGGATGGAGGATTGCAAAACCAGTCGAAAGACTAATGTGAGAAAAAAACAACCCACAAGAAATGTATTAACTTCTAAATTGAAAAGTATGTAGAAAACTGTATACTTCTAAAATTATAACATATTTATTCAATAAAAATTTGTATGTCTTTAGTATACGCATTCGTGCGTCGTGCTTTTAAATTTAATAAAGTTTTTGTTTGTCGTATGGATACGTTTTTCATATTTTCGAGGACTGCAGAATGTTTTATTACGTGCACCTCTCTCTTATACGTGAACAGTTATGCAAATTTCTTTTATTAGACTCGTTCTCATATTATGCTTATGCCTTGAATAAAATATTTGTTTCTTTTCACTTAAGACTATACAAGTTTTACTTCTTATTCATTGTATTATGCAAATATTTCTTTTAAAGTAGCACTGTACGCATCAACTGGATATAGTGATACTGCATACAAGGTCTTACATCTACATCTACATATATACCCTGCAATTCACAAAATTGTGGGTGGCAGAGGGTATGAATGAAACACTGAGCTTCAGCTAAACGCTTGAATATAGTGAATTAATCTCCTAGTAGCCAATATTTATATTTGTTTTCTCTAACTCTGTCGAAAGATATTTCGGTTTTACAACGGAGCCAGCCAATCCACTGCCATTGATGACTACGTTTAGATAGCGCCAGATAGGTCCCTGCTCATTGCAACAGTCTATCTAATTTGTAAACGTACTTATTATGATCTGAATTATTTGTTTATTCATTAGTAACATCCAACTATTTTCAGAATCTCAGTATCTAATTTATAATATGATCATTAACATTCTAATTCTTCGTATCTGCTAATTGTTAACATTTTTCGGCGTGTAAATAAAAAAAATCAACAAATATTCTCGAAAAGTCTTTTTTCTAAAAAAAACTTTCTAAAAATTTGAAATTAGCGGTGAAATTGTATTAACTCTACAGATATGTTATTAGTTGCTTCCTGAAAAACAAAATGAATCGTCGCTTATTCCACGTGCAGTCTGTGGTCAGAGAACATAGTCATGATATGAAACAAAGCAACGCGTATTTTTATGTCTGGAGTATCTAGGAAATTGATTGGTCTAGCGTGGAAGATCCCATCTGAAATGAATAATTTAACCAGTGAAAATTATACATGCCCAACAAACAGTAAAACCGATATGTTTTCACATCAAAATTGATGTCATGTTAGTAAAAATATCGATACTTCCCAAACAATTAACTGTCAACAACGGTTTATGGCATACACATAAATTTTTTGAATGCTAGAAAATGTAGTAATAATTTCACTTGGTTTTAGACATATACGTCTCGCAGATAAAATGAAATGAAGGACAGAGGTTAGAAGATATGTCGTTGTGAAAAGAATGAAGTGTGTTTTCTTCGTGTGGTGTCATAAAATTGTCTTCGTAACGCGTCATAAAATTAAGCTGTTTTCGTGCGCTGTCATAAAATTGTCTTCGTCTTCACTTCAAAGTATCTACGTCACCAAGGTGAGTGGCTTTTTCACTGAATTCGAGATTTTAAAACACATGTGAATGGATAAATGATACTTATTTTTGGGAATAACTTAAACTATGAATTTTACCACAGTCATTGTGGAAATAGGTACTGCAACCAAAGCGCCAGAGTTAATTAGGGACGATATGAATTGCGGTATTTGGTTTGATATCCCTTCTCCTGAAGCGAATGTTTAGACATTCCGTTTCAAGTACACGATGTGGTGAATACATAATGATTCTAATTGTAGAAATACTTGGGCTGCTGTGTAAAGTACGGCGAGTTGTAAAAACTGTTATTTTTGGATGAAACTATGATGAACACATTCTTTACGCATTACTATTAAATAAAAATTGTACGCGAAGCCGACAAAACAGATAAGACAAGAGTAATACAATGCAAATCGTCGGGTTACGTGTAGGCCTACATTTTTTCTTGAAGAGTAAGTGCCAAGGAAGAAGTTAACCGAATTTTTTAACCCGAATTAGCATGTTTTTTTTTACTGGCCTTATTTTACACATTAACCAATACTTGTTCTTACACCTTCGAATTGGAAACTCACCTTCCTAAGATAAACTGATTACAGATAAAAAAAAAAGCAGTTTTTAACTAGAGATATCATTAAATTTGATACTGGATACTTTAAGCTTTACTTCCGCAATTGGAGGATGCCTACGGCGTTCCGCTATCAGCCACTTGTTAGTTAGTCATAACCACAAGCCATATGTAATTAGTGTTATCTCATGTCGTGTCAGAATCATATAATATTTTCACTATGCGTTTTTGGTTCTCTGAGGCATCTTCCTCCAATTCTATCAACACAGAATGTAATCAAATGTGATGTAATTGTTTTTTTCGGTCCGTTTAGCATCTCTGCATAACTACAACCACCTGCAACTAGAAACGAAACGGAGACTGCACCACTTTCAGAACCCATGCGAAATTGGTACTAACCTGTTGAAATTTGGTTTAATTGCTTTGCCAATATGTCCTCTTTACGTTTTGTGCTCTTTTTTATTTTTTACGGAAAACTTGCGAGAAATTCATTAACCCACTTATAGTTTAACATTTTCGTATTGTGTAGGTAGTATTTCACATTGTCTCCAACTTTGGTCTTAAAAACTGCATGCGAATATCAATCCTTATTGCTGTTCGTGCTTTCATAGTGCTGCTCGATAACGTAAACAGCCAGTAATCAACGATTTTGATTATTCGTACTACCATGCTGTTCTATTTTATATCATCAGTCTCCTCAGTTTTTTGATGCAGTCCTGAATATAATCCTATACTGAACAATTTCCTAATCTCATCCTACCCATTACGACCGACATCCTAAATTATCTGCTGCATATTTACAAATAGATAAACAGGGGATTCTATCATTACCGTGGCGCCATAATCTGATGATTGATTCTTATAGAACTCTACGAGGCAAATTGAAAGTAAAGAATAAGTTTTTTGATATCTCGCTTAGTTCTCGAGATATCGTATCTCAAAATTGACGTAATTAGGTTGAAATACGGCCTGGACCAGAAGAAACATTTCAGTATAGCTAAATTTGATCATGAATTCGTATGTAACTCGACGAGAAAAATGGAAAATAAAGAATAAAGTTTTTTGATATCTCACTTAGTTCTCGAGATATTGTAACTCAAAAGTGAGGAGATTAGGGTGAGATCCGGCCTGGACCAGAAATTTTTTTTTCACCAATACCACCATATCTACATGGTGGAAATGCACTATAGGTGTTTTATTTTCTATCCTAGTTTGTTGCTAGGTTGAAATACGGCCTGGACCAGAAGAAAAAACACCAAAAGTAGAAGGAACTATACCTATGACTGATTTTTAACATGCTAATCTCGAAAACCAAGCGAGATATCAAAAAAATTTATTTTTATTTTCGATTTGTTTCGTCGAGTTCTACAAGAATTCATCCTCAGATTTTGGCACCACGGTAATGATAGAACTGCCCAAAATTGACGTAATTAGGTTGAAATACGGCCTGGACATGAAGAAACATTTCGGTATAGCCAAATTTGATGATGAATTCGTATGCAACTCGACGAGAAAAATGGAAAATAAAGAATAAAGTTTTTTGATATCTCCCTTAGTTCTCGAGATATTTTAACTCAAAAGTGAGAAGGTTAGGGTTAGATCCGGCCATCTAACCACTACCACCATAACTACACGATGGAAATGCACCATAGGTGTTTTATTTTATTCCTAGTGATTGTTGCTAGGTTAAAATACGGCCTGGACCAGAAGAAAAAACACCAAATGCAGAAGGAATTATACCTATAACTGATTTTTAACATGCTATATTTCGAAAGCCAAGCGAGATATCAAACAATTTTATTCTTTATTTTCGATTTGTTTCGTCGAATTCTACAAGAATTCATCCTCAGATTTTGGCGCCACGGTAATGATAGAACTGCCGATAAACACATAGAGGAATTGGTATTCTGATTGGAAGGCCAATTAACTTGATCTCGATTGTTTGCTATGATTTACAAATCTTTATCATCCTCTACATATCTTAGTTTCGAATGTTACGCAACTAACAATTAGCCTTTTTTTTTTTTTTTAAATGTCGATTGCCATCCTGTCTCCTCTTTCCATAAATCTCTTAACCAACCTTCTTTCATCTATTAATGTATCTAAAGACATATTTATATCCGAGTTAAAATATCCTGTTAATTTTCAGGTTCCTTCTATAACACCACATTTCAAATGCTTCACTTTTCCTGATTTCTGGTATTCCTGAGTTTCTTCTCTTCCAGTAACACTACACTCCATAAAAATCGACCCAGCTTTCGTTTTTAAAAAGAAGACCTTTCTACCTTTTACTATTAGACGTAATTTTTGTTTCAGTCGTCATTTACAATTTTACTTCCTAATAACGGAGTTACTAACTAAATTTGCACTGCTTCTTTCGTTTTATTCTCGTACTATCGCATTCCAACTGCCTATTGTTGCTTGTTTTTGCTAATTTTTCACACACTGAATTAGCTGTTCGATTTCATTTGATTTCTCTTGATCGTCATCTTTTTACTGTGAAGCTGACGCCTGCAATTGTGCTAATGATGTTGGTAAAGGTTTAGTTTCTAAATCCAACGAAATAATACTGTTGATAAACTATTCACATAATATGGGTATCAAATACCGGAGTGGGAGGGGTGCGAAGGAAGGCAGCTAGATTTCCATAATTATCATATATAATATTCTGAAACTGATATAATAAAGTTGCTGGATTGGTTGGAAAGATTGGAAAGCAGGATGTAGTTGAAGAGTGTGCTGGGAGTTCATAAGACACATATTTGCTATGAGAACTGGATTGATATTCGTAGAAGAATTAGTCGTAGACGTAGAGGAGAAGAAATAACCATGACTACAAACTAGCTCTTGATTTCAGGCGTAAGAGCGTTTATTTCCGCAGTAACCTGTCCTCTTAAAGGTGGGTTTAGTAAATATCGAATATTTTAAGGAATTTCAGAGGTAATGAAAATAATAGAGTATGATAAAAAGTCATTGCCTAACATGAGAGATATGCTTTAATCTAAAGCTCATTCGACCACACACTTCTATAATTTTCTTTCTCTCTCAGCCACCTATAGCATTAAACCATAATGTTAGTATGATTGAATCAATGAAACATTAACCATGTAATATTTACGTGTTCCGCTGGCCTATGAGAAGCCACCCTCCCAACTCTGTATCCAAGGGCGACAGTACTTTGTCTCGCCGCTCCGAGAGAGGGATTTCATGAAGTATGAAGGCTTCAGTAACGGCCAATTATTCCATTGTCCTCCTAACCGGTGTTACAAAAAGATTCCAAACCATTTAGATTTAAGGTTAAGTTACTTACTCATTCGGAACAATGTATTTCATTTGTCAAATTGTTATAATAAGTTTTTATGTCATTCCATGTATATGTTTTATACAACTCTTTAAATAATATTAAAAAAATTACCTTCCCAACAGCCATTCATTTCTTATACCACTTCCCGTGGCACAAATATTCAATGAAACTAACTGAGAAGTGGTCTTGTTGAGACGATCCTTAGTTTAAGTGGCGGCAATTTTTGCTCCATACGATAAATTATCGAGGGAAATACTCAAAAAAGTAAAACAATTTTTTTTTTTTAAAGTCGGTGAGAAGGGAATTTCTTTTTGGGATAATTAAAATTAATTTAAAAATATCAGATCACCATTTTCCAAGATGTTCATTATAAATACCGCACCAGTAACACAGCTGACAGCTTGTGTGCTATAGTCCCCAAACTATAAATCTTACGCGTCCTTCCGTTTAATCTTACGAATACCAGCAACATCTGACTGAAGTTTCGTTTCCCTCTTTCACTTCTCTAAGCTCTCTGAGGTATTTTTAATGAATGTTTCTATTTGTTTTGATCACCCCTCCGCAATCAGCACGGAGATGGATTTGGAAATATTTTATTCAAGAAGAAAAGGTCATCATTATGTAACGTGGGAGATTTACACGTCCTCGGGATACCCTTCAGGACCTTTAATACAGTGCTTTCCCATTTCCTTTCTTCATGCAATTGATCATTTTAAGTCCACCACCTTCAAGGTTACCTTCAATACCAAGGGCGAGAGGATGTCCTGCGAACCTCTTTCGCGAGACAATTGGAAAGAAAATAAAGTCTCCCCCAAATCATTTATTCTCATTTTCAGTTAACCAGACGACCCGTGCGAAATTTTCAAATATAAAATACGATGAACTGTGAGGTTGGTGGTTTGTAGTAGGTTGAGAGAAGAACCGGCTCACTTGTGGCAATATCTTTCCGATTCACCCCATGTATGATATCCCGTAGGCCTCTACCTTGATGTAAACTCCTGAGCTGAACAAAACGCATACAGTTTATCGATATCTCTGTGATATGTGATGCTGCTATCTAGCGGTAATTCTATCATGGCCCGTGCGAAAAATTTGCGATTAGGAATTGTATAGCAAAACACAAATGTTTCATTAACAGGAAAAAAATGTCCGAAAAGCTCCATACTGTAAAAAACAAACACAGTTTACCGATATCTCTGTGATATGTGGTTCTGCTTATCAAGCGGAAACGCGGTCAACATTTATTGACTCCAGCGAAGCCTAGTGATTTGAATCTGAGCTGTATCATAAATGTAACCTTGATAATTAAAACTTTAATGGCTGAATATCGAAAAAAATTATACTGTTATCAAAGCAGGGCCCCTTATCTTTAAAATGAGAACTCATTTAACGATTTCGCTTAGGTATGAAGGGAGATAAATGGCTCGTAACCAAAATACGCTTTTTAGTTAAGTATGAACGAAAATACAGGCTCGTGACGAAAAAATACCTTATAGAAATAATATAAGGTATTTTTTTGTCACAAGCCTGTATCTTCCTTCATACTTAACCGAAATCAATGAATGAGGTGTCATTTTAAAGCTTATGGTCTCCGCTTTGATCAAATCGTATTTTAAGAAAGAAAGTTTTCAGAATTCGACCCTTAAAGGGAAAAAATGTTAATATGTCTAAAATTCTGTTTTTTGTGTTACGGGTCATTTATGTCCCTGAATACCTATCTGAAATCGTTTAATAAAGTATAATTTTAAACATTAAGATCTCCGCTTTTTTGACGTCATATACTAAGACAAGATTTTTTCGGAATTCGAACCTTAAAGGGCAAAAGTATCAATATTTTTGCAATGCGTTTTTGTGTCACGAGCCATTTATCTCATGCCAAATCTAACCGATACAGATAAATGAAGTATCATATTAAAGACTAAGATCTCCGCCGTGGTAACACTGTATTTCGGCACATCTCGTGGCTCAAGATGCTTTCGGCCCACAGTTCCAATGTCTTTTAGCTCATGTTATGCTTCTTGATAACTACTTTCTGTTCTTTGACAGATGCATTGTTCCTTTTGACACGTCGCTTAAAGCTGTTAATTTAAATATGATTATTTTTACCGAGATTAGTAAAAAGTAATTAATAATTACTAAAAATAATTAATTGTACCCAGACTACTATTATAATGATGATTCTGACTATCAATCCAAGAATCTGGAATATATGCGGGGCCGCTGATAGTGTTTTGTCTTCATATTATGGAACTGAGCATTTATTATGTAACATGACGTCATGCTTACGTAATCTTAAATAAGTGTGTCATTAAAACGCTGTATTGCATCAGATTCTGTAATTTTGTCCCTTGGACTCCCAGCATTTACCAGGAATTTCGAACATCATTTTTACACGTTCTGTAGATATTTAGAAATTACATTATTAATAAAGTACCTATCATGAAGTTTAACATAAAAATTTCATTTTTTCGTATTTTCTCGGTGAAAATCGTATTTTGGACTGGTATGACAAATTCGTACACGAGAACCACCCCTTCCCCCTTTTTTGACCCCGTATCTCAGAAATGGCTAAATAACATCATCAGCAAATGACATTCGTGCCTTGCAATGTACAATTCTAATCCATATAAGAAAGGGAAAATACGTATTTTCTTCGAGCTACAACGGAGGCTTGTCGGTTGCAGTTAGTTTGTAGTGACCATCCTAAATCATTTATATGCAGAGAGCTCGCTGATGTATCAAAGACCCGGCGAGTATATATTGCCTGCATCCAAGAAATCAAATGGATTGGCTCAAAATCCAAGGATATTTGGGAAAGTCCGCAGGCAGGAACGGAGTAGCTATCGTTGTGAGTACAAAGTTCCGCGACTATGTCCCTGAGGTGAACCGTTTTTCTGACCGATTGATCGCTTGTGGTACCAAAACACTATGCATAATTTCCTGCTTTGCCCTACAAACTAGGTGCTAAGATTATCTAAAGGAGGAATTCTGGAGCAACCTTGAAACGTACCTACAATATGCTGAAAAAAATGATCTATTCTTCATCGGCGGAAATCTGAATGGACAAGTTTGAAAGAATAGAAACAGTTTTGTTAGAGTGCAGGGTGGGCAGGGTTTTGCAGAGCGAAATGAAGATGGAAATGAAGATCCTAGAATGTGCTGCGGCATTGAATTTAGCTGTGATTAACACCTTTTACATAAAAAGTCCGTCGCACCTCATTACCTTTAGCAGCGGTGTGGAAGGAATACGCAGATTGATTATTGGTTAATTCAAAAGGTTTTACCATCGGACAACATTGCGCGCCAACATCATCCGCTTCTCCTCAGCTAAACACGAAGTGGCAAAGGCCAAATAAGAGCACTACAGAAACATGTACAATGAACTAAATGCCACAGAAGGAGCAAAAACCATCTAGCGGCTAGCGAAGAGTCGTCGCCGTTCTACTCAAGATGTTGGGCATGTTATGACCATTAATGATGAAAATTAAAAACTGTTACAGAAACCGACCGAGATCCTCAGGTGATGAAAACGACACTTCGAAAGCAATGAAGAATTTCCACATCCATCGATGCCATCTGAAAATCCTGTGTATGGCCCAGCTCCAGGCATCACGGCTGTTTAAGTAGAAACCGCCACGAAGAAAATGAAAAGTGGAAAGGCAACTGGACCAGATAATATTCCATCGGAGGTATGGAAGAAGCTAGGATCACAGTCAACTCAGTTCCTGGCAGATCGTTTTAACAAGGTCATAGATCTAGATGAAACTCCTTGTACATGGTTACAAAACCCCTTTGGAAAGGAAACTCCAACTATCGACCGATTTTCCTACTTTGCAACACAATGAAGATTTTTGAGTGCATTCTGGACGCACGCCTTGTGCAGCATAGTGTAGATTACCTTTAATCAGTGTGGTTTCAGGAAAGGCACAGGAACAATTGACACTATTCATGCCACTCGTCTTTTGATCGAAAAACATCTGGAAAAGAGAAAACCACTGCAAATAGCTTTTTTAGATCTTGAAAAGGCCTTCGATAGAGTTCCTCGAGATCTGGTCTCGTACTCACTAAGACAGCATGGGTGCCAGAGGTATATGTTAAATGGATCCAACTGTTATATCGTAATGCCACCAGCTATGCTCGATTTGTTGTCGGAAATTCTGACACTTTTCCCATCAGAGTACGCGTTCATCAGGGATCGACTTTGTCCCCACTCCTGTGTATCCTCTGTCTTGACACCATTGCTGCAGAACTACTCATTTTACTCCCCGGAACATTGGTCTATGCTGATGATATCATGGTCACCTGTGAGTTTCGACAAGAATTGGAACAAAAAATCCAACGATTGAAAACTTCTCTCTGTAAATATGGCATGGGACTTAGTGTACGGAGTTCCAAGTGATGGGTCTGTTAATATCGGCGGCGTTGAACTCTGCAAGTCATCTGAATTCATATACCTGGGAACAATACTCTGTTTGGATGGTCAGACATTCCCAGACTTACGAAACAGTCAACACAGCCTGGATGAAGTGGCGTCAGATCACAGGAGTTCTTCTCGACCGAAAGTGCCACTGTACCTAAAATCAAAGATTTACAGAACCATTGATCGACCAGTGGCACTGTATTGGCCAGTTACGAAAAGACATGAACAACAGCTGCATGTCATGCACTAGATTGCCCCGCGTCAGGTATGAGAACGTTCGGAGGGCATTTGGTGTGGCTCCAATCCTTGAGAAAATGCATGAGGATCTTCTGTGATGTTACGGCCATGCACTATGCATCAACGACACCTGCGAGAACAGCACTCGACATAAGACCAAAGGGCCGAAGGTCACGAGGGAGACCCAGGAAGCGCTGAGTGGATACCTTGCGGATATGCATCTAGTCAATGCCTCACCTGAAGATACACTAGATTGGCACAAATGAAAGAAGAAGTCCAATAAAGCAGACTTTGAAATGTGGGAATAATTCTAAGAATAAGAAGAATTCCTACACTGTACTGATAGAATCTATCATCGTGATAGGACAGTCTTTCACGAACACTCTCTCACGACCATCGCCAATCACAAAGTTGGCTAGTGGAATTGTAAATTTTCTAATGTAAGAGCAAAAGAACGTCTTGTAACCGACCCTTTTAAAAATGCAGTAGATTACTTACATACATAAAACAATCAGACATACTCATACAAACAGTCTAATAGTTAGAGTGATCTTATTAAGTGACATCGTTTTGATGGGTTTTTTTCCGAGATTTTTCCATCATATCACTTGTATGGTAGGAAAATTTTCTACGACATTGGGCACTCGTTTCACGCGAAGTACACAAATAAATAGAAATGTCCAAAAACAACAGTGAAGCTATTTTGAATTATTTTCCTATGTAAAAATATCACATATGATAGGGTGTTTGACTGCAGTTACTGTTGCTTGCGACAGGACGTGTGTGTTGCTGGATGAGAAGGCGGCGTACGTTCGGCAGGCTGTTCGGCTGCTGGCCGTGGGCCCGCCGAGCGCGGTCTCCGGAAGACGACTGGAGGTACCGCACAGCGCTGCAGTATGCATGCCAAAAGTTCATGACCTACGAGAGCGTCGTCGAGAAGCTATGCCTGCACTCCGTGCCCACACCCCTCATCGCCACCGGCAGTGAAATCAAGGTGACACATGACCAAATTGTTGCTTTCCATAGTTCAACTAATCTCTTCATTTTGAAGTTCCTAGCTATGTCGAGTATATTCAAGACAATACGAATGCTTATTATTAAATTCATAACACATTTCATTTCATAGCTACACTAGCTCCAAATATATCTTGTTCCTTTTTCTATTCTTAAACAATTGTTTAATTGTAATCGTAGGCTTCCGCGGCCAGAGTCAGTTGATTCTTGGCTGTCCGGGTGGCGCCCTGAAAGAAGACCCCAGAATGAGGGTCGAAACGTCGGTTTCAAGAAACATGACGCGGCGCCACCCGGACAGCCAAGAATCAATTGTTTAATTCTTTCTCTCTCGATATTTAACGTCTTCATAAAAAATGACAAATTTAATGGAATACAATAATAATCTAAATCTAACAGAATTGAATAGAGGTTGTATGTTACTTAAAAATTTTATTAATTGAAGTCTCGGGTTAATCAAT
This sequence comes from Vandiemenella viatica, assembly GCA_031002005.1. Lineage (NCBI taxonomy): Eukaryota > Metazoa > Arthropoda > Insecta > Orthoptera > Morabidae > Vandiemenella > Vandiemenella viatica. The sequence continues at coordinate 371,409,021 of JARYHS010008074.1, read as the reverse complement.
ATATATATAAAATAGACGTGTGTTTTCTTATATTTCACATTTCAGCCAACACTACCTATCACTGGTCTTTGTGTGTGGAAGTAGCATGGAGTTACCTGTCGTGCACAACGTTGGCCGAATGTCGATAGCTGTGGGGATGAGGGATATGCAGAGCATTTTCGTATTTCAACCAAAGACATGTGTCTCGTATATGTCACTCTGCTGTCACAACTACATAGCATATGCGATTGGTGTTTCTGTGTGGTAGTGGTATCGTGTCTCTTATCGTGTACCATGATGGTTAGATGTCGGTAGCTATGGGGGTGTGGGAGATATGGTGGTTGAAAGTGGTCGACCTGCGGCACTTTCATATTTCTACCAAAAACGTATGTGTCATGGTGTATCACTTTTCAGCCAAACCTATCTAGCGCAGATCACTGGTGTTTGTGTGTGGTAGTAGCACAGAGTCACCGGTCGATAACAACGTTGGCCGAATTACGGTAACTCTGGTAGTGTGGGAGATATGGTGGCTGAAATTGGCCGATCAAGGATATTTTCGTCTTTCGACCAAAGACATGTGTGTCTGTATATTTTACTTTGCTGCCTGAACTACATAGCGCAGATGACTGACGTTTGTGTGTGGTAATAGCATCGAGTCTCCCATCATGCATTATGGTGGTTAGAAGTCGGTAGCTGTAAATCCAAATTCTTTACAAACACGGACGAAGTCGTGGGTACCAGCTAGTAACGGATATATATTTTGATAAAATCAACATTTTTTTCTGATACTTTATATTTGACAGGTTTGATGTGCTAACTTATACATTATTTAGTAACCGGATTAATTGAGCGAATAATAGCTAACAATTTTTTTGCAATAAACATTTTTTTACTTCCCACCTAATACTTTCTATGTGGTTAGGTTTATGTGATTATTCATTATTACTAGTAGTAACGGTGTGTTGTTTTATAGCTTCATAAATTAAGTTTTTGTCTAACACTTGGTATATGTATAAATGAGTGAATAAATAATTATAATTTTCGTGATGCTAATTTCCTTGGAGATGTTGCTCTATTTCATCTACGTAAAATTCAGCTATTGCGTTTGGTTGGAATACTGACGACATTTGTTCGAGTCTAAGACAATAAGCGGTTTTCCCCAATAGATCGATAGGACTCAGGCATCCTGAAAGAACGTTTGTTTGTTGCTGTCATAAGTCTCTCGACTGGTTTGATGCAATCCTCCATCCCTTCCTATCTTGTCCTAACCTCTTCATCTCAACATACTTCTTACAACCCACGTCCTCAATTATCTGCTTCATTTATTCTAATCTCTGTCTTCCTCTACAGCTCCCACCACTAACAAATTTACCAATCCCGCATGTCAAGAATATAACCCATCATCCTTTCTCTTCATTCCTTTAGACTCTTCCACAAACTTCTTTCCTCACCACCATTTCCCAAACATGTTCATTACATACGTTATCTGTCAACTTAATTTTCAGCATGCCTATGTAGTACCACAAGGCAAATGCATCAACTTTCCTTCTTTCTAAAGTACATGCCTCACTACTATAAAGCATTATGCTCCACACATAGAGTTTTCTTCTTTCTGAGAAGTATCTTTTCCATGAAGGCTCTTTTTGCTAGTGCTATTCTGCTTTTAACGTAATTCTTGCTTCTGCTATCAGTTGTAATTTTTCTTCCCTAGTAGCAGAGTACACTTATTTGTCCTATCGCACCCGATCCTATTTTTATATTTAACTAGCTTCGTACCCGCGACTTCGTACGCGTGGATTAAGATTTTTTTTTGCCAGAATTAAATATAGAAAGTTGTAGGTAACGAAGGATTTGCCCTAAACAATATCGAGTCGGCATAATATGACAGGAAAGCTATCACTATATCATTCTACCGTCGAACCTGCCACCGAGCGGGGCGGTGTAACGGTTAGCGTTCTCGCCTCGCATTCGGGAGGACGGCGGTTCGAATTCCCGTCCGGGCATCCAGATTTTGGTTTTCCATGGTTTCCCCAAATCACTCCAGGCAAATGCCGGGATGCTTCCTTCAAAAGGCCATGGCCGAATTCCTTCCCATTCCTTGCCCCCATCCTTGCCCCCCATCCTTTCCCGTCTCTAAAAGACCTCGATGTTAAAAAGAGACGTAAAGCAGTTACAAAAAAAAAAAAAAAAAAAAAAAAAAAAAATCGAACCTGCCTCTTGAAGAGAATCAATTTCCAACATATTTCTGTCACTATTCGATAAGATCTCAAAATTTCGTGACTACAACTGTTGATCATACTGGAAAAAAATATCCTGTGCCCTTCATACAGCTTTCCTTACAAAATTCCATCACAACGATATAGCCATTTAGTCGTCAAAACGTAACAAAAAGACAGAGACTTACTTCCGTATTTATATTAGTATTACTGTGGTTCTCACTCACACACTGACTGCGAACAACACCTGAGGGATCATTATAACGTAAAAAAGTGTACACCTACAAAATTGCAAGACTACCTACGATTTGCCTCGCATTGCACCCCTAACTTTCTAATATCTACAGTTTAACATTCAATCCGAATAACCTACGGCCCAGGCCTGACTCTTACGATGAAAAACAATTTTTTTAAATCTTAGCCTCCACGGAGATTTGAACCGGAGACCACGACGTTCGTAAGCAAGCTCTTTAGCCACTGAGCTGCCAGTTCACTACACGGAAACACGCTCTGGAGACGTCCACATCCAACGTGTCTGGCTATCGCCGTATTTCGAAGTTATGAGACAACATGTGTTATTTATACAGATAATTTTTCAACCAAATGTAGACAGTATTTTTCTCCTTGTTTCAAAGGATAAGTGTGCAAAGTTTCATCGAGATCGGATGAAAACTGTGGATTTGTATGAAGAACAAACAAACCAACAAACATACATTCATCTTTATATAAAGATTTGCTATTGCTGCTACCATTTCTGCTGCATTTCATCACTTTTGTCTTGGTTTGGTTTATATTTGGTCCAAAATACTCCTTCAGTATTTTGTTCGTGCCATTCAGTAACTTCTCAATATCCTCAGATGCTTCTTCTAACAGGACAATGTCATCAGTAAATCGTAGCATACTGATTATTTTTCTCCTTGAACATTTATGCCACATTCAAATATTTCTTTTACCTCCTTTATTGTTTATTCTACATAAAAGTTCAATATTAACGGGGAAAGACTACAACATTGTCTCACACCTTTTTTAACTGATGCAACTCTCTCATTATTCTCTCCTTGTATTATAGCCACTTGATTCTTATATAGATATAAAGTATTCTTTTATTTCTGTATTTTAAACCTGACTTCTTTAAAATTTTGAATATCTTGTTCAACCTAACATTATCAAAAGCTTCTTCTAAATCAACGAATGCCATAAAAGATTTTTTCTTTTTCTTGATACGTCCTTCAAGTATTACTTTTAAGGGCAGAAATGCATCTTTTGTATCACGGTTCTTCATAAACCCAAACTGTTCTAAGCTTCTAGTACCCTTTCCATTCTTCTGTACATTATTTTGGTCAGTAATTGTGAAGCATGCGATTATTTTCAGATTTGTCAGCTTGGGCTTTCTTATGAAATGTTATCATGATATTTTTTATTAAAAGCAATGGGTATCTCTCCTCTTTCATAACTTTTTTTATATCAGTTTGAATAATATTTCGATTCCATCTTCTCCTAGGTATTTCATAAGCTCTGCGGGAATCTCATCAATTTCAACTTCCTTATTTGGTTTCAAATGATTCAAAGATCTAACAAGATCTGAACTCAAAAACAGGATCACATGAGTCATCAATGTCAAGTTCAACTTTTTACACAATATACTGTTGTTCAAATCAACTCTATCGTATAGTTTCTCTGTGTATTACTTCCATCGGTTAGCTATGTGTTCTGAGCTTAAAAAAGGTTTCCCATTAGCAGCTTAAATGTTTATATATCTTTCTTCATTTCTCCAAAACTTTGTTTGGTCTTCCTATATGCCACATATCTACGACCATTTCCTTTTCTACTTCTTCATACTTTTCTTGGAACTATTGTTATTTTGATTTTTTCATTTTCTGTTGATTTGATTTCTAATTTGTCTGTATTGCTCTCTTCCTACTTCATTCTGAGCATTTTTGTGTCTTCTCCCCTGAGAATGTTTGTTTCCGCATTAAGGGAGCGTGCATAAACCACGTAGCTCCATTTTTGCTTCCTAGCCCTACGTGGCTTTTGCCTCTACCCCCCCCCCCCCTTTCCACGTAGCACGTAGCTTTTTTCCTTTTGATTCCAGAAGACAGTTTCTATTGTTTTCTCTTGTCAGACTATTGTAAATTACATAAGGAGATAATTAACCGAGGGAAATAAATATTCACATACTGTTGTGTGTTCTGTACCTCATTTAACTGTAAAAAATGTTATGAAAGGAAAACTACGTGGCCTGGCTCGGAACCCCCCCCCCCCACGTAGCCCAGCGTAGCCTTCCAACCCCTCCCCCCCCCCCCCTGGACGGAGCCACGTAGTTTGTGCACGCTCCCTTACGTTCTAAATAATAGGAAAGTATAGATATGATACAAGGGTCGCCAACCAGTTCCAGCTCCTACGGATACGGAGCTAGGCAACACGCTGCGCAATGTGATGCAGCTGGCCGGTGTATTCGAAGGAACTAGACTCTCCCTGATAACTTGCATCTTTTATAGACGAGCAGGTGCACAAACGCCTTGTCATCACGTGGTCACATTCTGTTGGATGCGTGTGCACACTTAGCTCGGAACTTGGTATGGTAGGACTCTGAACTGCTTGGATCTCAACAAGGGGCTACCCAATTATGATGTCCTCAGAAACTTGAGATCCACAGGATCTTGCAAAACACAGTACCCATAGCTCTATCAGTTCATTAAAACACATGACTCAAACGAAGCAAAGTGATTTCCGGTCGTCTTGCCTTATTGCTTCTGGCCCATGCTTAGATGTTACTTCTAAGTCTTCATAGAGCTACTGTCAGACATGGAATCTCATTTTGTTTCTACGAGCTATTCTTATGAAGATGTTATTGTTTAGTGTATCGCGAATATATAATTCGATTACCAGCCCTCTTAAAGTGAAAATGCTGCAAGATTTTGTTAGAGCCGCAAATCTCGACATTCTACTCTTGCAAGAAGTTACAAACGTAAACCTAGACAGTATCTCTAGTTACAATTTTATAAGCAACGTTGGTGGTGATAACAGCCTTGGAACAGCAATCTTAACCAAACTCGGTATTGAAACCTCAGAAGTAATAAGTTCAGAAGACGGAAGAACTATATCTTGCACGATAGACTGTACTAGAATAACAAATTTATACGCTCCCTTAGGTGGTAATCAAAGGGCCAAGAGGGCGGAATATTTCAAAAACAGTTTAACTTTACACATGGGAACGAACACCCGACAAATTATTTCAGGAGGAGACTTCAATTGCGTTTTACATCAGAAAGATCAGACGCCCACATTCAACAGGAGCATCAACAATTTCAAATTACTAGACACATGGGAAGTAATAAACGGACATACTGCAGGTTTCACATACACAACTGTGAAATATGCATCACGATTAGACCGTATATACATCAGTCACGAGCTGAAGAGTGAACTACAAACAACAGAACGGTGGCCGGTCGAATTCTCAGATGTTGCCTACCAGTGCAACATATACTGGAAACTAATATATCAATTCTAGAACATCAAAAACTACAACAAAACTTCGCAAATACATGGCAACAATGTTGTAACAAAACACGAAGATTTCAAGATCCAACGGATGTTGAAGACCTATAGCACCGAATTAAAAAAGTGGCAAAAGCAAAAAGAATTTTACTATCTTTGTTTACGAGATTTATATAAGGTAGAAACAGAAAGAAAATATCTCCTCGAGATCTAGAAAATCAAGGAAAAAATAATAGCAATAAAGAGGAGACAATTCGAAGGAATCAATGTCAGAAGCAGAGTAAATGACACTTTATCCTCTGAAGATTCTTCAGTTTATCATCTAGTGCAAGAAAAACGCAGAGCGAGGAAACATTTACAGAACTCAGGACAAAAGAAGGAGAAGTCCACAAAACCCAAGATGCAATAAAACAACAAGCTTACAAGTATTATAAGCACCTGTTTGAAAAAATAGGTAGCACCATAGGTCCAGACAGAATATTAGCTTCTATAGAACAGCAATTGTACAATGAAGACCGAACAGACCTTAACAGGTTAATTGACGAGGAAGAAGCTTATACAGCAATCCAAAGAAGCCCCATAAACAAATCTCCGGGACCAGATGGCATATGAATTGAATTCTACGCAACCTTCTGGAGACAGTTCAAAGATAAACTCATACAAATTTACAATGAAATTATGGAACAAAAAACTATTCCTGAGGAATTTGTAGCCGGTCTAACAGTATTAGTCCCCAAAAATGTGACTGCTAATAATAATATGAAGAGTAATAATATCAACAGTGATTATAAAATATTCGTTAGGGTGTTAGCACACAGAATAAAAGATAAAATACATAAGGTGATAAAAACCCACCAGGCTACTGTTGGATATAACAGATCAATTGTCCAACTACTGTCAGAATATCGTGACGTCATAGGCTATATCAACACAAGTAACTCAGAGGGTGCTATCCTCTTACTTGATCTCGATCGAGCCTTTGATAGAGTTAACCATAACTTTCTGAAACAAACGATGATAAAGATGGGATTTAGGGAAGAGATATCAAACATCTATATATTAACACGCTAAGCGAAAACTTGATACATTTTTAAGAATATTGCGCGCATGGAGAAGTGTGAGATTTGGTATAGTTAAAGTTTATATGGAGAAGAAGTGCAGGAAGCTAAAATCTATATATAATATGAATTACAAATACATTAAATTAAATTAAATAAAACACTCGCTCGCCAACGTAGTTCGCTCAGATGCCGCAAGTTCTGGGCGTTGCTTCATCTGACAGCTGGTAGACAACGCAGCTAGCGGCTAGAATATTGGGCATTTTTAGCTGTTAGATGGCGTACTTTGTGGTCTTTGGTGAAACAAAACAGTCGAGCTTAATCTCTGAACTTACATAGTATCTATATATTAATACACTAAGCGAAAACTTGTGATACATTTTTAAGAATATTGCGCGCACGGAGAAGTGTGAGATTTGGCATAGTTAGAGTTTACATGGAGAAGAAGTGCAGAAAGCTAAAATCTGTATATAATATGTGTTACAGATGTATCAAACAAATTAAATAAAAATTCGTTGTTTACATTAATTTTTTTATTAGTGGTAAGCGAATCTACCGATGTCTGTAATCTTAGGCAGCAGTAAAGAAAAAATATAATAAGCATAGTTCATACATTCTTCAATTAGATTATTCAAATAAAAATTAATTTGCGAACGTATGTGTGTGCGTGAAATAGGACCGGAGCCAACGTTCTGACGTCAATTCCCAGCATTGAGACACTCTGTAGTCTTTTGTAAAACGAAAGACTCGCATAAAGTAGAGATAATCTTTGAAGTTATAAAAGTAATACTTCGTAAAGGAATGTAGCTATTCTGTCAGATACTATATGGTCATTTGATTATTGTAAAGGTTAAACTTTGGTTAAGTGTCTTTTGATTTTTTAATTTCAGTAATTTCATTAGAGAAGAAATAAGGAATACTTAATTGCGTGAAATTCAAAATGATAATAGACCAAATTTAAATAGCAAACACACAAAATGACGAAATTATTTATGCGCACTGAATGTCATTCCACGAAATTTTTACAGTCTCGAATTTATATTGCAGGTTCCGCAATGCAAAACATTTCTATTTAGAAGTCACTTCAGGCGAAAGGACTACATTTACTTCATCTTTCCGGCCTTAAGTCAAAATGAATATTTTCAATTCAAATGAACCATCGATAAAAACATTTCATCATTTGCTATGGTTAGTTCAGCAGCTCAAATTTAGCATACAATCACGCGTGGAGTGTATGTTTTAATTTTATAGGTACTGCAGAGAATTAAGCCAAACAACACATGCTAATAACGTATTGGTACACGCTCGCAGCAAACGACGTCAGGGTATACAGTATATAATACGAGCTATGCTCACACCAAACGCAATAGAACAAATTCAAATAATGATTATTACTCTTTCATGAAAGAAACAACTTAATGAATTACGGTCGAATTTCGACCGCTGGGCGATCACTAGTAGTAAATAATTTAATAAACAAGGCGACAACAAAAATAATCGTCAACGGGATGATGAGCGGACCTATACGAATTAGGCGATCAGTAAGACAAGGATGTCCTCTATCTATGATCTTATTTGCAATTGCCCTTGACCACTATATATAAAATTAAGTTTGACACAGTAATTGGGAAAGTGGTAAGTCGGATCAATGTTCATGATGTTGTAGTCCTTGCAAAAGATACAAGAGATACTGAATTCGCAAAACAAACCATCGATAGTTACAGTCAATGCTCTGGGGCAGTATAAAATACGAAAAAATAAAAAATCATGGATATTGGAGTCGATTTGAGGTCTAATAAACCCTCCTGGCTGGAAGAAAACTCGGAAATCAACCTCCTGGGAATTAAATTCCAAAAATGCCTGCAAAAAAGTGCGACAGAAAAATGGAGGAACCTATTAGCCAAAATTAGAGCTTGCCTTCAACAACACTCAGTGAGGAATCTAAATATGATACAGAGAGTGCTCTCTTCGTTAAGCTGCAGGCAAAAAACGGGAATCCGCAAGGATTTACAGCACACCTGATCTACCTATACAAGCCGCATAGCATGACACCACCCATCAGCATCATCGTAATACCAAACCAGCTGAAATACTTACAACTTTTCTACCTGGAACTCAGCTACCTGAAACCCCATCACAAAAATAACCGGCCTTTAACAACCAAAATAATATACATTCCTGGAAATTGAAATAAGAACACCGTGAATTCATTGTCCCAGGAATGGGAAACTTTATATACACATTCCTGGGGTCAGATACAACACATGATCACACAGACAGAACCATAGACATAGACACAGGCAATAGAGCATTCACAATGTCGGCACTAGTACCGTGTATATCCTCCTTTCGCAGCAATGCAGGCTGCAATTCTCCCATGGAGACGATCGTAGAGGTGCTGGATGTAGTCCTGGGGAACGGCATGCCAAGCCATTTCCACCTGGCGCCTCAGCTGGACCAGCGTTCGTGCTGGACGTGCAGACCGCGTGAGACGACGTTTCATCCAGTCCCAAACATGCTCAATGGGGGACAGATCCGGAGATCTCGCTGGCCAGGGTAGTTGACTTACACCTTCTAGAGCACGTTGGGTGGCACGGGATACATGTGGACGTGCATTGTCCTGTTGGAACAGCATGTTCCCTTGCCAGTCTAGGAATGGTAGTACGATGGGTTCGATGACGGTTTGAATGTACCGTGCACTGTTCAGTGTCCCCTCGACGATCACCAGAGGTGTACGGCCAGTGTAGGAGATCGCTCCCCACACCATGATGCCGGGTGTTGGCCCTGTGTGCCTCGGTCGTATGCAGTCCTGATTGTGGCGCTCACCTGCACGGCGCCAAACACGCATACGACCATCATTGGCACCAAGGCAGAAGCGACTCTCATCACTGAAGACGACACGTCTCCATTCGTCCCTCCATAC